>CM053268.1:85879771-86479771 GCA_028583415.1 Protea cynaroides
CTATAGTAGCCTAAAAGCTATTGTTGTAGGCAAACTCAATCAGGGATAGGCATTTGTCCCAACTGCCCTTGAAATCGAAGGCACAGGCTCAAAGCATATCCTCTAAAATCTATCCTGTGTGCTCCGACTACCCATCTGTCTCCGGATGGAATGTGGTGCTGAACTTTAGTTAGGTTCCCATTGCCTTCTGCAAGCTATCCCACAACTTGGATCTGAATCTCGAGTCTTTATACGACACAATACTCACCAACACCCCATGTAACCTCACTATGTTATCTACATATAGTTTGGCTAGCCAGTCCATGGTGTACTGTGGCAAATGGCTGTGAAATGGGCCACCTTGGTGAGGCGGTTTACAATCACCCAAACTACATCAACAAAGTTCGATGTCAACAGTAATCCTGTCACAAAATCCATAGTGATGTGGTCCCACTTCCACTCTCGGACAGGCAATGGTTGAAGCAATCCAAGTGGTCACTGACGGTCTACCTTCACTTGTTGACATGTTAGGCACTTGTAAATAAAATGTGTCACATTTGCTTTCATGACCCTCCACCAAAAAATTTTTCTTTAATTCCTGGTATATTTTGGTGCTACCAGGGTGTATGGTGTAGGTAGAGGAGTGAGCTTCTATCATGATCACCTCCTTCAAGGGTTATGTGGTCTCTGGAATGCACACTCTTCCTCTGTACCTTATGATTCCCATGTCATCCACTAAAAAATCTGGATCTTGTTTCCCTTTCTCCAGCTCCTGCCTAAGGGTCTTCAAGTATGGGTCATCCTCAATAGCCACCTTAACCTCCTCTAGTAGGGTGGGCCGTTGTAAGCACCCTATTTTTGCCATCTCTTTTGCAAGCACAAATCTCTCTCAAGACTAAAGAAGGAGACTAAACATGAAGGAACTGCATGGAACCAAACCCTTGAACCATCTCCATATCCCCAGATACCCCTTTGGTTAAAAATATGCCATATATAGATCTCTTGTATCATTAGGTTAGAAAGTTTCCCTAAATATCCCTCCTTGTACCCAAACCCTAAGTTAGGTTAGAAAGTTTTCGTAAATAACCCTCTTAGTGCCCAAACCCCATGTTAGGTCAAAAGCTTCCATAAATACTACCCGTATCACTTGCCCCCTAGAAGGTCGAAACTACCTTATCTAGGCCATTTGGGTTCATCTCTATGCTTAAAATCATCAATTACCACTTTAGCGGTATTTTGATTATTTTGATAAAAATTGATCAAACTTGGTTAAAGTTGGTCAAATCTAGTCAACTAGCCCATATATAGTCAATCTAGACCTTCCCTTATGGTCCCGAGTCTATATTTTCCATTTTAGCCCATTTACACCTATTGGTGCCCCTGAGTTCAAACCTATCCTTTCTGACTCATCCAAAGTCATTTTTCATCACAAAGCCCATTTCTAGCCATTATGAGTTGCCCAGCATCTCTAGTTAAAGTTTCAAGATAATTGGAGGCGTAAAAAATGACCTCCCAAGGGTCACTCATCCTAAGATTACCCCAGCCCGAGCACGCTTAACTAAAATGGTACAGCCAATTTTGGCCCCTTCTATGGTCGTTTAAGGTCAAGTTTCTATATAACATCATGTATATGGCTAAGTTCCATCCATCCAAGTCCAACAAACCAGTCAAACTTGGTCAGAATTGGTTAAATCGACAGACCCAGTCAAAACTTAGTTAGGATTCTAGTCAACTCGGCCAAAACCCAGTCAACTCTATCAAAACTTAGTCAACCTAGTCAAATCTAATTAAACCCAATTAAAACTAGTCAAGCCTAGTTAAACCCAATCAAATTCAGTGACGATAGTCAAACCTAGTCAAACCCATTCAACTCGGTTCATACCCAGTCAATGCTCGTCCAGTCACCTAATGATCCTCTAAATGGCACATAAAGTGCCACATGGCCTAAAAGAAGTCCAGTGATCCCCCTTGGTGGCCCATGAAGGTGGTATAGAGAGATGATGGAGAGAGAAAAGTTATATATAAGGAAAATATAACCAAGAGGGCCCCACCCTTCATTCAAGTGAAAGAGGGGGAACCCACTTTCACATCAATGAAGGGGAGGGTCTCTTTGTTTAAAAAAAAAAGAAATAAAAAAGAAAGAAGAGAGAAAAAGAAGGAAAAAAAGAGAGATAGAGTTGGAGAAAGAGGGGAGACTAGTTGGGGAGTCAAAGAAGGACTCTAAGGGAGATAAATAAGGTTTACCACATTTTTGGGAAGAGGAGGGAAAACCCTCAAATTGGTTGGAGTGTTGGAGGAGAGTGAAAAGAGAGAGAGAGAGAGAGAGAGAGAGAGAGAGAGAGAGAGAGAGAGAGAGAGAGAGAGAGAGAGAGAGAGAGAGAGTGAGAGAGAGAGAGAGATTAAAAAAGAAGGAAAAAGAAGAAAGAAGAAGAAGAAGAAGGAGAAGAAGAGAAGAAAGGAAAAGCCTATCTCCACATTTGGTCTTCCTCAAGTTTCAGCAAGAGGTTCACCCCACTTTTGGGGAGAGGTAAGTGATCTCAATCCCCATTAAGGTTCTCCATTAATGCTTGAATGTCAGAAATAGGTTGAATATGAGTAATATTGACAATGGGTGATGCTATTGTTTATGATTCTCTGCAACATGTCTACCTATTTTTATAATTTTCATTTATTCTTATATTATGATGTAGCTCTAAACCAAATTTGAGCCCCATACATGCTTGTTTACCAATTCAAAATATTTTTCCAAGTCGAATTTCAGGTCTGGAAATTCCAGATCTGGAATCCGAACTTGAAATACATATCACATGTGAATTTTTTTCACTTTTTGAGCCCAAATATTTATGAGATCTTCTATCACATGTCAGGAAGATTCCTTACAAATATCTAGTAGATTTGAATTAGGGAAGACCCCCGAAAAAAATCCCTAAGTTGCTGCACCCCTCCTTGGGTACAGTGTAAAACACGTCTCTTGTGAGCTATAGGGCAAGATCTTCCGACCAAAATTTGGGATTTTTAAACACATGAATGTTTTAGGCAGGGACGTTATCTAAATTCTCCAACTAACCTCATATTGTTTGCATTTTTTGCGATTTGATACAAATTTAATAGTGCACACTGGTCTGTTTTATAAATCAATTCGGGGGCAGTGTAGATGCATGACTGTGTTCCTAATTAGAACCATGTTAGGGTTTAAATTTGAATGCCATCTCATCAGGGTAGTTAGATATACAAGTCATATATGTTTATAATCTAATGGATTGGGTTTTCATTGTATTTGTGATTTACGGTGGAATTTATGGTGCGACTGGTCTGAATCTGGAACAGATTTGGATCAGTAAAGCAACCTAA
Source organism: Protea cynaroides (assembly GCA_028583415.1). Lineage (NCBI taxonomy): Eukaryota > Viridiplantae > Streptophyta > Magnoliopsida > Proteales > Proteaceae > Protea > Protea cynaroides. The sequence continues at coordinate 85,883,102 of CM053268.1, forward strand.
CTTTGGAAGGTATTTTTGACTAAGTTAGAGCCATATTCTAATTTGGAGTATTAGAGAAGGATTTGATTTGTATCTCTTTCAAATACCTTTTTGTGCATATATTTTGGTCGAATTTTGACTTCCAGAAGAAGATTTTATGATTGTTTTATTTACTGCATGTCACATGTAATTTTCTGTTTTGGGTGATTTAGTACTTTGGAATGCACACATGTCATATTGAATGTTCACATACTATCTTTAGAATGCTCACATGCTTGAAATGATCACATGCTATATTTAGAATACTCTCACATGCTATATTTGGAATACTCTCACATGCTATATTTGGAATGCTTTCACATGCTATATTTGGAATGTCTCACATGTCATGTTTGGAATGCCCTCATTGCTATATTTGACTCAAATGTTATATTTGGAATGCCTACATTAACACATTGATTGATTTTTCACCTTTGAAATATTTACATGCTTACTGCCATATTTGGATGCTCACATGCTTACTGCCATATTGGATGCTTACATGATATACACCTACTATGCTTGGAATGCTATACTTGCCATAAATCTTAAGTTTAGAATAGATAGGGTAGGAAACCCTAAGAATGGGAAGAACAGATAGGGCAAGAAAATCCTTAGAAACCTTAGAATGGAGAGAACATATAGGGCAAGGAAACCCTTAGAAACCTTAGAATGGAAAGAACTGATAGGGCCAGGAAACCCTTAGAAACCTTAAAATGGAAAGAACTGATAGGGCAAGGAAACCCTTAAAAACCTTAGAATGGAAAGAATTGATAGGACAAGGATACCCTTAGAAGCCTTAAAAATGGAAAGAACAAATAAGGCATGGACACCCTTAGAAACCTTAACAAGGCAAGGACACCCTTAAAAACTTTAACTGGCAAGGATACCCTTAGAAACCTTAATAGGGCAAGGATACCTTCGAAAACCTTAATAGGGCAAGGATACCCTTAGAAACCTTAGTATACAAATGTTAATTTCGTCAACATTGTACCTGATTTTCAAGACCTCTGGAATACATAGGCAGTTTGGGAGAGCTCCCAAATCCAATACTACAGCCCACAGATCACTAAATTGAATCTGAGCCACCCATCAACATAAACTTTAACTTGAATAAAGAATCAAATTAAAGCACATGCAAAAGCTACATCCATATTCAATAATCACACAAAACCCGTTCGAACTATGTTTTTGAACTTGATTCCCAAGACACAAAGTCTTAAAGGATACGTAGGCAGTTTGGGAATATTATTAAATTCGGTCTAAAACCAAACCATCATTTGGTTGGGTTCACTATATATTAGATTGCTTATTTATTTGCTTCAAGACATGTTTGGCTGAACCTTAGGTTAGAAGAACTTAGCAACTTGGTTTAGGACTTTATCCATTAACCCTTGTCATCTAGTTAACCAAGCACAGTCAGAATTAAAGCCTAAGGAAAGTTTAGGGGGTCAATTTTTGTATCGGGTGGTTTGGGTGCTTAACACCTTTCCAAAATCGTACCTTGAATACTTACCCTATCTCGTGCAGACCAATGAACCGATCTTGTGGATTATAAGTCAATAAAAATCTTACCTTAAGGTGAGACTATATTTTTAGAGGTCCTAGATCTTAATCTAGGTAGTGACTCCAATAATAGATTTCTTTGATACACCCGAGGAGGAGGGAGAATTACCTCTCATTGTCCTTACAGTCGTATAGATGGCACTCAACAAACCTGCTACTATCTCTACCCATTCTGACACCAAGGCATCCATGGTAAATGCCTCAATAGCTGGGGGAGGGGTGGTGACCAAGGTACAGACCATATTATGCCCCTCAACATGCCCGCTGACTCGAGGTCCTCTCCTTCTAGCGAGACAGGCCTTTCGGCTCAGAGCTTTAGCCACCACATTGGCCTTTTTTGGGTGGTATTGGATATCACAATCAAAGTCCTTCCATAGCTCTAGCCATCTTCGTTGTCTCATGTTCAACACCTTCTGATTGAACAGGTGCACCAAACTGTTATGATCTGACATTATACTGAAAGCCTCTCTGTATAAGTAGTGTCTCCATATCTTTAAGGTGAAGACAATCGTTGTCAATTATAAATCATGTGTAGGGTAGTTTTTCTCATGCTTCTTCAGCTATCTACAGGCGTAGGCCACCACCTTATCATCTTACATAAGCACACAACCCAAACCAAACTTTGATGCATCCGTGCACACTGTAAATGGGGCCTTTCCCGAAGGGATGGTCAAAATTAGAGTGGAGATGAGCTTTTGTTTGAGAATCTGGAAGCTCTATTCGTATTTATTGAATCACATGAACTTTACCCCCTTCTTTGTCAATCTCTTTAGTGGTACCGCTATCCAAGAGAAGTCCTCAAGGAATCGTCGATAGTACCCAGCTAAGCCAAGGAAACTCCTAATCTCTGTAACCGTCTTCAGTGTATCCTAGTCCATCATTGCACTAACCTTACTAGGATCCACTGCTATGCCCTCAACAATGATGATATTGTTGCTGCTGAAACTAGGCTGGTTGATGTGTCCCTCCTCCTACAAGGAAGATAAAAGTTATTGGAGCCGGACGGTGGAATTTTGTGTCCACTCTGATGATTAAGTCAGTACATTTGGGCATGTGTCGGGTCTTCCCACGTACGAACGTATTGTGTCAATACGGCCAAAGGCGATGACATACTCATTAAGGGACTCCAAACCACCATCTTGAACCTCATATATCATTAGAGTGCACGAAAGAGCACTAAGAGAAGTCTAGGACCCACCCCATGCCACCCCAAGTGCCTAGCATGCATGCCCCTGAGATGACCTGCCAAAAGGAGGTCCGGCTCATGGTCGAGGTGGTGCGGTCGCTCACTAGCCGCACCCTATGCCGCCGCACCTCTAGGCACGAAAATGATTAGTGATTAGCTGACTACGGGTCCCATCTATTCAAATTTAAACTTCTTCCCTGCATGGTAGGTCTATCACCAATGGTCTATTCATGGAAGGCTGACCTTGATTGAATCTAGAATGGAAGGGAAGGGAGGAGAACCCTCCCCATTTCCAATGTGGAGATTAGACTTACCGATTTTGTGCAAAGGGAGATTCCAAATCTCTATTCTCCCATTTAGACGATCAAACCAAAAAGAAATATTGAGAGAGAAAAGAGAGAAAGGAGAGGAAGAAGAAGAAGCAGAAGAGAAGAGAAAAACGAGAGAAGAGGAAGAGAGAGAGAGAGATGAGGAACCGACCTTCTCAATACCACCCAAGGAAGAAGAGGAGAAAACATAGAAAAGTAGAAGAAAGGAAAAGAAGAAACGTACCTCCGGATCAATGATTGCTCATTGGAGAACTTGAAGACGAAGGAGACTTCTGTAAGGCATGATCTCCTTATGAATGGATAGACTATAAACACTTTTGAACTGAATCCTTTGATGAAACGGGGATACCGAATGAAAATCACATAAACTAGTATCTCCTTGTTATTCAGATTTTCCCATATACTGTGATGGTGTTCTTTCATATCAAACCAAAGAGAGAATGACCATCACCAGTAATGGTGAAGCTTTGATCTATATGAACTACTGTCCATGAGATAAAACCATGAGCAGTAGTACATCCAATGAAAAAGATCGATTAATAATCAACCAATGGAATTATGTAGGATTTTAAATAAATTGTTGGAGACCTTAGAACGGCTTAAGATGACTAAAATAGACCAGGACTAAGATTCAATAGTGGATCCAAATGTTTAGAAATCGGATCTAGAGTTTAAAACCAAATCTAAGATCTCGGTGATTTGTCGAATCGAAACGGTATCCATAATGAGATGTAGGAATCGAGTTTTGAGCCCAAACTCCTTATTTCCAGTAAAAAAAATATGAGAAAAATCTTAGAAGAAGATGGCAACCATCGGACCACGTTTCGACATGCGGTCGATGGGACGAGCTGGATGACCTGGCCTTCGAGACGTGCTATTGATGGCATCAGCCGCACGCCATTTCGATGGTGGATCTAGACCAAACTTGGCTGGTGACTTCCTAGAATTTATTATGATTTTATTAAGGGCTTAAAACCTAAAAATAGTATTTTTATGGTGAAAAAACCCCTTGTACTGTATATTGGATAGAGGTAGGGATTGGTTTACACCTGGAATCAACCAACCACGGACCATCTCTGCAAGTTAAGCCCTTAAACCAAACCTACAGGAGCTAGGTAACCCTTCTAGGGTGCCAACACTGTCAAAATGATCACGTTTCGACGTGAGGTTGACGACACGTACCACACCCCTGATGGTCAGACAGTGCGGTCGATGCCATGTGCCGCACAGGATTCCGACCTCTGTTATTGACCATCTTTGGTCAGTGACTTTCTGAGATTTTTAGGAATCTAATTAAAAGGTTTGCATCCCGGAAATCATATTTATATATATGTATTTTCCATCATTTCAATTGTTAACCATGAAGCTGATTTTATGCTTGTTGTTCACTATTACAAATGCTTTGAGCCCTTGGACGGTAGGTGTAATTTTAAAAACTAATCACCAGACCCTTGAAAATGTTCATAACTTAATTAAATGCTATGATGAGCAACTGATAGAGACAAACAGTAAGAAAAATGATTAATAATGAACAAAGAGATTAATAATTATTATTTCTAATGATATTAAAGGTACGAGAGAACTTAGGGAAGCTGTTCGAAGCCGTACTACTCTAATAATTGATGTTTACCGATCAGGTGAGGGGATTAGACCTTCGTTTGGTAGAATTATTTATATTTATTATGTTGTATGATGGATGAGATTGATAACATGCTCTTGTGTGATAACATGCCATCCAATAAATTGTTCTATGTGATCATGCATATGCATCCTTGTGTTTGGGATTAGCAGTGCCGATAAGGATTGGAGGGCAAGTGGAATGGGACACTCGCTAACTTTCCACAAAAATGACTGATTCATATTGGATTCATGATGTCTGGTTAAGTCGATAAGGAAGAAGGTGGGTGGAATGGGACACTTGCGCACTTCTTACTAACGCTACTTTGCATTGACCATATGTAAGCTAGCTAAGTCACGATGTCCTCGATGAGAGGATGGACGGGGTTAGAATCTTGGCAATGTTATGGTCTAATATGGCTAATTAGGTAGACATGGCTAGTTGAATGTTTAATTACCCACATAATCATATCCCTAGCCATTAGGGGGTTATGTAGTGGCATGGATTCAATAAAAAGGTGGTATGAACATAGCTACGATGCTCTCCATACCCGACATGCTATGGATAGGCAAGCGAGTCGACTAATGGGATTACCATCTCCTCAAGTGGCTGGCGTAATACAGGCTTGGGATGAGTTGTGGGCTAGTGACCGGTGGAATACGGGCTTGTTCCACAACGATGGACCCATACTTAGGTGATGTGCTGTGCTCCATGTGTGGGCTAGTATCATTTTGATGGGGATGACCCACGCAGCTTGGAGACTTCATGCGTGGGTTGTCCTGAGTTGACACTTTATTTATCAGACCGTAGTTTGTAATATCATGCATTTTGTGTGTTGCATGAATGATTTCCTTTCTAAGCTCGGTGGTTGAGCTCACCCCGTATGCACGTAATATTTTAGTTGATGCAATGGTAACCATTGGTGATTTCATTGATACTCCGAGGTACTATCCATCCGATGTGGAGGATGTTGATGGTGATAGCAATGAGGATGTCCATTGCACCAGTTGCAAGTGCAACGACTGTGTTTATGGATAGGCGTGAACAATCTTTCATAGTACTACTAGTATTTAAATAAACTATTTAATTGGGGACATATTATCCAAATCCCTTAAATAATACTTAAGCTTATGGAAACACTTTTTACTTGAAATAATATTTTGAATATTTCTTTCATAAATTATAGACGTCAGCTACTTTGGACTAGAGATAAGACTTCTGTTAATTTTTATTTGGAAATATATGTATTGTTTCTTTAATTACTCTGAACAGGTTTAATTAATTCCTTGTGTGGGTAGTGTTATGGATTGGTATTTGTGTATCCTATGAAACGTAATCCTGAAAGGGGATTTCTTATGTCCTAATAGGATGGAGAGATCCCGTTGCATTCAATAGTACCGATACGTCGGGAATAGGGTGTCACAGTACCAGAGCAATCAGTATGGAGCTTACAAGAAGAAGGCAAGCTTCTTAGAGAGTGAGGTTCCCTGAGTATCCTTAGAGTGAATAGAAATTAGATGCCCTTACCTGTGATCGTCGAGTGTATATATAGAGGATACACCTGTGGTTGGAGCTGGATATGTCATCCAGTGATAGTGTTTGAATAGGAGTGTATGACTCTATGAGAGCCAATCCAATCATCTCCTGTAACCGTAGGATGAAGATCCCACGGCTAGATGAAGTCGCCACCTCCGACCTTTTAGGTCATCATGTATGCCCTTTGCGGGTGGAGAGTCCTTTACGGGTAGAGAGTTCTATACAAAGTCCAACTCTCTCTCAGTCGTATCCTAATAGGAATCTCCAGAGATCGACTTAGAGACCTAACATGTGTGAGCCTACACTTGCTTCCTCTCATCTTCATGGAAGCACCATGGAGGCAACATCTGGCAGGACATGCTTCATGCTTTCATTATGGCATGTGGATGGACACGTGTTGCCTTATGATTAGTCGTGCGAAATATGCTATCAACAGTTGCCCCTTTGCTTCTGTGGACTCACTGAGTTCGAAGAAGCAATCTCTAGACCATAGTACATTTCATTTCATGTCTCTACACCGATTTAGAAGTTTGAAATCGCTTATTTCCATATCGCTCTGGTTCAAGTTGCAGCATGAACTTATTCCAAGTAGCAACGTAGCTACTTAGCCGATGCCCCATAATCGTGGCGACTGAGAGATCGCTCCGTTATGGGGGAGGTTATCCCCTTGGTGGGATCCAACTTGCATAGCATTCATCTTAGATAGCAAGGTATAAGTCGCCATATGGTTTGACTTACTAAGTGGAAATGATGGTCTTCTGACCCACGACTTGGCAGTAGTATACCTTGTAGCGACTTTAATTGGAACATGTTCTCGTGCAATTCTTGAAGTCATCGAAGAAGCGTAACTACCATGAGGAAATTCAAAAACTTTTGGCAAACTCAAAAAGGCATTTTGAATATCCCACCTTCCATGATCACACGACGATTTGATGGCAACAGTTATGAAACGACAACCCCTAAGAAGCTGCCACGCGTCGGAGAAGCCGCTCGTGTCAAGCCATGATCTCCGTGTCTATATGGAAATGACATCAGTGTGTAAATTTGTCTCCACCTTTTAAAGCATTACATTCAATGCAAAGAGGGAGCATTAAATGTGAAGGAGATTTCACCCAATCACCGAATAAAGACATTCTATCTCCTCTATTGACTACGATGAAGGAAGAGGATTCGACATCCTCTGTAATGATGGTTTTCAAACTCTAATTGTTTCAAATCCGACGAAGAATGGCTATAAAACTCCTTTGATGAAACTGAGAAGCACTTTTGGCTTATCACATTTTTTAGCACCCGAAGCAAAGGAATTCTTCTTCATCTTCTCTGTCACCATTCATCACTTCCCTACAACTTCTCCACAGTAAGTTCTCCTCTTTTCCATTTCTTTCCTTGTTTGAGCTTTGTTATTCCATTAGAGTTGGCCATGTCTAGCATGTTCAATCCCCGCGGGACGATGCACCCAGAGTAAGGATGTAAATGGATAGCCCAAAATCTGGATTCGATTCGCCTAAGAATTCATTTAGGATTATCCGCATTCGATCTGAGTATATTCGGATTCCAATTCAAATATCCAAAACTAAATTGAACGTGAATTTGGATATCAGTATTTTGAGCCGGATATTATCCAATCCAATCCGTTTACCTCGGATTAGTTTGTTAAAGTAATGGACGGTTGAGATGATTGTAAAGAATAAACATATTAATAATGTGATGATATATTCGAAACAAAAGAAAGTAAACTAAGTGGGAGGTAGATGTTGTTTTATATTTTATTTATTATAATAAAGAGAAGATGGGGAATTGCAATGAAACTGTTCAGTTATTTTATTTATTATAATAAAGAGATGGTTCTATTAAAAAAAATAAAAATGAAGAGATGGTGGAGAATTACAATGATAAATTTTCAGTTATTTTATTTATTATAATAAAGAGATTTTGGGGAATTGCAATGGATTATTACTTTACATTTTACCCTTTACTCCATTGGTTTACTCAAAGAGTATATTACAGGGTTTTCTAATTTTTTAGCAGAGGAGGCAGAAGAGGATGGAAAGGGAAGAGGGACCATAAACCCTGCTTAGATACTGCCGATCTTGCATTTATTTTTTTTCTTTGCAATTTCATCTTTGTTTTTGGCTACCCCATCACTGAATCTCCTTTATCGTTTCCATTAGATGTGTCTGTCAGATGAGGAAGAAGAACAACAGCATCAACCAGATGAAGAAGCTCCCTTTGAAGCAACATCAACTAGATGAAGAAGCTCACTTTGAAGCAGATGAAGAAGAAAAAAGAGACATCGATAATGCAAAAGTTCTTGATAAAGAAGAAGCAACAAAAAATGAATTTGATTAATGAGATAATCATAAAATTACTTGATTGTTGTTCCTGTTTCATCTCCTTTTCATCAAAGGATGTTCTGTTGAAACAAAGTCTGAAATTTCTGCAGATAGGAGACGAGCACAATGCTTTTAACCGGGATTCAAATCGGATTTTAACCGAATATCCGATTAAATTGCGAATTCGAATTTGGATTTAATTTTTAGAAATCCACCTCGATGCGGAGGTGGATTCGGATAGAGTGGTTACGAGTTGGATTCGAATTTGGATATTAACCTATCCATGCCGAATCCAATCCATTTACATCTCTAACCCAGAGCTTACTAAACCTGTATTTGGTTAGTCTCCAGAGGAGTATACAACGTGGGACTTCTCAACTGCCCGGGTACTGTTGGGATTCGACTCGTCGTTGTCGTTGAGGCTTGCTAAACCCAAAGACACCATAGCAAGGGTTTTTCCCATCGCGGGGCATGAAAGGCTGCCACAAGGGATACTGTCCTACATAGCCGGATCCAGGGGCACGGTAACCAGTATCTTTTCCTTAGCTGGGAAAGAGAGACAGCCAAGAAATCCTCTGCCCCTTGAGATTCCAATGGTAGATGCCCCAGCCCTTCTAGGAGAATCTATGGAGATTACGACCCCCTCTGCCACTGAAGTTGAAGCAGCTAGAGTAAAGTAAAGACTGAAGGAGGCGGCGCTCAACAACGTCTTGGAAGAATAGCCCATCTCTGACCATTATTACACTAGGATCCCTTCCAAGGACGAGTCTGCGTGTCAGGCCCTTAAGACAGAGGTAGGCTTGTACATCGAGTTTTTCCCATCGGGGTTCAAACTCTAAATTCCTTTTGAGGCTGTCAAGATTCAGCAATATTATGGCCTGGCCCTAGCCCAACTCCACTCCAACTCGTGGTCCATGATTCTGGCCTTCATCATTTTCTTCCGAAAACTAAAGAGGACGTTGAGTGTGGACCTGTTCAAGTACTTGTATCTCCTGAACAAGGCTAAACCAAGCACCGAGGAGATGAAGAAGTCGGGCTGGTATTACTTCAACAAAAGACCCAATGCCTTTGAGATCTTGAATAGGAAAAGGAATAAAGTCCCACGCTTGTCACCCAAGCTCTTTTTTGTCGACCGTTATGATATGAAAGTCATGCCCCTAGTGAATGTATGGTGTTTCCCTGAAGTCGGCTAGTTAAACCACCACTCGACTTTGAATAAAGAGGACTCCCACAGCTACTCTATGATAAAGTCGGGGATGCCCCTAAGTTATGATGACCTTAACTCCCCCTTCCTCAATTGTCTTGGTGACTTCGATATAGGGGATGACATGTATGATGATGCTACACCTCCAGGGTTTCATCTTACCTCTGGGATTTCAAGTAAGCTATGAAGGCGTGAATTATGTGTAGACTTCAAATTTCATTTTCTTTCTGTATTGACTCTGTGCCCTTTGATGACTTTGCAGTGGGAAAGTTTTCTCTCGAACTTGAAGAGCTCAAGAGACAGCAGGGGTAGAGGAAGGCGGCAAAGGTTGCTAAGGGTTCCAAGAAAATGGGGAGGAAGACTAAAGTTTCTTACCCCAAGGTAACTGAGACCCTAGAACAAGAGGCGTGGTCCGAGGGTAAGGGCAGTGGTGCCCACCCCTGAAAAAGGCAAGGATTACAGCCAAACCCACACCCGAAGTTCTTGTAGAAAGGTCTTCCCCTGCCATCTCTACCTCAAGAGTAGAGATCGCTGCAACTAATGGCTCGCTAGTACCTATCATTCCTGAAGTTGCTAGAGCCTCTTCCAGCGATCTTCCCATGTCAGTTCCTCAAGAAGTTGTTGGAGGATCTTCAAGGTCGCCTTAGAGGGTGTTTACCAACTTTGCTGCTGTTAGGGCGACTGCAGAGATGACGAGGTCAGTTCCAAGTTCTCCATCCCTATTTGACCCAATGGCACACCCCCAGCAGAAGATAGGTTCTTCTACCCCTAATCTCCCCCCTATCGAAGTTGTCGAAAAGGGGCTCTGAGGGGCATGCTCTTGCATTTCATAGGGGTCGCAACCTCAATTCCTCTCCTGACCATACTGGCCAAAATGGGCAATCAACAGTACTACGAGTGGGATGTCCTTACCAAATGTTGCCCATCAATTGCTCGAGGGCATCTACATGCCGACAGACATAACTTCATTTGAGAAGATGTCAAACAATGAATTGAATCGAGCGACGAACTGATATCTTGTGGGCGTAAGTATCTACTTTACTTGAGCACCTCTTACTTTATTTTTATCTTCTTTTCTCTTATAATTCCTTATTTTCCTGCAGGTTGTTAACACATCATGGATTTGTAACAAATGCGACATCGACAAGGCGAGAGAGCTCGAGTCTACTAAAAAGACTCTGGAAGAGGTGTGGGAGGTTCGTCGGAACTACTCCACCAAAAATGAAGCTTTGGCTAAGGAGCTGCAAGATGTCAAGGAATAGCTTGACGTCACAAACTCAGGCAGGAGTGGTGCTAAGTCTAAGGTCACTAGGCTGAAGGCAGAGCTTGAGTCCGAGAAGGAGAGGGTCAACTCGGACTTAAAAGCAGTGTCTGTAGAGCTGGGCCTAGTAAAGCTGGATAGCCAAAGAGAGAAGGCGTCTCTAGAAGCTTTCTTGGCGAGCTCAAAGGGAGATAAAGATGAAACTGACAAGATCATTGATGGCCTCTGAGCCAAACTTTGGGAAGTCAAAGCTGGGGTCCCTGGGAAGATTGGCCATGCCATCATTGAGTACAAAACTTCTGATGATCTGGATAATTATGTCCTGAAGGCACTGGAGAAGAAGGCTCTTCCTACTGTAATCGGTGGGGACTCCTACATCTAAGGAGTGCATAGCTTGCGGGATTATGTGCATAAGAAGGCGCTTAACTTCGACTTCAAGGGGTATTATTTGGATGTGGATGAGGGCTCTTCCTCTTCTGAGGAAGAAGATGCCGAAAAGGAGGAAATCGAGGGCTTGCCCTAACATCCCCAGCTCTAGGGGTGCCGCAAGCCCTGGTTGTGTGGTCCATCCCCCTGCCCCCATTCTTCAAGTCGTTGGCACTCAAGATTCTCAAGTTGCAGGCACAGTTTCAGAGGCAGGGTCAGGCGTTCTTCAGCTTAAAGTGCTATCAGGGAGACTAAAATGAACACAGAGGTTGTAGGGAAGACACCTTAATTTTTCTTTCCTTTTTTTCTTTTCCTGTCTTTTGGCATCCTTTGTAAAATTTTACCCTGTAACTCGCTCTTTTGAATTAATGGAAATCATACTTCAATCTCAGTTAGTATTGTGGTTGTGTGATCTCTTCATTTCTGCTTCTAAGCTGATGTTGTGGCCTTCTCTTAAGATCTTTTGGATGTTCTCTCGAACACCCTTGCTGGGGCTAAAGTCCTTCATACCCAACTTCGGGAAGCTGAGGCAGCATTGGGGAAAGTCGACACCACCATGGCTTGTCTTGAGGAATCCTGAAATAAGGAGTGTAGGACTTTGCGATTAAATGCGGAGAGAGCAGAGTCGAAGTGTGAACTAACTCGTAATTTGCACCTCGAATGTTATAAAGAGCTTCAGCTGGTGAAAAGTGATTGAGATGACCTTCTGAAGGAGAATGATACTGACCGATGACTTTAAGATACTGTCAAACATTGCACAAGTGTGCTCGTGGAGAAACTCACCAAGGCATAAGAGACCTTGGCTGACTTCATGGGGCATCCAAGGGCCAAGGCTTACCATGGCAACATTTACCCCTCTCTAGATGTTATTTGTCAAATGATGTCATGGTAGCGTGCTAAAGCTCAGCGTGAAACCAAGGAGGCAGCTAAGAAATTGGTCGAAGTCGTAGGTGGCCTTAGGAAGCCTACTAAGAAGGGTAGGAAGTAGGAGCGCATCCGTTTGACTCATATGGTGTCTCTACCCCTTAACTTCATGACAGTGTGGTTTAAGACACTGCAATGAAGTAGACTTGTAAATGTGTTTGAGTAATAAAATTTGGAACTTTTTTTAGAGTGTCGAGCTTGCATGTTCTTTTGCCTTTAATTGCATGAACTTAGGAGTGTTCCTTACCCCCCGAGTTTACAGTGGATGCATGGTGCATGCATTGTGAATCTAAGTAATACGGTTGTAGGTCATTAGACCCTGGGTAGCACAGGTTGCACTTAAGTGAACTGTGTGATTTTTAGGTGGTTACCACATGTATCACACGAGTCGACTTGTAGTCGACCTGTGAAGTGATTGTAGGTTTGTTACCTAAGTGCATCACAGGTTGTCGCTATGGCGACTTGTGGTAAGTCGTTACTTAGAATTTCGTAAGACAAAAGATTAAAATGAAAGACATTTCATTCAACTTTCCTCATGTCCATTACATCAGTGATAGAATTACATAACTTTTTTGAGTGCCAGAGCCTCTGAATATATTTTCCCTCCAAAGTTTTGAGGTAGCAAGTCCCTGGCCTCGACACGTGGACAACTCTATAAGGTCCTTCCTAGGTTGGCATCAATTTGCCTTGCCCAAAAGGTTTAGATACAATGATGCGATGAAGCACTAGATCGCCATCCTTAAACTGCCTGACTTGGACATGTGAGTTGTAGTATCTTGCCACCAGCTGTTGGTATGCTAGTATACGAAGTAGGGCGGTGTCACGGACCTCATCTAGTAGGTCAACATTAGCTCTCAGATCTTCGTTATTCTGTATCTCATCGTAGTTAAAGATTCTGAGAGTTGGGTGGGTGACTTCGGCTGGTATTACTGCTTCTGCTCCATACACCAACATGAAGCATGTCTCCCCTGTGGGGGTGCGATTCGCTGTACGATAAGACCATAGGACACTCAGCAGCTCATCAGCCCATTTTCCTTTGGCATTTCCAAGTCGTCAAGCAATCCCACGAGAGATGGTCTTGTTCTTTGTTTCCACCTGACCGTTCGCTTCCGAATGGTATACTGTTGCAAACCTGTGTTAGATTTTGAAGCCTTCGCAGAAAGCTCTGAACTGCTATCCATCGAACTGTGGTCCAATGTCAATTACTAGTATCTTCGAAATGCCATAACTATATATAATATTGACCCTAAGAAAAGTCTCAATTTGCTCTATCTCGGTTGTCACCACTACTTCGGCCTCTGTCCATTTGGAAAAATAGTCTACTACTACAATGAGGAATTTTTTAGAGGATTTGGCCCCCGAGAATGGACTAACAATATCCAAACCCCACATTGCGAACAGCAGCAGACTGCTGATTGATTGAAGTTCATTTGCAAGCAGATGGATAATTGTAGCATGCTTTTGGCATTTTTCATAGTTTTTTTGCAAATTCAGTGCAGTCGGCCAGCATTATTGGCCAATAGTATCCTTGGCGCAGGAGTCTCAGGCAGAGGGTGCGGCCACCTATGTGACTACCCTAAATCCCTTTGTGGACCTCCCGCATCACATCATGGGCTTTTATTGGGGTAGGGCAATAGGAAGGAACGAGTGAGCGACTTATAGTATAGTTTTTTATGCACTGGCAGAATTTGGCTTGAACTCGGCGTCTTTCCAGGCTATCTTTTGGTAGTTTATCGGTTTCAATGTACGTCCTTATAGGATCTATCCGTTTCACCGTCAATTTATTGTACGTCGAGTTCTTCGCCTATACTTCTTTGTTTAAAAACCTCAATGTATACCTACTTGTCAGGGTCGGAGAGATCTTCTACTAGAAGTCGAGTCAAAGCATCTGCTTCCATGTCATTTTCCCAATCCACATTACTTATTTGATAACTTTCAAGCGAAGCGAGTTGTGGCTTCATTTTTTTTCAGGTATGCCCACATGTAGGGTTGTTTGGCTTTATATTCTCCTTTAATCTACCTTACCATGACTTGTGAGTCACTGTAAATATCCAACCTCCTTACCATCAAGAACTTCACTAGTCGGAGTCCTACCAGGAGGGCCTAGTATTCAGCTACGTTATTTGTAGCGTAGAAATTGAAACGAAGAGTGACTTGCACTCTAAAGTTCTCAAGACTGGTCAAAATGACCTCGGCCCCCGAGTGCTTGGCTTTCAAGGATCCGTCTACATACAAGTCATGCTAGCAAAGGTTCCAACTTTTGTTTCTTCTTTTTCTGCCAGATATCTTCCTCTGTTAGGGTTTTTTTTTATCGGCGCTATCTTCTGTTGAGGTTTCCATTATAAAGTCGACGAGTACTTAGGCTTTGATTACTGGCCTTGGATGGAACTGTATGTCAAACTCGCCAAGTTCTATTGCCCAATTTACAAGTAGACTAGAAATATCAGGTTGCGCTAGAATTTTCTTCAGAGGCTTGTCGATTAATACCAGAATGGTGTGGGCTTGGAAGTAAGGTCACAGTTTCTGAGCTACAATAACTAAGGCAAGAGCTAACTTTTCTACCAACCTGTATCTTGTTTCTACATCTAGTAATATTTTTCTAAAGTAATAGACTAGCCTTTGAACCTTGTCTACCTCCTTTATCAGCACCAAGCTAACGGCTGCTGTTGAGACAGCCAGGTAGAGTTGTGATTGGTCATCGACTTCAGGGTAGGCAAGTAGGGGTAGAGAAGTTAGGAAGACTTTCAATTAGTCAAAAGCTTTCTGGCATTTCCATCCATTGGAAGTCTTTGGCCCCTTTCAGCATCTTGAAGAATGGTAGACATCGGTCTGTCAACCTGGAAATAAAGTGTCCTAGGGCAGCTATCCATCTTGTCAGCTCTTGGACCTGTTTTGGTTCTGTGGGGGCTGACATCTTCATGATGGCATCAATCTTTGTTAGGTTGACTTCGATGCCCCTACTAAACACCATGAAGCCCAGGAACTTGCCAGAACTGACTCCAAATGTACACTTATTAGGATTAAGTCGCATCTGGTTGCTACAAAGGACTTTAAATGTTTCTTGTAGGTCATCGAGATGGCTAATGGTCCTCCTGCTCTTGACTAGGAACTCATCAATGTAGACTTCCATGTTTCTTCTGATCTGGTTTTTGAATACATTGTTCACTAGCCTCTGGTAGGTCGCTCCTACGTTTTTTAGGCCAAAAGTCATTGCATTGTAGTAGTAAAGTCCAATGCTGGTGATGAAAGCTGTGTTGATTTCATCTGGCTTATATGTCTTAATCTGATTATATCCAGAGTAAGCATCCATGAAAGATAATATTTCATGGTCTGTCGTCGCATCAATTAAACTATCAATTTTAGGGAGAAGGTAGTAGTCCATAGGGTATGCTTTATTGAGATCAGAATAGCAATACAAATACATCATTTCCCATTGGACTTCGGAACCACTACTACATTAAAAACCCACTCTGGGTATTTAACTTCCCTAATGAAACCAGCAGCCAACAACTTATCTACTTCTACTTTAATTGCAGCTTCACGCTCAGGCGCGAAGTTTCTTTTCTTCTGATGATCTGGCTTGAACTTGGGATCAATTGCAAATCTGTGCTCCATCAGATCTCTAGGTATCCCTAGAATGTCGGAAGCAGACCACGCAAAGACATCCAGGTTGCTTTTTAGAAAGTTGATCAAGTTCTCCCTTTGTTCACCTTGCAAGGAGGACCGGATCTAGAAGTATTTTTCTGGCTCTTCCTCCAAGATGGGTACCTAGTCCAGCCCTTCCACAGGAGTTCCTCACTCCTGGGGGAAGTCATCTCAGTGATCTTTAATTTGGATCGACTAAGTTGTTAGAATATCATCTTTGACATCCAAGTCGTCCTTATAGCATCTATGGAAGAGCTTATGTTCGACCCTGCAGTATCCAGTTCCATGTTCAGATGGAAACTACATTACAAAATAGTAGGTCGACACACAAGCCCTGAGGAGATTAAGCCTCGATTGACCTAAAATCACATTGTGGCTGGATGGGATGTCCACCACCATGTAGGCTGTTGTGAAAGTCGCCCTATAAGGCTTTGTCCCAACTCAGGTTTCGAGATTAATTCCACCCTTCACCTTTACGACATCTCCAGAGAAGCTAATCAAGGAAAATCTAATTGGCTGAAGGCATTTCTCATTGAGGTTCATGGCCTTGAACGCGTGGTAGTATAGAATGTCTAAAAAACTACCAGTGTCCACCAGAACTTGCTCAACTTCATTCACCTTGTCCATCACCATTGTAATCACAACTTTCTCTTCATGTGGGACCTGAATGTCGATCAGGTCTTCATCGAAAAAGGTGATGACATCTCCCATATGATAGGGTGTAGAGGAAGTCGAAGTACTGAAAACACTCTTTGCATAGGTAGAACAGCTATTCTTGGAGGTATTCCCTGTAGCTGGGCCTCTTATGATAGCCTTTGTGTGTGCTCTGGGATAACTGTTCGTG
This sequence comes from Protea cynaroides, assembly GCA_028583415.1. NCBI lineage: Eukaryota > Viridiplantae > Streptophyta > Magnoliopsida > Proteales > Proteaceae > Protea > Protea cynaroides. The sequence continues at coordinate 85,899,992 of CM053268.1, forward strand.
TGCTATAGAAATCCCAGCTCACAAACTCCCCTTCCTTGAAAGGCAATTGGTACTTCCTTTCAGGAGTGCCAATGCACCTAAGTAGCAGGCTTTTGCTTCTGGGGCGGCTTAGATGTCACTATAGTAACCAGGGAGTTGAGTCGGCCCCCAAGATGGCCCTGGACTTTGGCTCCTCCAGGCTAAGATTTCTGAAGCAATCTGTATGGTCGGTCAACACTTCTTCAGGTTCATAGTCGGCCCCATAATGGCCCCTGACTTCTGACCTGGATAAAACACTATGAACCACCTTGTCAATTTGGCTACTGCTTCTTCAACTTGTGTTGCACTCAGGATTCCTTGTCGTCACCGAGTTAGGCTACGCCCTCTGTTCTTCAACTAGTTTTGTGACTGGCTCATAATCGGTTCCTTTAGGATCACTCCAATATGGCCCTTTGGGTCACTGATCTTACAGAATGGTGGTGAGTTAGGCTCATCTTTTGAATCATTACGGTCCATGCGGCCATGCTTTGGGTCCACGTTATCTTCGCACTCAGTGGCTCGCTTTCCTCTTCGCCGGCCCTCAGACTGTGGTTTACCAACATATTCTTTAACATGACCACATTTAATTAAATCTTTAATACGTACCTGAGTGCTCAATGTGTCCTGACCATGGTTACGATGGTACTTGCAGTATTTATTGACCGACCTGCACTTTGGGTCTACTTTCATATTTAGGGGATCTTTCAACTTTAATGGTGTGCCTTTCAGCTCATACATCACTTTTGTCGTGGACGTATTTAGAGGGGTAAAAACATCCCAATCGAATTCTATTTTTGCTACCTATTTGCCAAGAAGCCGTCCTTCCCCGATTTTTGCATCTTAGAAGGCTGTGTGGATGTCGTATCAACTACTTGAGAGTCGGTCCTTTTATTTTCTCCCACCTTCTACTTGTCTTGCTTCAAGAGCAAGGCATCATTAGCAGCAGTGTACTTTTTGCACCAAACTCTCAAGTCTGTCAAATCGGTGGGTGGCCTCTTAGCCAATGACATTAACAGATCCAGATTGGTCACCCCATCCTAAAGGACTGTCATCTTTACATCTGGACTGAGGTTTTTTAATCTCCAGAGCCTCGTTGTTAAATCATGATAGGAAATTCCTCAAGGACTTACCTGGCTTCTATTTGACTCTCATCAGGTGGTTGGAGTCCTTTCTAGGTGCAGCTTAAGTTTGGAATTGATCAAAGAAATGATCACTCAACTCGTCAAAGCTCCGAATCAAGTTGATTGGAAGGGTGTTAAATGATAGTCGACCCAGACCTTTCATTGTAGAGGGGAATGCTCTGTAGAGAATGGCTTCATTATACTTATAGAGGAGCATCATGGTAGAGTAATTGTTGAGATGTAGCTGAGGATCTGTGGTTCCATCATAGGGATCGGTCTTGAGCATCTTGAAATTATCAGATCTGGGGATGTCCATGATCTCTATAGAAAAGGCCATGTTGGCATGGTATTCCCTTTTCCTATGGGCATTCACTCAAGCTGCCTACCTTTTCTCCATCTCGCTAAGTTTAGCCTGCATGGCAAGTATTTGCTGCTCGAAGGTTCTAGGGGTTGAGGTCAGTGTCTGTTTGTTTGCAGTTGCTCACTTTTCAGTAGCTACCCTGTCAACTAGAGCAACGTCTATTTTGGCCTGTATGTCATTCTAGGAAGTTTTGCCGCAACAACCACCATTGTAAGACCCGTGTCAAACTAACCCGGTTTTACCACCTTGAACCAGGTTTACCCATCATGGTCGAGTCAAATGGACTAAGGGCATGAAGGAGATCGAGATCCCAGGTATAAAATCGACCCAAAAACACTTAATTTTAGGGGAGGGTCGCACACCTAGCTAAGCAGGGTCGGACCTCCCAAAATAGAAAGTCAGACCCTCAATTTTGAAGGGAGGGTCGGACAGCTTAAGACCCTAGGGTCTACGGGATCATCGACCCTCCCATCGACCCTCGGTTTCTGACGAAACTGAAATTAGGAAATTTCCTAATTTTCGGTTGGGATTCCTTCCAAATCTCAATGGGATTATTATAGGACATTCCTAGTCTATTTAAAGGACGTCCCTAAGCCACATTCACTCCTTTCACAACCCTAATTGAATTGAGAGAAAGAGAGAAGAGGGAAAAGAGGAAGAAAGGAGGCAAGGAAGAAGACTTAGCAAAAAGGAGAAGAATTTGCAGAGAAAAGTAATCTTCTCAGGTATGGATACTAATTCCATGAGTTTCTACAGACCTTAGGTTAGATATGGTTGAGTGTAGGATTTCGGAGAAACCCAAACCATCCATCCATGGTTAGGTTTTCATGGAAAACCATAGGAGGATGCACGAAAACTATCTAGATGGATTATAAATGGTTCTAGACCATGGAATGACTGTTGAATGAATGTAGGAAGCAAGCCATAGGACCCCAAACACGAAGAATGGATTAAAAGTGGAAATTGGACCAGAGTGCACTAAGGGTCGCACCGAGGGTCGATAGACCATCCGACCCTAGGTGTTTCTGACCATCGACCCTAGCATCGACCCTAGCATCGACCCTCAGTTGACAGAATGGTTTATAAATTCTGAATTAATTCTAATTAAATTCTATCGACTTGGTTAGGTTTGCTAGCAATATAATTACGTTATAACGGTGATTCTAAAGCTTGGGAAATATCTATTAGCAAGCTAAGGTGAGGAACCTTAACCCCAAACTAAATTGGTTAATAATAAACTATTTTCTACTTCTTGAGTCCTATGCCATGTTTGATTCTATGCGAATATGTTTGTAATGTGCATACAGCATGCCATCCAATATTTCTATTACTTGTTCATGCATATTTACTTTATTGTTTATAACATGATGATGATGATGATGATGATAGGAATAGGCATGTGCTTGTATGTGTGTGGTTGATGTGCTTGATGCGAGCGAGTATCAGGGGAGGTGTGATGAGAACGTCAATAAACGTTAACCTTTGGCGGGTCTCAACACTTTAGCTCTATCTCAAACTCAAGTCTTGTGCATTGGCATCGTCGGATCGCCATTACCTTAGCAGAACTATTATGTCGTAGAGTATTCGGGAGGTGGTCTCGGTCCTTGTAGTCTCTCGACTCTACCGGGGGGGCCTTACCTCTATCTCTATGGATGTTCCGAGGGATCTGGGGTGAGGCCTTGGATACACTGTTTGGCATTAGGATTGGTTAGCAGCAAGCCCATTTTGTAAGCCCTCGCTAACAGGGGCTTACGTGTTGGTATAGCATTATATAGCAATAAACGTTAACCTTTGTTGTATAATGTTATGGTAGGGTGGATGGGGACGACGATAAACATTAACCTTCGGGCGGGCTTCCACACCCTGTGTATAGAGGCGGTGTCAATAAACGTTAACCTTTGACCACCCAACCTTTCTATTGCACATTGCAAACTATAAACCAAGACCAAAGATATAAATTGATTTTTGCATGCATATGTAATGTTGCATTGTTTTGGCTACTCACTGAGCCGTGTTGTGTGCTCACCCCTTGACGTCGAATATTTTTAGTTGATGATGCAGGTTATACAGTGGAAGATTATATGAACGCGTCAGCATATGGACATGTAGCAGCTATGGAAGTTGGAGCTGAAGACGATACACACGACTCCTTTTGCGAGTGCAACTTGTGTGTATTTGATTAGATTTTTTTTTATAGGTTCTTTATTTGGGTTTATTAAAGACTTGTATTGATATTTACTTATGTCCCGGTTGATACAGAATAATTTTCTATTAAATTATTAATATCATTTTAGTTCTCAGTTCATTTATTTATAAGATTTCCGCTATTGTGTATTTACTCTGATTATGATTGTGGATGCGTGTAAGTTTGGATAACGCGGGGATAGCCTATTTGAGATCCTGGTTGAACCGTTGGTTGTTAGCAGTTCATCACACCATTCTGGTTAGACCAAAATTGGGGTGTGACAACTTGGTATCAGAGCATCTCAGGCCTTGCCCGCCGAACTGACACACATTCAAGACCATTGTGAACTGAGATAGGATAAATTAAAAGCTTTAATACAAACACACTGTAAGCAGAAGTGATAATTGAAGCCAAATTAAAAAGGGAATAATGCATCTATTAAAGGGAAAACCAGTTACATACAATGAGTAAGAGAAACAGAACGTATATACATCGCTAAAGCAGGGTACAGTCCACAACCCGGACAGTTACTCTGTAGTACAAGAAAAGTAAAGTACAATCAGGAAGCTGGAGGCGAAGGAGAAGGTGGTGCCTCACGATCTCTGTCGTAGTCCTCAGCATAGACCCTAGTCAACCAGGCCACCTGGGTCTGGGTCGTCTGGAGACTAGCTGTGAGACCGGCTATCCTCTGATCAGTCGCATGCTGCACCTCTAGGAGCTCTCCCATCCGCGCGTCTGATGCATGCTGAGCAGCCAACAACTCATCCATCCTCAGATCAGATCTGCGCTGAGCATCCCTGATCTCCTGCAGCATCTCCCTCATATCGGAAGGTGGGCGTGAAGGACCAGCATCATGAGAAGGACTGGTCTCGGGTACCAAAGCCACCGCAGCAGAAGTACCAGCCCTATCCGCATGCGTGGGTGATGGCGGTGGTATCGCATCGACATCCAAATATAAGCGATCATCGTCGACCAGATCCCCACGAGCCCTAGCAGCAGCCTCAGCATCAGCCATCTCAACCCGAGTGTGAGGGCGCACCATCGCGTTCCTCTCCTCATCACTAACTTCCACATCTCGCAGCCCCATCTTGCAGATAGCCTCCCAATCTAGAGGCGACGAGAAGGTCTTCTCCTGGATCTTCTCATCTACCAGATCCACCCCCAGACGGATCAGTAGCACTGTAATCATACGTCCATAGGGTAGATTACCCCTATGACCAGACAATGTAGCACTAATCATCGTCCACATGATGATGTAAGGAAGGCAGACCGGCTGACGAGTGCAGATGCAGTAGATCAAGAACTGAGTCAGCTGAGAGACCCTCTCATAATGCCCACTCTGCGGGATCAGATTATGCTGGATAATCTTGCAGAAGACCCGTGGAGCCGGACGCAAGTAGCAAGCTCTCATCTACTATCTATTGGGACGGAGCAACTGGTTGTCGATCTCAGCTCTCATCTCCATCTCAACAAACTGTGGCTCTCCCGGCGCACAGTACACCATAGGGCCATCATAGGCAATGCCCAATAGATCGGCCAGCTGTCGATAATCAAAGGAGATGTGCACCCCCTTGACGTAGCTGGTGATGCGCAACTCCTGGCCGTGCTCAACATCATTGTAATTCCCCACTACCTGGAGATTACAATAAAATTGGCGCACCAAGTCTGGACAGGTGCACGCCTCGTATGTGATGATAGGGAGCCACCCCATATCACCGAATGCTCCCTCTACATTGAACAAGGCTAGCTCAGCCAAGTTCACCATGCGACCCCCTTCCACTTTCTTACGGGCATAGTCAGCATACTGTGCCTCAGCTTCATTTGAAAGGAAGCGGAGTGGATCACGCAATCTTGGCACTTTGGTACGGGCCATAGTATCTGCAAAAATAAGAAAGAGAAAATAAACCAGGAGTTAGTAGGATAAAATCCAAAATTTGACTTAATAACGACGTAAGTTGACCATAAAGTCCCATTTCTCACCATACAAGTGGGCGTAAGAACTTACGTAGGTTAAAACACATCCTACAATCTACATGCAGTAGAAAATTTTAACGGATAAGGTCCAATTTGGTGAAATTCAAGAAAAATCAAAAATGTCGACAAATTAGGGCAAAAAGAGAAAAATTTAAGTTTCTCGTTAACCAACCATGAAACTCAAAAATTTTTGAGGGCTTTTGTTCCTCAAGACCCCAATAACAAAAGCCCCCAATAAAAATAGAATTTTTACGGTTGGAAAAAGTTTAATTTGGAAAATACGAGCTAAATGAGCAAAAACCTAGAAATAAAAACCTAAAAACAAGGAAAGTTGGGAAATTTTACCTGTAGAGGTGATGTGGATGTCGAAACTCGGACTAAGAACGATCCACAATAGTGAAGTAGCACTGTAGCAACTTGGAGAGTAGAGACGAGTTGAAACGGAGGAGGAATAGTGAGAATTGACCCAGAATCGGATCTTAAAAATCTGATTTTTGGTCCGAGGGTCGGACAATTCGACTGACACCATCGACCCTCGGATCGACCCTCCAATCGACCCTCGGCTCTCGGGAATCTGACAGAAAATCGAGGGTCGGACTGAGGGTCGGACACCCATCGACCCTCGCATCGACCCTCAACTCTCGGGAAGAACAGGTCATTCCCAGGGTCGGATACCAAGGGTCGGACACACCAACGACCCTCACCATCGACCCTACATAGAAAAGACAGTATTTATTTCAGAATGAATTGGAGATTTTGAATTTTATATCGGTTAGCGTGCCTACATGAGGTATAAATGATTTCTCACTGATTTTGATGATTTTCAGGCACCATCCATCTCGAAAGTAAATATGTCTGGCCGTAGAGTGACCCGACAGACCCGAAACATAGTCCCACCACCACCACCGGCGGATGAGACTAGTCAAGAGAACAATTACGCACAGGGTAATCCCGAGCCGGCAAACCCTACAAATTTGCCACCACCACCACCTGAGCTAACAACAGTGGTGATGAATCTGGCACAACAGCTACAACAAATGCAACATGCACAAACTCAAATGCAGGTTGCGATGGGAGTTATGTTTCAAGCCACTCAGGCCGCAGCCATGCACACTGGGCAAGCTAGTGCAGCACCAGTGGGTAACCACCCAGCTCAACAGACACCTCAAGAACCGGCTACACCAATTCTAGTGCAAGTTCCAGAAGCAGCCCAAGGGAACTATCAGTATCCACCCCCTATGTTTGGGGCATACCAAAATCAACTGGATCACTCCCGACTAGTAGAGAGATTTTTGAAGATGAAACCGAGAGAATTCAATGGCAAGCCGTCTGATCCACTGTGGCCAGCACACTGGATAGACGAGATGGAAAGGAACTTCCTTATGATGACTATCACTGAGGAAGAAAAAGTGTTATGCGCCACCTTTATGCTCAAAGGCGACGCACACCATTGGTGGAAATCTACAAAGACCTACTTATTAACCAAGCACGCCCTACTGACATGGGCTATATATAAAGAAGCATTCTTCGAGAAGTATTTCCCCAGAAGCTTCAGAGATTCAATGGAGAAAGAGTTCCTGAGTTTGTACCAGGGACAGATGACCGTAGACGCATATCAACAGCGCTACGAAGAACTGTTTTTCTTTGCACCGGCTAGTATGGAAGAAGAAGATACAAAAACTTGTAGGTTCGTCGCGGGACTAAGAGGAAACATAAGAGAAAATGTTCTGGGTTTAGAAAAGAAGATTTACAACGAAGCTGTCCAAATTGCTCGAATAATTGAATCGAGCCAGAAGGAGAGCTATTTCTCCCAGAGCAGAGGAATCAAGAGACCAGCCGGAAACTCCTACAACGGAGGCAATAATAGGACGTATAAACCTTTTCATCCTCAGAATTTTGCAACTGCACCAAAGTCTACTGCAGCAGCTCAACCACAGCCAAAGTCAAATGTTGAAGCCCCGAAGTACTATAACTGCAACCAACCAGGGCATATGGCAAGAGAGTGCCCAAAACCCAAGAAGCAACTACATCAAGGACGGGTATATGCCGTTTTACATCAGAGGATGCTGCCGCATCGCCCGATGTGGTCACAGGTATGACCGAAACTTGTAAGGCTATAATTAGAATTGATTGAGCATGTAGACTAAGTAAAAACGAATCACAGGTATCGTACCTATCAATGGCATACCCGCCAGAGTACTCTTTGATTCAGGAGCTACTCATTCATTTATATCTGTGTCGTTTGGAAAGAAGACCAATCTGCCCATCAAAACATTAGACTACAAATTACTTGTACGGTCACCGATGGGATTAGAAGTGGAATTAGAGAAAGGTTATGGACCATGTCCAGTTCTCATTGGAAGGCAGACCTTGGATGCAACCTTAATACAACTTGAGATGGCCGACTTTGACGTCATCTTGGGAATGGACTGGTTAGCTCGGCACTCTGCAAATCTGTTATGCGCCGAGAAGAAGCTAACGTTCAAAGACAAAGAAGGAGCAGAATTTAGTTTCTCGGGAACCAAACTTCCCAGGAGACGCAAGCTCATACTCTCAGCATTAAAGGCTAAGAAGTGCCTTGAGAAAGGAGCGGTCGGATATCTAGTATCAGTGGTTGACCTAACCAAGGACGTGCCACGAATGGAAGATATTGATGTCGTGCGAGATTTTCCTGATGTATTTCCGGAGGAACTACCCGGATTACCACCCGACCGAGCCACGGAGTTTGTAATAGACCTAATTCCTGGAGCCGCACCAGTATCAAAAGCACCTTATAGAATGGCTCCTACTGAACTGAAGGAATTAAAAGTGCAATTACAAGAACTGCTGGATAAGGGTTATATTAGACCCAGTATATCTCCATGGGGAGCACCGGTGTTGTTCGTGAAGAAGAAGGATGGTAGTGTTCGGTAATGTATCGACTATAGAGAGTTGAATAAACTGACAATCAAGAATCGATATCCACTACCCAGGATCGATGACTTGTTCGATCAGTTACAAGGAGCGAAGGTATTTTCAAAGATCGATCTTCGATCAGGCTATCATCAACTGAAAATTAAAGAAGGTGACATTCCGAAGACAGCTTTCAGGACAAGATACGGACATTATGAGTTCCTAGTGATGTCCTTCGGACTAACTAATGCACCGGCAACATTCATGGAACTTATGAACCGGGTTTTCCACGATATGTTGGATACGTCGGTCATAGTATTTATTGATGACATATTGGTATACTCCAAGGACAAGGAAACCCATGTCAAGAACCTAAACGCAGCCCTACAGCGTTTAAGGAAAGAGAAGTTATATGCCAAATTTTCGAAGTGTGAGTTTTGGCTAAGTGAAGTCGCCTTTCTAGGCCATGTAGTATCCGCAGAAGGAATCAAAGTGGACCCAGTAAGATCGAGGCTATAGTGAAGTGGGAAGCACCAAAGAGTGTTTCAGAAATTAGAAGTTTTCTGGGTCTAGCTGGATATTATCGGAGATTCGTAGAAGACTATTCTCGGATTGCCGTACCTCTCACCAGTTTGACCAAGAAAGGAGAAAAGTTTGTATGGACGGATAAGTGTGAAAAAAGTTTTCAAACATTGAAGACCAGATTGATATCCGCTTCAATTTTGACCATTCTCGTTCCAGGACAGACATTTACCTTATACACTGATGCATCGGGATTGGGATTAGGATGTGTGCTTATGCAAGGAGAGCAAGTGGTTGCGTATGCATCGAGACAGTTGAAGGTACATGAGAAGAATTACCCCACTCATGATTTGGAGTTAGCGGCAGTAGTACATGCTGTCAAGATATGGAGACACTACCTATACGGAGAGAAATTTCAGATTAAGTCGGACCATAAAAGTCTTACTTATCTATTTAATCAGAAGGAGTTAAATATGAGACAAAGAAGATGGCTGGAACTATTGAAAGACTATGATTGTGATATCCAGTATCATCCGGGAAAAGCGAACTTGGTAGCGGATGCATTGAGCAGAAAAGCAATGATAAAATCTCAAGGAGAAGTTAGCACGACTGCAGCAATGTATACCAATGGAATGGTATTTAATCACGGCAACGAACAATATGTGATAGATACAACGGATGAGTCAGCTAGCCAAGGGTTCATTCATCAGTTTTCGAATATGTTCGCGGCATTGAAGATTATACCGGATACAGTGGACGAAGTGAAGATAGCTATCAAAGCAGATCCTTATCTGAGAGCAAAGCTGTATGTGGATAATATTGTTCGGTTACACGGTGTACCAGAAAGTATTGTGTCCGATAGAGATCCACAATTTACTTCCAAATTTTGGAAAGGACTGCAAAAGGCTATGGGTACAACATTGAAGTTCAGTACTGCATTCCACCCACAAACAGACGGACAGTCGGAGCGTACAATCCAGATTTTAGAAGATATGCTACGAGCATGTGTGATTGATTTCAAGGGATCATGGGACGAAAAGTTACCATTGATCGAGTTCGCTTACAATAACAGCTATCGGGCTACTATACGGATGTCACCTTATGAAGCACCGTATGGCAAGAAGTGTCGAACTCCCTTGTTTTGGAATGAAGTTGGAGAACGTAGTATTGTTGGACCGGAATTTGTTGAAGAGACTTGTCGAGTGGTCGACATAATCAAAGAAAGAGTAAGAGTAGCTCAGAACCGTCAGAAGCAATACGCAGATACTCGACGAAGAGAGCTAGAGTTTGCCGTTGGTGATAAAGTATTTTTGAAAGTATCGCCTCTGCGAGGATTGAAGAGGTTCGGACAGAAAGGAAAACTAAGTCCAAGATACGTCGGGCCATATGAGATTCTGGCTAAGCATGGGAAAGTAGCTTATCAGTTAGCACTACCACCATCTATGTCAAGTGTGCTTGACGTATTTCACATATCCTTATTGAAGAAGTATGTCAAAGACCCAACACATTTGTTGACAGTAGATTTGCCGGACTTGACGAATGATTTGACATTTGAAGTAACACCAACGGAAATCACTAGTCGAAAGGTTCAACGTCTACGTAATAGAGATATTTACTATGTTAAGGTCACATGGAAAAGTAGAGACATGGAAGAGGTTACATGGGGAGAAGAAAATGCTATGAGAAAGCATTACCCTGACTTGTTTGATTCAAAAGGTACGTACAATTTCGAGGACAAAATTTTTATAAGTTGGGGGGAGTTGTAAGACCCATGTCAAACTAACCCGGTCTTACCACCTTGAACCAGGTTTACCCATCATGGTCGAGTCAAATGGACTAAGGGCATGAAGGAGATCGAGATCCAAGGTATAAAATCGACCCAAAAACACTTAATTTTAGGGGAGGGTCGCACACCCAGCTAAGCAGGGTCAGACCTCCCAAAACAGAAAGTCAGACCCTCAATTTTGAAGGGAGGGTCGGACAGCTTAAGACCCTAGGGTCGACGGGATCATCGACCCTCCCATCGACCCTCGGTTTCTGATGAAACTGAAATTAGGAAATTTCCTAATTTTTGGTTGGGATTCCTTCCAAATCTCAATGGGATTATTATAGGACATTCCTAGTCTATTTAAAGGACGTCCCTAAGCCACATTCACTCCTTTCACAACCCTAATTGAATTGAGAGAAAGAGAAAAGAGGGAAAAGAGGAAGAAAGGAGGCAAGGAAGAAGACTTAGCAAAAGGGAGAAGAATTTGCAGAGAAAAGTAATCTTCTCAGGTATGGATACTAATTCCATGAGTTTCTACAGACCTTAGGTTAGATATGGTTGAGTGTAGGATTTTGGAGAAACCCAAACCATCCATCCATGGTTAGGTTTTCATGGAAAACCATAGGAGGATGCACGAAAACTATCTAGATGGATTATACATGGTTCTAGACCATGGAATGATTGTTGAATGAATGTAGGAAGCAAGCCATAGGACCCCAAACACGAAGAATGGGTTAAAAGTGGAAATTGGACCAGAGTACACTAAGGGTCGCACCGAGGGTCGATGGACCATCCGACCCTAGGTGTTTCTGACCATCGACCCTCAGCATTCGGGAAGTTCAGAATGGAGGGAGGGTCGATAGACCCATCGACCCTAGCATCGACCCTCAGTTGACAGAATGGTTTTTAAATTCTGAATTAATTCTAATTAAATTCTATCGACTTGGTTAGGTTTGCTAGCAATATAATTACGTTATAACAGTGATTCTAAAGCTTGGGAAATATCTATTAGCAAGCTAAGGTGAGGAACCTTAACCCCAAACTAAATTGGTTAATAATAAATTGTTTTCTATTTCTTGAGTCCTATGCCATGTTTGATTCTATGCGAATATGTTTGTAATCTGCATACAGCATGCCATCCAATATTTCTATTACTTGTTCATGCATATTTACTTTATTGTTCATAACTTGATGATGATGATGATGATAGGAATAGGCATGTGCTTGTATGTGTGTGGTTGATGTGCTTGATGCGAGCGAGTATCAGGGGAGGTGTGATGAGAACGTCAATAAACGTTAACCTTTGGCGGGTCTCAGCACTTTAGCTCTATCTCTAACTCAAGTCTTGTGCATTGGCATCGTCGTATCACCATTACCTTAGCAGAACTATTATGTCGTAGAGTATTAGGGGAGGTGGTCTCGGTCCTTGTAGTCTCTGACTCTACCGGGGGCCTTAGCTCTATCTCTATGGATGTTCGAGGGGATGCTTTGGGGTGAGGCCTTGGATACACTGTTTGGCATTAGGATTGGTTAGCAGCGAGCCCAGTTTGCAAGCCCTCGCTAACAGGGGCTTACGTGTTGGTATAGCATTATATAGCAATAAACGTTAACCTTTGTTGTATAATGTTATGGTAGGGTGGATGGGGACGACGATAAACGTTAACCTTCGGGCGGGCTTCCACACCCTGTGTATAGAGGCGGTGTCAATAAACGTTAACCTTTGACCACCCAACCTTTCTATTGCACATTGCAAACTATAAACCAAGACCAAAGATATAAATTGATTTTTACATGCATATGTAATGTTGCATTGTTTTTGGCTACTCACTGAGCCGTGTTGTGTGCTCACCCCTCGACGTCGAATATTTTTAATTGATGATGCAGGTTATACAGTGGAAGATTATATGAACGCGTCAGAATATGGACATGTAGCAGCTATGGAAGTTGGAGCTGAAGACGATACACATGACTCCATTTGCGAGTGCAACTCGTGTGTATTTGATTAGATATTTTTTTGTATAGGTTATTTATCTGGATTTATTAAAGACTTGTATTGATATTTACTTATGTCCCGGTTGATACAGAATAATTTTCTATTAAATTATTAATATCATTTTAGTTCTCAGTTCATTTATTTATAAGATTTCCGCTATTGTGTATTTACTCTGATTAAGATTGTGGATGCGTGTAAGTTTGGATAACGCGGGGATAGCCTATTTGAGATCCTGGTTGAACCGTTGGTTGTTAGCGGTTCATCACACCATTCTGGTTAGACCAAAATTGGGGTGTGACAACCATGCTCCTCAAATCACTCATGCACTGACTTTCTCTATGCATCATCGAAAGAGGCTTCGTTTTCCTCATCATTTTCAACATTAGAGTTATCATCAGTGGTGTCATCACTGATGACTCTGGGCATATCGGAGAGAAGACCTTCAACAGGAGAGCACGATGCTCTGTTGGATTGCCTGGAGTAAGAGTGGCTTACTCCCCCCTGTGCCCATCTCTATGATCTTGTTTGTACCCCCAAAACTATGTTGCTTCGAGCAGGAGCTGGTGGCGGTGGTAGTGGCATCATTACCCAAGTGAGCAATGTGATCTATTCTGTCAATTCCTTGAATTGATCCTGAGTAACATAAGGAGTGGCCGGATTTAGGGTTTTCAGATTAGAGCCCGGTGAAGGATTGCCTTCTGGGGGGTTCTCTCCACCTTTCCTAGTGAAATCCTCGTTGCGGGATTGACTCCTATCAGTTTGGTCATCCCCGTCGGTATTATTGTTACGACGTTTGGCCATCTCAAAAATTAAATAACTAAAATTGACTTACTTGGAGAATGACTCAGGGCCCTACAGTGGGAGCCAAACTGTTGCTACTGAAACTAGGCTGGTCGATGTGTCCTGCTTCCTACAAGGAAGATGAAAGTTATCGGAGCCGGACGATGGTGTCCGGTTTTCACTCCGACAATCAAGTCAGTACCAAAGCAATCAGTATGCAGCTTACAAGAAGAAGGCAAGCTCCTTAGAAAGTGGGGTTCCCTGAGTATCCTTAGAGTGAATAGAAATCAGATGCTCTTACCTAAGATCGTTGAGTGCATATATCAAGAATGCACCTATAACTGGAGTTGGATACGTCATCTAGTGATAGTGTTTGAATAGAAATGTATGACTTTATAAGAGACAAACCAATCATCTCCTATAAACATAGGATGAAGATCTCATGGCTAGATGAAGTCTCCACCTCTGACCTTTTAGGTCGTTATGTACGCCCTTCAAGGGTGAAGAGTCCTTTGCGGGTAGAGAGTTCTATACGAAGTCCAACTCTCTCAGTCGTATCCTAATAGGAATCTCCATAGCCCTCCAAAGACCGACTTAGAGACCTAACACATGTAAGCCTATACGTACTTCCTCTCATCGTCATGGAAGCACCATGGAGGCAACATCTGGTAGGACATGTGTCATCCTCTCATTACAACATGCGGATGGACACGTGTTGCCCTATAATTAGTCTTGTGAAATATGCTATCAAATGAATTGACCCAAGAAGGCTACTCGTTTAAGGAAAAATTCACACTTCTTGAACTTGCCATACATCTCTCCTACCTCAATTTCTACAATGCCATCCTGAAGTGTTCAGCATGAGTGGTCTCATCCGTTGAGTAGATATGTATGTCATCAATGAAGATGATGACAAACTTATCTAGGGATGCGTGGAACTCTCAATTCATCAACTCCATGAAGGATGCAGGTGCATTGGTAAATTAAAGGACATTACCAGGAACTCAAAGGTGACCATATCTTGTCTTGAATGCTGTATTGGGGATGTCACTACCCTTTATCTTCTATTAGTGGTATCCTGATCGAGGGTCAATCTTAGATAGTACACATGCACCTTCCAACTAGTTGAACAAGTCATCGATCCTGGGTAAAGGGTATCGATTCTTGATGGTGAGCTTGTTCAGCTCCCAGTAATCAATGCACAAACGGACACTCCTATCCTTCTTTTTCACAAATAAAATTGGAGCTCCCCAAGGTGAGATGTTTGGCCAAAGAACCCCTTGTCTAACAATTCCTGGAGTTGTACCTTCAGTTCCTTTAATTCGGTGGGAGCCATTCGATATGGGGCCTTGGAGGCCAGAGCTAATCCTAGGAGTAGTTCAATTACAAACTCCGTCTCCTTATCTGGTGGCTGGCATGACAACTCCTCAGGAAACACATCTAGAAACTCGTTAACTACCGGTAGCTCCTCTAATCGAGGTATATCTACTTTGGTATCTAATAAGGACACCAAATAACTTTCCCAACCCCACTCTTGAAGCTTGCAGCTTGAAGGGTAGACAAGAACAACTTTTGATGTTTCTTGGACTTGCTTGTAAACACAAATACTCCTCCACTGGTGGGTTGGAATAGGATTTGAAGTTTGGAACATGAGACACAGGCTTGATGCTTGGCTAACCAGTCCATGCCCAAAATCACGTCAAAGTCCTTCACTCTAGGGCTGATGAGGTTGGCCTCCATCACCTTGTTATCTATCTGCACTTGGCATGGCCAGTAGTAAGTATCTAGCTCGACTCTGGAGGTTGGCCTCCATCACCTTGTTGTCTATCTGCACTCGGCATGGCTAGTAGTAAGTATGTAGCTCGACTCTGGAGCCCATGGGGGTGTGTACCTCTAACGTATGATTCATTTTACTGGGCAGCATTTTTAACTTAATGGCAAACACATGGGACACTAATGCATGCATTGCCCCAGAGTAAAAAAATGTGTAGAGATCCCGGAAATAGGAAGTGTACCTACACATGCTTGTAATCACTCTAGGAAAACTCTCGGCATCCTCATATATCAGATCAAAGACCTTCCGTTGGGCTGGTAATGGAGCTCTTCTTATTGTGGGGCATTCTCTTGCGAAATGGCTCATCATGCCACAAGTATAGCAAGATCCATAAGGTGTTGACTGAGCATCATAGGCTGCTGGTCTAGGCTGGAAGGCCATAGGAGTAGGCATGGTTGGCCAACTCTAAATGGGTATCGGGTTACTAGGTGTCGGCCTAGCCACTGAGAGGATAGATAAGGCAGTGACAGAAGAACTCGGATACTGCACCCGAAACCTAGTAGAAGGATGGTTATCTGTATAACTGGCAGCCCTCTTATGCCCCTGGTAATTTTTTCTGTAGCCATCGTCTGCACTTTTCAACCACAACCTTAAAATCCCCTCTCAAACCTCCTCAGCTTCAGTTTTTCTTTCCTTATTTCCCATGATTCCATGGACCTTACATTAGCTAGGGCCTACCGGCCCCTGGTTATAGCATCAGGTAACCTTCCCAGATGCCCTACGTAGTCCTGGGGTTCTTACTCTATTTCTCTTGGGTCTTATTGACCATTCTCTTTTATTTGTACTATGCAGACCACATGGCCCCACGCGATAAGAGAACTGGGACTAATACGGCGTAGCAATATGATGCCTTTTGGTTTCGCTCTTACCATGAGAGCCAGCACTAGACTATATTTGTCACGAACGACGTAGAGGTGGGTCGGTATGTTGTTTTTGAGGAATTGACCCGTTTTGATCCGCAAGCCAAGTTTGATCGTGTCAGTTGGTCCCCAGCATTTCTCATTGGGGAGGATGTTTACCCTAACCTAGTGCGGTACTTTTATTGCAATCTAAGACATGAGCTAGACGAGGGGGTACTGCACCTCACTAGGTTAGTTAAGGGTGTAGAGATCACCCTGGATATTAACCGTCTGGCCGAGATGCTGGGTATATCAGAAGATGGAGAGCAGTTGTACAAAGAGCCATGAGAGCCCATTGATTGCATATAGGATGAATGGGAGAATGTGCAAGTGACCCTGATTCATCCAGGGGAGTTGGGACACCTAAATGGCAACATAGAACCAGATTTTATGCCCGTTCCTAGGGTGATCAGCCGTTTAGTACAACACAACATCCTTTCCCGGGTAGGTCATCGAAATGAATTTAACCCCTTCGCGATGTACATGATTACCATATAGTCAAGGAATGGCCACTCTGTTTACCTTATATCATCTTGCGGAACATTATCTTCACCGCAAACCTTTTGGGCACCGGTAAGTTGCCTTATGAGTGTCTAATGACCCATATTTTCTTGGATGCCGGCATGGTACTGTCTAGGGAGGCCATCGAAAATGGGCCAGAGTCATCAGATTTTGGCTAGAGCTCCATAGTGAGGATGAAGATCCATACGGTGGTGATGTCTAACCCAAAGTTAGAGGTGTTGCAAAGACTAGAGTGCAGGGTGCGTCACAGACGGCCAGCTATAGACAGGGCTGGTACTAGGGCGGGCCATGGGATGAGGATCCCTGAGGACGGTGCTGGCCCCAGCAGGATTTCTTGTTACACCCCATTCCTGACATGTCGGTACTTTAGAATGTAATAGGATTCCTCATCCATTTAGGGCAATAGAAATTCCCTTTTAAGATCATGAATTGGGGTACGTCAACCATTCATGCATATTATCACACACAAGTATGTATATCACCACCACAATCAGATAATTCAATAGGCAAAATATGGCGGAAGTCTTTAACTAAAATCAACCCAGTAGTTGATTACTAATGATAAATTAAAGTAATATCATCCATCCCATTGTACTTAAATAAGTAAATTAAATAAAGTGAACTATTGTCAAAACTCAAATTGTATCATGGACAACACATCCCCATTAAATAAATTAAACTCCCAATGAATTTGTTTAATAAATTATTCCATTTTGTCTAAGCATAGACACAGTCATCACATTCACATTCTAAGCTATGAATATTCTCGTCGCTGACATCCACCTCCTCAAATTCAGCGACAGTCATTCTTGCATCATCTAAAATAGTTATGTATACAAGGGTAAACTCACCCGCTGAGCTTAGTAAGAAAATCAAACATGCAACATACAAAATGTATGAAATTATAAACTACAGTCAGGTATGATAACTGTATGTGCCAACTCTGGACAACTAAAACAGAGCCTCCAGGTTGCACGGGTCATCCCCATTAGAATGAATAAAACCTCCCTCAAAGTGGATCACCATCCCCATGTATAGGTCTAGCGTCTTGGTCCTCAACCGCGATTCATCCCAAGTTTACCCACGTGACACTTGAGGAGCGCCGGCCCATTCACACTGTAAGACCCGCACCCAAAATTTCAGTCCTAATTTGAAATTTTGGCTTTGTAATAGGTCTTACCATGACGAACGGTACAAACCAAGGTGGACAAGACCAATAAAAGCAAATGAAGGTAACCTAGTTGAACCTTGGTACTAAAACCAAACAATACAGAATCTAATTTGAGGTCTGGCATGACACCACCAAGGTATGATTGATCATGTGCCGCACCCTCCGGACTGAGACTAGTTTAGAAACCAGCGTAGTTTTGGACCAGCAGTTGTTGGGTTCGAGTTTGGTGGTCTTCTCAACCATTCAAGTGAATGTCCAGGTTCATGATTCTTTTGAATTAAGAAGATAGGAGGGAATCCTCCAATCTACCAAGATTGGAGCCCCCAAATCACTCCAACGTGATTGGAATGGGCTTAGTCTATCCCTTCCATCTCCAATCTCTCATTCCAATCTCCGCAATTATGAGAAAGAGAGAGAGAGAGAGAGAGAGAGAGAGAGAGAGAGAGAGAGAGAGGGAGGGAGGGAGGGAGACGTTGCTGAAGAAGGAAAAAGAGAAAGGGAGACTAAAAGGAAGGAAAAAGGTAAACGCTCTACAACCTTGAGAGAGAGCTTGATATCTCCATCGACAGAGAACCAACACTGGTATCACTTCCTTATTCCTTGAAGATTTCTCTTGAATCCATTTTCTTTAATGAATCATGGATGGAGAATTAATCAAGACTCCTGGCCATGTAATCCTCTCCTCCATCTCTAGTATGCACCCAAACACCTGTAGGTGTGTAGAACAGATTTGTAGAGAACCAGGTCCTGGATAATGAGGAAGAATGAATGAGAATGATAGATTAATAATCTAAATATCTTGTTTATAGTATACATCTTAATTAATCCCTTCAATTTCCAAACTCTTGGACCAAGTTGGAAGTTGGATTTGAATCAGTGATGAACTAGGATTCTAGGGATCATAGAAAATAGATGTAAATGGATTAATGGTCTGATCCAAGTGTTCAAACCTTGATGACAGATCTAAATGGATTATTTATGGACTAGAACCCAAGGATATTCCTTCCTGGTATTACTGGAATTTAATCTAAGGTATTAAAATCAGATCCTGCAATATCCGTAAACTAGGATATGGAATCTATGCCAATACCTCGAGTTATAATGGGATTTTTGGACCCAAACTTGTTATTTAGGTTTAAAAAAATCCAAAAAGATCACTTTGTAAAAATCAACAGGTTCTGACAATGTTTCGAAGTGAGGTCGATGGCACATGCTGCACGCCTATGGTCAAGACCATACGGTCGATGCCACATGCCGCACGGTATAATGACCTCTGTTGATGACCATTATTGGACATCATCATTCTAGGATTTTTATAAATCTACTTATGTGATTATATTCCTTAGAAGGGTTGCTGGAATTGGATCAGAGGTTTAAAACCAAATCCAGCAATATCGACTGATTGGAAAATGAAAATGATGTCAGTAACCTAGACTAGGATGGGAATCTCAAATCCAAATCTTGAATCTAGTCTTAGAAAATCCAAAGAAAATTCACAAATTGGAAGTAGTCGATTATGACCAAAGATCGATGTGCGATCAATGGCACGAGCCACACGTCAGTGGCCTAGTATCGTGCAGTCGATGCCACGTACCGCAAGGCATTTTGACCTCGGTTGTTGCCCATCTTTGGATAGTAGTTTGCTGGGATTTTTGCCAGCCTATTCATGTGCTCATAGGCCCAAAATATTATGTTTACGTATATATCCTTCATCATTTTAGTTATAGTCTATAATATGTATTTTTGGGCTTTATGTTCTTGAGTCTGAAACACCTGGCAGCAAGTTTGGAATAATCTTAAAGGCTAGACCCCAGGAATTGGGAAAAAAATGTTAGGATGCCATGAGCAAATTTTAGAGACCAATAACAAGGCAAATAATTAATATTTATTATTAATGCTACGATAGGTACAACAGAACTTTAGGAGAGCTACTTTGGATTCGTATTCTCTTTATTTTGCTGTTATTATCTCAGGTAAGGGAATTAGACCTTTGTCTGGTAAAATAGATTCTATTTGACTATGTGAGTGATGCTATGCGATTGTTAACATGCCTTGTATGATAACATGTCATCTAATTAACTATTTATTTGCTCATGTATATGCATTCTTGAACTTGGGGTCAGTAGTGCCGATAAGGATTGGAGGGTGGGTGGAATGGGACACCTACTACCTTTCCACAAAAGCAACTGACCCATGCTTGATTCTTGATGTATGGTTAAGTTTGTAAGGAGGAAGGTGGTTGAAATGGGATGCTTGCACCACTTCTTACAAGCACTGCTTTGCAATGACCATGTGTAACTTAGCCAAGTCACGACGCGCTAGGTGGGAGGATGAACGGGGTTGGAAGCTTAGCGACATTATAGTCTAGTAATTTAGTTAATAGGAGAACTTATTTAGTTGCAAATTAAATTACCCTAATAACTGTACTCCTAGCCATTAGGGGATTATGTAGTGGCATGGGTTCAATAAAGGGTGATGTGAACATAGCTGTGATGCTCCCCATGGTCGGCGTAATACGGGTGGGCGGACGAGTCAACTAGTGGGATCATCACCTTCTCAAGTGGCTGGCGGAATACAGGCTTGGGAAGAGTTGCGGACAAGTGGCTAGCATAATACAGGCTTGTTCCGTAATGGCGGACCCATATATGGGGGTGATACTGTACGCCGACTTTGAGGCTATATCATCTGATGGGGGGAGACCCATGCAGTCGGAAACTCCATGTGTGGGTTATCTTGAGCTGGCACTTACAGTTATATATCAAATCGTAGTTGTTAATTCATGCATTTTGTTTGTGCATGTTTAATTTCCATGCTAAGCTCGGTGGTTGAGTTTACCCTTGGGTACACAAACTCTTGTAGATGCAGGTATGACTGATGGGGATATCAATGACATGGGCGTTAGTGATGAAGATGTTCATGACGAGATGTGTGAATGTGATGACTGTGTCTACGGATAGACACTTTAATCACTTGATAAACTTATTTAAACTTCAATTTATTTCTTTTGGATTTGGGGGCGTGTTGTCCGTATGAATAATTTATATTTAAAGACTTAGCTATGCTACTTATTCTTACAATGGTTTGGCGATATACATTTATTTTATTTTTTTTATTTTTTTGCTAAAAGTTTATTTTTTTTATAAGGAAAAGAAAAATAGAATTACAACTAAAGCCCTACTGGATAGGCAACCCACCTAAAGCTAATACATCATAGCAGGAACCACTAGCAGGACCAAAAAAACTAAAAAAACATCCTTAACAAAATATAAAAGCAGACCATCATCTTGCTCCCCTCCTACTTCGGGTTACCCTTGGAGAGAAGGTAGAAAGTCTAACATCCTAATTCCAATTTCCTACCACTACGGCAGCAATATCCTTAAGATTCACATGAGATGTCTGACCAGCATCAATCCCCTGTGAATTTCCCTTACGTGGGTGACCACAATGATGCTTCCCCTTCTCTATAAAAGCCCCAGCAGACATCTGCAATGCCTCCTTAGCATTGAGCAGAGCTCTATCCGCAGACTCTACATCTAGAAAGATAACTTCCACTTGACCATTTTCACATACCATTAGAGTACCTCTCAGAGACGAGGTAAAATTTTGGCCAGAAGATTCAGCGCCCTGATTCATCACATCAACACCCACTTGAACTAAAAGCAACCTCTGATGGGCACTCCTACTGATAGCACTAGTAGAACTCATACCTCCTTAGAAAACCCGCTAGCCACTGCATTAGGCTGCGCTACATCAGAAATCACACCCTCCTTAGGAGATTGAATTTCACCTTCTTCTACTCCCTCAACCTCCTCATCGTCATATGCAACATCGTCATCATCATTTTTCGAGTCCTCATCTTCAGCTGCATCTACCCACTTACTATACATTGAATTTATCATTTGATTAGTCAGCTTCTATGGTACAATTTATATTCCACTATGCTCTGGTTGAATGACTCTTTCCTTGTGGTGTGTTTAAATTTATTATTGCTCTATGTGTGTTTGAATGGTTTAAATGATTGGTGTACCACATTTCATGATCCTGGAAAGGGATTTCCAATGCCCTAAATTAGGATGTGGAGATCTCATCCATTCCATAGTATCGATACGTCAGGAACGGGGTGTGGCACACACTAGTTTGGATATGGAAAGTATCACAGCTATGTTCATACCACCCTTTATTGAACCTATGCTAATACATAACCCCCTATTGGCTAGGGATACAGTTATATGGGTATTTATGTACAACTAGCCATGTCCACCTAATTAATCCACATTACTGGACCATAACGTCGCCAAGCTTCAGACCCCATCCGAGCCCCCACATAGGACATCGTGACTTGGCTAAGTTACAAAGTTTAATGCAAAGTTGTGCCAGTAAGAAGTGGTGCAAGTGTCTTATACCACCCACCTTCCTCCTTACCAGCGTAACCAAACATCATGAATCACCAAAACCAGCTCTACCTTTCATGGAGAGGTTACGAAGTATCCCATACCACTTGCTTCCCAACCACTACAGGTATCACTGATCGCATACAAGAGTAATGCATATGCATGGACAAATAAGCAATTTATTGGATGGCATGTTATCACACAAGAGCAAGTTATCAATCTCACAACAATCATCACAGTATAAAGTTCATATGCAAACAAGGGTCTAATCTCCTTACATGAATGGTAAATAGAAGTACTAATGAAGCATGATTCGAAAAGCCTCTCTAAGCTTCTTGTACCTCTATTAGCATCATCGTAATTAAACGTTAATCTCCATCTTTACTGTTTGCTTATCATTGCATCTCTTAATCATGTATTATTCTTCATGCTCTGTTAATCAAGTCCCAATACACTACAGCTTGTTATCCAAGTAATTCAGAGGTGGTGTGAGGTTGGACATTTTAATTTATAGTCCGATTCCACCACAGTATTACTTGAAACAATAAGGAAACACTTTGTTTAACATGGTTGCAAGGTCACATGCCTTCAAAAGCGGTCCATAGGGTGGTACAGTAGGTCACTGGCCGAGCACGGGTGACTGCAGCTGCAAAAAGGCATGTGACTAGTGGTCAAGGCAGCACCTCACCAGCTATTGGACGTGCAGCTGGTGGTCGTAGCCATACGTGTTAGCCTAGCCAAAAGATTCCACCCGCACCTTTGGGGTGCTGTCCAGTCCCTACCAAGTGTTATTCTAACTTATGGGTGGGTGGGTGTTCATCTACACCCCTATTCGGACGTTATTTCTATTTAAATAGTGTCTGAATTGCTAAATCCTATATGAAAACCTTTGGTTCTAAGTTGTAACCATGGATTCCATAGGGTTTCTTGATCCTAGTCTTCTAAAGTCTTCCTCTTAGTCGTCAACGGATGACAAATGGTCCTTTGGTTCATTTAGAATTTGTCTTACCGGATTCCTAATAATTCCTACAGTCCTTGTTTCCAATACGAAACTGATCCAACACCTGCTTCAATGCTTAGGTGCTCACCATTAATGGTGATTGAGGATCTCCTTTCAGGTACCATTGGGATAATAATCCTCAAAGTTATATTGAGTATTATTGAATCAAATATATCAAAAATATAGAGACTGTAACCCGTGGTTAGTTCTCCTTCTAGATTATGTTGATCATACAGTTCAAGGATCAGTCGAGTCTCCACTCTTCTTCTTCTTCTTCCTTTTCTCGAACCTCTCCTTCTTCTTCTTCTCCAGAAACACGTCAGACCTCCCTTCTCTTTCTATTCTTCTCTATTAGCCTTAGGTAGTAGAATGGTAGTGTAAGACCCATACTCCACTAACCCGGTCTAACTGTGTCATGACAAGACTTCCCATCATAACCGGATTGAGCGAACTAACTGGATAAAGGAACCACAAAGCCAGGTATGGAATCTGTCCTTTCAAAGTTTGTCTGGTCTACGTATTAAGGCTACCAGTCAAGTGATCGATCAATCCTTGAATAGATTCCGAGTATTAGGAAAGTTTTGTAATTTTAAGAGATAACTCTCCTAATTGGGAGAGGACTCTATATGGAAGTTTTTTCTCTATATAGAAGATGTCCCTTCACTTCCTCCCACTCTTTTGATCATTCTCAAACCCTAGAATTGAGAGGAAGAGTAAAGAAGAAGGCTTAGAGAAGAAGCAAGCTTGGAGAAAGGAGAAGAAGCTCTACAGAGAAAAGTTACCATCGATTTCCAACTTCAGTAATGAGGAATCAACAGTAAGTCTAAATCTTTCGTCTCCGTGGGATGTTAGGATATGTTAGAATTGAGATCTACAATCATAGTGTTAGTAGATCGGCTCCAACACCTTGATTTCACCATGATTTTACTTACAAGATCTCCCATATAAACCTACAATAAACTGTAGTTATTAAGGTTACATTGAATGACCAAAATCCAATGACTAATGGCCATAAAATGGTTTTTAGGATGGATCCCATTAAAAGCTGAAAAATAGACTCCGAGAGAAGATAGACTAAAAGATAGCCTGAAGGTTGTATGGTCCTGGTGACCGGTCGTCTATATGGCGAGAGCGGACAGGCGATAAGATACTCTCAGAAAGTGTCTCAGGCTTTGTCGGGATGGCTAACAAGTCGAGCAATGCAAGACCAGACACGTAAACGGACAATGTCTGAAAGGCTAGAATACCAAACTGGACAGTCATTCTGAATACTGAAAATTGTTAAAAAAAACCCTAATTAAGTTCTATAAATTGTTTAGGTTTCCAACCAATTCAAGATAGTCTCTAAAGCTTCAGAAAGGAACAACATCATTCAACAAGTCAGGGACAAGACCTAAACTAATTGGTTAGTGATGAACTACCACTTTATTTTTGTTCACTGCCTGTTATTATATTCTATTGTTTGGGCATATAACATGTCATCCAATAATTACTATTATTGTTCATGCATATTTTATTGTTAGTTCCTTATCTGATGATGATGATGATAGGGATAGGCATGTGTATGTATGTGGTCGGTATGCTGAATGGGGAGAGGTTGTAGCATCAAACCATTCACCATGCTGACATCATTGTATCACTGTTACCTTAGCGGACTTAGTACGTCGCAGGGTATCAGGGGGGGTGATCGCGGTGTGTGGTTGTAGCTCTGCCAACGGACCCTAACTCTATCTTTGTGCCATATTGAAGGATGCTGGGGTAAGGCCATAGATCCATCTTCTTGACATCTAGGATTGGTTAGTCTTGAACCCAGTTTTCAAGCCCTGGCCAATAGGGGCATACATACTGGTATGGGATAAAGTATTAGAGGGAGTGCTGGCGGTGTATGATCCGTTAGGCTCTAGCTCTATCTCTATTCTGTGGTAAGTGATGTGGGGTGACAGCAGAGTGGTAGGTGCATTTCCGTTGGGTGTGCTTACATTCTCGTGTATGAGGTGTGGTGGTCACCTATCCTTATCATAGCACATTGCAAACTTAAACCAGACCAAAGATATGAATATGACATCATGTATATGTTTGTTGCATTGTTTTGTTTTCTCACTGAACTAAGTTGTGAGTTCATTCCATGGTACCATTTTCTTTTTAGTTTCTGATGATGCAGGTGTTACCGTCGAAAAATACCTAAATGCACCATTGTATGGACATATGGTGGCTATGGATGTGCAAGCAGTGGAGGACGGGCATGATTTGTCATGCGAATGTCTTTACTATTTTTATGCCTAGTTTACTTTCATATTTTATATTATGGACTTGTAATAGATATTTAAACTATGTTTTGGTTAACATTGGATAAATAGTTTATTTATTAATTAACATTAGACACTCAGTTCATTTAATAAAGTTTCCACTATTTATTTATTATCTCTGATTATGTGGAATGTGTGGCTTGATTGTTGGCATAGTCTTATGTGATCCTGGCTTGAGCCATTGATTCTATGATGGTTCATTCACACTTTTGGTTCGACCAGAATTAGGGTATGACAACTTGGTATTAGAGCACTTAGGCTCTGCCAATCAAACCTTAATGCATTCACATGAGTCCATGAACTGAGCTAGGATGAATTTAAAAGATTTAATATAAACACATTATAAGCACGTTGTTGGTTGAGATAAAAACTTAAATAAGAGCATAATGCACGCTATGAAAAGAAAAAACTCTGTATAAATCAAATAAAATGTGTTCGAACAAGAAACAAGGTACGGTCCACAATCTAGACAGTTACCCTAAGAGTATAACCAAAAATAAAAATGTTCAGAACAAAAGAAATCTGTCACTGTGCCAGTAAGGAAGGTGATGACTCCCGATATCTATCATAATCCTCCTCATACATCCTCCAGAGCCAATCCACCTGCTCCTGGGTCTTATGAAGGTTTGCTGCAAGATCCGCCACTCGCCATCTGTCACCCGTTGAGCATCAAGCAACGTCTACTGGTCTACCAGAATGACCAGGAAATGGGACAAGATCAGCTCAAACACCGACTGAAAAGGTCCAACTACAGGAGGAGGGTGTGACGGACCAGCCTCAGAGGGATGCTAAAGAGTGGGGGAAGGAATATCATCCACATCCATATACATACGATCGTCTCCACCACCCTCAGGCTCAATTGTTGCTACTACTACATGACCCAGAGGTCGTTCCAGTGCCTCTAGCTCTTCATCACTGATGACCGCCTCATCCTAACTCATTTTGGTAATGGCTTCCCAATCCAGACCAGCCATTACCGTCTCCTCAAACATCCTTTCACCCTCCATGTTTACACCTAGGCTGTTAAGAATGGTGGTAATCATGCGACCATAAGGCAGATTACCCTTCAGATTGGGCATCGTAGCTCAATGCATGATACAAATGATAATATAAGGCAGGTAGACTGCTTACTTAGTATAGATATAGTAGAGGACATACTGGGTCAGTTGTGATACCTCATTGTAATACCCACTTCGAGGTATGAGGTTATGCTGGATGATGCAGCAATACACACGAGGAAGGTGACACAAGTTGATTACCTTTAGATCTCTAAGTCCAGGCTGCATAATTTGATGTCTCACCTCAAGACACAGGTCCTCAATCATAAATTTACGCTCCTTTGGTGCGCAGTAGACTAGCTCGCCGGCATTCAAAATGTTTAACAGACCCACTAGCTGATGGGTGTCGAAGGAGATCTGTTCACCCTTTACCCAGCTGGTGATCCGAAGTTCCCTACCCCTGTCAAAGTCCTCTAGATTGCCCTCCAACTGTAAATTACAGTAGAACTACTTTACCAGGTTAGGATGTGTGGACCCCTGGTACTGGGTCACAGGCAGCCAACCCATAGTATCGAATGCTGCCTCTACATCAAACTTGGCTAGATCCTATAGGTTTACAAAAAGCCCCACCTCATCCCTTTTGTTCCAAAACCATGGGTAATGAGCCTCGGCTTTGGCTGAACAGAACCTGAAGGCATCAAAAGGCCTAGGAGGCGGGTTAAAATTTTGACCACCTGCATTCTTGGTACGAGGCATAATGAAGCTGCAAGGAGCAAACAATTAAAAGGTTATCAGTAAAAAAAATTAGAAATTTCGGTAGTATAACGGCATAAATTAGTCAAAAGCCTCACCTTCGTCCATTTTCATGGACAGGAGGACTTATATCAATTAGAAAACATATAAGCATATTAAAACAATATTCAATTGACCAAATAATCGAAGAAATTGAGAAAAAATTGAACTTGGAAAAAATCTCCAATTTCTAGGGAAAGAAATCAAATTTTAGGATTTCTCCCGAACCAACCAATGAAAACTCAAATTGTTTAAGGACTTTCATTCGTTGGATGCCCAACAATGATTATAAATAAAGAAAACAAGTTTCCTACGGTTGGAAAACTTTTCATTTGAGAAAGACAAGAAAAAGGCGATAAAAACCTAGAAAAACTATCCAAAGAAAAGAAAGAACTAGAGAACTTACCTCTAGGGAGTGATTGGAAGTCTTCAACTGGAGAAAAGAGCTTCAAAAAATATCCAAAAGGACTGTTGGAGATCACCGACACCGAGTGGAGTCGTAACTCAGAAAGAAAACCAAAAGAAAGAAATGAGAAATGAACTCAAATTGTGTGTTAAAAAGCAAATTTTGGTTTACTAGTTGGACGATTCGACTTAAAGAGTCGATCGGTTAGTCAACCAATCAGTTGACCGGACACTCTCAGGAATGATCTCAGAGTTGTTCGGATCGATGATTGGTCAATCAATGCACGATCGGTCAAGGGCAACTGGGTAAAGTTATTCTTGCTTATTATGCCCTATTGCTCTGTTTTGTTGGGACTTTCTTGTACAATGTGAGCCTAACTCTAAAAGTTTTAACCTATCGTATGATTCTCTCACATGTTGTTTACATAGATTCTCCAACTATAGATAGTTTGAAATGGCTGGTCGTAGATTAAGCCGAAGGAGATGTAACCCAAGTCCACCACCATCGCCACCTGGGGCTAGGAACGATAGGAAACAATGAGAATCAGAACAGAGCAACTCAAGGGGTGAACAACCAGGCCAATAATTTACATGAACCACCTAGTGACTTGGCCACGGTTGTGACCAATCTGGCCCAGTAGATGCAAGACACACAGCAAATATTATTGGCCATGCAGACCGCAATGGGGATGACTACACCAACTACCAATACTATACAAACACCTCAAGGTCAAACTAGTACCGTACCTATTGGCAGTAGCACTGTGCCTGCAGCATAGTACGTCCTAGTAACAAACACCCTGGTGCAGAATTTTGGTGCACAACAAGGAATGTACCAAGGTGGTTATCAATATCAACCACCTACATATGGAGCGTATGGATTGAATGATCACTCCGGACTCGTAAAACAGTTCCTGAAATTGAAGCCCTAGACGTTCTCAGGTATGATGTCTAATCTATTGTGGCAAGCTCAGCGGATTGACGAGATGGAGAAGAACTTCATGATGATGACCATTATAGAAGAACAAAAGGTTTTGTGTGTAACTTTCATGCTGAGGGAAGGTGCGAATCACTGGTGGAGGTCTACGCGTACCTACCTACTGACTAAGCATCCTCAGTTGACTTGGGCTATTTTTAAGGAGGCCTTCTTCAATAAGTATTTTCCACAGAGCTTCAGAGATCAAATGGAAAAGGAGTTATTGAGCCTACAGCAAGGATAGATGACGGTTAACACTTACCAATAGTGTTATAAGGAGTTGTTTTTCTTTGCTCCTACCAGCATGCAAGAGGAAGATATTAAGACCCGAAAGTTCACTATGGGACTAAGGGGAAGCATCTGAGAGCACATGCTGGGTCTGGAGAGGAAGATCTATAATGAGGCTGTGCAGATTGCTCGAGTTCTGGAGTCCAGCTAGAAAGAAAGTTTATTTCTTCAGAACCAGGGACTGAAGAGGCCAAATGGTGATTCATCTAATAGAGGAAACTCAAAGACCTTCAAGCCTTTCAGGCTACAGAATACTAATGGATCAGCCAAGACTACCAAGTTTATAGCACCACAACAAGATAGTCAGGCTGGAAATATTAAGTGCTTCAACTGTGACCAAATGGGGCACTATACAAAGACATGAACTCAGCCCAAGAAGTAGCTGCAGCAGGGAAAGGTGTATGTCGTGACTTCTGAAGACCCCACCGCATCACCTGATGTGGTCACAAGTATGATCTGACCTTTATTTTTTATAGTACTTTTGTGTGGGCATGTAGACTAAACCTAGGTAAAACTACAAGTATTGTAACCATAGCTGGTGTACCCGCTAGAGTACTCTTTGACTCTAGGGATACCCATTCCTTTGTGTCAGTTTCGTTTGGGAAGAAGCTAGATTTATCCACCAGACCTTTAGACCAAAAGTGGCTGGTAAGATCTCCTTTGGGACTAGAGGTAGTTTTGGATGAGTGTTACAGACCATGTCTAGTTTACATCAATGGACATGATTTGGATGTAAACCTAGTTTAACTCGAAATGGATGACTTCGACGTCATCTTGGGAATGGACTGGTTATCCCAACACTTAGCAAAGCTGCTATGTGTCGAGAAGAAATTTTCATTCAAGGGCAAGGACAACGCAGAGTTTGGTTTTACTGAAAGCAAGTTGCCTAGGAAAGGAAGCTCATACTTTTTGCACTCAAGGCAAGGTGTCTCGAGAAGGGTGGAGTCGGATATCTCGTGTCCGTGGTGGATGTTACCAAAGAAGCACCGTGGATGGAAGACATCGAAGTAGTATGGGAGTTCCCAAATGTGTTTCGAGAGGACCTACCAGGGTTCACTCGATCGAGCAACGGAGTTCGTGATCGACCTTCTGCCAGGGTCCGCACCAATATCTAAGGCACCTTACCGAATGGCTCATATGGAATTGAAAGAACTGAAGACTCAGCTATAGGAGTTATTAGGCATGGGTTTCATATGACCTAGTATTTTACCATGGGGAGCACCAGTGTTGTTCGTGAGGAAGAAAGACAGTAGTGTTCGATTGTGCATAGATTATCGAGGGTTGAACAAGCTCATGATCAAGAACCGATATCCATTGCCTCGGATCGATGACCTATTTGATCAGTTGCAAGGTGCAAAGGTATTCTCCAAGATCAATCTATGGTCAGGATACCATCAACTGAAGATCAAAGGAAGCGAGATTCTGAAGACAGCTTTCAGAACCAGATATGACCACTACAAGTTCCTAGTTATGTCGTTTGGTTTGACCAACTCCCCAACATCTTTTATGGAGCTCATGAACCGAGTGTTCCATGACATGTTGGACACATCGGTCATAGTTTTCATAGACGATATTTTAGTCTATACCAAAGACGAAAAGACTCATGCTATGGATCTTAGGACAGCCTTACAATGGCTGAGAAGGGAGAAGCTTATGCCAAATTTAAGAAGTGTGAGTTCTGGATGACTTTCTTGGGTCACGTGGTGTCATCAGAAGGGATAAAAGTGGACCCCAGTAAGATAGAAGCAATTGTAGGGTGGGAAGCACCTAAAAACGTGCAAAGATTAAAAGCTTCTTGGATTTAGCTGGTTATTACAGACGGTTCATGGAGGACTACTCTAAGATCGCAGTACCTCTTACCAAGCTGACCAAGAAGGGGAAAAAGTTTGTTTGGTCCGACAAGTGTGAAGAATGTTTCCAAGCCCTGAAAGCAAAGCTAATATCGGCTTCCATCTTAACCATTTCGGTACTAGGGGAACCCTTTACCCTATACACAGACTCCTCCGGATTGGGTTTAGGATGAGTATTGATGCAAGGTGAACAGGTGATTGCATATGCTTCAAGACAACTGGAGGAGCACGAGAAGAATTATCCTATGCATAACTTAGAACTAGCAGTGGTGATTCATGCCATCAAAACTTGGAGACATTACTTGTATGGTGAGAAATTCCAGATCAAGTCGAATCACAAGAGCTTTACCTATCTCTTCACTCAAAAAGAATTGAACATGAGGTAAAGGAGATGGCTGGAATTTTTGAAGGATTATGACTGTGATATTCAGTATCACCCAGGCAAGGCTAATGTAGTAGCTGATGCATTGAGCAAAAAAGGGATACTGAAGCTAGAAGGAAAATCTAGTACAAGTGCAGCTCTATGTTTCGAGGTAGCAGTTACTGAAGGGGATGTGGTGCAACACGTATCAGAATCTTCAGATGACCTTATAAAGCAAGGACTGATCCATAAGTTCTCGCTTATATTCGCTGCAATGAAGATTGTACCAAACCTGATGGATGAAGTGAAAGCTACTATTCTATTGGACCCGTATCTGAGAACAGTGTAAGAAGATTTAGAGAAAGGTAAACTTAACCCTAACTTTACCTTGGATGCGAAGAAGGTACTTAGATACAAAGGAAGATTGTATATACCTGAAAGTGAAGACTCGAACATCTTGGAAGCACCAAGATGTACCATGATCTGAAACGGTTGTACTGGTGGAGAGGAATGAAAGCAGATGTGGCTTGGCATGTGTTCCAATGTCTAAATTGTCAGCAAGTGAAGGCCAAGAAATAGAGACTAGTAGGGTTGCTACAATCGTTGTCGGAACCCACGTGAAATGGGACTGTATCACTATGGACTTCGTCACTGGGTTGCCTTTGACTCCCAAATCTGTTGACACAATATGGGTGATTGTTGATCGCCTTACAAAGAATGCTCGCTTCATTGCTATACGACCTCAATATACCTTGGAGCGCCTAGCCAAGCTCTATGTGGATAACATTGTCAAACTCCATGGAGTACTTGAGAGTATAATGTCTGATAGAAATCCTCGCTTCACTTTCAAGTTTTGGGAAGCAATGTGAACAAAGTTGAAATTTAGCACAACGTTTCACCCTCAGACAAATGGTTAATCTGAATGAACCATTCGGATTCTAGAAGACATGCTTCAAGCCTATGCAATTGATTTCAAAGGAGCTTGGGAAGAGAAGTTACCACTAATCAAGTTCACTTATAACAACAGCTACTAAGCTACCATATAGATGTCACCATATGAAGCATTGTATAGTAGAAAGTGTCGAACCCCTCTGTTTTGGAATAAGGTTGGTGAACAGAGAATAGTAGGGCCAGAGTTTGTTGAAGAGACTTATCGAGTAGTAGATCAAATCAAGGAAAGGGTCAAGACAGCTCAAGATCGTCAGAAGCACTATGCAGACAATTGATGCCGAGACCTTGAGTTCGCTATAGGTGACAAAGTATTTCTAAAGATATCACCTATCCAGGGTTTAAAATGGTTTAGTAAGAAGGGAAAGTTGTGTCCTAGGTATATCGGACCTTATGAGATCTTGGCAAGACGTGGAAAAGTAATGTATCAGTTAACGCTACCACCATCTATGTCTGGTGTACATGATATATTCCATGTTTCCCTACTGAAAAAGTGCATCAAAGATCCATCACACATATTGATTGCAGATCCACTGGATTTGACATATGACTTAACCTTTGGAGTTGTGCAAGCCGAGAACACCAGTAGAAAGATACAACATCTTTGAAATCAGGATTTCTATTATGTTAAAGTAACCTGGAGAAGCTAAGATGTGGAAGATGTAAGACCCACACTCTACTAACCCGATCTTACCATGTCGTGTCAGGTCTTCCTATCATGGTCGGATCGAGTGGATTAAGTGCGTGAATAAACCACAAGGCTAGGTATGTAAATCGACCCAAAACTAGTTAATTTTGAGTGTGTGGTCGTATACCTGAGCTGGTATGGTCGACCACACCTTAGAAAAGTGAGACCACTCAATATTCAAAGTGCGGTCGCATATTTGGGACGTGTAGTCGATGGATTCTATGACCATATGTACAATCGCACGATGATGAGACCGACTCTGAGTTTTGAAAAGTTTTTTAAACTAAGGGTTCTCTTTCCTAGTTGAGGAAGAACTCTATATGGAGGTTTTCCCTCTATATAAAGGACGTCCCTTAGCCTCTCTCACTCTTTTAGAACCCAAATTGAAACTTTAAACCTAAGAGAGAAAGAGAAAAAAGAAGAGAAGGAGAAGGAGATTTAAAAAATAAACTTGGAGAAGGGTTTTGTAGAAAAGAATTTTATTTTTTTATAGCAAGCTTAAGGTATGAACCTGTCCTTGTAAAGCTAGATCAGATAGGATAGGTTCCTTTTCATCAAGTTGATGTGTTAAAATAAATGCATCGATTTTAGTTATGAAATTTCTAAGGAAAACCATGAGAGAATAGGTTAGGGATAATTGATATGGAGAAACTATGATTAAAGGCCATAGAATGATCTTAGGGTGAATCCCATTAATGAGCCATGAGGAAGAACTCGTATGAGAAATAAAAATTGACCAAACTTCATGTGGTCGCACCTATGGTCGACCACAAAGTGATCACATGATTGACCACACACTCTCAGGAAGATCCCAAAGAATGTATGGTCGCATGTGTGGTCGCATGATATGCGACCACACGTATCGACCACACAGTTTGTGGTCACATATATTGAGACCACAGGGTCAACCACATGATAACAGCAAGTATGTTTTGAGACCATACAAGGATTTTTACTACTGTAACTTAAGGAAATCATTCCCTAACTTGAATACATTAATTGTTTAGGTTCCCAACAGATTCAAAGTGACTTCCAAAGCTTGGGAGAGAAACAAACATCAATCAAAGGTGAGGGAATGAGACCTAAACTAATTAGATAATAATAAACTATTTATTTTATTTTGTCCAATGCAATGAATGCTTCTATGATTATATGCTTGTAATGTGCATTTCACATGTCATCCAATATTATTGTTATATTCTGTTCATGCATATTTGTTTATGTCTATTTATAACATGATGATGATGATGCTAGGAATAGGCATGTGATTGTGTGTATGGTTAGTGTGTTGGATACAAGTAGAGCATCAGGGGGAGGATGTAGCACTGTGGTCTCTGGCATGGTCACAGACTCTAGCTCTATCTCTACTCAAGTCTTGTCCATTGACATCGTCGTATCGCCATTATCTTAGCAGAACTATTATGTCGTAGGACATCAAGGGAGGTGGTCTCGGACTGTGTGGTCTCTAAATCTACAGGGGGGCCTTAGCTCTATCTCGATGTACATATTAAGGGACGTTGGGGTGAGGCCTTGGATATATTTGGATGGCATTAGGATTGGTTAGTTGTGAGCCCGAGTTTGTCAGCCCTCGCCAATAGGGGCTTACCTGTTGATATAGGTAGGGCATCAGGGGAAGTATTGGGAGTGTATGATCTGGACACTTTAGCTCTATCTCTATTCCATGGTGGGTGCTTATGGGGCGGCAATGATATTTGATCCATTGGGCGGATTCACACACTCGTGTATAGAGGTGTGGTGGCCATCAATCTTTTTTATAGCACAGTTGTAAACTTAAAACCAGACCAAAGATATGAATTCAATGCATGCATATGTTTGCGCATTGTTTTGTTTGCTCACTGAGCTTTGATGTGTGCTCTCCCTTTCGACATCAAATATTTTTAGTTGACGATACTGGTCCAACTGTGGAAGATTATATGAATGCATCGACGTATGGACCGTAACGGCTATGGATGTGGAACTTATGGAGGAAGCACATGATCCGTCGTGCGAATGCGACCAATGTGTTTTTGATTAGTTTATCTATTTTTTACTATTGGAACATGTAATTTATTAATTATGTTATGTCTTGAGTCATTTGGGGAATAATTGGATTTAACTATTTATTATCACTGCTAGATACTCAGTTCATTATCAATAAAGACTTTCGCTATTCATTTATTTATTTATTTATTTACTTTGATTATTGTTGTGGAATGTATTTTGGATTAACATGGTTGGCACGGCCTATACGGGATCTTGGTTTGAACCGTTGGTTCTCATGACGGTTCATCACACCACTGGTTAGTCCATAATTGGGGTGTGACAAAAGAGGTGACATGGGAGGAGAAAATGCTATGCGAAAGTAGTACCCTCACCTTTTCGACTCGAAAGGTATGTTCAAAGTTCGAGGACAAAATATCTTTTTAAGGGGGGAGTTGTAAGACCCGCACTTTACTAATCCGGTCTAACCATATCATGATAGGTCTTCCCATTATAACCGGATCGAGCAAACTAACTGGATGAAAGAATCACAAAGCTAGGTATAGAATCCATCCTTTTAAAGTTTGTCCGATCGGACAACTCAAGTTGTCCGGTCTACGTATTAGGTGACCGGTCAAGCAACCTGTCAATCCCTGAATGGACTCTGAGTATTAGGAAAGTTTTCTAATTTTAGGAGACCACTCTCTTAATAGGGAAAGGACTCTATGTGGAAGTTTTTCCTCTATATAGAGGACATCCCTTCACTTCCTCCCACTCTTTTGATCATTTGCAAACTCTAGAATTGAGAGGAAGAGTATAGAAGAAAGGTTGGAGAAGAAGCAAGATTGGAGAAAGGAGAAAAAGCTCTGCAGAGAAGAGTTGCCATCGATTTTCAACTTTAGTAATGAAGAATCAATGGTAAGTCTGAATCTTTCGTCTCTGTAGGATGTTAGGATATGTTAGAATTGAGATCTACAATCACAGTGTTGGTAAATTGACTCCAACACCGTGATTTCACCATGATTTCACTTACAAGATCTCCCATATAAACCTACAATAAACTGTAGCTATTAGGGTCACGTTGAATGATCAAAATCTAATGACTAATGGCCATAGAATGGTTTCTAAGATGGATCCCATTGAGAGCTGAAGAATAGACTTTGAAAGAAAATAGATTGAAAGACAGCCTGAAGGTTGTCCGGTCCTGTGACAGGTTGTCTATATGGCGAGACCGGACAGGCAACGGGACACTCTTGAGAACTGATTCAGGCTTTGTCTGGATGGCTGACCGGTCCAGCAACCGATCACGCGACAAGACAATGTTCGGAAGGCTAGAATACTAGACCAGACAATCAGTCTGAGTACTGGAACCTTGTTAGAATATACCCTAATTAAGTTCTATAAATTGTTTAGGTTTCCAACCAATTCAAGATAGTCTCTAAAGCTTGGGAAAGGAACAACACCATTCACCAGGTGAGGGACAAGACCTAAACTAATTGGTTAATAATAAACTATCCCTTTTATTACTATTCACTGCTTATTACTATGTTCTATTGTTTGTGCATATAAAATGTCATCCAATAATTGTTATTATTGTTTGTGTATATTTTATTGTTATTTCCTTATGTAATGATGATGACGATGATAGGGATAGGGATGTGTATGTGTGTGGTCGGTGTGTTGAATGGGGAGAGGATCAAACCATTTACCACACTAACATTGTCGTATCGTTTTTACCTTAGCGGACTTAGTACGTCGCAGAGTATTAGGGGGTGATTACGGTGTGTGGTCATAGCTCTGCCAGTGGACCTTAGCTTTATCTTTGTGTCATATTGAAGGATGTTGGGGTAAGGACTTGAAGATATCTTGTTGACATCTAGGATTGGTTAGTTACGAACCCAGTTTGTAAGCCCTCACCAATAGGGGCATATGTAATGGTATGGGGTAGAGTATAAGTGGGAGTGCTGGCGGTGTGTGATCTGTTAAGCTCTAGCTCTTTCTTTATTCTGTAGTGAGTGATGTGGGGTGACAGCAGAGTTGGTAAATGGATTTCATTTGGGTATGCTCACACTCTAATCTAATGAGGTGTGATGACCGTCTATCCTTACCATAGCACATTGCAAACTTAAATCAGACCAAAGACATGAATATGACATCATACATATGTTTGCTGCATTGTTTTGTTTTCTCACTGAGTTAAGTTATGAGTTCAGCCCACGTAGCATTTTCTTTTTAGTTTTTGATGATGCAGGTGTTACAGTCGAAGACTATATTTTTGATGCCGCTATGGACATGCAAGTAGTGGAGAACGACCATGATTCGTCATGCGAATGTCTTTCCTATATTCATGCCTAGTTTACTTTTGTATTTTATATTATGGACTTGTAATAGTTATTTAAACTATGTTTTGGTCAACATTGGATAAACAATTTATTTATTAATTAACAGTAGACACTCAGTTCATTTAATAAAGTTTTTGCTATTTATTTCTTATCTCTGATTGTGTGGAATGTGTGGTTTGATTGTTGGCACTGTCCTATGTGATCCTGGCTTAAGCCGTTGGTTCTATGACTGTTCATTCATACTTCTGGTTCAACCAGAATTGGGGTGTGATAGGTAAAGTATAGAGGACTCTACTAACGTTGGTGATTTGGGACGAGATATCTTTAGGATCTCAAAATAGTAAGTTAGAAGATTTCCCTCCCCTCTTTCCTTTCTCAAAACTGTACATAGTCAGCTTCCCATTATTGGAGGAAATCCAATCCGATTGGTCGGTCCCATACATGGTTGGTCACCAACCATTTTCGTGCATGCGTGCAGCTGGGGGAGCGTGCAGCTGGGTGCCCAACCGGACCTCCTTTGCATAGCTGAACCTCATTTTAGTGTAACAAATCTCCACTTAACTTAAATTGGTTTTATGGTTTTGAGATTTATTACCTCTATTGGGCTTTTCTGGTCTGGTTCATGTCAGT
This sequence comes from Protea cynaroides, assembly GCA_028583415.1. Classification (NCBI taxonomy): domain Eukaryota; kingdom Viridiplantae; phylum Streptophyta; class Magnoliopsida; order Proteales; family Proteaceae; genus Protea; species Protea cynaroides. Next base: position 85,937,987 of record CM053268.1, read on the forward strand.
CCGACTTGTTTGTCGTGGTATGACCTATTACAAAGCCAAAATTTCAAATTATGACCAAACTTTTGGGTACAAGTCTTACACTACTAGTTGGGAGAGTAGCAGTGACAACGGGGAGAGGGGTCTTAAGGGGCAGGAGGCTCTAGTTGCACCTGGGAATACTAGGTCGCATAATCGCATGGCCTGAGTGATGGAGATGTTCACAGCCCTCCAAACTCAGTTGGGCGAGTTACAGGAGGGACAGAGTGTAAGACCCGTATCAAACTAACCGGTCTTACCACCTTGTACCAGGCCTACCTATCATGGTCGAGCCAAGTGGACCAAGTGCGTGAAGGAAATCACAAGACCAGGTATGAAATTGACCAAAAACAGTAAAATTGAGGGTAGGGTCGCATGCCTAAACAGGTAGGGTCGACCCTATGCTCAACAGAGTCCAACCCAAAACTTTTCAGTACTAGGGTCGGAGGACTTGAGACCCTAGGGTCGACGGATCCTGCGACCCTAGCATCGACCCTAGGATGACAGACTGAAACCGTAATTAGGAAACTTTCCTAATTTCAAGGGGATGCTTTCCTAATCTCCATGGGACTTATTGTGGGAGGTTTTTCTCTATAAATAGGATGTCCCTTAGCCTTTTTCACTCCTTTTAAAACCCTAATTGAATGTGAGAGAAAGAGAAGAGAAGGAGAAGAGAAGGAGAAGAGAAAGAGAATTGGAGAAGAAGACTAAGGAGAAGAAATTCAGAGAAATCTCTGAATCTTAGCAACCCTAAGGTATGAATACATTCTCCATGAGTTATGTAAGACCCTAGAAGAGGGTAGAATCTAGGAGAAACCAAATCATCCATCCATGGATAGATTCCAATGGAATCCATGGAGGAAATCATTGTAAACAAAGTAAAGTGTGTAACTTGGAGTTTTGAGCCATAGAACAATCATAGAATGGACTATAAAAGTAAGTCAAAGCATTTAAACATGAAAGAATGGACTGTAGGATGAAAGGTCGACTCAAACTACGTGTGGTAGCACCTAGGGTCGATGGATAACCGACCCTATGACCGACCCTACACCCTGGGGTCTTAGAAAACTGCTACCCTACCTGTGACCCAACCTGCGACCCTAGCAGTACAGCAAGCTTAAAACTGTTGGAATTAATTCTAATTAAAATCTATCGACTTGTTAGGTTTTCCTAGTGATCTAAAAGTGATTCTTAAAGCTTGAAAAAGGATCTACAATCAATCAAAGGTGAGGGAACAAGACCTAAACTAATTGGCTAATAATAAACTATTTTTATTTATTGAGTCCAATGCCTTGACTGATTCTATGCGTGTATGCTTATAATGTGCATTCAACATGTCATCCAATATTTCTGCTATTAATGTTCATGCATATTTAATTCTGTTTATTTAAAACATGATGATGATGATGATGCTAGGAATAAGCATGTGAATGTATATGTGTGGTTAGTGTGCTTGATGCGAGTGGCATCAGGGGGAGGACGTGACATTGTGGTGTGTCCTGATCACCAGACTCTAGCTCTATCTCTACTCAAGTATTGTCCACTGACATCGTCGTATCGCTATTACCTTAGCAGAGCTATTACGTCATAGGGCATCAGGGGAGGTGGTCTCGGACCGTGTAGTCTCTGACTCTGTCGGGGGGCCTTAGCTCTATCTCTATGGACGTATTGAGGGATGCTGGGGTGAAGCCTTGGATACACTGTTTGACATTATGATTGGTTAGTTGCGAGCCCAGTTTGCAAGCCCTCGCCAATAGGGGCTTACGTGTTGGTATGGGAGCATGTGGTACTTTAATGCCGATACCCATTGAGTCCACTGTTTCCATGGTGGGTGCATGTGGGATGGCAATTGTAAGACCCATATCGAACTAACCGGTCTTACCACCTTTGTACCAGGTCTACCCATCATGGTCGAGCCAAATGGACCAAATGTGTGAAGGAAATAGCGAAACCAGGTACTAAACTGACCCAAAAATAGTAAATTGGAGGCCAGGGTCGCATACCTAGATAGTCAGGGTCGACCCCCCTCACTAAGAAGTCAGACCCCTGATATTTAGCTGGGGGTCGACGGGACCTCCGACCCCCACATCGACCCCCTGTTGCCGATAAAAATCGCAAATAGAAAACTTTCCAAATTTCAATGGGATTCCTTCCTAATCTCAATGGGACTTATTTTGGGAGATTCTACTCTATAAATAGGACATCCCTAAGCCTCTTTCACTCCTTTTAAAACCCTAATTGAAAGTGAGAGAAAGAGAAGAGAAGGAGAAGAGAAGGAAAGTTGGAGAAGGAGACCAAAGTGAAGAATTCAGAGAAACCTCTGAATTTCAGCAACCTGAGGTATGGGCACATTTCCATTGATGATCTAAGACCTTAGAATAATTCATGAAGAGGGTATAGTCTAGGAGAAACCCAAATTATACATCCATGGGAAGATTTTAATGAAATCCATGGAGAAATCATGGTAGGCAAAGTAAGGAAGAAACCAAGAGTTCTAAGCCATAGAATAAGCATAGAATGGATTGTGGATGTAAGCTATAGGACCCAAACATGAAAGAATGGACTATAGAATGATATTTTCAACTCAACCCACGGGGGGTCGCACGTGGGGTTGATTGGGAATCGACTCTACCAGACCACAGGATCGACCCCCAGTATTCGGGAAGTCCAGGAAAGGGGTGGTCGCACCCAGGGTCGATGGAACATCTGACCCTGGCATCGACCCTACCTTGGGGGTCGCAGTAAACTGCTACCCTACCTGCGACCCACCCTGCGACCCGTGCTTAAAAACAAGCCTAAAAGTGTCGGAATGACTTCTAACCAAAATCTATCGACTTGTTAGGTTTTCCTATTGATATAAAAGTGGGTTTTAAAGCTTGAAAAAGGATCAACATTGAAGAAAAGGTGAGGGAACAAGACCTAAACTAATTGGCTAATAATAAACTATTTTTATTTTCTTGAGTCCAATGCCATGACTAATTCTATACGTGTATGCTTGTAATGTGCATTCAACATGTCATCCAATATTCCTACTACCAATGTTCATGCATATTTAATTCTATTTTGTTTATAACATGATGATGATGATGATGATGATGATAGGAATAGACATGTGAATGTATGTGTGTGGTTAGTGTGCTTGATGCAAGTGGAGTATTAGGGGGGGGAATGTGACATTGTGGTTCAGCATGGTCACTAGACTCTAGCTCTATCTCTAACTCAAGTCTTGTCCACTGACATCATCGTATCGCCTTTACCTTAGCAGAACTATTACGTCGTAGGGTATCAGGGGAGCTGGTCTCGGACCGTGTAGTCTTTGACTCTGTCGGGGGGCCTTAGCTCTATCTTTATGGACGTATTAAGGGATGCTGGGGTGAGGCCATAGGTACACTGTTTGACATTAGGATTGATTAGTTGCGAGCCCAGTTTGCAAGCCCTCGCCAGCAGGGACTTACGTGTTGGTATGGGTAGAGTATCAGGGGAAGTGTGATACGGTGTGGTCCTAATCACTTTAGCTCTATCTCTATTCCATAGTGGGTGCATGTGGGATGACAATAAACGTTAACCTTTGGGCGGATTCACACACTCGTGTATAGAGGTGAGGCGGCCACCGAACCTTTCTATAGCACCTTGCAAACTTATAAACCAGACCACAGCTATGAATCGAATGCATGCATATGTTTGTTGCATTGTTTTGTTTGCTCACTGAGCCGTGATGTGTGCTCACCTTTCAACGTCGAATATTTTTAGTTGATGATGCAGGTACCACGGTGGAAGACTATATGAATGCTTCTGTGTACGGGCACGTCGCTGTGATGGAGGCTGAAGACTTGGTGGAACCGCATGACTCTTCATGCGAGTGCAATGCATGTGTTTTTTATTAGATTTTCATTTGAATTATTAAGGAAATGTAATTGATACTTTATTTACTTATGTCTCGGTTGATACAACATAACTTGATATTTTATTTATGATTATCACAGTTAGATTCTTCAGTTCATTTATTATTAAGACTTTCACTATTGTGTATTTATTCTGATTATGGTTATGGATGTGTATGGTTTACTTTCAATGGACACAGCCTATTAGAGATCCTGGTTGAACCGTTGGTTTATTAGCGGTTCATCACACCATTCTGAATGGTGCAGAATTGGGGTGTGACAACTTGGTATCAGAGCTCTCAGGCTCTGTCTGTGAAACCAGTATACTTCCACAAAAGTTCAGGAACTGAGATAGGATAAAAATTTAAAAGCTGTAATAATAACACACCATAAGCATCTGTGTTGTTTGAGACAAAATTGAAAGAGAATAATGCATTTATTGAATGAGAAACAAATTTATATACAATTGAAAGAAGAACAAACGTATATACATACAAGTCTAAAGCAGAGTACGTTCTACAACCCGGACAGTTACTCTGAAGTACAAAATGAAAGATAAAAGGATAATACATCAAGAAGTTGGAGGTGATGGGGGAGGCGGTGCCTCGCGGTCTCTGTCATAATCCTCAGCATAGACTCTAGTCAACCAAGCTATCTGAGTCTGGGTCGTTTGGAGACTAGCTGTGAGATCAGACACCAGCTAGTCAGTCATGCGCTGAGCATCCCTAACCTCTCCCACCCGCTGATCCGACATGCGCTGAGCATCCAGAAGCTCTCCCACCCGCTGATCGGACAAGCACTGAGCATCTAGAAGCTCTCCCATCCTCAAATCAGACATGCATTGACCCTCTCAGATCACACACAATATCCCCATCATGTCATCCGAAGGTGCATACGAAGGACTAGCTGCATGTGAAGGACCAGCCGCATCAGAAGAATCAGCTCCTATAGCATGAGTAGGTGATGGAGGAGGTATGACATCCACATCCATGTATAAATGATCATCATCACCCCCATGAACCCCTGCTCTAGCAGCTACTGTTGCTGCCTCAGCGTCAGCCATCTCCACTCGAGTACGTAGACGCACCAGAGCGTTCCTCTCCTCGTCACTAACCTGGGCATCCCGCATGCCCATCTTGCAGATGGCCTCCCAATCCATAGGTGATGAGAAGGATTTCTCTTGAATCCTCTCATCCGTCATGTCAACACCCAGGCGGATCAGTAGCATAGAGATCATACGTCCATAAGGTAGACGAACAATTCGATTGGTGCTATATGAAAATGTAGAGAATATACCTGTAGACAAGGAGTAGACGTCGAAATAAGAAGCAAATAGCACCAATGAGTCTGAGTTGGCACTGTAGCAACTCAGAGGGACGAGCCGAGTCGGAAAGGAGGAGGAAGAATGAGAAATGGATTCAAAATCGGGAATAAAAACCTGATTTTTAGTCCGAGGGTCGGAGAATTCGACCAAAACATCTGTAAGACCCCCATTTTGGCCTATTACTCATCAAGGGCATTTTTGTCATTTTTTTGGTCATGTTAGAATGTCTCTACCATTTTAGGTTATTATGAAATGAAAAAAAAATGGGAAAAATTGTTAAGAGAATCGGGCTTGGGCCTATAACTTTAGTTTTGTGGTAGTGGGTTTTAATTTTGTTATTTAAATGGGTTTAGCTTAGGTGTTAGTGGGTTTTAGTTTTGTTTTCTTTTTGTTGTTTTGTTTTAGGCATTTGTTTGTTATTGGGCCTTATGATAGAGTTTTTTTTAATTCGGTTAGTTATTTGAGTCAATGGGTTTGGGCTGTGGGCTTAAATTAGGTGTTAATAGGCATTAGGCTAATGGGCTTGGGTTTGGGCTTAGGATATCAATTGTGTAGTAATCCTTTTTTCTATCACATGTGTTGGGTTGAAAGGGGATCAAGTGGAGGGATCCTGGCCCTTGGATTAAGGGTTAGGAAAAGAAAAAAAAAAACCTAGACAAACAAAAGAGGGGACTGTTGCGGGCAGAGGGAAAAAAGGAAAAAAGAATGGAGGCGGAAGCAAAGGGGAGAGAAAAGAGGAGAGAAAAGGGGAGAGAAAAGAGGAGAGAAAAGAGGAGAGAAAGAGGCGGCAGGAAAGGGGAGAAGAAGTAGGAAAAGAAAAAAGGGTAACTGCTCGATTCGAGATGGAAAAATGAGAGAGAGGCTGGGATTGAGATTGGGGGGAAAGTGAGAAAGAGCATAAAGAGCCGAAGGAGGGTTTCTCAAGGAGAAACCAGAGAAAAGAGGGGAGGGATTTTTTGGCTAGGGTTTTGTAGAGATGAAAAAGGGAGAGAGATCACGGAGAGCTGTAAGCGGAGGAACCGAAAGAAGAAGGACAGAATAGTGGGTCTCTCCGATCTCGGTGGGAGGCAATCCATTGGCGGCAGCTGCGCAAAGAGAGAATGAGAGCAGGGAGAGAAAAGATTGAGAATGTCGGCTATGGGTAGGATTTGTGAGGAAAAATAGTTTGAAAGCAAGAGTCAGAGAGAGAGAGAGTGAGAAAATAATAAAAAAAACCAGAGGAGGAATAGGGTCAGCAGAAATCTCAGAGAAGGCAAAGGGGGTTTTGAGCGTCGTCGATCAAAAGGGCAGAGAAGTGCAAGAACATGGTGGGAGAAAATAAAGATTGAGAGAGCTGCTTGTCGGTCAGGCAAAGGAGAAAACCAAGCCAAAAAGCTTGTCTCAACTGGTGCTGGTAGAAGAAGAGAAGAAGAGGAAGGGAGGAACTCGCGGCTGCAAACTTCTAGAGAATTAATTTTTGAACAATTAGGTGTGAGGTTTGGTTTCCGGTCTGCTTTGCTTTTCACTCTATTCACGGATATCCCTGCTGGTTATATATTTAGGTTCACCTGTATGTATCTTATCATTTCTCGATTTTTGTTAGTTTGTATCTTATTACCATCCTTCCTCTCACATGATTTTAATGACACTTGTTTGAATCACATCTCCGGTTCCATTAGTTGATGAAGCTCAATTTGTACACTTGTTTGAATCACATCTCTGGTTCCATTAGTTGATGAAGCTCAATTTGTTAATCAGTTTATTTACCTTAATAATTTTTCACTATGGTTCTTCTTATCTCTTGTTGGTTTTTTGCATTTTTTCTTTCTTCTCCTTGTCAAAGATAGTTCTAGATGAGAATGAATTTTCTGGTTATAGATTCTATTTGTACCCTACTTTGTTTTAGAGCAACATATTCGGTTAGAATATATTTGTTAGTGTTGTGACTCTTGTATGGGTTGCTTGGTTTGTTTACATCTCAATGGCCAAATTTCTTTGTTAGTTTGGGGTTTTTTTTTTTTGTGATAAGTCAAGGTTTGCCTCAATTGTTCACTGAATGTCAAATCTGGTCCATTTTTGTTTATTTGATTGGTCATTATTTTAGTCTTTTTACTAATGGCAAACCCAGGCAAGTCGGGCAGGTTTAGATTGTGTCGGTTTATTTTGAATATGGACCGAGTTAAAATGGTTATCTTTAGTGGTCAAATCTGGTTTGATTGGAACTGAATCATGATCAAGTTTGGTTTGGTTTGAATTGGTCTTCATGGTGAAGTCTGATTCGGTTTGATTTGATTTTTTTATTTTTATTTTTTTGTGACCAAAACCAATTTGGGCTGAGTTGACTATTTGTTTCTAAAAGAGCAAATCTGGTTTAGGTTGAACCAGTTCACCTTCGATGTCAAATCTGTTTGGGCTCTATTGGCTACTCTTAATAGTCAAATCCGGTGTGTACATGTTAAATCGATTTATTTGTACTAGGCTGGTTCAGCCCTAGTGGAGATTAATTAAATCGTGATGGGATACTTCAGCCCCAATGTAGGATTGATTAAATCGTGTTTGTGTCAGACCGGTTTAACCCCATGGTGGGAGTGGCTTAATGGTAATGGGTCAGTTTGACCCTTTGTTTGGAGCGGTTTAATTCTATTAAACATATTTCAACCCCATGCTTGGCTTGGTTTTAATATTGGGTTGAATAGATTGATCTAATTGCATTAAACCCGTTCCCTTCCCATGCTGAATTTTAGTCATATCATTGAATTTACTAGATGGCTGGTTATATGCTTACATGCGTACATGCTTACATGATGTTTTGATTACATGTTTGATGAATTTCATTCATGCTTATAGCTTAAGTAAGTTAATTCTTTTCTCATGGTGTTGTCTGATTAGCTCAATGCATGACCCCTACCCTCAAGTGATGTATCCCCTACTTCAGTTTGTAATAGTTTAGTGTATGAGTCCCTTCCCTCCAGCGTTGTGGGAATTAAAGGGACTCTAGTGAGTTCATCTCTGTTGGGATTATATCCCATGTTGACTGGGGTGGGCCCCGCCTAAGCCGTGGGCCCGCTCAACCATTAGGGTTCGTCACATAATTGTTTTTTCCCTTTTCTCAAAGAAAAATACAAAAATTGTGTTGTCTTCATGTATCTAGCGACGGTTGGGATCATGTTGATCTCCAACCTAGCTATTACCCAGTTTTGTCTTTGGCCTTAGGCCAATCATTTCCCATGTTTTGGGAATCGGTGTGCGGACCGATCATTTTCAAAATCTTGAGTTTGCCTTGCCGAGTGCAAGGAGTCGAGGTCCGAGTACCTCTTGAGTTTGCCTTGCCGAGTGCAAGGAGCCGAGGTCCGAGTACCTCTTGAGTTCGCCTTGCCGAGTGCAAGGAAGTCGAGGTCCGAGTACCTCTAAGGTCTGAGTACCTCTTGAGTTTGCCTTGCCGAGTGCAGGGAGTCGAGGTCCGAGTACCTATTAAGTGATGCCTTGCCGAGTGCAGGGAGCTGAGGTCCGAGTACCTCTGAGGTCCGAGTACCTCTGAGGTCCAAGCACCTCTTTAGTAACGCCATGTGGGGTCCAACAGCCCGTTAACTGTTGGGAACTACGTTTGACCTGATTCTCTAATGAGATATGTAGGCAGCGGGAAGTGGAGAACTCTGAGTAGTTCACCCTTTGCGCACGGTCACACGTGCTTCCTTTGTCAAGGGAGCACCTCACACACAACCATGCACGAACTACGTTTGGCCTAATTCCCGCCGCACAGGGATACGTAGGCGGCTTGATCTCGAGCTCGGTCATCCATTATCTGCTGTATTTTCTATGTTATTCATTCTTTTAATTCATTATTTGTTTATTCATGATTATTTCATTTTTTTTATCCATTCATTTGTTCATTGATCCATTTATTATCTTTTGACTTGTATTTTATTTTTCAAATCTATGTGGCGGCACCCTAAGTTAGAACAACTTAGAAACTTGGTCTAGGGTTCCCCATTTGCCTAGTTAGGCTAAATTGAACGACCTGAACATACATAAGTTTTAAGAATGCAGGAAAGGATAGGACAGAAGGAGACCGGTCCATTGACCGGGCGAGTTGGGTGCCTAACACCTTCCCAACTCGTAACTTGACACTTACCCTTCTCTGGTAAGACTAGAAGCCAATCCATTGAGCATGAGTCATAGTGTCTCTCCAAGTGAGAGACCATTTATAGGTCCTAGACCTTATCTAGGTGGCGACTCCATATTTTACTCCGTCCATTGGCATGGATGGATAAAAGTAACCAAGGCGAGAGCCTAATTTTGATTTCGTGGAGGATCATATGAAAATCCATTGTCCTCACAACATCCGACCCCCCCTCCGACCCCATCATCGATCCTCGGCTCTTGGTAAGAATCAGTGATTCTCAGGGTCGCATACTAAGGGTCGGACATCCATCGACCCCCACCATTGACCCTGCAGTGAAAAATACAGTATTTTCAACAGAATGAACTGAAAATTTTGAAATTTTTATTGGTTAGTGGATTTAAAATATGAGAATGAAGTATGTAATGATTGCCTCACATATTCTATGATTTTTAGGCATTCCCACTACCAGAACAGATAATGGCTGGACACAGAGTAACCAGACAAAGTCGTAACTCTTTCCCGCCACCACCACCTGTGTGGGAAGACAGCCAGATACACCCGAAAACACAGGAGAATACGAACACGACACCGTCCGTAATTAATGGGTAGACAAATCCTATAAATCTGCCAGCTCCACCTACAGATTAGGCAACAGTAGCAATGAATTTGGCCCAACAACTGCAGCAAATACAACAGGCACAAGCAACTATGTAAGCTGCCATAGGCATGACCTTTCTAGCTGCACAGACGACACCGATGCCAGTAGGACAGGCAAGCACAGTACCAGGGGGAAGTAACACAGTACCCCACGCACCTCAGACTCCCATTATGCAGGCTCAAGTACAAAACCCTGAAGTAGCTCCAGGTTGATATCAATACCAACCACCTATGTATGGGGCTTATGTTTCGCATGAACTGGACCACTCCAGACTGGTGGAGCGTTTTCTGAAGATGAAGCCTAAGGAGTATAGTTGTAAGACTCGCACGCCACGAACCCGGTCTAACCTTACATTTTGTGTCATGATCGGTCTACATATCATGGTCGAGCCAAGTGGACCAAGTGTGTGAAGAAACACAAGACACAATATGAATGTTTTCTCAAAAACAGTCAAAATGAGGTTAGGGTCGCATGCCTAAACAGGCAGGGTCGACCCCCTGTCCGACCCATGACTTTTTAGTCTGGGGGTCGTAGGGGTCTCGAATTGTCCGACCCCCCCATCGACCCCCCCATCGACCCATAGTTGCCGACAGAACCGGAAATTAGGAAACTTCCCAATTTCAATTGAAATCTTTCCTGAACTCAATGGGACTTATTTTGGGAGGTTTTACTCTATAAATAGGATGTCCCTAAGCCTCTTTCACTCCTTTTACAACCCTAATTGGATTGAGAGAAAGAGAAGAGAAGGAAGAGAAGGAGAAGAGAAGGAGAAATGAAGAAGAAGACCAAGGAGGAGGAAATTTAGAGGAAACTCTGAATCTCAGCAAAACTAAGGTATGAATACATTATCCATGATTTATTAAAGACCTTAGAATGGTTCATGAAGAGGGTATGACTTAGGAGACACCCAAATCATCCATCCATGGGAGGATTTCAATGAAATTCATGGAGGAAATCATGGTAGGCAAAGTAAGGAAGAAACCTAAAGTTTTAAGCCATAGAACAAGCATAGAATAGATTGTGGAAGTAAGCCATAGGACCCAAACATGAAAGAATGGACTGTAGGATGAAATTCTTGACTCAAACCATGGGGGGTCGCACCTAGGGTCGATGGAACATCCGACCCTAGCATCGACCCCCAGCATTCGGGAAACCCAGGAAAGGGGTGGTCACACCCAGGGTCGATGCAACATCCGACCCTGGCATCTACCCTACCCCTGGGGGTCGTAGAAAACTGCTACCCGTCCTGCTACCCATCCTGCTACCCTCACTTAACAGCAAGCCTGGAATTATCAGAATGAATTCTAACTAAAATCTATCGACTTGTTAGGTTTCCTATTGATATAAAAGGGATTCTTAAATCTTGAAAGAGGAACTACAATCAAGCAAAGGTAAGAAAACAAGACCTAAACTAATTGGTTAATAATAAACTATTTTTATTTCTTGAGTCCGATGCCATGACTGATTCTATGCGTGAATGCTTGTATGTGCATTCAACATGTCATCCAATATTTCTATTATTATTGTTCATGCATATTTAAATTTATTGTTTATAACATGATGATGATGATGATGATAGGAATAGGCATGTGAATGTATGTGTGTGGTTAGTGTGCTTGATGCGAGCGAGTATCAGGGGGTGTCATAGGCCGGGCCTCAGCACTCTAGCTCTATCTCTAACTCAAGTCTTGTCCACTGACATCGTCGTATCGCCATTACCTTAGCAGAACTATTACGTCGTAGTGTATGAGGGGAGGTGGTCTCGGACCGTGTAGTCTCTGACTCTGCCGAGGGGCCTTAGCCCTATCTCTATGGACGTATTGAGGGATGCTGGGGTGAGGCCTTGGATACACTGTTTGACATTAGGATTGGTTAGTTGCGAGCCCTCGCCAGCAGGGGCTTACGTGTTGGTACGGGCAACCGGTACAGCAATAAACGTAACCTTTGCATGTACATTTTCCATGATGGGTGCATGTGGGACGACAATAAATGTTACCTTTGGGCGGCTTCACACACTCGTGTATAGAGGTGAAGCGTCAATAAACGTAACCTTTGGCCACCAATCCTTTCTATAGCACACTGTAAACTTATATACCAGACCAAAGATATGAATGAATGCATGCATATGTTTGTTGCATTGTTTTGTTTTCTCACTGAGCTCAAGTTGGAGAGCTGACCCTCGCGCGTGCAATTCTTTTAGTTTCTGATGTTGCAGGTACTATGATTGAGGATTATGTCTACACGCCAACCTATGAACGGGTGGAGGCTATGAATGAGCAAGCTGTGGAGAACGAACATGGTTCGTTAAGAGAGCGTTTCAACTGTGGATATGTTTAGTATTTAGACTTAGTATTTGGATATTGTAATATGTATTAAGTTATGTTTTAGTTATTTGGGAATAAATGGAATATTAATTATTTATCATGACTAGACCTCAGTTCATTATCTATAAGACTTCCGCTATTTACTTTATTATCTCTGATTAATGTGGAATGTGTTTTGGTTTATCATATGTGGGATAGTCTATTCGAGATCCTGGTTGAACCGTTGGTTTATTGACGGTTCATCACACCATTTTGGTTAGTCAAAAATTGGGGTGTGACAACTTGGTATCAGAGCTCTCTCAGGCCTTCCCGTGAAACCTGAATACTTCCACTAGAGTCCATGAACTGAGTTAGGATAAATTAAAAGTTTTAATACAAACACACAATAAGCACCTATGTTGGTTGAGACAGAACTTAAACAAGACAATAATGTACATATAAAAGGTGGAACCATATATATAACTCAAACAGAAAGAGAAGACCAAAATTTATCCTGATAAATAAATAATATAGGGTATTACCCATAAGTTGGGTAGTTATCTATGTATACAAGGGATATAGTACTGTAGCAAGAAGGAAGCATCTGTACAGCAGAAAATTGGAATACCGAGTTGGTACTCACAAGATGTGAAACTCGATGTAGGATAGAGAAAGAAGGAAAATGGTTAGTAATGCCAAAACCCCTATAGAGATAAAGGAAAAGATATCGGGTTAAATCCAACAGAGATAAGAGAATAATGGCCATACATTAAGAATAAGAGTAACTATACTCTTGGGTGACATGGAGACTCAGGGTGAGATCCACCACAAGCTGATCCATTACCCGCTGAGCATTAAGAAGAGGTTGCAACTTGACCCCACCACAATCAGTGTCGAGAATGGGTAATGAAAACTCATCTGTGCAGATGCTAGATAATGATAATCAGATTAGAGCGAATCAAAGGAGGTGAACAACCAGACGACTCCAGCCAACCACCTGGACTATTAAGTACCTTGGTTATGGTTGCCATAAACTTGACCCAATAAAATATAAGAGCAACAACAGATGAGACCGACTATGCAAGTTGCATGTAAATCACTACCCAAGTTGCTGATGCTACATCAACGCCTCCGGGTCAAACCAAGTACGGTACCAATTGGTAGCATCACTGTACCCCAACACTTGTTAGCTATAACACAGTGCCTACCACACAGCAAGTCCCAGTAATGCACACCCCAGTGTAGAAGTTTGGTGCACAACAAGCAGTGTATCAAGGTGGTTAACCTTATCAGCCACCGATGTATGGGATAGTTGCATCATGACAGAATGATCCGACAAGGATTGAAGAATGTCTTCTGAAGATGATACCTCGGACATTTTCAGCAAAGGATCAAATCTCTTATGGCCATATATCGAGATAGCTTTATATAGGATGTGGTGCATTATTGATTTACTCTTATGATTATAGAGGATGCAAATACCAGATTTTAATTTCTCATGCCTTGACAGGATACCTTCTTGATTTAACCTGTCAATTGGAGTTATAGAAATTGTTTCTTTAGTATTAGTCCTAATTATACCAATCTAAACCACTCTCATGATCGAGAACATAAAGAGAGATATGAACTGAATGAACAGTTAAATGTTTAATCATGTTGAGCGTACAACTTTTGATTCTACCTGATTTACTGATGTACGAAAACTTTCTCCAGATTTATTCCTATAGTGCCTTGACCAATGGCATTATATATACTCAATAGAACCTGTATCCATGAGGTTAAGTGTCACACCCCAATTTTGTTCTAATCAGAATGGTGTGATGAACCGCTAATAAACCAACGGTTCAACCAGGATCTCCACTAGGCTATCCCCGCGTTATCTAAACTTACACACATCCATAATCATAATCAGAGTAAATACACAATAGCGGAAGTCTTATAGTAACTTGAACTGAGAACTAAAATGATATCATTAATTTAATAGCAAATTATTCTGTTTTCAACTGAGATATAAATATTTAAATACCAAATACATGTCTTAATAAATCCAACAAAGAAACCTATAAAATATCTAATCAAATACACACGAGTTGCACTCGCAAGAGGAGTCGTGTGTATCCGCTTCAGCTTCAACCTCCATGGCTGCCACGTTCCCGTACGTAGACGCATTCATATAGTCTTCAACGGTATAACCTGCATCATCAACTAAAAATATTCGACGTCGAGGGGTGAGCACACATCACGGCTCAGTGAGTAGCCAAAACAATGCAACAATACATATGCATGCACATCAATTTATATCTTTGGTCTGGTTTAAAATTTGCAGTATGCTATAGAAAGGTTGAGGTAGCCAAAGGTCGCGTTTATTGACTCCGCTTCTATACACGAGTGTGTGACGTTACCCGAAGATCACGTTTATCATCAACTCACATGCACCCAATCATGAACATTATATAACAAAGGTTACGTTTATTGCTATATAGTGCCATACCAACACGTAAGCCCCTGTTAGCGAGGGCAGCAAACTGGGCTCGCAACTAACCAATCCTAATGCCAAACAGTGTATCCAAGGCCTCACCCCAGCATCCCTCAGAATGTCCATAGAGATAGAGCTAAGGCCCCCCGGTAGAGTCAGAGACTACAAGGACCGAGACCACCTCCCCTAATACTCTACGACATAATAGTTCTGCTAAAGTAATGGCGATACGACAATGCTAATGCACAAGACTTGAGTTAGAGATAGAGTTAAAGTGCTGAGACCCGCCAAAGGTTAACGTTTATTGATGTTCTCATCACACCTCCCCTGATACTCGCTCGCATCAAGCACATCAACCACACACATACAAGCACATGCCTATTCCTATCATCATCATCATCATCATGTTATAAACGATAAAGTAAATATGCATGAACAAGTAATTGAAATATTGGATGGCATGCTGTATGCACATTACAAACATATTCGCATAGAATCAAGCATGGCATTGGACTCAAGAAATAGAAAACAGTTTATTATTAACCAATTTAGTTTGGAGTTAAGGTTCCTCACCTTAGCTTGCTACAAGATACTTTTCCAAGCTCTAGAATCACCTTTATAATGTTATTATATTGCTAGAAGACCTAACAAAGTCGATAAAATTTAATTAGAATTAATTCTAGATTTAAAAACCATTCTGTTAACTGAGGGTCGATGCTAGGGTCAATGCTAGGGTCGATGGGTCTATCGACCCTCCCTTCTTTCTGAACTTCTCGAATGCTGAGGGTCAATGGTCAGAAACACCTAGGGTTGGATGGCCTATCGACCTTGGGTGCGACCCTCGGTGCACTTTGGTCCAATTTCCACTTTTAATCTATCCTTCGTGTTTGGGGTCCTATGTCTTGCTTCTACATTCCATTCAACCCTCATTCCATGGTCTGAAACCATGAATCATCCTCCTAGATGGCTTTCATGCATTCTCCTAGGGTTTTCCATGAAAACCTAACCATGGATGGATGGTTTGGGTTTCTCCGAGATCACTCTCTCTCCAATAACTATCCTAAGGTCTGTAGAAACTCATGGAATTAGTATTCATACCTGAGAAGATTAATCTTTCTCTGCAACTCTTCTCCTTTTTGCTAGGTTCTCTTCCTTGCCTCTCTTTTTTGCCTTTCTTTTTCCTCTTTTCCTTCTCCTCTCTTTCCTCTCAATTCAATTAGGGTTGTGAAAGGAGTGAAAGTGGCTTAGGGACGTCCTTTAAATAGGCTATAACATCCTAAAATAAGTCCCATTGGGATTTGGAAAGAATCCCAATCGAAAAATATAGAAATTTCCTAATTTCTATATTCGGCAGAAACCGAGGGTCGATGGGAGGGTCGATGATCCCGTCGACCCTAGGGTCTTAAGCTGTCCGACCCTCCCTCCAAAACCGAGGGTCTGACTTTCTGCTTTGGGAGGTCCGACCCTGCTTAGCTGGGTATGCGACCCTTCCCCTAATTTAAGTGTTTTTGGGTCGATTTGATACCTGGGATCTCGATCTCCTTCACGCCCTTGGTCCATTTGACTCAACCATGATGGGTAAACCTGGTTCAAGGTGGTAAGACCGGGTTAGATTGACACGGGTCTTACAACTCCCCCCAACTTATAAAAATTTCATCCTCAAAATTGTACGTACCTTCTGAATCAAATAAGTCAGGGTATTGCTTTCGCATAGCATTCTCTTCTTCCCATGTAATCTCTTCCATGTCTCTACTTTTTCAAGTGACCTTAACATAATAGATATCTCGGTTGCGTAGACGTTGAACCTTTCGGCTGGTGATTTCTATTGGTGTTACTTCAAACGTCAAATCATCAATCAATTCTGGCAAATCCACTGTCAAGACATGCGTTGGGTCTTTGACATACTTCTTCAATAGGGAAATGTGAAATACGTCATGCACACTTGACATAGATGGTGGTAGTGCTAACCGATAAGCCACTTTTCCACACTTAGCTAGAATTTCATATGGCCCAACATATCTTGCACTTAGTTTTCCTTTCTGTCCGAACCTCTTCAATCCTCGCATAGGCGATACCTTCAGAAATACTTTATCACCTACGGCGAACTCTAGATCTCTTCGTCGAGTGTCTGCATATTGCTTCTGACGGTTCTGAGCTGTTCTTACTCTTTCCTTGATGATGTCGACCACTCGACAAGTCTCTTCAACAAATTCCGGTCCAACAATGCTACGTTCTCCCACTTCATTCCAAAACAAGGGAGTTCGACACTTCCTGCCATACAGTGCTTCATAAGGTGACATCTGTATGGCAGCCTGATAGCTGTTATTGTAAGCGAACTCGATTAATGGTAACTTTTCATCCCATGATCCCTTGAAATCAATTACACATGCTCATAGCATATCTTCTAGAATCTGAATTGTACGCTCTGACTGTCCATCTGTCTGTGGGTGGAATGCAGTACTGAACTTCAATGTTGTACCCATAGCCTTTTGCAATCCTTCCCAAAATTTGGAAGTAAATCGTGGGTCTCTATCCGACACAATACTTTCTGGAACACCATGTAATCGAACAATATTATCCACATACAGCTTCGCTAACCTTTCCAGTGTATACTGAGGTCGTATAGGTATGAAGCGAGCTGTTTTAGTCAGACGATCTACAATCACCCAAACTGCGTCAACTACTCGAGGAGTCAATGGTAGTCCCGTGACGAAGTCCATAGTGATGCAGTCCCATTTCCATGTTGGTTCCGGTAATGGCTGCAACAGTCCTGCGGGTCTTTGTCGTTCAGCCTTTACTTGCTGACAATTTAGGCATTGAGACACGAACATCTGCTTTCATTCCCCTCCACCAATATAATTTCTTCAGATCATGATACATTTTTGTACTTCCAGGATGTATCGAATAGATGGTGGTATGGGCTTCTTTCATCAGTCGGTGTCTAATGTCCATACTTTCTGTTTCAGGTACACATATTCTTCCTTTGTATTTCAGTACTTTCTCGTCGTCCAAGGTGAACTCAGGGTTGGTCCTACCTTTCTCAATATCTTCTTGTACTGTCCTCAGATAAGGATCTGATTTGATAGCTGTCTTCACTTTGTCCACTATATCCGGTATAATCTTCAATGCCGCGAACATATTCGAAAACCGGTGAATGAACCCTTGGTTGGCTGACTCATCCGTCGTATCTATCACAAACTGCTCGTTGCCGTGATTTAATACTATTCCGTTGGTACACATTGCTGCAGTCGTGCTAACTTCTCCTTGAGATTTAATCACTGCTTTTCTGCTTAATGCATCCGCTACTACGTTCGTTTTTCCCGGATGATACTGGATATCACAATCATAGTCTTTCAATAGTTCCAGCCATCTTCTTTGTCTCATATTCAACTCCTTCTGATTAAATAAATAAGTAAGACTTTTATGGTCCGACTTGATCTGGAATTTCTCTCCGTATAAGTAATGTCTCCATATCTTGACAGCATGTACTACTGCCGCTAGCTCCAAATCATGAGTGGGATAATTTTTCTCATGTACCTTCAACTGTCTTGACGCATAAGCAATTACTTGTTCTCCTTGCATAAGCACACATCCTAGTCCCAATCCCGATGCATCAGTGTATAAAGTAAATGTCTGTCCTGGAACGGGAATGGTCAAAATCGGGGCGGATATCAATCTGGCCTTCAATGTCTAGAAGCTCTTCTCACATTTGTCAGTCCACACAAACTTTTCACCTTTCTTAGTCAAACTGGTGAGAGGTACGGCAATCCGAGAATAGTCTTCTACGAATCTCCGATAATAACCAGCTAGACCCAGAAAACTTCTAATTTTTGAAACACTCTTTGGTGCTTCCCACTTTACAATAGCCTCGATTTTGTTGGGGTCCACTTTGATTCCTTCGGCGGATACTACATGGCCTAGGAATGCGACTTCACTTAGCCAAAACTCGCACTTTGAAAATTTGGCATATAGCTTCTCTTTCCTTAACCGCTATAGGGCTGCGTTTAGGTTCTTGATATGGGTTTCTTTGTCCTTGGAGTATACCAATATATCATCAATAAATACTATAACCGACGTATCCAACATATCGTGGAAAACTCGGTTCATAAGTTCCATGAACATTGCCGGGGCATTAGTTAATCCGAAAGACATCACCAAAAATTCATAATGTCCATATCTGGTCCTGAAAGCTGTCTTCGGAATATCCCCTTCTTTAATCTTCAGTTGATGGTAGCCTGATCGAAGATCGATCTTAGAAAATACTCTTGCTCCTTGTAACTGATGGAGCAAGTCATCGATCCGAGGTAGTGGATATCGATTCTTGATTGTCAGTTTGTTCAACTCCCGATAGTCGATACATAATCGAACGCTACCATCCTTCTTCTTTACGAACAACACCGGTGCCCCCCATGGAGATATACTGGGTCGAATATAACCCTTGTCCAGTAGCTCTTATAATTGCACCTTCAGTTCCTTCAGTTCCGTAGGAGCCATTCTATAAGGTGCTTTTGAAACGGGTGCGGCTCCAGGTATCAGATCTATTACAAACTCCGTGGCCCGGTCGGGTGGTAATCCAGGTAGTTCCTTCGAAAATACATCAGGATACTCCCTCACGACATCAATGTCTTCCATTCGTGGTACGTCCTTGGTTAGGTCGACCACTGATACTAGGTACCCGACTGCTCCCTTCTCAAGGCACTTCTTAGCCTTTAATGCTGAAAGTATGAGCTTGCGTCTCCGGGGAAGTTTGGTTCCCGAGAAACTGAATTTTGTCCCTTCTTTGTCTTTGAACGTTAGCCTCTTTTCGGCGCATAACAGATTTGCAGAATGCCGAGCTAACCAGTCCATTCCCAAGATGACATCAAAGTCTGCCATCTCAAGTTGTATCAAGGTTGCATCTAAAATTTGTTCCCCAATGAGAACTGGACATGGTCCATAACCTTTTTTTAATTCCACTTCTAACCCCATCGGTGACCGTACGAGTAATTTGTAGTCTAATGTTTTGATGGGTAATTTTGTCTTCTTTCCAAATGACACAGATATAAATAAATGAGTAGCTCCGGAATCGAAGAGTACTCTGGCGGGTACGCCATTTATAGGTACAATACCTGTGATTTTTCTTTACTTAGTCTACATGCTCATTCAATGTATTTATAACTTTAAAAGTTTCAGTCATACCTATGACCACATCGGGTGATGCGGCCGCATCCTCGGACGTAACAGCATATACACGTCCCTGATGGAATTGTTTCTTGGGCTTTGGGCACTCCCTTGCCATATGTCCCGGTTGGTTGTAGTTAAAACACTTCGGGCCTTCAGAATTTGGCTTTTGCTGAGGTTGAGCTGCTGGGGTAGTCTTGGTTGCAGCATTAAAATTCTGAGGACGGAAAGGTTTATACGTCCTGTTATTGCCTCCGTTGTAGGAGTTTCCGGCTGGCCTTTTGATGCCTTTGTTCTGAGTAAAATAACTCTCTTTCTGGCTTGATTCAATCACTCGAGCGATCTGGACAGCTTCATTATAAATCTTCTTTTCTAAGCCCAGAACATGTTCTCTTATGCTTCCTCTCAGTCCCGTGACAAACCTACGGGTTTTGGTTTCTTCCTCTTGCATATTCCGTGGTGCGAAGAAAAACAGCTCTTCATAACGCTGTTGGTACGCATCCACTGACATTTGTCCCTGATAAAGACTCAGGAACTCCTTTTCCATTGAATCTCTGAAGCTCCGTGGAAAAGATTTCTCAAAGAAAGCTTCTTTATATATAGCCCAAGTCAGTAGGGCGTGCTTAGTCAATAGATAGGCCCGGGTCGATTTCCACCAATGATGTGCGTCGCCTTTGAGAATGAAGGTGGCACACAATACTTTCTCCTCTTCTGTAATAGTCATCATCAGAAAATTTCTTTCCATCTCGATCAGTCGGTTTGCCATTAAATTCCCTGGGCTTCAACTTCAAAAACCTCTCGACTAGTCGAGAGTGATCCATCTGATTTTGATATGCCCCAAACATATGGGGTGAATACTGATAATTAGCCTGTGTTGCTTCCGAAACCTGCATTGGAATCTGTGCAGCAATTTGTTGAGGTGTCTGATGGGCTGGGTGGTTACCCACCGGTGCCGCACTGGCTTGTCCTGTGTGCATGGGTGCAGCCTGAGTAGTTTGAAACATAATGCCCATGGCAACTTGCATCTGGGCCTGTGCGTGTTGCATATGTTGTAGCTGCTGAGCTAGGTTCATAACCACAGTTGCTAGCTCCGGTGGTGGAGGTGGTAAATTTGTAGGGTTTACCAGTTCTGGGTTTCCCGGTGCATGGTTATTCTCTTGACTAGTCTCCTCCACTGGTGGTGGTGGTGGGACTGCATTTCGTGTAAGAACCGTGTCAAACTAACCCGGTCTTACCACCTTGAACCAGGTTTACCCATCATGGTCGAGTCAAATGGACCAAGGGCATGAAGGAGATCGAGAACCCAGGTATAAAATCGACCCAAAAATACTTAATTTTAATGAAGGGTCGCACACCCAGTGAAGCAGGGTCGGACCTCCCAAAACAGAAAGTCAGACCCTCAGTTTTGAAGGGAGGGTCGGACAACTTAAGACCCTAGGGTCGACGGGATCATCGACCCTCCCATCGACCCTCGATTTCTGACGAAACTGAAATTAGGAAATTTCCTAATTTTCGGTTGGGATTCTTTCCAAATCTCAATGGGATTATTATAGAACATTCCTAGTCTATTTAAAGGATGTCCCTAAGCCACTTTCACTCCTTTCACAACCCTAATTAAATTGAGAGAAAGAGAGAAGAAGGAAAGGAGGAAGAAGAGAGGCAAGGAAGAGAATCTAGCAAAAAGGAGAAGAAATTGCAGAGAAAAGTAATCTTCTCAGGTATGGATACTAATTCCATGAGTTTCTACAGACCTTAGGTTAGATATGGTTGTGTAGGATTTCGGAGAAACCCAAACCATCCATCCATGGTTAGGTTTTCATGGAAAACCATAGGAGGATGCACGAAAAGGAGAAAGATGGTTTATACATGGTTCTAGACCATGGAATGAATGTTGAGTGAATGTAGGAAGCAAGCCATAGGACCCCAAACACGAAGAGTGGATTAAAAAGTAGAAATTGGACCAGAGTGCACCGAGGGTCGCACCGAGGGTCGATAGACCATCCGACCCTAGGTGTTTCTGACCATCGACCCTCAGCATTCGGGAAGTTCAGAATAGAGGGAGGGTCGATAGACCCATCGACCCTAGCATCGACCCTAGCATCAACCCTCAGTTGACAGAATGGTTTTTAAATTCTGAATTAATTCTAATTAAAATCTATCGGCTTTGTTAGGTTTGCTAGCAATATAATAACATTGTAAAGGTGATTTTAAAGCTTGGAAAAGTATCTATTAGCAAGCTAAGGTGAGGAACCTTAACCCCAAGCTAAATTGGTTAATAATAAACTGTTTTCTATTTCTTGAGTCCTATGCCATGTAGATTCTATGCGAATATGTTTGTAATGTGCATACAACATGCCATCCAATATTTCTATTACTTGTTCATGCATATTTACTTTATTGTTTATAACATGATGATGATGATGATGATAGGAATAGGCATGTGCTTGTATGTGTGTGGTTGATGTGCTTGATGCGAGCGAGTATCAGGGGAGGTGTGATGAGAACGTCAATAAACGTTAACCTTTGGCGGGTCTCAGCACTTTAGCTCTATCTCTAACTCAAGTCTTGTGCAGTGACATCATCGTATCGCCATTACCTTAGCAGAACTATTATGTCGTAGAGTATCAGGGGAGGTGGTCTCGGTCCTTGTAGTCTCTAACTCTACCGGGGGGCCTTAGCTCTATCTCTATGGATGTTCTGAGGGATGCTGGGGTGAGGCCTTGGATACACTGTTTGGCATTAGGATTGGTTAGCAGCGAGCCCAATTTGCAAGCCCTCGCTAACAGGGGCTTACGTGTAGGTATAGCATTATATAGTAATAAACGTTAACCTTTGTTGTATAATGTTATGGTAGGGTGGATGGGGACGACAATAAACGTTAACCTTCGGGCGGGCTTCCACACCCTGTGTATAGAGGCGGTGTCAATAAACGTTAACCTTTGACCACCCAACCTTTCTATTGCACATTGCAAACTATAAACCAAGACCAAAGATATAAATTGATTTTTTTTGCATGCATATGTAATGTTGCATTGTTTTGGCTACTCACTGAGCCGTGTTGTGTGCTCACCCCTCAACGTCGAATATTTTTAGTTGATGATGCAGGTTATATAGTTGAAGATTACATGAACGCGTCGGCGTACGGAACTGTAGCAGCTATGGAAGTTGGAGCTGAAGACGATACACACGACTCCTTTTGCGAGTGCAACTCGTGTGTATTCGATTAGATATTTTTATAGGTTTCTTTATTGGATTTATAGACATGTATTTGATACTTAATTATTTATGTCTCGGTTTGATACAGAATAATTTTTTTATTAAATTATTAATATCATTTTAGTTCTCAGTTCATTTATTTATAAGATTTCCGCTAATGTGTATTTACTCTGATTATGATTGTGGATGCGTGTAAAGTTTGGATAACGCGGGGATAGCCTATTAGAGATCCTGGTTGAACCGTTGGTTATTTGGCGGTTCATCACACCATTCTGAAATGTGTGGAATTGGGGTGTGACAACTTGGTATCAGAGCATCTCAGGCCTTGCCCGCCGAACTGACACACATTCAAGACCATTGTGAACTGAGATAGGATAAATTAAAAGCTTTAATACAAACACACTGTAAGCACAAGTGATGATTGAAACAAAATTAAAAAGAGAATAATGCATCTATTAAAGGGAAAACAAGTTACATACAATGAGTAAGAGAAACAAAACATATATACATCTCTAAAGCAGAGTACAGTCCACAACCCGGACAGTTACTCTGTAGTACAAGAAAAGTAAAGTACAAATCAAGAAGCTGGAGGCGAAGGAGGAGGCGGTGCCTCACGATCTCTGTCGTAGTCCTCAGCATAGACCCTAGTCAACCAGGCCACCTGGGTCTGGGTCGCCTGGAGACTAACTGTGGGATCGGCTATCCTCTGATCAGTCGCACGCTGCACCTCTAGGAGCTCTCCCATCCGCGCGTCTGATGTGTGCTGAGCAGCCAACAGCTCATCCATCCTCAGATCAGATCTGTGCTGAGCATCCCTGATCTCCTGCAGCATCTCCATCATATCAGAAGGTGGGCATGAAGGACCAGCGTCATGAGAAGGACTGGTCTCAGGTACCGAAGCCACCGCAGCAGAAGTACCAGCCCTATCCACATGCGTGGGTGATGGCGGTGGTATCGCATCGACATCCATATATAAGCGTTCATCGTCGACTGGATCCCCACGAGCCCTAGCAGCAGCCTCTGCGTCAGCCATCTCAACCCGAGTGTGAGGGCGCACCATCGCGTTCCTCTCCTCATCACTAACCTCCGCATCTCGCAGCCCCATCTTGCAGATAGCCTCCCAATCTAGAGGTGATGAGAAGGTCTTCTCCTGGATCTTCTCATCTACTAGATCCACCCCCAGACGGGTCAGTAGCACTGTAATCATACGTCCATAGGGTAGATTACCCCTATGACCGGACAATGTAGCACTAATCATTGTCCGCATGATGATGTAAGGAAGGCAGACCGGCTGACGAGTGCAGATGCAGTAGATCAAGAACTGAGTCAGCTGAGAGACCCTCTCATAATGCCCACTCTGCAGGATCAGATTATGCTGGATAATTTTGCAGAAGACCCGTGGAGCCGGACGCAAGTAACAAGCTCTCATCTGCCATCTATCGGGATGGACCAACTGGTTGTCGATCTCTGCTCTCATCTCCATCTCAACAAACTGTGGCTCTCCCGGCGCACAGTACACCATAGGGCCATCATAGGCAATGCCCAACCGATCGGCCAGCTGTCGATAATCAAAGGAGATGTGCACCCCCTTGACGTAGCTGGTGATGCGTAACTCCTGGCCGTGCTCAACATCATTGTAATTCCCCACCACCTTGGAGATTACAATAGAACTGGCGCACCAAGTCTGGACAGGTGCACGCGTCGTATGTGATGACAGGGAGCCACCCCATATCACCGAATGCTCCCTCCACATTGAACAAGGCTAGCTCAGCCAAGTTCACCATGCGACCCCCTTCCACTTTCTTACGGGCATAGTCAGCATACTGTGCCTCAGCTTCATTCGAACGGAAGCGGAGTGGATCACGCAATCTTGGCACTTTGGTACGGGCCATAGTATCTGCAAAAATAAGAAAGAGAAAATAAACCAGGAGTTAGTAGGATAAAATCCAAAAATTCGACTTAATAATGACGTAGGTTGACCATAAAGTCCCATTTCTCACCCTACAAGTGGGCGTAAGAACTTACGTAGGTTAAAATACATCCTACAATCTACATGCAGTAGAAAATTTTAGCGGATAAGGTCCAATTTGAAGAAATTGAAGAAAAATCAAAAATTTCGATAAATTAGGGAAAAAAGAGAAAAATTTAAGTTTCTCGATAACCAACAGATGAAACTGAAAAAATTTTGAAGGCTTTCGTTCCTCAAGACCCCAATAACAAAAGTCCCCAATAAAAATAGAATTTTTACGGTTGGAAAAAGTTTAATTCGGAAAATACGAGCTAAAATGAGCAAAAACCTAGAAATAAAAACCTAAAAACAGGGAAAGTTGGGAAATTTTACCTGTAGGGGTAATGTGGATGTCGAAACTCGGACTAAGAATGATCCACAATAGTGAAGTAGCACTGTAGCAACTCAGAGAGTAGAGACGAGTCGAAACGGAGGAGGAATAGTGAGAATTGACCCAGAATCGGATCTTAAAAATCTGATTTTTGGTCCGAGGGTCGGACAATTCGACTGACACCATCGACCCTCGGATCGACCCTCCAATCGACCCTCGGCTCACGGGAATCTGACAGAAAATCAAGGGTCGGACTGAGGGTCGGTTACCCATCGACCCTCGCATCGACCCTCAGCTCTCGGGAAGAACAGGTCATTCCCAGGGTCGAATACCCAGGGTCGGACACACCAGCGACCCTCACCATCGACCCTACATTGAAAAGACAGCATTTATTTCAGAATGAATTGGAGATTTTGAATTTTATATCGGGTAGCGTGCCTACATGAAGTATAAATGATTTCTCACTGATTTTGATGATTTTCAGGCACCATCCATCTCGAAAGTAAATATGTCTGGACGTAGAGTTACCCGACAAACCCGAAATACAGTCCCACCACCACCACCAGTGGAGGAGACTAGTCAAGAGAATAACCATGCACAGGGTAATCCAGAACCAGCAGGCCCTACAATTTTGCCACCTCCACCACCGGAGCTAGCAAATGTGGTTATGAATCTGGCACAACAGCTACAACAGATGCAACACGCACAAGCTCAAATGCAGGTTGCAATGGGAGTTATGTTTCAAGCCACTCAGGCTGCAGCCATGCACACTGGACAAGCTAGTGCAGCACCAGTGGGTAACCACCCAGCTCAACAGACACTTCAACAACCGGCTGCACCAATTCCAATGCAAGTCCCAGAAGCAGCCCAAGGGAACTATCAGTATCCACCCCCTATGTTTGGGGCATACCAAAATCAACTGGATCACCCCCGACTAGTGGAGAGATTTTTGAAAATGAAGCCAAGAGAATTCAATGGCAAGCCGTCTGATCCACTGTGGCCAGCACACTGGATAGACGAGATGGAAAGGAACTTCCTTATGATGACTATTACTGAGGAAGAAAAAGTGTTATGCGCCACCTTCATGCTCAAAGGCGACGCACATCATTGGTGGAAATCTACAAAGACATACTTATTGACCAAGCACGCCCTATTGACATGGGCTATATATAAGGAAGCATTCTTCGAGAAGTATTTCCCTAGAAGCTTCAGAGATTCAATGGAGAAGGAATTTCTGAGTCTGTATCAGGGGCAGATGTCCGTAGACTCATATCAACAGCGCTATGAAGAGCTGTTTTTCTTCGCACCGGCTAGCATGCAAGAAGAAGATACAAAAACCCGTAGATTCGTCGCGGGACTGAGAGGAAGTATCAGGGAACATGTTCTGGGATTAGAAAAGACCATATACAACGAAGCTGTTCAGATTGCTCGAGTGATTGAATCGAGCCAGAAAGAGAGTTATTTCACTCAAAACAAAGGCATAAAAAGGTCCAGCTGGGAATTCTTATAACGGAGGCAATAACAGGACGTATAAACCTTTCCGTCCTCAGAATTTTGCAACTGCACCAAAGTCTACTACAGCAGCGCAACCACAGCCAAAGCCAAATTCTGAAGCCCCGAAGTGTTATAACTGTAACCAACCAGGGCACATGGCAAGAGAATGTCCAAAACCCAAGAAGTAGTTACATCAAGGATGGGTATATGTTGTTACATCAGAGGATGCAGCCGCATCGCCCGATGTGGTCACAGGTATGACCGAAACTTTTAAGATTATAATTACACTGATTGAGTATGTAGACTAAGTAAAAACGGATCACAGGTATCGTACCTATCAATGGCGTACCCGCCAGAGTACTCTTTGATTCAGGAGCTACTCATTCATTTATATATGTGTCGTTTGGAAAGAAGACCAATCTGCCCATCAAAACATTAGACAACAAATTACTTGTACGGTCACCGATGGGATTAGAAGTGGAATTAGAGAAAGGTTATGGACCATGTCTAGTTCTCATTGGAGAGCAGACCTTGGATGCAACCTTAATACAACTTGAGATGGCAGACTTTGATGTCATCTTAGGAATGGACTGGTTAGCTCGGCACTCTGCAAATCTGTTATGCGCCGAGAAGAAGCTAACGTTCAAAGACAAAGAAGGAGCAGAATTCAGTTTCTCGGGAACCAAACTTCCCAGGAGACGCAAGCTCATACTCTCAGCATTAAAGGCTAAGAAGTGCATTGAGAAAGGAGCGGTCGGATATCTAGTATCAGTGGTCGACCTAACCAAGGACGTGCCACAAATGGAAGATAATGATGTCGTGTGGGATTTTTCCTGATGTATTTCCGGAGGAACTACCCAGACTACCACCCGACCGAGCCACGGAGTTTGTAATAGACCTTATACCTGGAGCCGCACCAGTATCAAAAGCACCTTATAGAATGGCTCCTACGGAACTGATGGAATTAAAAGTGCAACTACAAGAACTACTGGATAAGGGTTATATTAGACCCAGTATATCTCCATGGGGAGCACCGATGTTGTTCGTAAAGAAGAAGGATGGTAGTGTTCGATTATGCATCGACTATCGAGAGTTGAATAAACTGACCATCAAGAATCAATACCCACTACCCAGGATCGATGACTTGTTCGATCAGTTACAAGGAGCGAAGGTATTTTCAAAGATCGATCTTCGATCAGTCTATCATCAACTGAAGATTAAAGAAGGTGACATTCCGAAGACAGCTTTCAGGACAAGATACGGACATTATGAGTTCCTAGTGATGTACTAACTAATGCACCGGCAACATTCATGGAACTTATGAACCGGATTTTCCACGATATGTTGGATACGTCGGTCATAGTATTTATTGATGACATATTGGTATACTCCAAGGACAAGGAAACCCACGTCAAGAACCTAAACGCAGCCCTACAGCGTTTAAGGAAAGAGAAGTTATACGCCAAATTTTCGAAGTGTGAGTTTTGGCTAAGTGAAGTCACCTTTCTAGGCCATGTAGTATCCGCAGAAGGAATCAAAGTGGACCCCAGTAAGATCGAGGCTATTGTGAAGTGGGAAGCACCAAAGAGTGTTTTAAAAATTACAAGTTTTCTGGGTCTAGCTGGATATTATCGGAGATTCATAGAAGACTATTCTCGGATTGCCGTACCTCTCACCAGTTTGACCAAGAAAGGAGAAAAGTTTGAATGGACGGATAAATGTGAAAAGAGTTTTCAAACATTGAAGACCAGATTGATATCCGCTCCAATTTTGACCATTCCCGTTCCAGGACAGACATTTACCTTATACACTGATGCATCGGGATTGGGATTAGGATGTGTGCTTATGCAAGGAGAGCAAGTAGTTGCGTATGCCTCGAGACAGTTGAAGGTACATGAGAAGAATTACCCCACTCATGATTTGGAGTTAGCGGCAGTAGTACATGTTGTCAAGATATGGAGACACTACCTATACGGAGAGAAATTTCAGATTAAGTCGGACCATAAAAGTCTTACTTATCTATTTAATCAGAAGGAGTTGAATATGAGACAAAGAAGATGGCTGGAACTATTGAAAGACTATGATTGTGATATCCAGTATCATCCGGGAAAAGTGAACGTGGTAGCGGATGCATTGAGCAGAAAAGCAATGATAAAATCTGAAGGAGAAGTTAGCACGACTGCAGCAATGTATACCAACGGAATGGTGTTTAATCACAGCAATGAATAATATGTGATAGATACCACGGATGAATCAGCTAGCCAAGGGTTTATTCATCGATTTTCGAATATGTTCGCGGCATTGAAGATTATACCGGATATAGTGGACGAAGTGAAGACAGCTATCAAAGCAGATCCTTATCTAAGAACAGTACAAGAAGATATTGAGAAAGGTAGGACCAACCCTGAGTTCACCTTAGATACCGAGAAGGTATTGAAGTATAAAGGGAGAATATGTGTATCAGAAGGTAAAGGTGGAACGATAAAGACCAGCAGGACTGTTACAACCATTACCAAAACCAGCATGGAAATGGGACTGCATCACTATGGACTTCGTCATAGGACTACCATTGACTCCTCGAGTAGTTGACACAGTTTGGGTGATTATAGACCGTCTGACTAAAACAGCTCGCTTCATACCAATACGACCCCAGTATACGCTGGAAAGGTTAGCAAAGCTGTATGTGGATAATATTGTTCGGTTACATGGTGTTCCAGAAAGCATTGTGTCCGATAGAGATCCACGATTTACTTCCAAATTTTGGGAAGGACTGCAAAAGGCCATTGGTACAACATTGAAGTTCAGTACTGCATTCCACCCATAGACAGACGGACAGTCGGAGCGTACAATCCAGATTTTAGAAGATATGCTACGAGCATGTGTGATTGATTTCAAGGGATCATGGGACGAAAAGTTACCATTGATCGAGTTCGCTTATAATAACAGCTATCAGGCTACTATACAGATGTCACCTAATGAAACACTGTATGGTAGGAAGTGTCGAACTCCCTTGTTTTGGAATGAAGTTGGAGAACATAGTATTATTGGACCGGAATTTGTTGAAGAGACTTGTCGAGTGGTCGACATCATCAAAGAAAGAGTAAGAGTAACTCAGAACCGTCAGAAGCAATACGCAGATACTCGACGAAGAGATCTAGAGTTCACCGTAGGTGATAAAGTATTTTTGAAAGTATCGCCTATGCAAGGATTGAAGAGGTTCGGATAGAAAGGAAAACTAAGTCCAAGATACGTCGGGCCATATGAGATTCTGGCTAAGCGTGGGAAAGTAGCTTATCAGTTTGCACTACCACCATCTATGTCAAGTGTGCATGACGTATTTCACATATCCTTATTGAAGAAGTATGTCAAAGACCCAACACATGTGTTGACAGTGGATTTGCCGGAATTGACTGATGATTTGACATTTGAAGTAACACCAACGGAAATCACTAGTCGAAAGGTTCAACGTCTACGCAACAAAGATATCTACTATGTTAAGGTCACATGGAAAAGTTGAGACATGGAAGAGATTACATGGGAAGAAGAAAATGCTATGAGAAAGCAATACCCTGACTTGTTTGATTCAGAAGGTACGTACAATTTCGAGGACAAAATTTTTATAAGTTGGGGGGAGTTGTAAGAACCGTGTCAAACTAACCCGGTCTTACCACCTTGAACCAGGTTTACCCATCATGGTCGAGTCAAATGGACCAAGGGCATGAAGGAGATCGAGATCCCAAGTATAAAATCGACCCAAAAACACTTAATTTTAGGGAAAGGTCGCACACCTAGTGAAGCAGGGTCGAACCTCCCAAAACAGAAAGTCTGACCCTCAGTTTTGAAGGGAGGGTCGGACAGCTTAAGACCCTAAGGTCGACGGGATCATCGACCCTCCCATCGACCCTCGGTTTCTGACGAAACTGAAATTAGGAAATTTCCTAATTTTCGGTTGGGATTCTTTCCAAATCTCAATGGGATTATTATAGGACATTCCTAGTCTATTTAAAGGACGTCCCTAAGCCACTTTCACTCCTTTCACAACCCTAATTGAATTGAGAGAAAGAGAGAAGAAGGAAAGGATGAAGAAGAGAGGCAAGGAAGAGAATCTAGCAAAAAGGAGAAGAAATTGCAGAGAAAAGTAATCTTCTCAGGTATGGATACTAATTCCATGAGTTTCTACAGACCTTAGGTTAGATATGGTTGAGTGTAGGATTTCAGAGAAACCCAAACGATCCATCCATGGTTAGGTTTTCATGGAAAACCATAGAATGATGCACGAAAAGGAGAAAGATGGTTTATACATGGTTCTAGACCATGGAATGAATGTTGAGTAAATGTAGGAAGCAAGCCATAGGAACCCAAACACGAAGAGTGGATTAAAAAGTGGAAATTGGACCAGAGTGCACCGAGGGTCGCACCGAGGGTCGATAGACCATCCGACCCTAGGTGTTTCTGACCATCGACCCTCATCATTCGGGAAGTTCAGAATGGAGGGAGGGTCGATAGACCCATCAACCCTAGCATCGACCCTAGCATCGACCCTCAGTTGACAGAATGGTTATTAAATTCTGAATTAATTCTAATTAAATTCTATCAGCTTTGTTAGGTTTGCTAGCAATATAATAATATTATAAAGGTGATTTTAATGCTTGAAAAAGTATCTATTAGCAAGCTAAGGTGAGGAACCTTAACCCCAAACTAAATTGGTTAATAATAAACTGTTTTCTATTTCTTGAGTCCTATGCCATGTTGATTCTATGCGAATATGTTTGTAATGTGCATACAGCATGCCATCCAATATTTCTATTACTTGTTCATGCATATTTACTTTATTGTTTATAACATGATGATGATAGGAATAGGCATGTGCTTGTATGTGTGTGGTTGATGTGCTTGATGAGAGCGAGTATCAGGGGAGGTGTGATGAGAACGTCAATAAACGTTAACCTTTGGCGGGTCTCAGCACTTTAGCTCTATCTCTAACTCAAGTCTTGTGCATTGACATCGTCGTATCGCCATTACCTTAGCAGAACTATTATGTCGTAGAGTATCAGGGGAGGTGGTCTCGGTCCTTGTAGTCTCTGACTCTACCGGGGGCCTTAGCTCTATCTCTATGGATGTTCTGAGGGATGCTGGGGTGAGGCCTTGGATACACTGTTTGGCATTAGGATTGGTTAGCAGCGAGCCCAGTTTGCAAGCCCTCGCTAACAGGGGCTTACGTGTTGGTGTAGCATATATAGCAATAAACGTTAACCTTTGTTGTATAATGTTATGGTAGGGTGGATGGGGACGATGCTAAACGTTAACCTTCGGGCGGGCTTTCACACCCTGTGTATAGAGGCGGTGTCAATAAACGTTAACCTTTGACCATCCAACCTTTCTATTGCACATTGCAAACTATAAACCAAGACCAAAGATATAAATTGATTTTTTTTGCATGCATATGTAATGTTGCATTGTTTTGGCTACTCACTGAGCCGTGTTGTGTGCTCACCCCTCGACGTCGAATATTTTTAGTTGATGATGCAGGTTATACAGTTGAAGATTACATGAACGCATCGGCGTACGGAACTGTAGCAGCTATGGAAGTTGGAGCTGAAGACGATACACACGACTCCTTTTGCGAGTGCAACCTGTGTGTATTCGATTAGATATTTTTATAGGTTTCTTTATTGGATTTATAGACATGTATTTGATACTTAATTATTTATGTCTCGGTTTGATACAGAATAATTTTTTTATTAAATTTTTAATATCATTTTAGTTCTCAGTTCATTTATTTATAAGATTTTCGCTAATGTGTATTTACTCTGATTATGATTGTAGATGCGTGTAAAGTTTGGATAACGCGGGGATAGCCTATTAGAGATTCTGGTTGAACCGTTGGTTATTTGGTGGTTCATCACACCATTCTGAAATGTGCGGAATTGGGGTGTGACATTTTGGCTCTGTCTGGTTACTCTTCTTCCAGACATATTTTCCTTCTGAGATGGGCGGTGCCTGAAAATCATCAAAATCAGTGAGAAATCATTAATACTTCATGTAGGCATGCTAACCGATATAAAATTCAAAATCCTCAATTCATTCTGTGAAAAATACTGTCTTTTCTATGTAGGGTCGATGGTGAGGGTCGATGGTATGTCCGACCCTTGGTATCCGACCCTGGGAATGACCTGTTCTTCCCGAGAGCTGAGGGTCGATGGGAGGGTCGATGGGTATCCGACCCTCGATTTTCTGTCAGATTCCCGAGAGCTGAGGGTCGATGGGAGGGTCGATCCGAGGGTCGATGGTGTCAGTCGAATTGTCCGACCCTCGGACCAAAAATCAGATTTTTAAGATCCGATTCTGGGTCATTTCTCACTATTCCTCCTCCGTTTCGACTCGTCTCTACTCTCTGAGTTGCTACAGTGCCACTCTACAGTTTTTGGTCGGTTTAACTCCGGGTTTCGACGTCCACGTCATCCCTACAGGTATGTCTTCCCGTTTTTACCTGTTTTTAGGTTTACTTTTCTAGGTTTTTGCCCGTTTAACTCATATTTTTCAAATTAAACTTTTTCCAACCGTAAAAATTTGATTTTTATTGGGGGCTTTTGTTATTGGTGTCTTGAGGAACGAAAGCCCTCAAAAATTTTTGAGTTTCATCGGTTGGTTATCGAGGAACTTGAAATTTTCTCTTTTTTCCCTAATTTGTCGACATTTTCGATTTTTCTTGAATTTCTTCAAATTGGACATCGTCAGTTAAAATTTCCTACTGCATGTGGGTTGTAGGATATGTTTTAACCTACGTAAGTTCTCATACCCACTTGTATGGCGAGAATTTGAGGTTTTCTGGTCAACTTATGTCACTATTAAATAAATTTTGGATTTTTATCCTACTAACTCCTTGTTTCTTTTCTCTTTCTTATTTTGCAGATACTATGGCCCGTACCAAAGTACCCAGGGTGCGTGATCCGCTTCGCTTCCGTTCGAATGAAGCCGAGGCACAGTATGCTGACTATGCCCGTAAGAAGGTTGAAGGGGGTCGCATGGTGAACTTGGCTGAGCTAGCCTTGTTCAATGTAGAGGGAGCGTTTGGTGATATGGGGTGGTTCCCTGTCATCACATACGATGCGTGCACATGTCCAGACTTGGTACGCTAGTTTTATTGTAATCTCTAGGTGGTGGGGAATTACAATGATGTTGAGCACGGTCAGGAGTTGCGCATCACCAGTTACGTCAAGGGGGTGCACATTTCCTTTGATTATCGGCAACTGGCCGATCTGTTGGGCATTCCCTATGATGGCCCCATGGTGTACTGTGCGCCGGGAGAGCCACAGTTTGTTGAGATGGAGATGAGGGCAAAGATCGACAACCAGTTGCTCCGTCCTGATCGATGGCAGATGAGAGCTTGTTACTTGCGTCCAGCTCCACGGGTCTTCTGTAAGATTATCCAGCATAATCTGATCCCGCAGAGTGGGCACTATGAGAGGGTCTCTCAGAAGTATATGCACTCGACAGCCGGTCCGCCTACCTTACATCATCATGCGGACGATGATTAGTGCTACATTGTCCGGTCATAGGGGAAATATACCCCTATGGACGCATGATTACGGTGCTACCGACCCGTCCGGGGGTGGATCTGGTGGATGAGAAGATCCAGGAGAAGACCTTCTCGTCGCCTCTAGATTGGGAGGCTATCTGCAAAATGGGGCTGCGAGATGCTGAGGTTAGCGATGAGGAGAGGAACGCGATGGTGCGCCCTCACACTCGGGTCGTTATGGCTGATGCTGAGGCTGCTGCTGCTGCTGCTAGAGCTCGTATGGATCCGGTCAACGATGACGATCGTATGTATATGGACGTCAACTCGATACCACCGCCATTACCCACACATGCGGCTGGAGTTGGTACATCTTCTGTGGCGGCTCCTGCACCTGAGGCTGGTCCTTCCCATTCGCCTGATCCTTCACTTCCACCTTCAGCCATGATGGAGATGTGCGCAGGAGATCGGGGATGCCCAGCGCAGATCTGATCTCGAGGATGGAGGAGTTGCTAGATGCTCGGCGTATGAGGGTGGATGAGCTGTTATCGGTCCAGTGGGCGACCGATAGGAGGGTAGCCGACCTAGCAGCTACTCTCCGGACGACCCGGACCCGTGTGGCCTGGTTGACTAGAGTCTATGCTGAGGACTATGACCGAGATCGTGAGGCACCGCCTCCTCCTTCACCTCCAGCTTCTTGATTGTACCATATTATTCTTGTTCTACAGAGTAACTGTCCGGGTTGTGGACTGTACTCTGCTTTCATTATATATATATGTTTTGTTTCGCTCTCATTGTTATGTAAACTTGTTTCTCTTTTTAATAGATGCATTATTCTCTTTTAGATTTTTTCTCAAACATCACTGGTGCTTACAATGTGTTAATATTACTGTTTTTATTTTTATCCTATCTCAGTTCACAATTGTGTTGAATGTATGCTAGTTCAGTGGACAAGGCCTGAGATGCTCTGATACCAAGTTGTCACACCCTAATTTTGGTCTAACCAGAATGGTGTGATGAACCTAATAAACCAACGGTTCAACCAGGATCTCCAATAGGCTATCCCCGCGTTATCTAAACTTACACACATCCATAATCATAATCAGAGTAAATACACAATAGCGGAAGTCTTATAGTAACATGAACTGAGAACTAAAATGATATCATTAATTTAATAGCAAATTATTCTATTTTAAACTGAGACATAAATATTTAAATACCAAATACATGTCTTAATAAATCCAACAAAGAAACCTATAAAATATCTAATCAAATACACACGAGTTGCACTCGCAAGAGGAGTTGTGTGTATCTGCTTCAGCTTCAACCTCCATGGCTGCCACGTTCCCTTACGCAGATGCATTCATATAGTCTTCAACGGTATAACCTCCATCATCAACTAAAAATATTCGACGTCGAGGGGTGAGCACACATCACGGCTCAGTGAGTAGCCAAAACAATGCAACATTACATATGCATGCACATCAATTTATATCTTTGGTCTGGTTTAAAGTTTGCGGTATGCTATAGAAAGGTTGAGGTAGCCAAAGGTCGCGTTTATTGACTCCGCCTCTATACACGAGTGTGTGACGTTACCCGAAGATCACGTTTATCGTCAACTCACATGCACCCAATCATGAACATTATATAACAAAGGTTACGTTTATTGCTATATAGTGCCATACCAACACGTAAGCCCCTGTTAGCGAGGGCTGCAAACTGGGCTCGCAACTAACCAATCCTAATGCCAAACAGTGTATCCAAGGCCTCACCCCAGCATCCCTTAGAATGTCTATAGAGATAGAGCTAAGGCCCCCCGATAGAGTCAGAGACTACAAGGACCGAGACCACCTCCCATGATACTCTACGACATAATAGTTCTGCTAAAGTAATGGTGATACGACGATGCTAATGCACAAGACTTGAGTTAGAGATAGAGCTAAAGTGCTGAGACCCGCCAAAGGTTAACGTTTATTGACGTTCTCATCACACCTCCCTTGATACTCGCTCACATCAAGCACATCAACCACACACATACAAGCACATGCCTATTCCTATCATCATCATCATCATCATGTTATAAACGATAAAGTAAATATGCATGAACAAGTAATAAAAATATTGGATGGCATGCTGTATGCACATTACAAACATATTCGCATAGAATCAAGCATGGCATTGGACTCAAGAAATAGAAAACAGTTTATTATTAACCAATTTAGTTTGGAGTTAAGGTTCCTCACCTTAGCTTTCTACAAGATACTTTTCCAAGCTCTAGAATCACCTTTATAATGTTATTATATTGCTAGAAGACCTGACAAAGTCGATAAAATTTAATTAGAATTAATTTCAGATTTAAAAATCATTCTGTTAACTGAGGGTCGATGCTAGGGTCGATGCTAGGGTCGATGGGTCTATCGACCCTCCTTTCTTTCTGGACTTCTTGAATACTGAGGGTCGATGGTTAGAAACACCTAGGGTCGGATGGCCTATCAACCCTGGGTGCGACCCTCGGTGCACATTGGTCCAATTTCCACTTTTAATCTGTCCTTCGTGTTTGGGGTCCTATGTCTTGCTTCTACATTCCATTCAATACTCATTCCATGGTCTGAAACCATGAATTATCCTCCTAGATGGCTTTCATGCATTCTCCTAGGGTTTTCCATGAAAACCTTACCATGGATGGATGGTTTGGGTTTCTCCGAGATCACTCTCTCTCCAATAACTATCCTAAGGTCTGTAGAAACTCATGGAATTAGTATCCATACCTGAGAAGATTAATCTTTCTCTGCAACTCTTCTCCTTTTTGCTAGGTTCTCTTCCTTGCCTCTCTTCTTCCTCTTTTCCTTCTCCTCTCTTTCTCTCAATTCAATTAGGGTTGTGAAAGGAGTGAAAGTGCCTTAGGGACGTCCTTTAAATAGGCTATAACATCCTAAAATAAGTCTCATTGGGATTTGGAAAGAATCCCAATCGAAAAATATAGAAATTTTCTAATTTCTATATTCGGCAGAAACCGAGGGTCGATGGGAGGGTCGATGATCCCGTCGACCCTAGGGTCTTAAGCTGTCCGACCCTCCCTCCAAAACCGAGGGTCTGACTTTCTGTTTTGGGAGGTCCGACCCTGCTTAGCTAGGTATGCGACCCTTCCCCTAATTTAAGTGTTTTTGGGTCGATTTGATACCTGGGATCTCGATCTCCTTCACGCCCTTGGTCCATTTGACTCGGCCATGATGGGTAAACCTGGTTCAAGGTGGTAAGACCGGGTTAGATTGACACGGGTCTTACATTAAGAGTTGTAAAACCTCTATTTTCATATATTTGGACCACCGTGCAACTTGACGATCTTTTAATGCCGGTTGGATTACCACAGATTTACTCCTGATCTTTTAAACCTAAGTTCACCAAATAAAGAAAGTGTTTGTCGTCATACTAAATTGAAAGAAGGAAATGAATTGTTTTGGATAAACATTCTGATTCTTACATTTCTCGACATCCATTGTTAAGATGTTTAGTGATAATGGAATTATTGGAAGAAAGATGATTGGATTGAGATTAAATGCTATGGCCAATGAACCTCAGATGAAGTAATGGAGAATCTATTTTGAGATAACTGAATTGATGGATATGAGCCATGTCTATAAAAGAGTGCATGAGAAAAAAGTGAAAACTATCAAGAGTAACTAGGAAAGAGTAGATAACACTCAAGTAAAGTTAAAGATGCTATATCGGTATGAATTTTGACAAGGCAGAAAATTCTTAAAGGCAAATTTAAGAGTGGATACAAGGATAAAGTCAAAAATCATGGCATTGATAGTATTCAGATTAGTATAAGTAATACTGAGTTACGCCCAATGTTAAAGGAAATGATTAAGCAAAGACCAAGACAGTTTGGCAGAATTAATGAAATTTTGAGCATATACCCTAATGCTTAGACTTGGGATATGTAATGAGTAAATAGTCAGAAGATGCTTTTCGAGATATATAATAGAATGATAAAAGGAGGTGTAAGCTAATGAGCTTTTTGGGATATATGAGATTTCCAGCAATAGTCTTTGAAAAACTAAGAGAGGAAGGAACTACACGAGCTCTTAAGACCTTATACCAGATTTTGCTAGTTCAGGCCCTTTGGACTTGATGTTGTATGGGATGAGTGTTATGAACATTGTCCAAATCATATGGATGGACAGAATTTGGATGCAACCTGAGTCGACTTGAGATGGTAGACTTTGATGTCATCTTGGAAATAGACTGGTTGTCTCAACACTCTACAAAGTTATTTTGTGCATAGAAGAGATTATCATTCAAGAATAAAGACGGCATATAATTTAGTATTATTGGAAGTATGTTGCCTAAGAAAAGAAAGCTGATCCTCTCTATGCTAAAGGCAAAGAAATGCTTTGAAGAGAAAGAAGTTGGATATATGGTATCTGTGGTATATACGTTACCAAAGAAGCACCACAGATGAAAGATATTGATGTGATGCATAAATTCCTGATGTGTTTCCAGGAGACTTACTTGGGTTACCATCTGATCATATGACGAGTTCGTCATCGACTTGTTACCAAGGACGATACTTGTGTCAAAGGCACCTATAGAGTAGTTCCTATGTAGTTGAAGGGATTGAGACTCAACTACAGGGAGTTATTAGACAATGGTTCTAATCGGCTAAGTATTGCATCACGGGGAGCGCCAACTCGTGAAGAAGAAGGATGATAGTGTTGTCTGCATATAAACTACCGAGAATCGAATAAGCTCACGATCAAGAATTGAGATTTATCACCTCGGATCGATGACTTGTTTAAACAGTTGCAAAGAGCAAAGGGAAATTCTAAGATTGATCTTCGGTCAAGGTATCAACAGCTAAAGAATTTGGACAGCGATATCTCGAAGATACCTTTAGAATCGGGATTGGACATTATGAGTTCTCGATTACGATGTTGGGATTAACCAATGCCCCTACATCTTTTATGGAGCTGATAAACTGGGTGTTTCATGACATGTTGGACATGTCGGTCATAGTTTTCATAGATGATATTTTGGTTTATTCCAAGAATGAATCAACTCATACAACGGATCTTAGAACAGCTTCACAACAGCTGAGAAGTGAAAAGCTTTATGCCAAATCCAAGAAATAGGAGACCTGATTAAACAAAGTGATCTTCTTGGATCACGTAGCATCATATAAAGGGATTAAAGAGGACCCCTTTAAGATAAAAGTAATCATATGGTAAGAAACACCTGAAGAGTATTGCGAAGATCAAAAGTTCTTGGGTTTAGCTAATTATTATAGACGATTTTTGGAGGACCACTCTAAGATCGCAAAACCTCTTACCAAGCTAACCAGGAAGGGAGATGAGTTTAATTGGACTGACAAGTGTGAAGAAGGGTTGATATCAACTCTCACCTTGATCATTCAGATACCAGGGAAACCTTTTACCCTATACATCAAGGCTTTCGGATTAGATTTAGGATGCGGGTTGATGCATGGTAAATAAGTAATTGCATATGCTTTTAGAAAACTGAAGGAGCATGAGACCAGTTATCCTACTCATGACTTGGAATTAACGGTGATAAATTATGCAATCAAGACTTGGAGACATTATCTAAACGGAGGAGAATTTTAGACTGAATGGGAACACAAGAGTTTTATGTACCTCCTCATCAGAAAGAGTTGGACATGAGGATAAGAAAATGGCTGGAATTACTCAAGGATTAAGACTGTGTTATCTAGTATCATCCAGGGAAGGCTAATGTAGTAGCTAAGGCATTAAGCAAAAAGGGAATTATGAAGTCCGAGGAAGGAACCAATATAGATACTGTCTTATGTTCCGCAGCAACAGATTCACATTTGGAAGTAGGGTAACATACAATAGAAACTCCTGATGATCCAATAGAGCAAGAACTTATGAATGAACTTATGGAGCAATAATTCGGCTGTGCTTGTGGCATTAATGATCATTTCTAAATTGATGGATGAAGTAAAAGTAGCAATTTTGTGAGATCCATAAATAAGAATGGTGTAAGCAGATTTAGAAAAAGGAAAACCCAACCCTGAGTTACTTTGGATGCGGAAATGGTACTCAGATACAGAGGTAGATTCTGAATACATAAAGATAAAAACTCGGATATTATGAAGAGGATAATGATAAGAATCCATTGTACTCAATATTCAGGACATCTTGGAGTACCAATATGTATCATGACCTGAAGAGATGGTACTGGTAAAGAGGAATGATAACAAATGTGGTTTAGATGCAGGTTTCAGTAATTGAATTATCAGTTAGTAAAGGCTGAAAGACAAAGACCAACATGGCTACAACAATAACTATCAAAGCCAGTTTGGAAGTGAAACTGCATTACAATGAACTATGTCACTGATTTGCCACTAACTCCCAGAGCGGTTGATGCAGTTTGGGGGATTGTTGATCGCCTTATGAAGATAGCTCATTCCATTGCAATACGACCTTGGTATGCTTTGGAGCGGCTAAATAAGCTATATGTGGATAATATTGCCAGATTGAATGGTATGCATGAGAGCTTAGTGTCGGTCAGAGGCTTATGCTTTATCTCGAAGTTTTGGGAGGATCTACAGAAAATAATGGGGACAAAGTTAAAGTTTAGTACCGCACTTTACCTCAAACCGACGGACAGTCGGGGCGGACTATACAGATCCTAAGAGATATGCCCGAGTTTGTGAAATTGATTTCAAGGAGCTTGAGTAGAGAAGATAACCGTGAATTGAAGTTGCTACCAAGCTACTATGTAAATGTCACCTATAAAGCATGGTAAGGTAGAAATGTCAAATTCCTTTGTTTTGGAATGGAGTTAGTGAATGAAGAGTTTTAAAACCTGAGTCTATTGAAGAAACCTATCGAGTAGCAGACAAGATCAAAGAAAAGGGCCAAGATAGCTCAAGATGTCAGAAGAGACACCAAAACCTTGAGTTCACCATAAGTGACAAAGTGTTCTTGAAGATATCACTTATGCAGAGTTTGAAACGATTAAACAAGAAGGGAAAGTTATATTCTATATAGGTGTTGGATCTTATAGACTTTGGAGAGACAAGTTGCATATCAATTAGCGTTACCGCTGTCCATGTCTAGTGCGTATGATGCAATCACGTGTCTCTATTGAAGAAGTACATTGGAGATCCATATCAGAGATAATGACCACGGATCCACTGGTTTAGATAGGAGATTCAACTATTGAAGTGGCACCAGCCTAGTTCACTGGTTGGAAGGTACAACATCTCCAAAGCTGGGATAATTAGTATATGAAGATAACCTGATGAAGACGATACGCAGAGGAGATTGCATGGGAGGAAAAAGCTGCAATGCGGAAATAGAATTCCCACCTAAATTTAAATTTTGAGGAAAAAATTTATTTTAAGGATGGGGGAGTTGTAAGATCCGTACTTTCAAATTTCGAGGACAAAATTTCTTTTAAGGGTGGTGGAGTTGTAAGACCCGCATGCCACGAACCCGGTCTAACCTTACATTTCGTGTCATGACCGGTCTACATATCATGGTCGAGCCAAGTGGACCAAGTGTGTGAAGAAACCCAAGACCCAATATGAAAGTTTACTCAAAAATAGTCAAAATGAGGGTAGGGTCGCATGCCTAAACAGGCAGGGTCAACCCCCTGTCCGACCCATGACTTTTTGGTCTGGGGGTCACAGGGGTCTCAAATTGTCCGACCCCCCCATCGACCCCCCCCCCCATCGACCCCCAGTTGCCGACAGAATCGAAAATTAGGAAACTTCCTAATTTCAATTGGAACCTTTCCTAAACTCAATTGGACTTATTTTGGGAGGTTTTACTCTATAAATAGGACATCCCTAAGCCTCTTTCACTCCTTTTACAACCATAATTGGATTGAGAGAAAGAGAAGAGAAGGAAGAGAAGGAGAATTGAAGAAGAAGACCAAGGAGGAGGAAATTTAGAGGAAACTCTGAATCTCAGCAAACCTAAGGTATGAATACATTCTCCATGATTTATTTAAGACCTTAGAATGGTTCAGG
This sequence comes from Protea cynaroides, assembly GCA_028583415.1. NCBI lineage: Eukaryota > Viridiplantae > Streptophyta > Magnoliopsida > Proteales > Proteaceae > Protea > Protea cynaroides. The sequence goes on from CM053268.1 coordinate 85,980,491, forward strand.
AAGAGGGTATGACTTAGGAGATACCCAAATCATCCATCCATGGGAGGATTTCAATGAAATTCATGGAGGAAATCAAGGTAGGCAAAGTAAGGAAGAAACCTAGAGTTTTAAGCCATAGAACAAGCATATAATGGATTTTGGAAGTAAGCCATAGGACCCAAACATGAAAGAATAGACTGTAGGATGAAATTCTCGACTCAAACCATGGGGGTCGCACCTAGGGTCGATGGAACATCCGACCCTAGCATCGACCCCCAGCATTCGGAAAGCCCAGGAAAGGGGTGGTCGCACCCAGGGTCGATGGAACATCCAACCCTAGCATCTACCCTACCCCTGGGGGTCACAGAAAACTGCTACCCGTCCTGTTACCCCCACTTAACAGCAAGCCTGGAATTGTCGAAATGAATTCTAACTAAAATCTATCGACTTGTTAGGTTTCCTATTGATATAAAAGTGATTAATAAAGCTTGAAAGAGGATCTACAATCAAGCAAAGGTGAGGGAACAAAACCTAAACTAATTGATTAATAATAAACTATTTTTATTTCTTAAATCTGATGCCATGACTGATTCTATGTGTGTATGCTTGTATGTGCATTCAACATGTCATCCAATATTTCTATTATTACTGTTCATGCATATTTAAATTTATTGTTAATAACATGATGATGATGATGATGATAGGAATAGGCATGTGAATGTATGTGTGTGGTTAGTGTGCTTGATGCGAGCGAGTGTCAGGGGGGTGTCATAGGCCGGGCCTCAGCACTCTAGCTCTATCTCTAACTCAAGTCTTGTCCACTGACATCGTCGTATCGTCATACCTTAGCAGAACTATTACGTCGTAGTGTATGAGGGGAGGTGGTCTTGGACCGTGTAATCTCTGACTCTGCCGGGGGGCCTTAGCCCTATCTTTATGGACGTATTGAGGGATGCTGGGGTGAGGCCTTGAATACACTGTTTGACATTAGGATTGGTTAGTTGCGAGCCCAGTTTGTGTGCCCTCATCAGTAGGGGCTTACGTGTTGGTATGGGCAACCGGTACAGCAATAAACATAACCTTTGCGTGTACATTGTCCATGGTGGGTGCATGTGGGACGATAATAAATGTTACCTTTGGGTGGCTTCACACACTCGTGTATAGAGGTGAGGCGTCAATAAACGTAACCTTTGGCCACCAATCCTTTCTATAGCACATTGCAAACTTATATACCAGACCAAAGATATGAATGAATGCATGCATATGTTTGTTGCATTGTTTTGTTTTCTCACTGAGCTCAAGTTGGAGAGCTGACCATCACGCACGCAATTCTTTTAGTTTCTGATGTTGCAGGTACTATGATTTAGGATTATGTCTACATGCCAACATATGAACAGGTGGAGGCTATGAATGAGCAAGTTGTGGAGAACGAACATGGCTCGTTAAGAGAGCATTTCAACTATGGATATGTTTAGTGTTTAGACTTAGTATTTGGATATTGTAATATGTATTAAGTTATGTTTGGGTTATTTGGAAATAAATGAAATATTAATTATTTATCATGACTAGACCTCAGTTCATTATCTGTAAGACTTCCGCTATTTACATTATTATCTCTGATTAATGTGGAATGTGTTTTGGTTTATCATATGTGGGATAGCCTATTCGAGATCCTGGTTAAACCGTTGGTTTATTGACGATTCATCACACCATTTTGGTTAGTCAAAAATTGGGGTGTGACAATAGTGGTAAGCCAGCTGATCCATTGTGGCCAGCACACTGGATCGATGAGATGGAGAAAAACTTCATGATGATGACAGTAAATGAAGAAGAAAAGGTATTGTGTGCAACGTTTATGCAGAAAGGCGATGCACACCACTGGTGGAAGTCCACACGGACATATCTGATGACAAAGCACACCCAATTGACTTGGGATATATATAAGGAAGCATTCTTTGAGAAGTATTTTCCTAGGAGTTTCAGAGATTCTATGGAGAAGGAGTTCCTGAGTTTATATCAGGGACAGATGACTGTCGATGCATACCAACGGCGTTATAAGGAGATATTTTTCTTTGCACCAGTCAGTATGCAAGTAGAAGATACAGAGACTCGAAGGTTCGTTGTTGGACTTAGGGGAAGCATACGTGAACATGTTCTTGGACTTGAAAAGAAAATCTACAATGAAGCTGTACAAATTGCTCGAGTGATAGAGTCGAGCTAGAAAGAGAGCTACCTTGCTCAAAATAGAGGAATGAAAAGGCCAAATGGAAATTCTTACAATGGAGGGAACACCAAGGTATTCAAACCCTTTTGTACTCAAGGTTTCAATGCTGTAGCCAAGACTACTTCAGCAACTCAACAGCAACAAAAGCCAAATAATGAAGGGTTAAAATTCTATAACTGCCAGCAATTGGGACATATGGCAAGGGAGTGTCTTAAGCCCAAGAAGCAACTACATCAAGGAAGAGTTTACGCGATTACATCTGAGGATGCTGCCACATCGCCTGATGTGGTCACAGGTATGACCTGAATCTTATCATTTTGTGTTACATTATGTGAGCATGTAGACTAAATCAAAACAAATCACAGGTATCATACCTATTAATGGCATTCCCGCCAGAGTACTCTTTGATTCAGGAGCTACTCATTCTTTTATATCTGTGTCATTTGGAAAGAAGCTTAATCTACCCCTCAAATCCTTAGACTACAAACTGCTTGTATGATCGCCTATGGGATTAGAAGTGGAATTAGAAAAAGGTTACGGACCATGTCCAGTTCTTATTGATGAAAAGACTCTGGATGCAACCTTGATCCAACTTGAGATGGCAAACTTTGACGTCATCTTGGGAATGGACTGGTTAGCTCGGCATTCTGCAAACCTATTGTGTGCCGAAAAGAAGCTGACATTTAAAGACAAAGAAGGAGCAGAGTTCAGTTTTTCAGGAACCAAACTTCCCCATAAACGAAAGCTCATACTCTCTGCATTAAAGGCTAGGAAGTGCCTCGAGAAAAGAGTAGTTGGGTATCTAGTATCTGTGGTCGATCTTACCAAAGAAGCACCACGAATGGAGGATATTGATGTCGTGCGTGACTATCCAGATGTATTTCCTGAAGAACTACCAGGATTACCACCCGACCGAGCTATAGAGTTTGTTATAGATCTGACACCCGGAGCCGCACCAATATCTAAAGCACCTTATCAAATGGCTCCTACTGAATTGAAGGAATTAAAAGTACAAAATTACAAGAACTGCTAGAGAAGGGCTACATCCGACCTAGCATATCACCATGGGGAGTGTCAGTATTATTCGTGAAGAAGAAGGATGGTAGTGTTCGATTGTGTATAGACTATCGAGAACTGAATAAATTGACAATCAAGAACCGGTATCCATTGCCTCGGATCGATGACTAATTCGATCAGTTGCAAGGTGCCAAAGTGTTCTCCAAGATCGATCTTCGATCAGACTACCATCAGTTGAAGATTAAGGACGGTGACATCCCCAAGACAGCATTCAGGACCAAATATAGACATTATAAATTTTTGGTCATGTCTTTTGGATTGATGAACGCACCAGCAACCTTTATCGAACTTATGAATAGGGTATTCCATGATATGTTGGATACGTCAGTTATTGTATTCATCGATGATATATTGGTCTACTCCAAAGATGAGGAAACTCATATAAAGAATCTAAACGCTGCTCTGCAGCGATTACGGAAGGAGAAGCTCTACGCCAAATTTACAAAATGTGAATTTTGGCTAAAGGAAGTCGCTTTTCTAGGCCATGTTGTATCCGCCGAAGGAATTAAAGTGGATCCTAGCAAGATCGAGGCTATTGTCAAGTGGGAAGCACCGAAGAGCGTTGCAGAAATTAAAAGTTTCTTAGGTCTAGTTGGGTATTATCGACGATTTGTGGAAGACTATTCCCGAATTGTCGTACCTCTTACCAGTTTGACTAAGAAGGGCGAAAAGTTTGTGTGGACTGATAAATGCGAGAAGAGTTTCCAAACATTGAAGGCTAGATTGATATCAGCTCTAATCTTGACCATTTCGATTTCAGGACAGCCGTTTATTTTGTACACTGATGCGTCAGAATTGGGATTGGGATGTGTACTTATGCAAGGAGAACAAGTAATTGTTTATGCCTCAAGACAATTGAAGACACATGAGAAGAACTATCCCACTCATGATTTGGAATTAGCGACAGTAGTACATGCTGTCAAAATATGGAGACATTACTTGTACGGAGAGAAATTTCAGATTAAATCAGATCATAAGAGTCTTACTTACCTCTTTAATCAGAAGGAGTTGAATATGAGACAAAGAAGATGGCTGAAACTATTGAAAGACTATGATTGTGATATCCAGTATCATTCGGGGAAGCTAATGTGGTTGCTGACGCACTGAGTAGAAAGGCAATGATAAAATCTCAAGGGGAGGTTAGCACAACTGCCGCAATGTGTACTACCAGAAGAGTGTTCAATTACGGTAACGAGCAGTTTGTGATAGATGTAACGGGTGAATCAACCAACCAAGGGTTTATCCATCAGTTTTCAAATATGTTCGCCACATTGAAGATTGTACCCGATATACTTGAGGAAGTGAAAACAATGATTAAAGCGGACCCTTATCCAAGGACGGTACAAGAAGACATCGAAAAAGGTAGGACTGTTCCTGAGTTCACCTTAGATGATGAAAAAGTACTGAAGTACAAAGGAAGATTATGTGTACCCGAAACAAAAAATTTGGACATTAGACACCGACTAATGAAGGAAGCCCATACCACCGCCTATTCGATACACCCTGGAAGTACAAAAATGTATCATGACCTAAAGAAATTATATTGGGAGAGAGGAATGAAAGCAGATATAGCCAAGTTCGTGTCTCAATGCCTAAATTGTCAGAAGGAAAAAGCTGAACGAGAAAGACCAGCAGGACTGTTACAGTCATTATCGGAACCAGCATGGAAATGGGACTGCATCACTATGGACTTCGTCACCGGGTTACCATTGACTCCCCGAGTAGTTGACACAGTTTGGGTGATTGTAGACCAACTGACAAAAATGGCTCGATTTATAGCTATACGACCTCAGTATACACTGGAGAGGTTAGCAGCTGTATGTGGATAACATTGTCAGATTACACGGTGTACCTGAAAGCACTGTGTTCGATAGAGATCCACGATTTACTTCAAAGTTTTGGGAAGGATTACAGAAGGCTATGGGTACAACATTGAAGTTCAGTACAGCATTTCATCCTCAGACAGATGGACAATCAGAGCGCACCATTCAGATTCTAGAAGTCATGCTCCAAGCTTGTGTAATTGATTTTAAAGGATCATGGGATGAAAAGTTATCACTGATTGAGTTCGCTTATAACAATAGCTATCAGGCTACTATACAAATGTCACCCTATGAATCACTGTATGGCAGGAAGTGTCGAACTCCTTTGTTTTGGAATAAAGTTGGAGAACGTAGTATTATTGAACAGGAATTTGTTGAAGAGACATGTCAAGTAGTCGACATTATCAAGGAAAGAGTAAGAACGGCTCAGAATCGTCAGAAGCAATATGCAGATACTAGGCGATGAGACCTTGAATTCGCCGATATTCCTCAAAGTGTCACCTATGCAAGGTTTGAAACAGTTCAGACAGAAAGGGAAACTAAGTCTGAGATACGTTGGACCATATGAGATTCTAGCTAAGCATGGGAAAGTGGCTTACCAGTTAGCACTACCACCATCTATGTCAAGTGTGCATGATGTATTTCATATCTCCTTATTGAAGAAGTATGTCAGAGATCCAACGCACGTATTGATAGTAAATCTACCTGATTTGACTAATGATTTGACATTTGAAGTAGCACCAACTAAAATCACCAGTCGAAAGGTGCAACAACTATGCAACCATGACATTTATTATGTTAAAGTCACCTGGAGAAACAGAGATATAGAAGAAATCACATGGGAAGAAGAGAATGCTATGCGAAAGCAATACCCTCATCTATTCTACTCGGAAGGTATGTACAATTTCGAGGATGAAATTTTTGTAAGTAGGGGGAGTTGTAAGACCCGTATCGAACTAACCGGTCTTACCACCTTTGTACCAGGTCTACCCATCATGGTCGAGCCAAATGGACAAAGTGCGTGAAGGAAATAGCAAAACCAGGTACTAAACTGACCCAAAAATAGTAAATTAGAGGGCAGGGTCGCATACCTAGAAAGGCAGGGTCGACCCCCCCACTAAGAAGTCAGACCCCTGATATTTAACTGGGGGTCAGATAACTTAAAAACTGGGGGTCGATGGGACCTCCGACCCCCTCATCAACCCCCTGTTACCGACAGAAATCGCAAATAGGAAACTTTCCAAATTTCAATGGGATTCCTTCCTAATCTCAATGGGACTTATTTTGGGAGATTCTACTCTATAAATAGGACGTCCCTAAGCCTCTTTTACTACTTTTGAAACCCTAATTGAAAGTGAGAGAAAGAGAAGAGAAGGAGAAGAGAAGAAAAGATGGAGAAGAAGACCAAAGTGAAGAATTCAGAGAAACCTCTAAATTTCAGCAAACCTAAGGTATGGGCATGTCTCCATTGATGATCTAAGACCTTGGAATAGTTCATGAAGAGGGTATAGTCTAGGAGAAACCCAAATTATACATCCATGGGAAGATTTCAATGAAATCCATGGAGAAATCATGGTAGGCAAAGTAAGGAAGAAACCAAGAGTTCTAAGCCATAGAACAAGCATAGAATGGATTGTGGAAGTAAGCTATAGGACCCAAACATGAAAGAATGGACTTTAGAATGATATTTTCGACTCAACCCATGGGGGGTCGTACGTGGGGTCAATTGGGAAGCGATCCTACCAGACCACAGGATCGACCCCCAGTATTCGGGAAGTCCAGGAAAGGGGTGGTCGCACCCAGGGTCGATGGAACATCCGACCCTGGCATCGACCCTACCCTGGGGGTCGCAGTAAACTGCTACCCTACCTGTGACCCACCCTGCGACCCGTGCTTAAAAATAAGCCTAAAAGTGCCGGAATGACTTCTAACCAAAATCTATCGACTTGTTAGGTTTTCCTATTGATATAAAAGTAGGTTTTAAAGCTTGAAAGAGGATCAACACTCAAGCAAAGGTGTGGGAACAAGACCTAAACTAATTGGCTGATAATAAAATATTTTTATTTTCTTGAGTCCAATGCCATGACTGATTCTATGCGTGTATGCTTGTATGTGCATTCAACATGTCATCCAATATTCCTACTATTAATGTTCAAGCATATTTAATTCTATTTTGTTTATAACATGATGATGATGATGATGATAGGAATAGACATGTGAATGTATGTGTGTGGTTAGTGTACTTGATGCGAGTGGAGTATCAGGGGGGAATGTGACATTGTGGTTCAGCCTGGTCACTAGACTCTAGCTCTATCTCTAACTCAAGTCTTGTCCACTAACTCGTCGTATCGTCATTACCTTAATAGAACTATTACATCGTAGGGTATCAGGGGAGGTGGTCTTGGACCATGTAGTCTTCGACCCTGCCGGGGGGCCTTAGCTCTATCTCTATGGACGTATTGAGGGATGTTGGGGTGAGGCCATAGGTACATTGTTTGACATTAGGATTGGTTAGTTTCGAGCCCAGTTTGTAAGCCCTCGCTAGCAGGGGCTTATGTGTTGGTATGGGTAGAGTATCAGGGGAAGTGTGATACGGTGTGGTCCTAAGCACTTTAGCTCTATCTCTATTCCATAGTGGGTGCATGTGGGATGACAATAAACGCTAACCTTTGGACGGATTCACACACTCGTATATAGAGGTGAGGCAGTCATCGAACCTTTCTATAGCACCTTGCAAACTTATAAACCAGACCACAGATATGAATTGAATGCATGCATATGTTTGTTGCGTTGTTTTGTTTGCTCACTGAGTCGTGATGTGTGCTCACCCTTTCGACGTCGAATATGTTTTGTTGATGATGCAGGTACCACGGTGGAAGACTATATGAATGCTTCTGTGTACGGGCACGTCGCTGCGATGGAGGGTGAAGACTTGGTGGAACCGCATGACTCTTCATGCGAGTGCAATGCATGCATTTTCGATTAAATTTTCATTTGAATTATTAAGGAAATGTAATTGATACTTTATTTACTTATGTCTCGGATGATACAACATAACTTGATATTTTATTTATGATTATCACAGTTAGATTCCTCAGTTCATTTATTATTAAGACTTCTGCTATTGGGTATTTATTCTGATTATGGTTGTGGATGTGAATGGTTTACTTTCAATGGACAGAGCCTATTAGAGATCCTGGTTGAACCGTTGGTTTATTAGCGATTCATCACACCATTCTGAATGGTGCAGAATTAGGGTGTGACAGTAATGCCGATATTCATTGGGCGGCTTCACACACTCGTGTATAGAGGTGAGGCGGCCACCGAACCTTTCTATAGCACACTGCAAACTTGTATACCAGACCACAGATATGAATTGAATGCATGCATATGTTTGTTGCATTGTTTTGTTTGCTCACTGAGCCGTAATGTGTGCTCACCCTTTTCGAATTTGAATATTTTTAGTTGATGATGCAGGTATGACCGTGGAAGATTATATGAGTGCTCCCGCATTCGGGCATGTTGCGGCGATGGACGCAGAAGATATAATGGAGATGCATGATTCGTCATGCAAATGCAACTCATGCATTTTTTATTAGATTTTAGTTGGATTATTGAATAAATGTAATTGATTATTTTATTTACTTATGTCTTAGTCAATGACAAATAATTGGTATTTTATTTATGATTATCACATTTAGATTCTCAGTTCATTTAATATTTAAGACTTCCGCTATTGTGTATTTACTCTGATTATGGTTGTGGATGTGTATGATTTAAGCAAATGGACACAGCCTATTTGAGATCCTGGTTGAATCGTTGGTTTATTAGCGGTTCATCACACCATTCTGAATAGTGCACAATTGGGGTGTGACAACTTGGTATCAGAGCTCTCAGGCCCTGTCTATCAAACCGATATACTTCCACAAAAGTTCGTGAACTGTGTTAGGATAAAATTTAAAAGCTTTAATAAAAACACACCGTAAGCACCTGTGTTGTTTGAGACAAAATTAAGAAAGAGAATAATGCACATATAACGGGAGAAACTAGTTTTATATACATCAAAGTAAAAGCAAGTTTATATACATATCCAAATCAGAGTACAGTCTACAACCCGGATAGTTACTCTGTAATACAAAAGAAGAATAAAAGAAAAATACATCATGGAGCTGGAGGTGATGGAGGAGGCGGTGCCTCGCGATCTCTGTCATAGTCCTCAGCATAGACTCTAGTCAACCAGGCTACCTGAGTCTGGGTCATCTGGAGACTAGCTGTTAACGCAGCCATCCGCTGATTAGACGCACACTGAGCATCTAGAAGCTCTCCCACTCTCCAATCCGTTGCGCGTTGAGCCTCCCTGATCTCACGCAGTAATCCCATCATATCATCAGATGGTGGGCGTGAAGGACCAACCATGCGTGAAGGAGTCTGAGATGGACCAGCTCCAGTAGAATGTAGAGGTGATGGAAGAGGTATGGAGTCTACATCCATGTACATACGATCCTCATCCTCAGCATCACCCCCATGAACCCCTGCTCCAGCGGCTGCTGCTGCTACTGCCTCAGCGTCTGCCACCTCCACCCAAGAATGAGGATGCACCAGGGCATTCCTCTCTTCATCACTGACCTGAGCATCCCGCATGCCCATCCTACAGATGGCCTCCTAGTCCAGAACCGATGAGAAGGTCTTCTCCTGAATCCTCTCATCCACTAAATCAACACCTAGGCAGGTAAGCAGTGTAGTGATCAGACGTTCGTAGGGCAGGTTGCCTATCTGACCAGGCAACGTAGCACAGATCATTGTCCTCATAATAATATAAGGGAGGCAGACAGGCTGCCTAGTGCAGATACAGTAAAGTAAGTACTGGGTCAACTGGGAGATCCTCTCATAATGTCCACTCTGGGGTATCAAGTTGTGCTGGATGATCTTACAGTACACCTGAGGCACTGGACGTAGGTTGATTGCTTTCATCTCCCAGCGATCCTCTTTGATAAGCTGACGGTCTATCTCAACCCGCATCTCCAAGGAAAAGAACTGGGGCTCCCTGGGAGCACAGTACACTAGAGGGCCATCATGTGATATGCCCAAAAGATCAGCTAACTACTGGCAGTCAAAGGAAACCTCTACTCCTTTGACGTAGCTCATGATCCTGAGCTCCCTACCCCTCTCAGTGTCATTGTGATCTCCCACCACCTGAAGATTACAATAGAACTGTCTCACCAGATTCAGATGGGTACAGGCATCATAGGTAATCACGGGAAGCTAGCCCATGTCCCCAAATGCCCTCTCCACGTCGAACAAGGCTAGACTAGCCAAGTCTACAAAACGACCTCCCTCTACCTTCTTACGAGCATAATGAGCATACTGAGCTTCGGCCTCGTTGGAGCGGAAGCGGACTGGGTCACGAGACCTAGGAACCTTGGTACGAACCATGTTATCTACCAAAACAAAGAAAAGCAGATAATAGATCAGTAATGGTGAAAAACCCAAAAATTTCGGCATTAACGGCATAAATTGGTCAAAAGCCTCACTTTTCACCCATACACTTGGGCGGGAGGACTTACATAGGTTCTAAACTATCCTGCAAGGCTCATACAGTAGGAAATTTAAATTTGAGAGATCGAATTTGAAGAAATTTTAATAAATTCAAAAAATATCAAAAATTAGGGCAAAAATGGAAAATTTCAAGTTTCTCGACAACCAACCGATGAAACTCAAATATTTTTGAGGGCTTTTGTCCATTGCGTGACCAATAGCAAAAGCCCCCAATAAAAAAGAAATTTTTACGGTTGGAAGAAGTTTAATTTGAAGAAAATGATGTAAATGGGCAAAAACCTAGCTAGAAAGTAATAAAAACATGAAACAGTAGAGAACAAACCTGTAGAGGAGGAGTGGTAGTCGCAAACAAAGGATAGGATCACCAAACAGGAAGGGGTCATTACTGTAGCAACTTAGAGAAACAAGTTGAGTTGGAAAACAGAAGAAAGAACGGGAAATGAATCCAAAATCGAGTTTAAAAACCTGATTCTGGATCGTAGGGTCGCATAATTCAACCAAGACATGCGACCCTACCTCCGACCCACCCATCGACCCTAGCCTCTCGGTGATCTGACAGAGAACTAGGGGTTGACCCTAGGGTCGGACATATACCGACCCTACCATCGACCCTAGGCTCTCGGTAAGCTGACAGTGATTCTCAGGGTCGCCTACCCTAGGGTCGCATAATGATCGACCCTACCATCGACCCTACGATGGAAAATACAATATTTTTGACAGAATGATTTGAAAATTTTGAAAATTATCTTGATTGGTTGAACTTTTGACTGGAGAACGACTATATTGATTGCCTCACATGTGCTATGATCGTTTACAGGCACTACCATCATCAGAACAGAAAATGGCTGGGCGAAGAGTGACCAGACAAAGCCGTAACTCTATTCCACCACCACCACCTGTGGAGGAAGACAGCCATATACATCCGGAGACACAGGAGAATCTGAATACAGCACCGTCCGTGGTTAATGGCCAGACAAATACTTCCAACTTGCCAGCACCACCTACAAACTTGGCTACAGCCGTAACGAACTTGGCACAACGCTGCAGCAAATACAACAGGTACAAGCTACTGTGCAAGCTACCATAGGCATGGCTTTCCCAGCTACACAGACGACACCGATGCCAACAGGACAAGTAAGCACAATACCGGGGGGAAGTAACACGGCACCCCATGCACCTCAAAATCCAATCATGCAGGCTCAAGTGCAGAACCCGGAAGTAGCTCAAGGTGGCTATCAGTACCAACCACCTATGTATGGGGCCTATGCTCCGTATCAGCTGGACCACTCCAGACTAGTCGAGCATTTCTTGAAGATGAAGCCTAAGGAATACAATGGTAAGCCAGCTGATCCTTTGTGGCCAGCACACTGGATTGATGAAATGGAGAGGAATTTCATGATGATGATAGCTACCGAGGAGGAGAAAGTATTGTGTGCAACATTCATGCTGAAAGGCGATGCACACCACTGGTGGAAGTCCACACGGACTTATCTATTAACAAAGCATGCCCAACTAACCTGGGGTATATATAAGGAGGCATTCTTTGAGAAGTACTTTCCTAGAAGTTTCAGAGATTCTATGGAGAAAGAGTTCCTGAGTTTGTATCAGGGACAGATGACTGTCGATGCATATCAACAGCGTTATGAGCAGCTGTTCTTCTTTGCACCAGTTAGTATGCAAGCAGAGGATACGATGACCCGAAGGTTCATCATGAGACTTAGGGGAAGTATTCGTGAACATGTTTTAGGACTTGAGAAGAAAGTCTACAATGAAGCTGTACGAATTGCTCGAGTGATAGAGTCGAACCAGAAAGAGAGCTATTTTGCTCAAAACAGGGGTATTAAAAGGCCAACTGGAACTCCATATAACCGAGGGAATACAAGGACATTCAAACCCTTCCCTACTCAAGGCTTCAATGTTGTAGCCAATACTACTTTAGTAGCCCCATCGCAACCAAAGCAAAATAGTGAAGGAATAAGATGTTTTAACTGCAATCAAGTGGGACATATTTCAAGGGAGTGTCCTAAGCCCAGGAAGCAACTACAGCTAGGACGAGTTTATGCTGTTACATCTGAGGATGCTGCCGCATCGCCTGATGTGGTCACAGGTATGACCTGAACCTTTCATTTTGTGTTACATTGTGTGAGCATGTAGACTAAATTAAAACAAATCATATGTATCGTACCAATTAATGGCATTCCCGCCAGAGTACTCTTTGATTTAGGAGCTACTCATTCTTTTATATATGTGTCATTTGGAAAGAAGCTGAACCTACCCCTCAAATCTTTAGACTATAAACTGCTTGTACGATCGCCGATGGGATTTGAAGTGGAATTTGAAAAAGGTTATGGACCATGTCCAGTTCTTATTAACGAGAAAACTTTGGATGCAACCTTGATTCAACTTGAGATGGCAGACTTTGATGTCATCTTGGGAATGGACTGGTTAGCTCGGCATTCTGCGAACATATTATGTGTTGAAAAGAAGCTGACATTTAAAGACAAGGAAGGTGCGGAGTTCAGTTTTGCAGGAACCAAACTCCCCCGTAAACGAAAATTCATCATTTCAGCAATAAAGGCTAGGAAATGCCTCGATAAAGGAGGAGTTGGGTATCTAGTATCAGTGGTCGACCTCACAAAGGAAGCACCACGAATGGAGGACATTGATGTCGTGCGTGACTTTCCAGATGTATTTCCTGAAGAACTACTAGGACTACCACCTGACCGAGCTACAGAGTTTGTTATAGATCTGATACCGGAGCCGCACCAGTATCTAAAGCACCTTATCGAATGGCTCCTACTGAATTGAAAGAATTAAAAGTACAGTTACAAGAACTACTGGACAAGGGTTACATCAGGCCTAGCATATCACCATGGGGTGCGCCAGTATTATTCGTAAAGAAGAAGGATGGTGGTGTTCGACTGTGTATACACTATCGGGAACTGAATAAGCTGACAATTAAGAATCGGTACCCATTGCCTCGGATCAATGACTTGTTCGATCAGTTGCAAGGTGCCAAGGTGTTCTCCAAGATCGATCTTCGGTCAGGATACCATCAGTTGATGATTAAGGATGGTGATATTCCCAAAATAGCATTCAGGACAAGATATGGACATTATGAATTTTTGGTCATGTCTTTTGGATTGACTAACGCACCCGCAACTCTTATGGAACTTATGAACCGGGTATTCCATGATATGTTGGATACGTCGGTCATTGTATTCATTGATGATATATTGGTCTACTCTAAGGACAAGGAAACTCATATTACGAATCTAAGTGCCGCTCTGCAGTGATTACGGAAAGAGAAGTTTTGCGCCAAATTTACAAAGTGTGAGTTTTGGCTAAATGAAGTCGCTTTCCTAGGCCATGTTGTATCCGCCGAAGGAATTAAAGTGAACCCTAGCAAGATTGAAGCCATTTTGAAATGGGAAGCACCGAAGAGCGTTGCAGAAATTAGAAGTTTCCTAGGTCTAGCTAGGTATTATCGACAATTCGTGGAAGATTATTCCCGAATTGCCGTACCTCTCACCAGTTTAACTAAGAAGGGCGAAAAAATTGTTTGGACTGATAAATGTGAGAAGAGTTTCCAAACGTTGAAGGCTAGATTGATATCGGCTCTGGTTTTGACTATTCCTATACCAGGACAGCCATTTATTTTGTACACTGATGCATCAGGATTGGGTTTAGGATGTGTAATTATGCAAGAAAAACAAGTAATTGCATATGCCTCAAGACAACTGAAAACACATGAGAAGAACTATCCCACTCATGACTTGGAATTAGCGGCAGTGGTACATGCTGTCAAGATATGGAGACATTACTTGTACGAAGAGAAATTTCAGATTAAATCAGATCATAAGAGTCTTACTTATCTCTTTAATCAGAAGGAGTTAAATATGAGACAAAGAAGATGGCTGGAACTATTGAAAGACTATGATTGTGATATCCGGTATCATCCGGGAAAAGCTAATGTGGTAGCTGATGCGCTGAGTAGAAAAGCAATGATAAAATCTCAAGGAGAGGTTAACACAAATGCCGCAATGTGTACTACCGGAAAAGTGTTCAATTACGGTAATGAGCAGTTCGTGTTAGATGTACCGGGTGAACCAACCAACCAAGGGTTTATTCATCGGTTTTCAAATATGTTTGCCACATTGAAGATTGTACCTGATATAATTGATGAAGTGAAAACAGCTATTAAATCAGACCCTTATCTAAGAATGGTACAAGAGGACATTGAAAAAGGTAGAACTATCCCTGAGTTCACCTTGGACGATGAAAAGGTACTGAAGTATAAAGGAAGAATATGTGTATCTGAAACAAAAAGTTTGGACATTAGACACCGACTTATGAAGGAAGCCCATACCACCGCCTATTTGATACATCTTGGAAGTACAAAAATTTATCATGATCTAAAAAAATTATATTGGTGGAGAGGAATGAAAGTAGATGTAGCTAAATTAATGTCTCATGCTTAAATTGTCAGAGGGTGAAGGCTGAACGACAAAGACCTGCAGAACTGTTACATCCGTTACCAGAACTAGCATGGAAATGGGACTGCATCACTATGGACTTCGTCACCGGGTTACCATTGACTCCCCGAGTAGTTGACCCGGGTGATTGTAGACCACTTGACTAAAACGGTTCGATTTAGCTATATGACCTCAGTATACACTGGAGAGGTTAGCTAAGTTGTATGTGGATAATATTGTCAGATTACACGGTGTACCTGAAAGCATTGTGTCCGACAGAGATCCACAATTTACTTCAAAGTTTTGGGAAGGATTGCAAAAGGCTATGGGTACAACATTAAAGTTTAGTACTACATTCCATCCTCAGACAGACGGACAGTCGGAGCGTACCATTCAGATTTTAGAGGACATGCTTCGAGCCTGTGTAATTGATTTTAAAGGATCATGGGAGAAAAATTAACAATGATCGAGTTCGCTTATAACAACAGCTATCAGGCTACTATACAGATGTCACCCTATGAAGCACTATATGGTAGGAAATGTCGAACTCCTTTGTTTTGGAATGAAGTTGGAGAACCTAGCATTGTTGGACCAAAATTTGTTGAAGAGACATGTCGAGTAGTCGACATTATCAAGGAAAGAGTAAGAACGGCTCAGAATCGTCGAAAAAAAGAAGCGGGAAAAAGGCGGGGGAAAAAAAAAAGGAAAAAAGGGAGAAGAAAAAAATAAAAAAAAAAAAAAAAGAAAGAAAAAAAGGGGAAAAAAAAAAAAGAAAAAAAGGGCAAGGGAAAAAGGGGAAAAAAGGAAAAAAGGGGAAGAGGGGGGGGAGGGGAAAAAAAAAAAAAACCCCCCCCCCCCCCCATCTATGTCACACCCCAATTCCACACACTTGGGAATGGTGTGATGAACCGCTAGCAATAACCAACGGTTCAACAAGGATCTCGAATGAGGCTATCCGCGTTATCCTAAACCTCATATCCACCCATTCATAATCGAGTAAATACACAATAGCGGAAGTCTTATTAGTAAAATGAACCGAGAATCTAAAATGATATTAATATTTTAATAGAAAATTATTTTGTATCAAACCGGGACATAAATAAATATCAAATACATGTCCTTAATAAATCCAAATAAATAAACCTAGAATATAAAAACATCTAATTCGAATACACATGAGTTGCACTCGCAAGAGGAGTCATGTGTATCGTCTGCATCTTCCACTTCCATAGCCGCCACGTTCCCATACGCCGGAGCATTCATATAATCTTCGACTGGTAATAACCTGCATCATCAACTAAAAATATTCGACGTCGAGGGGTGAGCACACATCATGCCTCGGTGAGCAAGCCAAAACAATGCAACAATACATATGCATGCAAAAAGTCAATTCATATCTTTGGTCTTGGTTTATAGTTTGCAATGTGCAATAGAAAGGTTGGGTGGTCAAAGGTTGCGTTTTTGCACCGCCTCTATACACGAGTGTGTGGAAGCCCGCCCAAGGTAAACGTTTATCGTCGTCCCCATCCACCCTAATATGGAACATTATACACACAAAGGTTAACGTTTATTGCTATATAATGCCATACCAACACATAAGCCCCCGTTGGCGAGGGCTTGCAAACTGGGCTCATTGCTAACCAATCCTAATGCCAAACAAGTGTATCCAAGGCCTCACCCCAGCATCCCTCGGAACATCCATAGAGATAGAGCTAAGGCCCCCCGGTAGAGTCGAGACTACAAGGACCGAGACCACCTCCCCTGATACTCTACGACATAATAGTTACGCTAAGGTAATGGCGATACGACGATGTCAATGCACAAGACTTGAGTTAGAGATAGAGCTAAAGTGCTGAGACCCGCCAAAGGTTAACGTTTATTGACGTTCTCATCACACCTACCCTGATACTCGCTCGCATCAAGCACATCAACCACACACATACAAGCACATGCCTATTCCTATCATCATCATCATCATCATGTTATAAACAATAGAGTAAATATGCATGAACAAGTAATAGAAATATTGGATGGCATCTTTGTATGCACATTACAAACATATTCGCATAGAATCAAACATGGCATAGGACTCAAGAAATAGAAAACAGTTTATTATTAACCAATTTAGTTTGGGGTTAAGGTTCCTCACCTTAGCTTGCTAAAAGATACTTTTCCAAGCTTTAGAATCACCGTTATAACGTAATTATATTGCTAGCAAACCTAACCAAGTCGATAGAATTTAATTAGAATTAATTCGGAATTTAAAAACCATTACGTCAGGCGAGGGTCGATGCTAGGGTCGATACTAGGGTCGATGGGTCTATCGACCCTCCCTCCATTCTGAACTTCCCGAATGCTGAGGGTCGATGGTCAGAAACACCTAGGGTCGGATGGTCTATCGACCCTCGGTGCGACCCTTGGTGCACTCTGGTCCAATTTCCACTTTTAACCCATTCTTCGTGTTTGGGGTCCTATGGCTTGCTTCCTTCATTCATTCAACAGTCAATCCATGGTCTAGAACCATGTATAATCCATCTAGATAGCTTTCGTGCATCCTCCTATGGTTTTCCATGAAAACCTAACCATGGATGGATGGTTTGGGTTTCTCCGAAATCCTACACTCAACCATATCTAACCTAAGGTCTGTAGAAACTCATGGAATTAATATCCATACCTGAGAAGATTACTTTTCTTTGCAAATTCTTCTCCTTTTTGCTAAGCCTTCTTCCTAGCCTCCTTTCTTCCTCTTTTCCTTCTTCTCTCTTTCTCTCAATTCAATTAGGGTTGTGAAAGGAGTGAATGTGGCTTAGGGACGTCCTTTAAATAGACTAGGAATGTCCTATAATAATCCCATTGAGATTTGGAAAGAATCCCAACCGAAAATTAGGAAATTTCCTAATTTTCGTTTCGTCGAAACCGAGGGTCGATGGGAGGGTCGATGATCCCGTCGACCCTAGGGTCTTAAGCTGTCCGACCCTCCCTTCAAAGCGAGGGGTCGACTTTCTTTTTTGGGAGGTCCGACCTCCTTAGCCGGGTGTGCGACCCTTCCCTAAAATTAAGTGTTTTTGGGTCGATTTTATACCTGGGATCTCGATCTCCTTCATGCCCTTGGTCCATTAGACTCGACCATGATGGGTAAACCTGGTTCAAGGTGGTAAGACCGGGTTAGTTTGACACGGGTCTTACAACTCCCCCCAACTTATAAAAATTTCATCCTCGAAATTGTACGTACCTTCTGAATCAAACAAGTCAGGGTATTGCTTTCTCATAGCATTTTCTTCTTCCCATGTAATCTCTTCCATGTCTCTACTTTTCCATGTGACCTTAACATAGTAGATATCTCTGTTGCGTAGACGTTGAACCTTTCGACTAGTGATTTCCGTTGGTGTTACTTCAAATGTCAAATCATCAGTCAATTCCGGCAAATCTACTGTCAACACATGTGTTGGGTCTTTGACATACTTCTTCAATAAGGATATGTGAAATACGTCATGCACACTTGACATAAATGGTGGTAGTGCTAACTGATAAGCTACTTTTCCACGCTTAGCCAGAATCTCATATGGCCCGACGTATCTTGGACTTAGTTTTCCTTTCTGTCCGAACCTCTTCAATCCTCGCATAGGCGATACTTTCAAAAATACTTTATCACCTACGGCGAACTCTAGCTCTCTTCGTCGAGTATCTGCGTATTGCTTCTGACGGTTCTGAGCTACTCTTACTCTTTCCTTGATGATGTCGACCACTCGACAAGTCTCTTCAACAAATTCCGGTCCAACAATACTACGTTCTCCAACTTCATTCCAAAACAAGGGAGTTCGACACTTCCTACCATACAGTGCTTCATAAGGTGACATCTGTATAGTAGCCTGATAGCTTTTATTATAAGCGAACTCGATCAATGGTAACTTCTCGTCCCATGATCCCTTGAAATCAATCACACATGCTCGTAGCATATCTTCTAAAATCTGGATTGTATGCTCCGATCGTCCGTCTGTTTCGTGGGTGGAATGCGTCCTGAACTTCAATGTTGTACCCATGGCCTTTTGCAGTCCTTCCCAAAATTTGGAAGTAAATCGTGGATCTCTATCGGACACAATGCTTTCTGGAATACCATGCAGCCGAACAATATTATCCACATACAGCTTTGCTAACCTTTCCAGTGTATACTGGGGTCGTATCGGTATGAAGCGAGCTGTTTTAGTCAGACGGTCTACAATCACCCAAACTGCGTCAACTACTCGAGGAGTCAATGGTAGTCCTGTGGCGAAGTCCATAGTGATGCAGTCCCATTTCCATGCTGGTTCCGGTAATGGTTGTAACGATCCTGCGGGTCTTTGTCGTTCCGCCTTTACCTTCGACAATTTAAGCATTGAGACCACGAACTTGGCTATATCTGCCTTCATTCCCCTCCACCAATACAGTTTCTTTAGATCATGATACATTTTTGTGCTTCCAGGATGTATCGAGTAGATGGTGGTATGGGCTTCCTTCATCAGTCGGTGTCTAATGTCCATATTTTCTATTTCAGGTACACATATTCTCCCTTTATATTTCAGTACCTTCTCGTCATCCAAGGTGAACTCAGGGTTAGTCCTACCTTTCTCAATATCTTCTTGTACCGTTCTCAGATAAGGATCTGCTTTGATAGCTGTCTTCACTTCGTCCACTATATCCGGTATAATCTTCAATGCCGCGAACATATTCAAAAACCGATGAATAAACCCTTGGCTAGCTGACTCATCCGTTGTATCTATCACATATTGTTCGTTGCCGTGATTAAACACCATTCCGTTGGTATACATTGCTGCAGTCGTGCTAACTTCTCCTTGAGATTTTATCATTGCTTTTCTCGCTCAATGCATTCGCTACCACGTTCGCTTTTCCCGGATGATCTCGGATATCACAATCATAGTCTTTCAATAGTTCCAGCCATCTTCTTTGTCTCATATTTAACTCCTTCTGATTAAATAGATAAGTAAGACTTTTATGGTCCGACTTAATCTGAAATTTCTCTCCGTATAGGTAGTGTCTCCATATCTTGACAGCATGTACTATTGCCGCTAACTCCAAATCATGAGTGGGGTAATTCTTCTCATGTACCTTCAACTGTCTCGATGCATACGCAACCACTTGCTCTCCTTGCATAAGCACACATCCTAATCCCAATCCCGATGCATCAGTGTATAAGGTAAATGTCTGTCCTGGGACGGGAATGGTCAAAATTGGAGCGGATATCAATTTGGTCTTCAGTGTTTGAAAACTCTTTTCACACTTATCCGTCCATACGAACTTTTCTCCTTTCTTGGTCAAACTGGTGAGAGGTACGGAAATCCAAGAATAGTCTTCTACGAATCTCCGGTAATAACCAGCTAGACCCCAGAAAACTTCTAATTTTGAAACACTCTTTGGTGCTTCCCACTTCACTATAGCCTCGATCTTATTGGGGTCCACTTTGATTCCTTCTGCGGATACTACATGGCCTAGAAAGGCGACTTCACTTAGCCAAAACTCACACTTCGAAAATTTGGCGTATAACTTCTCTTTCCTTAAACGTTGTAGGGCTGCGTTTAGGTTCTTGACATGGGTTTCCTTGTCCTTGGAATACACCAATATGTCATCAATAAATACTATGACCGACGTATCCAACATATCGTGGAAAACCCGGTTCATAAGTTCCATGAATGTTGCCGGTGCATTAGTTAGTCCGAAGGACATCACTAGGAACTCATAATGTCCGTATCTTGTCCTGAAAGCTGTCTTCGGAATGTCACCATCTTTAATTTTCAGTTGATGATAGCCTGATCGAAGGTCGATCTTTGAGAATACCTTCGCTCCTTGTAACTGATCGAACAAGTCGTCGATCCTGGGTAGTGGATATCGATTCTTGATTGTCAGCTTATTCAACTCTCTATAGTCGATGCATAATCGAACGCTACCATCCTTCTTCTTTACGAACAACACCGGTGCTCCCCATGGAGATATACTGGGTCTAATATAACCCTTATCCAGCAGTTCTTGTAATTGCACTTTTAATTCCTTCAGTTCAGTAGGAGCCATTCTATAAGGTGCTTTTGATACTGGTGCGGCTCCAGGTATAAGGTCTATTACAAACTCCGTGGCTCGGTCGGGTGGTAATCCGGGTAGTTCCTCCGGAAATACATCAGGAAAATCTCGCCACGACATCAATATCTTCCATTCGTGGCACGTCCTTGGTTAGGTCGACCACTGATACTAGATATCCGACCGCTCCTTTCTCAAGGCACTTCTTAGCCTTTAATGCTGAGAGTATGAGCTTGCGTCTTCTGGGAAGTTTGGTTCCCGAGAAACTGAATTCTACTCCTTCTTTGTCTTTGAACGTTAGCTTCTTCTCGGCGCATAACAGATTTGCAGAGTGCCGAGCTAACCAGTCCATTCCCAAGATGCCGTCAAAGTCCGCCATCTCAAGTTGTATTAAGGTTGCATCCAAGGTCTGCTCTCCAATGAGAACTGGACATGGTCCATAACCTTTCTCTAATTCCACTTCTAATCCCATCGGTGACCGTACAAGTAATTTGTAGTCTAATGTTTTGATGGGCAGATTGGTCTTCTTTCCAAATGACACAGATATAAATGAATGAGTAGCTCCTGAATCAAAGAGTACTCTGGCGGGTACGCCATTGATAGGTACGATCACGTGATTCGTTTTCACTTAGTCTACATGCTCAATCAATTCTAATTATAGCCTTACAAGTTTCGGTCATACCTGTGACCACATCGGGCGATGCGGCAGCATCCTCTGATGTAACGGCATATACCCGTCCTTGATGGAGTTGCTTCTTGGGTTTTGGACACTCTCTTGCCATATGCCCTGGTTGGTTGCGGGTTATAGCACCCGGGGCTTCAACATTTGACTTTGGCCGTGGTTGAGCTGCTGCAGTAGACTTTGGTACGGTTGCAAAATTCGAGGGCGAAAAGGTTTATACGTCCTGTTATTGCCTCCGTTATACGAATTCCCGGCTGGTCTCTTGATTCCTTTGTTTTGAGCAAAATAACTATCTTTTTGGCTCGATTCAATCACTCGAGCGATCTGGACCGCTTCATTATATATGGTCTTTTCTAATCCCAGAACATGTTCCCTGATGCTTCCTCTCAGTCCCGCGACGAATCTACGGGTTTTTGTATCTTCTTCTTGCATACTAGCCGGTGCAAAGAAAAACAGCTCTTCGTAGCGTTGTTGATATGCGTCTACGGTCATCTGTCCCTGGTACAAACTCAGGAACTCTTTCTCCATTGAATCTCTGAAGCTTCTGGGGAAATACTTCTCGAAGAATGCTTCTTTATATATAGCCCATGTCAGTAGGGCGTGCTTGGTCAATAAGTATGTCTTTGTAGATTTCCACCAATGGTGTGCGTCGCCTTTGAGCATGAAGGTGGCGCATAACACTTTTTCTTCCTCAGTGATAGTCATCATAAGGAAGTTCCTTTCCATCTCGTCTATCCAGTGTGCTGGCCACAGTGGATCGGACGGCTTGCCATTGAATTCTCTCGGTTTCATCTTCAAAAATCTCTCTACTAGTCGGGAGTGATCCGGTTGATTTTGGTATGCCCCAAACATAGGGGGTGGATACGATAGTTCCCTTGGGCTGCTTCCGGAACTTGCCTTTGGAATTGGTGCAGCCGGTTGTTGAGGTGTCTGTTGAGCTGGGTGGTTACCCCCCGGTGCTGCACTAGCTTGCCCGGGTGTGCATGGCTGCGGCTTGAGTGGCTTGAAACATAACTCCCATCGCAACCTGCATTTGAGCTTGTGCATGTTGCATTTGTTGTAGCTGTTGTGCCGGATTCATCACCCTCGTTGTTAGCTCGGGTGGTGGTGGTGGCAAATTTGTAGGGTTTGCCGGCTTGGGATTACCCTGTGCGTAATTGTTCTCTTGACTAGTCTCATCCGCCGGTGGTGGTGGTGGGACCGTGTTTGGTCTGTCGGGTCACTCTACGGCCGGACATATTTACTTTTCGAGATGGATGGTGCCTGAAAATCATCAAAATCAGTGAGAAATCATTTATACTTCATGTAGGCACGCTAACCGATATAAAATTCAAAATCTCCAATTCATTACGAAATAAATACTGTCTTTTCTATGTAGGGTCGATGGTGAGGGTCAGTTGGTGTGTCCGACCCTTGGTATCCGACCCAGGAATGACTTGTTCTTCCCCAGAGGCGAGGGTCGATGCGAGGTCGATGGGTATCCGACCCTCGGTCCGACCCTCGATTTTTCGTCGATTCCCGGAGCCGAGGGTCGATTGGAGGGTCGATCCAGGGTCGATGGTGTCAATCGAATTGTCCGACCCTCGGACCAAAAATCAGATTTTTAAGATCCGATTCCGGGTCAATTCTCACTATTCCTCCTCCGTTTCGACTCGTCTCTACTCTCCGAGTTGCTACAGTGCTACTTCACTATTGTGGATCGTTCTTAGTCCGAGTTTCGACATCCACATCACCTCTACAGGTAAAATTTCCCAACTTTCCCTGTTTTTAGGTTTTTATTTCTAGGTTTTTGCTCATTTAGCTCGTTTTTTCCAAATTACACTTTTTCCAACCGTAAAAATTCTATTTTTATTGGGGGCTTTTGTTATTGGGGTCTTGAGGAACGAAAGCCCTCAAAAAATTTTCAGTTTCATCGGTTGGTTATCGAGAAACTTAAATTTTTCTCTTTTTGCCCTAATTTATCGAAATTTTTTATTTTCCTTCAATTTCTTCAAATTGGACCTTATCCGTTAAAATTTTTCTACTGCATGTAGATTGTAGGATGTATTTTAACCTACGTAAGTTCTTACGCCCACTTGTATGGTGAGAAATGGGACTTTATGGTCAACTTACGTCGTTATTAAGTCAATTTTTGGATTTTATCCTACTAACTCCTGGTTCATTTTCTCTTTCTTATTTTTGCAGATACTATGGCCCGTACCAAAGTGCCAAGATTGCGTGATCCACTCCGCTTCCGTTCGAATGAAGCCGAGGCAGAGTATGCTGACTATGCCCGTAAGAAAGTGGAAGGGGGTCGCATGGTGAACTTGGCTGAGCTAGCCTTGTTCAATGTGGAGGGAGCATTCGGTGATATGGGGTGGCTCCCTGTCATCACATACGACGCGTGCACCTGTCCAGACTTGGTGCGCCAGTTCTATTGTAATCTCCAGGTGGTGGGGAATTACAATGATGTTGAGCACGGCCGGGAGTTACGCATCACCAGCTACGTCAAGGGGGTGCACATCTCCTTTGATTATCGGCAGCTGGCCGATCTGTTGGGCATTGCCTATGATGGCCCTATGGTGTACTGTGCGCCAGGAGAGCCACAGTTTGTTGAGATGGAGATGAGAGCTGAGATCGACAACCAGTTGCTCCGTCCCGATAGATGGCAGATGAGAGCTTGCTACTTGCGTCCGGCTCCACGGGTCTTCTGCAAGATTATTCAGCATAATCTGATCCCGCAGAGTGGGCATTATGAGAGGGTTTCTCAGCTGACTCAGTTCTTGATCTCCGCATCCGCACTCGTCGGCCCGGTCCGCCTTCCTTACATCATCATGCGGACGATGATTAGTGCTACATTGTCCGGTCATAGGGGTAATCTACCCTATGGACGTATGATTACGACGCTGCTCGACCCGTGCGGGGGTGGATCCGGTAGATGAGAAGATCCGGGGAGAAGACCTTCTCGTCGCCTCTAGATTGGGAGGCTATCGCAAGATGGGGCTGCGAGATGCGGAGGTTAGTGATGAGGAGAGGAACGCGATGGTGCGCCCTCACACTCGGGTTGAGATGGCTGATGCTGAGGCTGCTGCTAGGGCTCGTGGGGATCCGGTCGACGATGATCGCTTATATATGGATGTCGATGCGATACCACCGCCATCACCCACGCATGCGGATAGGGCTGGTACTTCTGGCTGCGGCGGCCGGTACCCGAGACCAGTCCTTCTCATGACGCTGGTCCTTCACGCCCACCTTCCCGATATGATGGAGATCTGCGGGGAGATCGGGGGATGCTCGGCGCAGATCTGATCCGAGGATGGATGAGCTGTTGGCTGCTCGGCACGCATCGACGCCGCGGATGGGAGAGCTCCTAGAGGTGCAGCGTGCGACCGATCGGAGGATAGCCGGTCTCACGGCTAGTCTCCGGGCGACCCGGACCCGGGTGGCCCGGTTGACTAGGGTCTATCTTCGGGGACTACGACAGAGATCGTGAGGCACCGCCTCCTCCTTCGCCTCCGGCTTCTTGATTTGTACTTTACTTTTCTTGTACTACAGAGTAACTGTCCGGGTTGTGGACTGTACTCTGCTTTAGCGATGTATATACGTTTTGTTTCTCTTACTCCTTGTATGTAACTGGTTTCCCCTTTAATAGATGCATTATTCTCTTTTTAATTCGGTTTCAATCATCACTTGTGCTTACGGTGTGTTTGTATTAAAGCTTTTAATTTATCCTATCTCAGTTCACAATGGTCTGGAATGTGTGTCAGTTCGGCGGGCAAGGCCTGAGATGCTCTGATACCAAGTTGTCACACCCCAATTCTGCCTTGTTCGGAATGGTGCGATGAACCGCTAAATAACCAACGGTTCAACCAGGATCTCGAATAGGCTATCCCCGCGTTATCCAAACTTACACGCATCCACAATCATAATCAGAGTAAATACACAATAGCGGAAATCTTATTAATAAATGAACCGAGAACTAAAATGATATTAATAATTTAATAGAAAATTATTCTGTATCAACCGGGACATAAGTAAATATCAATACAAATCTTTAATAAATCCAGAATAAGAAACCTATGCTAGTGAAAATATCTAATCGAATACACACGAGTTGCACTCGCAAAAGGAGTCGTGTGTATCGTCTTCTACTCCAACTTCCATAGCTGCTACAGTTCCGTACACCGACGTGTTCATATAATCTTCGACCGTATAACCTGCATCATCAACTAAAAATATTCGACGTCGAGGGGTGAGCACACAACACGGCTCAGTGAGTAGCCAAAACAATGCAACATTACATATGCATGCAAAAAATCAATTTATATCTTTGGTCTTGGTTTATAGTTTGCAATGTGCAATAGAAAGGTTGGGTGGTCAAAGGTTAACGTTTATTGACACCGCCTCTATACACAGGGTGTGGAAGCCCGCCCGAAGGTTAACGTTTATCGTCGTCCCCATCCACCCTACCATAACATTATACAACAAAGGTTAACGTTTATTGCTATATAATGCTATACCAACACGTAAGCCCCTTGTTAGCGAGGGCTTACAAACTGGGCTCGTTGCTAACCAATCCTAATGCCAAACAGTGTATCCAAGGCCTCACCCCAGCATCCCTCAGAACATCCATAGAGATAGAGCTAAGGCCCCCCGGTAGAGTCAGAGACTACAAGGACCGAGACCACCTCCCCTGATACTCTACGACATAATAGTTCTGCTAAGGTAATGGCGATACGACGATGTCAATGCACAAGACTTGAGTTAGAGATAGAGCTAAAGTCTGCCGAGACCCGCCAAAGGTTAACGTTTATTGACGTTCTCATCACACCTCCCATGATACTCGCTCGCATCAAGCACATCAACCACACACATACAAGCACATGCCTATTCCTATCATCATCATCATCATCATGTTATAAACAATAGAGTAAATATGCATGAACAAGTAATAGAAATATTGGATGGCATGTTGTATGCACATTACAAACATATTCGCATAGAATCAAACATGGCATAGGACTCAAGAAATAGAAAACAGTTTATTATTAACCAATTTAGTTTGGGGTTAAGGTTCCTCACCTTAGCTTGCTAAAAGATACTTTTCCAAGCTTTAGAATCACCGTTATAACGTAATTATATTGCTAGCAAACCTAACCAAGTCGATAGAATTTAATTAGAATTAATTCGGAATTTAAAAACCATTCCATCAGCGCGAGGGTCGATGCTAGGGTCGATACTAGGGTCGATGGGTCTATCGACCCTCCCTCCATTCCCGAACTTCCCGAATGCCGAGGGTCGATGGTCGAAACACCTAGGGTCGGATGGTCTATCGACCCTCGGTGCGACCCTTGGTGCACTCCGGTCCAATTTCCACTTTTAACCCATTCTTCGTGTTTGGGGTCCTATGGCTTGCTTCCTACATTCATTCAACAGTCAATCCATGGTCTAGAACCATGTATAATCCATCTAGATAGCTTTCGTGCATCCTCCTATGGTTTTCCATGAAAACCTAACCATGGATGGATGGTTTGGGTTTCTCCGAAATCCTACACTCAACCATATCTAACCTAAGGTCTGTAGACACTCATGGAATTAATATCCATACCTGAGAAGATTACTTTTCTCTGCAAATTCTTCTCCTTTTTGCTAAGCCTTCTTCCTAGCCTCCTTTCTTCCTCTTTTCCTTCTTCTCTCTTTCTCTCAATTCAATTAGGGTTGTGAAAGGAGTGAATGTGGCTTAGGGACGTCCTTTAAATAGACTAGGAATGTCCTATAATAATCCCATTGAGATTTGGAAAGAATCCCAACCGAAAATTAGGAAATTTCCTAATTTCAGTTTCGTCAGAAACCGAGGGTCGATGGGAGGGTCGATGATCCCGTCGACCCTAGGGTCTTAAGCTGTCCGACCCTCCCTTCAAAACTGAGGGTCTGACTTTCTGTTTTTGGGAGGTCCGACCCTGCTTAGCTGGGTGTGCGACCCTTCCCTAAAATTAAGTGTTTTTGGGTCGATTTTATACCTGGGATCTCGATCTCCTTCATGCCCTTGGTCCATTAGACTCGACCATGATGGGTAAACCTGGTTCAAGGTGGTAAGACCGGGTTAGTTTGACACGGGTCTTACAATCAAGCATGGCATTGGACTCAAGAAATAGAAAACAGTTTATTATTAACCAATTTAGTTTGGAGTTAAGGTTCCTCACCTTAGCTTGCTACAAGATACTTTTCCAAGCTTTAGAATCACTTTTAATTTATTAATTCTTGCCTAACAAAGTCGATAAATTTAATTAGGTCCTTTGGCTTTCTTCTACCCTTCTTCCAACATTCATTCCATGGTCTAAAACCATGTATAATCCATCTAGAATAGTTTTCATACATCCTTCCTTAATGGTTTTCCATGAAAACCTAACCATGGATTGATGGTTTGGGTTTTCCATGAAACCTAACCATGGGAGATCACTCTCTCAACAATAACTAACCTAAGGTCCGTAGAAACTTATGGAATTAGTATCCATACCCGAGAAGATTAATCTTTCTCTGCAACTCTTCTCTTTTTGCTTAATTTCTCTTCCTTGCCTCTCTTCTCCCTCTTTTCCTTCCCTTCTCTTTCTCTCAATTCAATTAGGGTTGTGAAAGGAGTGAAAGTAGCTTAGGGACGTCCTTTAAAATAGGCTAGGAATCATCCTAAAATAAGTCCCTTTGAGATTAGGAAGGAATCCCATTCGAAAATATGGAAATTTCCTAATTTCTATTTTTCGGCGGGAACCGAGGGTCGATGGGAGGGTCGATGATCCCGTCGACCCTAGGGTCTTAAGCTGTCCGACCCTCCCTTCAAAACCGAGGGTCCGACTTTCTGTTTTGGGAGGTCCAACCCTGCTTAGCTGGGTATGCGACCCTTCCCCTATTTTAAATGTTTTTGGGTCGATTTGATACTTGGGATCTCGATCTCCTTCACTCCCTTAGTCCATTTGACTCGACCATGATGGGTAAACCTGGTTTAAGGTGATAAGACCGGGTTAGATTTACACGGGTCTTACAACTCCCCCCAACTTATAAAAATTTCGTCCTCGAAATTGTACGTACCTTCTGAATCAAATAAGTAAGGGTATTGCTTTCGCATAGCATTCTCTTCTTCCCATGTAATTTCTTCCATGTCTCTACTTTTCCATAAGACCTTAACATAGTATATATCTCTGTTGCATAGACGTTGATCTTTTTGACTAGTGATTTCAGTTGGTGTTACTTCGAATGTCAAATCATCAGTTAATTCCGGCAAATCTACTGTCAACACGTGCGTTGGATCCTTGACATACTTCTTCAATAAGGAAATGTGAAATACGTCATGTACACTTGACATAGATGGTGGTAGTGCTAACTGATAAACTACTTTTCCACGCTTGGCTAGAATTTCATACGGCCCGACGTATCTTAGACTTAGCTTCCCTTTCTGTCTGAACCTCTTCAGTCCTAGCATAGGCGATACTTTCAAGAATACTGTATCACCTACGGCAAACTCCAAATCTCTTCGTCGAGTATCTGCATATTGCTTCTGATGGTTTTGAGCTGTTCTCACTCTTTCCTAGATGATTTCGACCACTCGACAAGTTTCTTCAACAAATTCCGATCCAACAATACTACGTTCTCCAACTTCATTCCAAAACAAGGGAGTTCGACACTTCCTGCCATACAGTGCTTCATAAGGTGACATCTGTATAGTAGCCTGGTAGCTGTTGTTATAAGCGAACTCGATCAGTGGTAATCTTTCGTCCCATGATCCCTTGAAATCAATTACACATGCTCGTAGCATATCTTCTAGAATCTGAATTGTACACTCCGACTGTCCATCTGTCTGTGGGTGGAATGCAGTACTAAACTTTAGCGTCGTACCCATAGCCTTTTGCAATCCTTCCCAAAATTTGGAAGTAAATCATGGATCTCTATCGGACACAATGCTTTCTGGAACACCATGTAGTCGCACAATGTTACCCACATACAGCTTCGCTAACCTTTCCAGTGTATACTGAGGTCGTATAGGTATGAAGCGATCTGTTTTAGTCAATCGGTCCACAATCACCCAAACTGCGTCAACTACTCGAGGAGTCAATGGTAGTCCTGTGACGAAGTCCATAGTGAAACAGTCCCATTTCCATGCTGGTTCCGGTAGTGGCTGCAACAGTCCTGCGGGTCTTTGTCGTTCAGCCTTTACTTTCTGACAATTTAGGCATTGAGACACGAACTTAGCTACATCTGCTTTCATTCCCCTCCACCAATAAAGTTTCTTCAGATCATGATACATTTTTGTACTTACAGGATGTATCGAATAGATGGTGGTATGGGCTTCTTTCATTAGTCGGTGTCTAATGTCCATACTTTCTGTTTCTGGCACACATATTCTTCCTTTATATTTCAGTACCTTCTCGTCATCCAAGGTGAACTCAAGGTTGGTCCTACCTTTCTCCATATCTTCTTGTATTATTCTCAAATAAGGATCTGCTTTGATAGCTGTCTCCACTTCGTCCACTATATCCGGTAAAATCTTCAATGCCGCGAACATATTCAAAAACCGATGAATAAACCCTTGGTTAGCTGATTCATCCGTTGTATCTATCACATACTGCTCATTACCGTGATTGAATACCATTCCGTTGGTACACATTGCTGCAGTCGTGTTAACTTATCCTTGAGATTTTATCATTGATTTTCTGTTTAATGCATCCACTACTACGTTCACTTTCCCCGGATGATACTGGATATCACAATCATAGTCTTTCAATAGTTCCAGCCATCTTCTTTGTCTCATATTCAACTCCTTCTGATTAAATAAATAAGTAAGACTTTTATGGTCCGACTTAATCTGAAATTTCTCCCCGTATAGGTAATGTCTCCATATCTTGACAGCATGTACTACTGCCGCTAGCTCCAGATCATGAGTAGGATAATTTTTCTCATTTATCTTTAACTGTCTTGAATCATAAGCAATTACTTGCTCTCCTTGCATAAGCACACATCCTAGTCCCAGTCCCGAGGCATCAGTGTATAAAGTAAACGTCTGTCCTGGAACGGGGATGGTCAAAATCGGGGCCGATATCAATCTGGTCTTCAGTGTTTGGAAACTCTTCTCACATTTATCAGTCCACACAAACTTTTCACCTTTCTTAGTCAAACTGGTGAGAGGTACGGCAATCCGAGAATAGTCTTCCACGAATCTCCGATAATAACCACCTAAACCCAGAAAACTTCTGATTTCTGAAACGCTCTTTGGTGCTTCCCACTTTACAATAGCCTCGATCTTGCTGGGATCCACTTTGATTCCTTCAGCGGATACTACATGGCCTAGGAAGGCGACTTCACTTAGCCAAAACTCACACTTTGAAAATTTGGCGTATAGCTTCTCTTTCCTTAAACGTTGTAGGGCTGCGTTTAGGTTCTTGATATGAGTTTCCTTGTCCTTGGAGTATACCAATATGTCATCAATAAATACTATAACTGACGTATTTAACATATCGTGGAAGACTCGGTTCAAAAGTTCCATGAACGTTGCCGGTGCATTAGTTAATCCGAAAGACAAAACCAAAAATTCATAATGTCTGTATCTGGTCCTAAATGCTGTCTTTGGAATATCACCTCCTTTAATCTTCAGCTGATGATAGCCTGATCGAAGATCGATCTTAGAAAATACTTTCGCTCCATGTAACTGATCAAACAAGTCATCGATCCGAGGTAGTGGATATCGATTCTTGATTGTCAGTTTATTCAACTCTCGATAGTCGATACATAATCGAACGCTACCATCCTTCTTCTTTACGAACAACACCGGTGCACCCCATGGAGATATACTGGGTCGAATATAACCCTTGTCCAAAAATTCTTGTAGTTGCACCTTCAGTTCCTTCAGTTCCGTAGGAGCCATCCTGTAAGGTGCTTTTGATACGGGTGCGGCTCCAGGTATAAGGTCTATTACAAACTTCGTGGCTCGGTCGGGTGGTAATCCGGGTAGTTCCTCCGAAAATACATCAGGGTAATCCCGCACGATGTCAATGTCTTCCATTCGTGGTGCTTCCTTGGTTAGGTTGACCACTGACACTAGATACCCGACTGCTCCCTTGTCAAGGCACTTCTTATGCTTTAATGCTGAAAGTATGAGCTTGCGCCTCCGGGGAAGTTTGGTTCCCGAGAAACTGAATTCTGCTCCTTCTTTGTCTTTAACCGTTAGCTTCTTTTCGACGCATAACAGATTTGTAGAATGCCGAGCTAACCAGTCCATTCCCAAGATGACATCAAAGTCTGCCATCTCAAGTTGTATCAAGGTTGCATCTAAAGTCTTCTCTCCAATGAGAACTGGACATGGTCCATAACCTTTCTCTAGTTCCACTTCTAACCCCATCGGTGATCGTACAAGTAATTTGTAGTCTAACGTTTTGATGGGTAATTTGGTCTTCTTTCCAAATGACACAGATATAAATGAATGAGTAGCTCCGGAATCGAAGAGTACTCTGGTGAGTACGCCATTTATAGGTACAATACCTGTGATTTATCTTTACTTAGTCTACATGCTCATTTAATGTAATTACAACTTTTAAAGTTTCAGTCATACCTGTGACCACATCGGGTGATGCGGCCACGTCCTCGGACGTAACAGCATATACACGTCCCTGATGGAATTGTTTCCTGGGCTTAGGGCACTCCATTGCCATATGTCCCGGTTGGTTGCAGTAATAACACTTCGGGGCTTCAGAATTTGGCTTTGGCTGAGGTTGAGCTACTGGAGTAGTCCTGGTTGCAGCATTAAAATTCTGAGGACGGAAAGGCTTATATGTCTTGTTATTGCCTCCGTTGTAAGAATTTTCGGCTGGCCTTTTGATGCCTCTGTTCTGAGTAAAATAACTCTCCTTCTGGCTCGATTCTATAACTCGAGCGATCTGGACAGCTTCATTATAAATTCTCTTTTCTAAGCCCAGAACATGTTCCCAGATGCTTCCTCTCAGTCCCGTAACGAACCTACGGGTTTTGGTATCTTCTTCTTGCATACTCAGTGGTGCGAAGAAAAACAGCTCTTCGTAGCGCTGTTGATATGAAGCTACAGTCATCTGTCCCTGGTACAAGCTCAGGAACTCCTTCTCCATTGAATCTCTAAAGCTTCGTGGAAAATATTTCTCAAAGAATGCTTATTTATATATAGCCCATGTCAGTAGGGCGTGCTTGGTCAGTAAATATGTCTTCATGGATTTCCACCAATGGTGTGCGTCGCCCTTGAGCATGAAGGTGGCGCATAGTACTTTCTCTTCCTCTGTAATAGTCAACATAAGGAAGTTTCTCTCCATATCGTCTATCCATTGTGCTGGCCACAATGGATCAGACGGCTTACCGTTGAATGCTCTGGGTTTCATCTTCAAAAATCTCTCCACTAGTCGGGAGTGGTCCAGCTGGTTTTGGGGGTTTGCCCCAAACATATGGTGTGGATACTGGTAATCACCCTGAGCTGCTTCTGGAACCTGCACAGGAATCTGTGCAGCCGGTTGTTGAGGGGTCTGATGAGCTGGGTGGTTACCCACCGGGGCTGCACTGGCTTGTCCAGTGTGCATGGGTGCGGCCTGAGTAGCTTGAAACATAATTCCCATGGCGACCTGCATTTGAGCCTGTGCGTGTTGCATCTGCTGCAGCTGCTGTGCCAGGTTCATCACCACTGCTGCTAGCTCTGGTGGTGGAGGTGGCAAATTTGTAGGGTTTGTCGGTTCTGGATTACCCGATGCGTAGTTATTCTCTTGACTAGTCTCCTCCACTGGTGGTGGTGGTGGGACTGCATTTCGGGTCTGCCGGGTCACTCTACATCCAGACATAATTCCTTTTACTAATTAGTGGTGCTTGGAAATCATCAAAATAGGTGAGAAATCATTTATATTTCATGTAGGCACGTTAACCAATAATCAATTCCAATTCTAGCTCATTTTATAAACAAAAGGCTGTCTTTTCTATGCAGGGTTGACGGTGAGGGTCGCTGGTATGTCCGACCCTTAGTTTCCGACCCTAGAAATGACATGTTCTTCCCAAGAGCTGTGGGTCGAGTCGAGGGTCGATGGATATCCGACCCTCGGTATCCGACCCTTAGTTTCCTGATAGATTACCGAGAGTTGAGGGTCGATGCGAGGGTCGATGGGTGTCCGACCCTCAGTTCCGACCCTTAGTTTTCTGTCAGGTTCCCGAGAGCCGAGGGTCGATGGATCCAGTCGAATTGTCCGACCCTCGGACCAAAAATCAGATTTTTAAGATCCGATTCTGGGTCATTTCTCACTATTCCTCCTCCGTTTCGACTCGTCTCTCCTCTCTGAGTTGCTACAGTGCTACTCTACCGTTTTCGATCGATTTGACTCCGGGTTTCGACGTCCACGTCGTCCGTACAGGTATGTTCTCTCATTTTTACCTGTTTTTAGGTTTTCTTTTCTAGGTTTTTGCCCATTTAACTTGTATTTTTCAAATTAAACTTTTTTCAATCGTAAAAATTCTATTTTTATTGGGGGCTTTTGTTATTGGTGTCTCGAGGAACAAAAGCCCTCAAAAAATTTTGAGTTTCATCGGTTGGTTATCGAGAAACTTGAAATTTTCTCTTTTTGCCCTAATTTGTCGACATTTTTTATTTTTCTTGAATTTCTTCAAATTGAACATCGTCAGTTAAAATTTCCTACTGCATGTGGGTTGTAGGATATGTTTAAACCTACGTAAGTCCTTATGCCCACTTGTATGGTGAGGAATGGGCTTTATGGTCAACTTACGTCGTTATTACATCAAATTTTGAATATTTATCCTATTAACTCCTTGTTTCCTTTCTCTTTCTTGTTTTGCAGATACTATGGCTCGTACCAAAGTACCCAGAGTGCGTGATCCACTTCGCTTCCGTTCGAATGAAGCTGAGGCACAGTATGCTGACTATGCCCGTATGAAAGTGGAAGGGGGTCGCATGGTGAACTTGGCTGAGCTAGCCTTGTTCAATGTAGAGGGAGCTTTTGGTGATATGGGGTGGCTCCCTGTCATCACATACGACGCGTGCACATGTCCAAATTTGGTGTGCCAGTTCTATTGTAATCTCCAGGTGGTGGGGAATTACAACGACGTTGAGCATGGCCAGGAGTTGCGCATCACCAGTTACGTCAAGGGGGTGCACATTTACTTTGATTATCGGCAGCTGGCCGATCTGTTGGGCATTCCCTATGATGGCCCCATGGTGTATTGTGTGCCGGGAGAGCCACAATTTGTTGAGATGGAGATGAGAGCAGAGATCGACAACTAGTTGCTCCGTCCTGATCGATGGCAGATGAGAGCCTGCTACTTGCGTCCAGCTCCACGGGTCTTCTGCAAGATTATCCAGCATAATCTAATCTCGTAGAGTGGGCACTATGAGAGGGTCTCTCAGCTGAGACAGTTTCAGATATACAGCATCTGCACTCGTCAGCCCGTCTGTCTTCCCTACATCATCATGCGGACTATGATTAGTGCTACATTGGCCGGGCATAGGGGTAATCTACCCTATGGGCGCATGATTACAGTCCTTCTGACCCGTCTGGGGGTTGACCTGTTAGATGAGAAGATCCAGGAGAAAACCTTTTCATCGCCTCTAGATTGGGAGGCTATCTGCAAGATGGGGCTACAAGATGCTGAGGTTAGTGATGAGGAGAGGAACGCGATGGTGCGCCCTCACACTCGGGTCGAGATGGCTGATTCTGAGGCCGCTACGGCTGCTGCTAGAGCTCGGGTGGATCCGGTCGACGATGACGATCGTATGTATATGGACGTCGACGCGATACCACCGCCTTCACCTACACATGCGGGTGGAGTTGGTACTTCTTCTGCAGCGGACCTTGTACCTGAGGCTGGTCCTTCGCATGCGACTGGTCCTTCACTTCAACCTTCAGCCATGATGGAGATGCTGCAGGAGATCAGGGATGCTCAGCGCAGATCTGATCTGAGGGTGGATGAGCTGTTGGTTGCTCAGCACGCATCTGACGTGAGGATGGGAGAGCTCCTAGAGATGCAGCGCGCGAGTGATCAGAGGATAGCCGGCCTCACATCTAGTCTACAGACGACCCAGACTCAGATAGCCTGGTTGACTAGAGTCTATGCTGAGGACTACGACAGAGACCGTGAGGCACCGCCTCCTCCTACGCCTCCTGCTTCTTGATTGTACCTTTATTTCTTGTACTTCAGAGTAACTGTCCGGTTTGTGGACTGTACTCTGCTTTAGTTATGTATATACGTTTTGTTTTTCTCACTCATTGTATGTAACTTGTTTCCCCTTAATAGATGCATTATTCTCTTTTTAAATTTGGTCTCAATCATCACTGGTGCTTACAGTTTGTTTATATTACTGTTTTTACTTAATTTTATCCTATCTCAGTTCACACTTGTCTTGAATGTATGCTAGTTCGGTGGGCAAGGCCTGAGATGCTCTGATACCAAGTTGTCACACCCCCAATTCTGGTATATTCAGAATGATGTGATGAAACGCTAAATAACCAACGGTTCAACCAGGATCTCAAATAGGCTATCCCCGTGTTATCCAAACTTACACACATCCGTAGTCATAATCAGAGTAAATACACAATAGCGGAAGTTTTATAATAACATGTACTGAGAAACTAAATGATATTAATAATTTAATAGCAAATTATTCTGTTTTCAACTAAGACATAATTAATTATCAATTACATGTCTTAATAAATCCAATAAAGAAACCTATAAAATATCTAATCAAATACACACGAGTTGCACTCGCAAGAGGAGTCGTGTGTATCCATTTCAGCTTCAACTTCCATCGCCGCTACGTTCCCGTACGCAGACGCATTCACATAGTCTTCAACGGTATAACCTGCATCATCAACTAAAAATATTCGACGTCGAGGGGGGAGCACACATCACGGCTCAGTGAGTAGCCAAAACAATGCAACAATACATATGCATGCAAAAAGTCAATTTATATCTTTGGTCTGGTATATAAGTTTGCATTATGCAATAGAAAGGTTTAGGTAGCCAAAGGTCGTGTTTATTGACTCCGCCTCTATACACGAGTGTGTGACGTTACCCGAAGATCACGTTTATCATCAACTCACACGCACCCAATCATGAACATTATATAACAAAGGTTACGTTTATTGCTATATAGTGCCATACCAACACGTAAGCCCCTGTTAGCGAGGGCTGCAAACTGGGCTCGCAACTAACCAATCCTAATGCCAAACAGTGTGTCCATGGTCTCACCCCAGCATCCCTCAGAATGCCCATAGAGATAGAGCTAAGGCCCTCTGGTAGAGTCAGAGACTACAAGGACCGAGACCACCTCCCCTGATACTCTACGACATAATAGTTCTGCTAAAGTAATGGCGATACGACTATGCCAATGCACAAGACTAGAGTTAGAGATAGAGCTAAAGTGCTGAGACCCGCCAAAGGTTAACGTTTATTGATGTTCTCATCACACCTCCCCTGATACTCGCTCGCATCAAGCACATCAACCACACACAAACAAGCACATGCCTATTCCTATCATCATCATCATCATCATGTTATAAATAATAAAGTAAATATGCATAAACAAGTAATAGAAATATTGGATGGCATGTTGTATGCACATTACAAACATATTGGCATAGAATCAAATATAGCATAGGACTCAAGAAATAGAAAACAGTTTATTATTAACCAATTTAGTTTTGGGGTTAAGGTTCCTAACCTTAGCTTGCTACAAGATACTTTTCCAAGCTTTATAATCACCTTTATATTGTTATTGTATTGCTAGAAGACCTAACACAGTCGATAGAATTTAATTAGAACTTAATTAGAATTTAATCGGAATTAAAAAACCACTATGTTAACTGAGGGTCGATGGTAGGGTCGATGCTAGGGTCGATGGGTCTATCGACCCTCCCCTCCTTCTGGACTTCCCGAATGTTGAGGGTCGATGGTCAGGAATACCTAGGGTCGGATGGCCTATCGACCATGGGTGCGACGCTTGGTGCACTCTGGTCCAATTCCCACTTTTAATCCATTCCTCGTGTTTGGGGTCCTTTGGCTTTCTTCTACCTTTCATTCTACATTCATTCCATGGTCTGAAACCATGTATAATCCATCTAGAATAGATTTCATACATCTTCCTATGGTTTTCCGTGAAAACCTAACCATAGATTGATGGTTTGGGTTTCTCCGAGATCACTCTCTCAACATTAACTAACCTAAGGTCTGTAGAAACTTGTGGAATTAGTATCCATACCTGAGAAGATTAATCTTTCTCTGCAACTCTTCTCTTTTAGCTTAATTTTCTTCCTTGTTTCTCTTCTTCTTCTTTTCCTTCTCTTCTCTTTCTCTCAATTCAATTAGGGTTGTGAAAGGAGTGAAAGTGGCTTAGGGACGTCCTTTAAATAGACTAGGAACATCCTAAATAAGTCCCTCTAAGATTAGGAAAGAATCCCATTCAAAAATATGGAAATTTCCTAATTTCTATTTTCTGCGGTAGCCGAGGGTCGATGATCCCGTCGACCCTAGGGCCTTAAGCTGTCCGACCCTCCCTTCAAAATTGAGGGTCTGACTTTCTGTTTTCGGAGGTCCGACCCTGCTTAGCTGGGTATGCGACCCTTCCCCTATTTTAAATGTTTTTGGGTCGATTTGATACCTGGGATCTCGATCTCCTTCACACCCTTGGTCCATTTGACTCGACCATGATGGGTAAACCTGGTTCAAGGTGGTAAGACCGGGTTAGATTTACACGGGTCTTACAACTCCCCCCAACTTATAAAAATTTCATCCTCGAAATTGTACGTACCTTCTGAATCAAATAAGTGAGGGTATTGCTTTCGCATAGCATTCTCTTCTTCCCATGTAATTTCTTCCATGTCTTTACTTTTCCATAAGACCTTAACATAGTAGATATCTCTGTTGCGTAGACGTTGAACTTTTTGACTAGTGATTTATGTTGGTGTTACTTCGAATGTCAAATCATCAGTCAATTCCGACAAATCTACTGTCAATATGTGCGTTGGATCCTTGACATACTTCTTCAATAAGGAAATGTGAAATACATCATGTACACTTGACATAGATGGTGGTAGTGCTAACTGATAACCTACTTTTCCACGCTTGGCTAGAATTTCATACGGCCCGACATATCTTGGACTTAGCTTCCCTTTCTGTCCGAACCTCTTCAATCCTCGCATAGGCGATACTTTCAAGAATAGTTTATCACCTACGGCAAACTCCAGATCTCTTCGTCGAGTATCTACATATTGCTTCTGACGGTTCTGAGCTGTTCTCACTCTTTCCTTGATGATGTCGACCACTCGACAAGTCTCTTCAACAAATTCCGGTCCAACAATACTACGTTCTCCAACTTCATTCCAAAACAAGGGAGTTCGACACTTCCTGCCATACAGTGCTTCATAAGGTGACATCTGTATAGTAGCCTGATAGCTGTTGTTATAAGCGAACTCGATCAGTGGTAATCTTTCGTCCCATGATCCCTTGAAATCAATTACACATGCTCGTAGCATATCTTCTAGAATCTGAATTGTACACTCCGACTGTCCATCTGTCTGTGGGTGCAATGCAGTACTAAACTTTAGCGTCGTACCCATAGCCTTTTGCAATCCTTCCCAAAATTTGGAAGTAAATCGTGGGTCTCTATCGGACACAATGCTTTCTGGAACACCATGTAGTCGCACAATGTTATCCACATACAGCTTCGCTAACCTTTCCAGTGTATACTGAGGTCGTATAGGTATGAAGCGAGCTGTTTTAGTCAATCGGTCCACAATCACCCAAACTGCGTCAACTACTCGAGGAGTCAATGGTAGTCCTGTGACGAAGTCCATAGTGAAACAGTCCCATTTCCATGCTGGTTCCGGTAGTGGCTGCAACAGTCCTGCGGGTCTTTGTCGTTCAGCCTTTACTTTCGACAATTTAGGCATTGAGACACGAACTTAGCTACATCTGCTTTCATTCCCCTCCACCAATAAAGTTTCTTCAGATCATGATACATTTTTGTACTTACAGGATGTATCGAATAGATGGTGGTATGGGCTTCTTTCATCAGTCGGTGTCTAATGTCCATACTTTCTGTTTCTGGCACACATATTCTTCCTTTATATTTCAGTACCTTCTCGTCATCCAAGGTGAACTCAGGGTTGGTCCTACCTTTCTCCATATCTTCTTGTACTGTTCTCAGATAAGGATCTGCTTTGATAGCTGTCTTCACTTCGTCCACTATATCCGGTAAAATCTTCAATGCCGCGAACATATTCGAAAACCGATGAATAAACCCTTGGTTAGCTGATTCATCCGTTGTATCTATCACATACTGCTCATTGCCGTGATTGAATACCATTCCGTTGGTACACATTGCTGCAGTCATGCTAACTTCTCCTTGAGATTTTATCATTGCTTTTCTGCTTAATGCATCCGCTACTACGTTCGCTTTCCCTGGATGATACTGGATATCACAATCATAGTCTTTCAATAGTTCCAGCCATCTTCTTTGTCTCATATTCAAGTCCTTCTGATTAAATAGATAAGTAAGACTTTTATGGTCCGACTTAATCTGAAATTTCTCCCCGTATAGGTAATGTCTCCATATCTTGACTGCATGTACTACTGCCGCTAGCTCCAGATCATGAGTAGGATAATTTTTCTCATGTACCTTTAACTGTCTTGAAGCATAAGCAATTACTTGCTCTCCTTGCATAAGCACACATCCTAGTCCCAGTCCCGACACATCAGTGTATAAAGTAAACGTCTGTCCTGGAACGGGGATGGTCAAAATCGGGGCCGATATCAATCTGGTCTTCAGTGTTTGGAAACTCATCTCACATTTATCGGTCCACACAAACTTTTCACCTTTCTTAGTCAAACTGGTGAGAGGTACGGCAATCCAAGAATAGTCTTCTACGAATCTCCGATAATAACCAGCTAGACCCAGAAAACTTCTGATTTCCAAAAGGCTCTTTGGTGCTTCCCACTTTACAATCGCTTCGATCTTGCTGGGATCCACTTTGATTCCTTCAGCGGATACTACATGGCCTAGGAAGGCGACTTCACTTTGCCAAAACTCATACTTTGAAAATTTGGCGTATAGCTTCTCTTTCCTTAAACGCTGTAGGGCTGCGTTTAGGTTCTTGATATGAGTTTCCTTGTCCTTGGAGTATTCCAATATGTCATCAATAAATACTATAACCGACGTATCCAACATATCGTGGAAGACTCGGTTCATAAGTTCCATGAACGTTGCCGGTGCATTAGTTAATCCGAAAGACATAACCAAAAATTTATAATGTCCGTATCTGGTCCTGAATGTTGTCTTTGGAATATCACCTTCTTTAATCTTCAGCTGATGATAGCCTGATCGAAGATCGATCTTAGAAAATACTTTCGCTCCTTGTAACTGATCGAACAAGTCATCGATCCGAGGTAGTGGATATCGATTCTTGATTGTCAGTTTATTCAACTCTCGATAGTCGATACATAATCGAACGCTACCATCCTTCTTCTTTACGAACAACACCGGTGCACCCCATGGAGATATACTGGGTCGAATATAACCCTTGTCCAGCAATTCTTGTAGTTGCACCTTCTGTTCCTTCAGTTCCATAGGAGCCATCCTGTAAGGTGCTTTTGATACGGGTGCGGCTCCAGATATAAGGTCTATTACAAACTCCATGGCTCGGTCGGGTGGTAATCTAGGTAGTTCCTCCGAAAATACGTCAAGGTAATCCCACACGACGTCAATGTCTTCCATTCGTGGTGCTTCCCTGGTTAGGTCGACCACTGACACTAGATACCCGACTGCTCCCTTGTCAAGGCATTT
The DNA here is from genome assembly GCA_028583415.1 of Protea cynaroides. Taxonomy (NCBI): domain Eukaryota; kingdom Viridiplantae; phylum Streptophyta; class Magnoliopsida; order Proteales; family Proteaceae; genus Protea; species Protea cynaroides. Next base: position 86,022,186 of record CM053268.1, read on the forward strand.
CTTAGCCTTTAATGCTGAAAGTATGAGCTTGCGCCTCCGGGGAAGTTTGGTTCCCGAGAAACTGAATTCTGCTCCTTCTTTGTCTTTGAACGTTAGCTTCTTTTCGGCGCATAACAGATTGGCAGAATGCCGAGCTAACCAGTCCATTCCCAAGATGACATCAAAGTCTACCATCTCAAGTTGTAACAAGGATGCATCTAAAGTCTTCTCTCCAATGAGAACTGGACATGGTCCATAACCTTTCTCTAGTTCCACTTCTAACCCCATCGGTGACCGTACAAGTAATTTGTAGTCTAACGTTTTGATGGGTAATTTGGTCTTCTTTCCAAATGACACAGATATAAATGAATGAGTAGCTCCAGAATCAAAGAGTACTCTGGCGGGTACGCCATTTATAGGTACAATGCCTGTGATATCTTTACTTAGTCTACATGCTCATTTAATGTAATTACAACTTTAAAAGTTTCAGTCATACCTGTGACCACATCGGGTGATGCGGCCGCATCCTCGGACGTAACAGCATATACACGTCCCTGAAGGAATTGTTTCTTGGGCTTAGGGCACTCCCTTGCCATATGTCCCGGTTGGTTGCAGTTATAACACTTCGGGGCTTCAGAATTTGGCTTTGGTTGAGGTTAAGCTGCTGGAGTAGTCCTGGTTGCAGCATTAAAATTCTGAGGACGGAAAGGCTTATATGTCTTGTTATTGCCTCCGTTGTAAGAATTTTCGGCTGGCCTTTTGATGCCTCTGTTCTGAGTAAAATAACTCTCCTTCTGGCTCGATTCTATAACTCGAGCGATCTGGACAGCTTCATTATAAATTCTCTTTTCTAAGCCCAGAACATGTCCCCTGATGCTTCCTCTCAGTCCTGTGACGAACCTATGGGTTTTGGTATCTTCTTCTTGCATACTCAGTGGTGTGAAGAAAAACAGCTCTTCGTAGCACTGTTGATATGAATCTACAGTCATCTGTCCCTGGTACAAGCTCAGGAACTCCTTCTCCATTGAATCTCTGAAGCTTCATGGAAAATATTTCTCAAAGAATGCTTCTTTATATATAGCCCATGTCAGTAGGGCGTGCTTGGTCAGTAAATATGTCTTCGTGGATTTCCACCTACGGTGTGCGTCGCCCTTGAGCATGAAGGTGGCGCATAGTACTTTCTCTTCCTCTGTAATAGTCATCGTGAGGAAGTTTCTCTCCATGTCGTCTATCCAGTGTGCTGGCCACAATAGATCAGACGGCTTGCCGTTGAATTCTCTGGGTTTCATCTTCAAAAATCTCTCCACTAGTCGGGAGTGGTCCAGCTGGTTTTGGGGGTTTGCCCCAAACATATGGTGTGGATACTGGTAATCACCCTGAGCTGCTTCTGGAACCTGCACTGGAATCTGTACAGCCGGTTGTTGAGGGGTCTGATGAGATGGGTAGTTACCCACCGGGGCTGCACTGGCTTGTCCAGTATGCATGGGTGCGGCCTGAGTAGCTTGAAACATAATTCCCATGGCGACCTGCATTTGAGCCTGCACGTGTTGCATCTGCTGCAGCTGCTGTGCCAGGTTCATCACCACTGCTGCTAGCTCTGGTGGTGGAGGTGGCAAATTTGTAGGGTTTGCCGGTTCTGGTTTTCCCGATGTGTAGTTATTCTCTTGACTAGTCTCCTCCACTGGTGGTGGTGGTGGGACTGCATTTCGGGTCTGTCGGGTCACTCTACGTCCAGACATAATTTCTTTCGCTAATTGGTGGTGCCGGGAAATCATCAAAATAGGTGAAAAGTCATTTATATTTCATGTAGGCACGTTAACCAATAATCAATTCCAATTCTAGCTCATTTTATAAACAAAAGGCTGTCTTTTCTATGCAGGGTCGACGGTGAGGGTCGCTGGTATGTCCGACCCTTAGTTTTCAACCCTGGAAATGACCTGTTCTTCCCAAGAGCTGAGGGTCGAGTCGAGGGTTGATGGATATCCGACCCTCGGTATCCGACCCTTAGTTTCCTGACAGATTACCGAGAGTTGTGGGTCGATGCGAGGGTCGAAGGGTGTCCGACCCTCTGTTCCGACCCTTAGTTTTTTGTCAGGTTCCCGAGAGCCGAGGGTCGATGGGAGGGTCGATTCGAGGGTCGATGGATCCAGTCGAATTGTCCGACCCTCGGACCAAAAATCAGATTTTTAAGATCCGATTTTGGGTCATTTCTCACTATTCCTCCTCCGTTTCGACTCGTCTCTCCTCTCTGAGTTGCTACAATGCTACTCTACCGTTTTCGATCGATTTGACTCCGGGTTTCGACATCTACGTCATCCGTACAGGTATGTTCTCTCATTTTTACTTGTTTTTAGGTTTTCTTTTCTAGGTTTTTGTCCATTTAACTTGTATTTCTCAAATTAAACTTTTTCCAACCGTAAAAATTTGATTTTTATTGGGGGCTTTTGTTATTGGTGTCTCGAGGAACGAAAGCCCTCAAAAAATTTTGAGTTTCATCGGTTGGTTATCAAGAAACTTGAAATTTTCTCTTTTTGCCCTAATTTGTCGACATTTTTTATTTTTCTTGAATTTCTTCAAATTGAACATCGTCAGTTAAAATTTCCTACTGCATGTGGGTTGTAGGATATGTTTAAACCTATGTAAGTCCTTATGCCCACTTGTATGGTGAGGAATGGGCTTTATGGTCAACTTACATCGTTATTACATCAAATTTTGGATTTTTATCCTATTAACTCCTTGTTTCCTTTCTCTTGCTTGTTTTGCAGATACTATGGCTCGTACCAAAGTACCCAGAGTAGGTGATCCACTTCGCTTCCGTTCGAATGAAGCTGAGGCACAGTATGCTGACTATGCCCGTAAGAAAGTGGAAGGGGGTCCCATGGTGAACTTGGCTGAGCTAGCCTTGTTCAATGTAGAGGGAGCTTTTGGTGATATGGGGTGGCTCACTGTCATCACATACGACACGTGCACATGTCCAGATTTGGTGTGCCAGTTCTATTGTAATCTTCAGGTGGTGGGGAATTACAACGACGTTGAGCATGGCCAGGAGTTGCGCATCACCAGTTACGTCAAGGGGGTGCACATTTCCTTTGATTATTGGCAGCTGGCCGATCTGTTGGGCATTCCCTATGATGGCCCCATGGTGTACTGTGCGCCGGGAGAGCCACAGTTTGTTGAGATGGAGATGAGAGCAGAGATCGACAACCAGTTGCTCCGTCCTGATCGATGGCAGATGAGAGCCTGCTACTTGCGTCCAGCTCCACGGGTCTTCTGCAAGATTATCCAGCATAATCTAATCCCGCAGAGTGGGCACTATGAGAGGGTCTCTCAGTTGACACAGTTTCTTATATACAGCATCTGCACTCGTCAGCCCGTCTGTCTTCCCTACATCATCATGCGGACTATGATTAGTGCTACATTGGTCGGGCATAGGGGTAATCTACCCTATGGGCGCATGATTACAGTCCTTCTGACCCGTTTGGGGGTTGACCTATTAGATGAGAAGATCCAGGAGAAGACCTTCTCATCGCCTCTAGATTGGGAGGCTATCTGCAAGATGGGGCTGCGAGATGCTGAGGTTAGTGATGAGGAGAGGAACGCGATGGTGTGCCCTCTAACTCGGGTCGAGATGGCTGATGCTGAGGCTGCTGCGGCTGCTGCTAGAGCTCGGGTGGATCTGGTCGACGATGACGATCGTATGTATATGGACGTCGACTCGATACCACCGCCTTCACCTACACATGCGGCTGGAGTTGGTACTTCTTCTGCGGCGGACCCTGTACCTGAGGCTGGTCCTTCGCATGCGGCTGGTCCTTCACTTCCACCTTCAGCCATGATGGAGATGCTGCAGGAGATCAGGGATGCTCAGCATAGATCTGATCTGAGGATGGATGAGCTGTTGGTTTCTCAGCAAGCATCAGACGTGAGGATGGGAGTGCTCCTAGAGGTGCAGCGCGCGACTGATCAGAGGATAGTCGGTCTCACAGCTAGTCTACAGACGACCCAGACTCAGATAGCCTGGTTGACTAGAGTCTATGCTGAGGACTACGACAGAGACCGTGAGGCACCGCCTCCTCCTACGCCTCCTGCTTCTTGATTGTACCTTTATTTCTTGTACTTCAGAGTAACTGTCCGGTTTGTGGACTGTACTCTGCTTTAGTTATGTATATACGTTTTGTTTTTCTCACTCATTCTATGTAACTTGTTTCCCCTTAATAGATGCATTATTCTCTTTTTAAATTTGGTCTCAATCATCACTGGTGCTTACAGTTTGTTTATATTACTGTTTTTACTTTTATCCTATCTCAGTTCACAATTGTCTTGAATGTATGCTAGTTCGGCGGGCAAGGCCTAAGATGCTCTGATACCAAGTTGTCACACCCCAATTCTGGTCTATTCAGAATGATGTGATGAACCGCTAAATAACCAACGGTTCAACCATGATCTCAAATTGGCTATCCCCGCGTTATCCAAACTTACACACATCCGTAATCATAATCAGAGTAAATACACAATAGCGGAAGTCTTATAATAACATGAACTGAGAAATTAAATGATATTAATAATTTAATAGCAAATTATTCTATTTTCAACTAAGACATAATTAATTATCAATTACATGTCTTAATAAATCCAATAAAGAAACCTATAAAATATTTAATCAAATACATACGAGTTGCACTCGCAAGAGGAGTCGTGTGTATCCATTTCAGCTTCAACTTCCATCGCCGCTACGTTCTCGTACGCAGACGCATTCACATAGTCTTCAACGGTATAACCTGCATCATCAACTAAAAATATTCGACATCGAGGGGTGAGCACACATCACGGCTCAGTGAGTAGCCAAAACAATGCAACAATACATATGCATGCAAAAAGTCAATTTATATCTTTGGTCTGGTATATAAGTTTGCATTATGAAATAGAAAGGTTTAGGTAGCCAAAGGTCGCGTTTATTGACTCCGCCTCTATACATGAGTGTGTGACGTTACCTGAAGATCACGTTTATCATCAACTCACTTCCACCCAATCCTGAACATTATATAACAAAGGTTACGTTTATTGCTATGTAGTGCCATACCAACACGTAAGCCCCTGTTAGCAAGGGCTGCAAACTGGGCTCGCAACTAACCAATCCTAATGCCAAACAGTGTGTCCAAGGCCTCACCCTAGCATCCCTCAGAATGCCCATAGAGATAGAGCTAAGGCCCCCCGGTAGAGTCAGAGACTACAAGGACCGAGACCACCTCCCCTGATACTCTACGACATAATAGTTCTGCTAAAGTAATGGCGATACGACGATGCCAATGCACAAGACTTGAGTTAGAGATAGAGCTAAAGCGCTGAGACCCGCCAAAGGTTAACGTTTATTGACGTTCTCATCACACCTCCCCTGATACTCGCTCGCATCAAGTACACCAACCACACACATACAATCACATGCCTATTCCTATCATCATCATCATCATCATCATGTTATAAACAATAAAGTAAATATGCATGAACAAGTAATAGAAATATTGGATGACATGTTGTATGCACATTACAAACATATTCGCATAGAATCAAGCATGGCATTGGACTCAAGAAAATAGAAAACAGTTTGTTACTAACCAATTAGTTTAGAGTTCTGTTTCCTCACCTTAGCTTGCTAATAGATACTTTTCCAAGCTTTAGAATCACCTTTATATTGTTATTATATTTCTAGAAGACCTAACAAAGTCGATAGAATTTAAATAGAATTAATTCTCAATTTAAAAACCATTCTGTCAACTGAGGGTCGGAGGTAGGGTCGGAGTCATGATCGACCCTGGGTGTGACCCTCCCCAAACTCTGAACTTCCCGAACACTGAGGGTCGATGGTCAGTATCACCTAGGGCCGGATGGTCATCGACCCTCGGTGCGACCCTCGGTGCACTTTGGTCTAGTTCCCTCTTTTAGTCCATTCTTCGTGCTTGGGATCCTATGGCTTGCTCCTACATTCATTCCATGGTCTGAAACCATGTATAATCTACCTAGATAGCTTTCATGTAATCCCCCATGGTTTTCTGTAAAACCTAACCATGGGTTGTTGGTTTGGGTTTCTCCGAGATCACACTCTCATCAATATCTAACCTAAGGTCTATAGAAACTCATGGAATTAGTATCCATACCTGAGAAGAATTCTCCTTCTCTGCAACTCTTCTCTTTTGGCTAAATTTCTTCCTTGCTTCTGTTCTTCCTCTTTTCCTTCTCTTGTCTTTCTCTCAATTCAATTAGGGTTGTGAAATGGAGTGAAAGAGGCTTAGGAACGTCCTTTAAATAGAGTAGGAACATCCTAAATAAGTCTCATTGAGATTAGGAAAGAATCCCAATCGAAAATTAGGAAATTTCCTAATTTCTATTTCTTACGGTAACCGAGGGTCGATGGGAGGGTCGATGATCCCGTCGACCCTAGGGTTCAAGATGTCCGACTCTCCCTTCAAAATTAAGGGTCTGACTTTCTGCTTTGGGAGGTCCGACCCTCCCTTCAAATTAAGTATTTTTGGGTCGATTTGATACCTGGGATCTCGATCTCCTTCACGCCCTTGTTCCATTTGACTCGACCATGATGGGTAAACCTGGTTCAAGGTGGTAAGACCGGGTTGGAATGACACGGGTCTTACAGTCGGAGGTAGGGTCGGAGTAATGTTTGACCCCTGGTGCGACCACCCCTATTCTGGACTTCCCGAACACTGGGGGTCGATGTTCAGGGTCTGGTATGGTCGATTGGCCATCGACCCCCTATGCGACCCCCTGTGGGTTTTGGTCGATTTTCTTCCTTAAATCCATTCTTCGTGTTTGGGGTCCTATGGCTTGCTATTACAGTCCATATTACACATGTTCTACGGCCTAGAACCATGATTCATTCACCTAAATGGCTTTCATGACTTCCCCATGGTTTCCCATGAAAACTTAACCATGGGTTGATGGTTTGGGATTCTCCGAGATCATACTCTCTTCATTATCTAACCTAAGGTCTGTAGAAACTCATGGAATTAGTATCCATACCGGAGAAGAATACTCCTTCTCTGCAACTCTTCTCCTTTTTACTTTCTTCTTTTCATTGCTTCTCTTCTTCTTCTCTTCCTTCTCTTCTCTTTCTCTCAATTCAATTAGGGTTGTAAAAGGAGTGAAAGAGGCTTAGGAACGTCCTATTTATAGAGTAGAAACTTCTAAAATAAGTCTCATTGAGATTTGGAAAGAGTCCAATCGAAATTAGGAAACTTTCCTAATTTCTGTTTCTGGCAGTAATTGGGGGTCGATGAGGGGGTCGATGATCCCGTCGACCCCTGGTTCCTATAGTGTCCAACCCCCTCTATAAAACTGGGGGTCTGACCTTCTGTCTTGGGGGGTCCGACCCTCCCTTGCTAGGTATGCGACCCTCCCCTTAATTTAAGTGTTTTTGGGTCGATTTAATACCTGGGATCACGATCTCCTTCATGCCCTTGCTCCATTTTGCTCGACCATGATGGGTAAACCTGGGTCAAGGTGGTAAGACCGGATTAGTTTGATACGGGTCTTACAACTCCCCCTACTTATAAAAATTTCGTCCTCTAAATTGTACGTACCTTCTGAATCGAATAAGTGAGGGTATTGCTTTTGCATAGCATTCTCTTCTTCCCATGTAATTTCTTCCATGTTTCTACTTCTCCAAGTGACCTTAACATAATAGATATCTCGGTTGCGTAGTCGTTGAACCTTTCGGCTGGTGATTTCAGTTGGTGTTACTTCAAATGTCAAATCATCAGTCAAATCCGGTAGATCTACTGTCAGAACGTGCGTTGGATCCTTGACATACTTCTTCAATTGGGAAATATGAAATACGTCATGCACACTTGACATAGATGGTGGTAATGCTAACTAGTAAGCCACTTTTCCACGCTTAACTAGAATCTCATATGGCCCGACATATCTTGGACTTAGTTTCCCTTTCTGTCCGAACCGTTTCAGACCTCGCATAGGTGATACCTTCAAGAATATTTTTTCACCCACAACGAACTCAAGATCTCTACGTCGAGTATTTGCATATTGCATCTGACGATTCTGGGTTGTTCTCACTCTTTCCTTGATAATGTCGACCACGCGGCAAGTCCCTTCAACAAATTCCGGCCCAACAATACTACGTTCTCCGACTTCGTTCCAAAATAAAAGGAGTTCGACACTTTCTGCCATACAGTGCTTCATAGGGTGACATCTGTATAGTAGCCATCCCATGATCCTTTGAAATCAATTACACATGCTCGTAGCATATCTTCTAGAATCTGGATTGTACACTCTGACTGTCCATCTGTCTGTTGATAGAATGCAGTACTAAATTTCAATGTTGTACCCATAGCCTTTTGCAATCCTTCCCAAAACTTGGAAGTAAATCGTGGATCTCTATCGGACACAATGCTCTCTGGTACACCGTGTAATCGAACAATATTATCCACATACAGCTTTGCTAACCTTTCCAGTGTATACTGAGGTTGTATCGGTATAAAGCGAGCTGTCTTAGTCAGACGGTCTACAATCACCCAAACTGCGTCAACCACTCGAGGAGTCAGTGGTAATCCCGTGACGAAGTCCATAGTGATGCAGTCCCATTTCCATGCTGGTTCCGGTAATGACTGTAACAGTCCTACGGGTCTTTGTCGTTCAGCCTTTACTTTCTGACAATTTAGGCATTGAGACACGAACTTGGCTACATCTGCTTTCATTCCTCTCCACCAATATAGTTTCTTTAGGTCATGATACATTTTTGTACCAGGATGTATCGAATAGATGGTGGTATGGGCTTCTTTCATCAGTCAGTGTCTAATGTCCACACCTTCTGTTTTGGGTACACATATCCTTCCTTTGTACTTCAGTACCTTCTCTTCGTCCAAGGTGAACTCAGGGTTAGTCCTACCTTTTTCGATGTCTTCTTGCACCGTTCTCAGGTAAGGGTCTAATTTGATAGCTGTCTTCACTTCATCAATTATATCCGGTATAATCTTCAATGCAACAAACATGTTTGAAAACCGATGAATAAACCCTTGGTTGGCTGATCCATCCGTTGTATCTATCACATACTGTTCATTGTCGTGATTGAATACCATTCTGGTGGTACACATTGCTGCAGTTGTGCTAACCTCCCCCTGGGATTTTATCACTGCCTTTCTGCTCAACGCATCCGCTACTACATTAGCTTTCCCCGGATGATACTGGATATCACAATCATAGTCTTTCAGTAGTTCTAGCCATCTTCTTTGTCTCATATTCAACTCCTTTTGATTAAATAAATAAGTAAGACTCTTATGGTCCGATTTAATTTGAAACTTCTCTCCGTATAGGTAATGTCTCCATATCTTGACAGCATGTACTACTGCTGCTAACTCCAAATCATGAGTGGGATAATTTTTCTCATGTGTCTTCAACTGTCTCGAGGCATAAGCAATTACTTGTTCTCCTTGCATAAGCACACATCCTAATCTCATTCCTGACGCATCAGTGTACAAGGTAAATGGCTGTCCGGGAACAGGAATAGTCAAAATCGGAGCGGATATCAATCTGGTCTTCAGGGTTTGGAAGCTCTTCTCGCATTTATCCATCCACACAAACTTTTCACATTTCTTAGTCAGACTGGTGAGAGGTACAGAAATCCAAGAATAGTCTTCAACAAGTCTCCGATAATAACCAGCGAGACCTAGAAAACTTTTAATTTCTGCAACGCTCTTTGGTGCTTCCCACTTTACAATAGCTTCGATTTTGCTGGGATCCACTTTGATTCCTTCAGCGGACACTACATGGCCTAGGAAGGCGACTTCACTTAGCCAAAACTCACATTTGGTAAATTTGGCATATAGCTTTTCTTTCCTTAAACGCTGTAGGGCGGCGTTTAGGTTCTTAATATGAGTTTCTTTGTCCTTGGAATATACCAATATATCGTCAATAAATACAATAACTGACGTATCCAACATATCATGGAAAGCCCGGTTCATAAGTTCCATGAAAGTTGTTGGTGTTTTTGTTAATCCAAAAGACATGACCAAGAATTCATAATGTCCATACCTGGTCCTGAAAGCTGTCTTAGGAATATCACCATCTTTAATTTTCAACTGATGGTAGTCTGACCGAAGATCGATCTTAGAAAATACTTTTGCTCCTTGCAACTGATCGAATAATTCATCGATCCGAGGTAGTGGATATCGATTTTTGATTGTCAGTTTATTCAGCTCCCGATTGTCGATACATAATCGAACGCTACCGTCCTTCTTCTTTACGAACAATATTTGTCACACCCCAATTCCGCACTGTTTAGAATGGTGTGATGAACCGCTAGCAAACCAATGGTTCAACTAGGATCTCAAATAGGCTATCCCCGTGTTATCTAAACTTACACACATCCGTAATCATAATCAGAGTAAATACATAATAGTGGAAGTCTTATAATAACATGAATTGAGAAACTAAGATGATATCATTAATTTAATAGCAAATTATTCTGTTTTCAACTGAGACATAAATATTTAAATATCAAATACATGTCTTAATAAATCCAATAAAGAAACCTATAAAATATCTAATCAAATACACACGAGTTGCACTCGCAAGAGGAGTCGTGTGTATCCTCTTCAGCTTCAGCTTCCATCACTGCCACGTTCCCGTACGCAGACGCATTCACATAGTCTTCAACGGTATAACTTGCATCATCAACTAAAAATATTCGACGTCGAGGGGGTGAGCACACATCACGGCTCAGTGAGTAGCCAAAACAATGCAACAATACATATGCATGCAAAATCAACTTATATCTTTGGTCCGGTTTAAAGTTTGCAGTATGCAATAGAAAGGTTTAGGTAGCCAAAGGTCGCGTTTATTGACCCCGCCTCTATACACGAGTGTGTGACGTTACCCGAAGATCACGTTTATCGTCAACTCACATGCACCCAATCATGAACATTATATAAAAAAGGTTACGTTTATTGTTATATAGTGTCATACCAACACGTAAGCCCCTGTTAGCGAGGGCTGCAACCGGGCTCGCAACTAACCAATCCTAATGCCAAACAAGTGTATCCAAGGCCTCACCCCAAGCATCCCTCAGAATGTCCATAGAGATAGAGCTAAGGCCCCCCGGTAGAGTCAGAGACTACAAGGACCAAGACCACCTCCCCTGATACTCTACGACATAATAGTTCTGCTAAAGTAATGGCGATACGACGATGCTAATGCACAAGACTTGAGTTAGAGATAGAGCTAAAGTGTTGAGACCCGCCAAAGGTTAACGTTTATTGACGTTCTCATCACACCTCCCCTGACACTCGCTCGCATCAAGTACATCAACCACACACATACAAGCACATGCCTATTCCTATCATCATCATCATCATCATGTTATAGACAATAAAGTAAATATGCATGAACAAGTAATAGAAATATTGGATGGCATTCTGTATGCACATTACAAACATATTCGCATAGAACCAAGCATAGCATAGGACTCAAGAAATAGAAAACAGTTTTTGTTATTAACCAATTTAGTTTGGAGTTCTGGTTCCTCACCTTAGCTTGCTAATAGATACTTTTCCAAGCTTTAGAATCACCTTTATATTGTTATTGTATTGCTAGAAGACCTAACAAAGTCAATAGAATTTAATTAGAATTTATTCAGAATTTAAAAACTACTCTGTTAACTGAGGGTCGGAGGTAGGGTCGGAGTCGGGATCAACCCTGGGTGCGACCCTCCCTTAACTCTGAACTTCCCGAACACTGAGGGTCGATGGTCAGGAACACCTAGGGTCGGATGGTCATCGACCCTCGGTGCGACCCTCGGTGCACTTTGGTCCAATTCCCTCTTTTAATCCATTCTTCGTGTTTGGAATCCTATGACTTGCTCCTACATTCCATTCTACATGCATTCCATGGTCTGAAACCATGTATAACCCACCTAGATAGCTTTCATGCACTTTTCTATGCTTTTCCATGAAAACCTAACCATAGATTTATGGTTTGGGTTTCTCCGAGATCACACTCTCATCAATAGCTAACCTAAGGTCTGTAGAAACTCATGGAATTAGTATCCATACCTGAGAAGAATAATCTTTCTCTACAACTCTTCTCTTTTGGCTTAATTTCTCTTCCTTCCCTTTTTTCTTCCTCTTTCCTTCTCCTCTCTTTCTCTCAATTCGATTAGGGTTGTGAAAGGAGTGAAAGTGGCTTAGGGATGTCCTTTAAGTAGAGTAGGAACATCCTAAAATAAGTCCCTCTGAGATTAGGAAAGAATCCCAATCGAAAATTAGGAAATTTCCTAATTTCAATATTCGGCAAAATCCGAGGGTCGATGGGACGGTCGATGATCCCGTCGACCCTAGGGCTTAAGATGTCCGACCCTCCCTTCAAAATTGAGGGTCTGACTTTCTACTTTGGGAGGTCCGACCCTGCTTAGCTGGGCATGCGACCCTTCCCCTATTTTAAGTTTTTTTGGGTCGATTTGATACTTGGGATCTCGATCTCCTTCACGCCCTTGGTCCATTTGACTCGACCATAATGGGTAAACCTGGTTCAAGGTGGTAAGACCGGGTTAGATTGACACGGGTCTTACAACTCCCCCCAACTTATAAAAATTTTGTCCTCGAAATTGTACGTACCTTCTGAATCAAATAAATGAGGGTATTGCTTTCGCATAGCATTCTCTTCTTCCCATGTAACCTCTTCCATGTCTCTACTTTTCCAAGTGACCTTAACATAGTAGATATCTCTGTTGCATAGACGTTGAACCTTTCGACTAGTGATTTCTGTTGGCGTTACTTCAAATGTCAAATCATCAGTCAATTCCAGCAAATCCACTGTCAACACATGCGTTGGGTCTTTGACATACTTCTTCAATAGGGAAATGTGAAATACGTCATGCACACTTGACATAGATGGTGGTAGTGCTAACTGATAAACCACTTTTCCACGCTTAGCTAGAATTTCATATGGCCCGACATATCTTGGACTTAGTTTCCCTTTCTGTCCGAACCTCTTCAATCCTCGCATAGGCGATACCTTCAGAAATACTTTATCACCTACGGCGAGCTCCAGATCTCTTCGTCGAGTGTCTGCATATTGTTTCTGACGATTCTGAGCTGTTCTCACTCTTTCCTTGATGATGTCGACCACTCGGCAAGTCTCTTCCACAAATTCCGGTCCAACAATACTATGTTCTCCAACTTCATTCCAAAACAAGGGAGTTCGACACTTCCTGTCATACAGTGCCTCATAAGGTGACATCTATATAGTGGCCTGATAGCTATTGTTATAAGCGAACTCGATCAATGGTAACTTTTCGTCCCATGATCCTTTAAAATCAATCACACATGCTCGTAGCATATCTTCTAGAATCTGAATTGTATGCTCCGACTGTCCATCTGTCTGTGGATGGAATGCAGTACTAAACTTTAGCGTCGTACCCATAGCCTTTTGCAATCCTTCCCAAAATTTGGAAGTAAATCGTGGATCTCTATCGGACACAATGCTTTCTGGAACACCATATAATCGCACAATGTTCTCCACATACAGCTTCGCAAACCTTTCCAGTGTATACTGAGGTCGTATAGGTATGAAGCGAGCTGTTTTAGTCAGTCGGTCCACAATCACCCAAACTGCGTCAACTACTCGAGGAGTCAATGGTAGTCCCGTGACGAAGTCCATAGTGATACAGTCTCATTTCCATGCTGGTTCCGGTAGTGGCTGCAACAGTCCTGCGGGTCTTTGTCGTTCAGCCTTTACTTTCTGACAATTTAGGTATTGAGACACGAACTTAGCTACATCTGCTTTCATTCCCCTCCACCAATAAAGTTTCTTCAGATCATGATACATTTTTGTACTTCCAGGATGTATCGAATAGATGGTGGTATGGGATTCTTTCATCAGTCGGTGTCTAATGTCCATACTTTCTATTTCAGGTACACATATTCTTCCTTTGTATCTCAGTACTTTCTCGTCATCCAAGGTGAACTCAGGGTTAGTCCTACCTTTCTTAATATCTTCTTGTATTGTTCTCAGATAAGGATCTGCTTTGATAGCTGTCTTCACTTCGTCCACTATATCCAGTATAATCTTCAATGCCGCGAACATATTCGAAAACCGATGAATAAACCCTTGGTTGGTTGATTCATCCATTGTATCTATCACATACTGCTCGTTGCCGTGATTGAATACCATTCCGGTGGTACACATTGCTGCGGTCGTGCTAACTTCTCCTTGAGATTTTATCATTGCTTTTCTGCTTAATGCATCCGCTACTACGTTCACTTTTCTCGGATGATACTGGATATCACAATCATAGTCTTTCAATAGTTCCAGCCATCTTCGTTGTCTCATATTCAACTCATTCTGATTAAATAAATAAGTAAGACTTTTATGGTCCAACTTAATCTGAAATTTCTCTCTGTATAGGTAATGTCTCCATATCTTGACAGCATGTACTACTGCCGCTAGCTCCAAATCATGAGTGGGATAATTTTTCTCATGTACCTTTAACTGTCTTGAAGCATAAGCAATTACTTGCTCTCCTTGCATAAGCACACATCCTAGTCCCAGTCCCGACGCATCAGTGTATAAGGTAAACGTCTGTCCTAGAATAGGAATAGTCAAAATTGGGGCAGATATCAATCTGGTCTTCAGTGTTTGGAAACTGTTCTCACATTTACCGGTCCATACAAACTTTTCACCTTTCTTAGTCAAACTGGTGAGAGGTACGGCAATCCGAGAATAGTCTTCTACGAATCTCCGATAATAACCAGCTAGACCCAGAAAACTTCTGATTTCTGAAACGCTCTTTGGTGCTTCCCACTTTACAATAGCCTCGATCTTGCTGGGATCCACTTTGATTCCTTCAGCGGATACTGTAAGCACCCCATTTTTGCCACTCTCGGCGTAAGTGAACCAATATGGCAGGTTTATGACCTTTAACCCAAAGATTTGTGATTCTCCACTGATCCCCACAGCAGGGTCATGGGCTATTATCTACATAGATGCATAGGTCATAGAATTATCTTCGAAACGAGACCAGAATTGCTCAATTCTGATATCAAATGAGGAAGATACAACCATTTTAGTCGGATGATACATATAGGGGAGGTTTCTGAAATTATTATAAATAATAATCTCAGGGGCCTTCATGCAAATTATCCTAAGTCGGATTGTTTGAATTTCAAATCATCATATCTTGATCATCCGACATCGGATTCAGATGATTCCAATACCATTATTCTTCATTCATGATGTTCTACAAAGTAGACGTAAAAAATCCCGGGTAGAAGTCACCAGTGGGTCCCATGCAAGCTTGCATGCAAAATTATCGTTAGAACATTAAAGCTTCATATCTTTTCCGTTCTACATTGGATTCAGATGATTCCAAGACCATTATTCTTCATTCATGATGTTCTACAAAGTGGACGTAAAAAATCCCGGGTAGAAGTCACCAGTGGGTCCCATGCAAGCTTGCATGCAAAATTATCGTTAGAACTTCAAAGCTTCATATCTTTTCTGTTCTACATCGGATTCAGACGATTCCAAGGCCATTGTTCTTCATTTGTGATGTCCTACAAAGTGGACGTGAAAAATCTCGGGTAAAAATCTCTCGAGGGTCCCATGCAAAATTACATATGAAAATGGTCATTTAATATTCAAAAATTCATATTTTGATCATTTCATATCCGAATCTGGTGATTCCAGTCTCATTATGTTCCATTTTAGTGCTCTACAAAGTGGACGTAAAATATTTCCGGTAGAATCCTCCGAAGGATCTCATGCAAAATGGTCAGCCAAATTATCGATAATTGGTTCGTTTAAACTTTTAAAATTCATAAGTTGACCATTTTACTTCCAAATGAGGTGATTCAAGTTCCTATATTTCTCATTTTTAATGTTCTACAAAATGAACGCAAAAAATTTGGAATAAAGGCCATCAGAAAATTCCATGCGGGATAACGCAAAAATGACCCGTAAAATGATAGAGAGAGAGAACCCAGTGAATTCCAGTCAATCCAGTCAGCTCAGCTCAACCCAAGCCAGTCTTGGCCCAACCCAGTTAATTCAAGTCATTCTTAGTCCAACCCAGCTCAGTTTAAGTCAGTCCAGCCCAGTCAACTCAAGTCAGACCAGTTTGGACCAAGTTCTTTTAACCTATGTGCAAGAATTTTATGATATTGCATATATTATATCAAGGTTATATATATATATATATATGAATGGAAGATTCGGTTCAACTGGAAAGGAAACTCAAGAGGGAGGATCTAAAAGAGAGAATCGGAACCAAGATGAGAAAGGAAAAGAGAGGAGGGCGGTGGAGAAAAAGGAAAAAAATAAAAAAAAATCAATCAAAGAGGAGAAGATCGGAGAGAGAGAGAGCGGTGAGAATTCGAGAATAAAAGAGAAAGGGCGGTGAAGATTGAGGAAGATCGAGAGAGAATCGAGGAGAAGATAAGAAAGGAAAAAAATAATAAAAAGGAGAAGATCCCGAAGAGAATGAGGGAGGAGCCGTAAAAGAAAAAATCGGAGGGAGAGAGGAGGCCGAAAGATGAGAAAAGACAAAAAAGAAAAATCAGAAAAAAAAAAGGGAGATGGAGGAGAATCCGAAAAGAAGGAGAGAGAGAGAGAGAGAGAGAGAAAGTCGAGAAGACAAGGAGAAAGAGAGGAGGGCGGTGGTTTTGGAAGAAAAAAAAATCAAAATCGAGAAGAGGAGAAGGAGGAGGGCGGTGAGAGAAAGAAATAAAAAAAAGAAAAAAAAAACAGAAAGGAAGGGGGGAAGACCGAGAAGAAGGAGGAGGTGGAGAGGAGAAGAAAAAGGACAAAAAAATCAGAAAAATATGATCGATAAGAGGAGAAGAGAGGGGGAGAACCGATGAAGAAAAAAACAAAAAAACAAAAAGAGGAGCTGGAGAAGAAAGGAGAGAAGGAAGCAGAAGATGAAGATGAAGAAGAAGGAGCAGGGAAGGTTCCCTGTAACAAGTAAGCCGTTTCTGTTTTGATTTTTTATTTTATTTATATATATGATGTTCCTTGCTGCCACTCAACTATCACCAAAATCTGCTCCCCTAAACCCTCAACCGAACACCTCATCTCTCCTATCACCCAGTTCCACTGCACAAACCAGTCTTGCCCATGATTCCATCACAACCCTTGATCCCATGTAAGCCATTGTATGTATCTTAATTAAATTTTAGTCACCGGCATGAATTTAATTTGATCCACTACATGGATTTTTTATGTGCTTGAATTCAGCCATTTGATCATGAAATTTTATATGATGATAATAGTTTTGAACATGAAATATCTGTGGTGATAATGGGTCCGACCACTTGTTCGGAGTTTTTATGAAATTGGTCCATCATATGCTTGAAGTTTCATGTGATTAACTCGATCATCATTTTAGCCATGACTGAAATTTCTATGAACCATTGAACTTGGGATTTTGATGTGAAATAAATATGGACCCTTCATCTTGGAATTTAAAGTAAAATTTTTGGGCCATTTGATTTTGGATATTAAGGTGATTAAATATGGACCATTGATATGGATTTTGGATGATTAAATTATGGCCATCTAATTTGGATCTGATCTTGGGAATTTGATGTGATTAATTGGATCAATTACATGTAGGAATTTCATATGATCAAAATTGATCTGAAAATGCTTAGAATTTTATGAAATTGGTCCCATTGGTTTGAAATTTAAGGTGATTAAATATGGACCATTGATATGGATTTTGGATGATTAAATTATGGTCATCTGATCTGGATCTGATCTTGGAAGTTTGATGTGATTAATTGTGACCATTGATTTGAAACTTTTTAATGCAAATTTGTATATGGCCATTTGATGTTAAGTTATTTTCACATGATTTAATTATGGCATTTGATCTTGAGCCATTGATTGATAAATTTGATCCATTAGATGATCAATTGATTTCTGATTATGTGATGACATTAAATCTGAACCATTGGATTCCATGTTGATATGTCCACCATCTTGATGCTTGTATGATTCTTGCTATTTTGGAATGCTACACATTCTTATTGCCATATTTGTCTGCCACATGCTTACTGTCATATTTAGATGATTACTGCCATGTTTGGATGCCTACTGCTATTTTTGGATTACTACCACTGCTATAGTTGGAATGTTTTCATTCATCATATTCAACTTGGAAAGAGATAAATTGAAAAATAACAATTAGAGTAGAAAACCCTAAAAAATGGAAAGAAAATAACAATTAGGGTAGAAAACCCTAAAATGGAAAGAAAGTAACAATTAGGGTAGAAAACCCTAAAATGGAAAGAAAATAATAATTAGGGTAGAAAACCCTAAAAAATGGAAAGAAAATAACAATTAGGGTAGAAAACCCTAAAATGGAAAGAAAGTAACAATTAGGGTAGAAAACCCTAAAATGGAAAGAAAATAACAATTAGGGTAGAAAACCCTAAAAAATGGAAATAAAATAATAATTAGGGTAGAAAACCCTAAAATGGAAAGAAAGTAACAGTTAGGGTAGAAAACCCTAAAAAAAAGAAATAAAATAATAATTAGGGTAGAAAACCCTAAAATGGAAAGAAAGTAACATTTAGGGTAGAAAACCCTAAGATGGAAAGAAAATAATAATTAGGGTAGAAAACCCTAAAATGGAAGAAAATAACATTTAGGGTAGAAAACCCTAAGATGGAAAGAAAATAATAATTAGGGTAGAAAACCCTAAAATGGAAAGAAAGTAACAGTTAGGGTAGAAAACCCTAAAAAATGGAAATAAAATAATAATTAGGGTAGAAAACCATAAAATGAAAAGAATGTAACAATTAGGGTAGAAAACCCTAAAAAATGGAAATAAAATAACAATTAGGGTAGAAAACCCTAAAATGGAAAGAATGTAACAATTAGGGTAGAAAATCCTAAAAAATGGAAATAAAATAATAATTAGGGTAGAAAACCCTAAAATGGAAAGAAAATAACAATTAAGGTAGAAAATAGCATACTAGATCATGCCATGTAGGATCTTGCCTTATTTGCAATACATGTCATATTTGAAAGATTTTAAACAATCTTACTGTATGTGAATTTCTTGTCATAAATGTTTTATGTGCCATATTTAGATAGAATATTCTATTTTTTGGCAATAACTTATTTTATGCAATACCCTAGTTAAACTGCCATATATGCACACTTCTAGAAGACAATGTAGGTGTGGGGACGTGCATTTAGGCACCCACATTCTTGGGAAGGGCATAATGGGAATGATAAAATCTTAATAAAGAAAGAGAATGCCTTGCCAAACTTTTCAAAATTAGAATTCAGGATAAAAAGGGTGATTTAGGACAATCTTGCCCCTTGGCAAACACTAAACCTAGAATAGGTTCTAAACCCTAAACCTAGAATAGGTTCTCAATATCAAACCTAGAATAGGTTCTCAATCCCAAACCTAAAATAGGTTCTCAATCATTAACCTAGAAAAGGTTATCCATTCTCGAACTACGCAGATTTTGATTCCTAGGTCAAACCCTAGGATACGTAGGCCATTTGGGAGAAATCCAAATTCGGATCCACACCTTAGTCCACTCGGAATATCCATAGATCCACTAGGATATCCATTCCCATTTCAACCCAGAGCCCGAACTACGCGGATTCTGATTCCTAGGTCAAACCCTAGGATACGTAGGCCATTTGGGAGAAACCCAAATTCGGATCCACAATTTAGTCCACTCGGACTATCCATAGATCCACTAGGATATCCCCCATATTTTAACCCAAATAGGGTTATCCATACCTTAGTCCACTCGGACTATCCAAAGATCCACTAGGATACTCAACCATTTCAACCTAGAATCCCGAACTACGCGGATTCTGATTCCTAGGTCAAACCCTAAGATACGTAGGCCATTTGGGAGAAACCCAAATTCGGATCCACAATTTTAGTCCACTCGGACTATCCATAGATCCACTAGGATATCTATCCATATTCCAACCCAAAAAGGTTTATCCAAACCTTAGTCCACTCGGACTATCCATAGATCCACTAGGATACTTACCCACATTTTGACCCAAATAGGGTTATCCAGCCCAAACTACGTGGATTCTGATTCCTAGGGCAAACCCTAGGATACGTAGGCTATTTGGGAGAATCCCAAATTTGGATCCACACCTTAGTCCACTTGGACTATCCATAGATCCACTAGGATATTTATCCAAACCTTAGTCCACTCGGACTATCCATAGATCCACTAGGATATCTATCTATATTCCAACCCAAAAAGGGGTTATCCAAATCTTAGTCCACTCGGACTATCCATAGATCCACTAGGATACTTACCCATATTTTGACCCAAATAGGGTTATCCATTTCGAACTACGCAGATTCTGATTCCTAGGGCAAACCCTAGGATACGTAGGCTATTTGGGAGAAACCCAAATTTGGATCCACATCTTAGTCCACTTGGACTATCCATAGATCCACTAGGATATTTATCTACATTTCAACCCAAACAGGGTTATCCACATTCCAACCCAAATAGGGTTATTCTTAGACCTACTAGGACTATCTATCAGTCCACATGGACTATCCAGATCCTAACCCATAGGATTTCTCAACCTTTCAAGCATAAACTTCAACTTGAACAATGAACTTAATCATGCACAAGCATAAATCATATCCATAAACTTTAATCACACCTGAACTACGATGGTGAACCTGATTTTCAGAATAATTCCGTAATACGTAGGCAATCTGATGGATACAGATTCGGTTCAATGATATCAAACCACTTGGTTTGGTTTGGCTTAACAAATAGAGTCTAGCATAGGAAAGGTATAGGAGACCGATTTCAATCGGGCGGTTTGGGTGCCTAACCCCTTCCCATAACCGTAACCTGACGCTTACCCAATCTCTGATGGACCAGAATTCCAATCTAAGGGTCATGAGTCAATCGAAGTCTTACCCTAGGGTGAGATTTTACATTTTCCAAGGTCCTAGACCTAAATCTAGGTGGCGACTTCTAAAGATTTCCATCTTTGTCCTCACAGTGGCGACTCCACTGGGGATATAAATGTCAAACTCCTAAATGAAAACTTTCCTTGTGTGAATTGGATGCTAGATTTCAGGATACTATATTTATGCTTGTATATTATTGCTTTGGGGGGAATGGGTTCAGTCACACATTCGTGCGAGTAGTCGAACCGGGTCCCATGCATATGGGGCAGCCCGCTAGGCGAAACACACAGCCTTGGCCTGTACTTTGTGAGACCACGACCCGCGAGCAGCCTCTAACGAGCGTTTCTTGGGTCCGCCTGAGAATGCATTATGCTACTCCACGTCGCTTGGATCCTTGCAACATAGTATATAAAGGGATTGGGGGCCCATTATTCATCGAGCATTCGGTGATAGGTTACCCCATCCTTGTCAAGGTGGCCTTTTCTGTCCTAACCCAGATTGTAGCCCAATGTTTGTTATTTTTTGTTCATCCCTGAACCGACCCAATAAAATCGGCTTAACCATGACATCCATGTTTGAGACGTCGAAGTTCTGCCCGTTTTTGTCCTCGACTAGTCAACATGTTAGATTCTACACGATGAGCATCTTGAACTCTCCCCCATTGGGAGTATGAGGTATGTATACACCTGTTCTATATCATAGTAGACGGTCACTATACACCCTCCATTAAGTAAGCTCGATGTGTCGAATCTCTCATTGTTAACACGTCGATTTCAAAAAACGAATAGAAAATCCCTGTCAAGACATAGATACCATGGTCAAGAAGAAATTTACTGGTTTGTTCATCAATGAACCGCTTTTGCTAACCATCCCTAATAAGGACGACGGATTAATATATCCATTTCAATTTCATTGAATTCAGTAATCCAATTGGCCAGACCTTGATACCACTGATTATCCATTTTGGAATCATGAGGTCCCAAGACTGAACACATGGCTTAATCAAATTCAATTAAATTGACTTGGATAATGTTTACCCAATCACCCTTATGAGGGTTCTAACTCTTGTTTGGTTGAGTCATCCTTGATTGTGCATGTGATTTCTTCCACTCCCCTAGATGTCTAGAATCTCAATATTCCTCCATTGGATTTCAATGCCTTTGGAAAAGTGAATCAAACTGCAACTATATCCACCCTTTTAGGGTGAGAGGCCCCTACAATTAGGGAATTGTCTTGATCTCCCATCTTGAGATCAATCCATATTATCTTTCTAAATGAATCAATGGAAGTCATGAATCTAGATCTTGATTGAACATCAAATTTTGTAAGAAAGAAGGAAAGATTCAGTCCCTTGGCAAATCCAATCATAGTTCTCGATTCATCTCTGAATCAAGGAAAGATTCAGCCCCAATGCAAATCCAATCAATGTTCCCTATTTACCTTTGAATTAAGAAAAGATTCAGTCCCTAGGCAAATCCAATCATAGTTCTCAATGTACCTCAGAATTAAGGAAAGACTCAGCCCCTAGGCAAATCCAATCATAGTTCTTGATTCACCTTTGAATTAAGGAAAGATTCAGCCCCTAGGCAAATCCAATCACTGTTCTCAATTCATCTCATAATCAAGGAAAGATTCAGCCCCTAGGCAAATCCAATCATAGTTCTTGATTCACCCTTGAATTAAGGAAAGATTCAGCCCCTAGGCAAGTCCAATCAATGTTCCCTATTCACCTTTAAATTATGGAAAGATCCCGCCCCTAGGCAAATCCAATCATAGTTCTCGATTCATCTCTGAATTAAGGAAAGATTCAGCCCCTTGGCAAATCCAATCATAATTCTCGATTCATCTCTGAATTAAGGAAAGATTCAGCCCCTAGGAAAATCCAATCAATGTTCCCTATTCACCTTTGAATTAAGGAAAGATTCAGCCCCTAGGCAAATCCAATCATAGTTCTCAATGTACCTCAGAATTAAGGAAAGACTCAGCCCCTAGGCAAATCCAATCATAGTTCTTGATTCACCTTTGAATTAAGGAAAGATTCAGCCCCTAGGCAAATCCAATCACTGTTCTCAATTCATCTCATAATCAAGGAAAGATTCAGCCCCTAGGCAAATCCAATCATAGTTCTTGATTCACCCTTGAATTAAGGAAAGATTCAGCCCCTAGGCAAGTCCAATCAATGTTCCCTATTCACCTTTGAATTATGGAAAGATCCAGCCCCTAGGCAAATCCAATCATAGTTCTCGATTCATCTCTGAATTAAGGAAAGATTCAGCCCCTAGGCAAATCCAATCAATATTCCCTATTCACCTTTGAATTAAGGAAAGATTTAGTCCCTAGGTAAATCCAATCAATATTCCCTATTCACCTTTGAATTAAGGAAAGATTCAACCCCCAGGCAAATCCAATCATTGTTCCCTATTCACCTTTGAATTAAGGAAAGGTTCAGCCCCTAGGCAGGTCCAATCATCATTTCAGTTCATCCAAAATTAAGGAAAGATTCAGCCCCTAGGCAGATTCAATCACATTCAGTTCATCTCAGTATCAAAGAAATATTCAGCCCCAGATTCAATCACCATTTCTGGTTCATCTCAGAACTGAAGAAAGATTCAGCCCCTAGGCAGGTCCAACCACCATTTTTGGTTCATCTCAGAACTGAAGAAAGGTTCAGCCTCTAGGCAGGTCCAATCATCATTTTGGTTCATCCAGAATTAAAGAAAGATTCAGCCCCTAGGAAGATTCAATCACATCCAGTTCATCTCAGAATCAAAGAAATATTCAGTCCTAGATTCAACCACCATTTATGGTTCATCTCAGAATTAAAGAAGGGTTTAACCTTTAGGCAGGTTCAATCATCACTCCCAGATCATGCTAAAATGAAGAAGGCATTCGGCCCCTAGGCTTTTTTACCCTTCACCTCCTGTTTAGGTTCTGATTCATGTTGGAACTAGGAAAAATTCCATTCATTTGAATTCAATTAGCCACTAGGCTTATCCAACAATCAACTTTGGTTAGGGTTCCAGTTCATGTCGAAACTAGGAAAAGTTCCATTCATCTGAATTTATTTAGCCTCTAGGCTTGTCCAACCATCAACTTTGGTTCAGGTTATGATTCATGTTGGAATTAAGAAGAGTCTCATTCATCTGAATTCATTTAGCCATTAGGCTTATCCAACCATCAACTGTGGTTCAAATTCTGATTCATGTTGGAACTAAGAAGAGTTCCATTCATTTGAATTTAATTAGCCCCTAGGCTTGTCCAACCGTCAACTCCAGTTCAGTTTCTGATTCATGTCGGAACTAAGAAAGGTTCCATTCATATGAACTCAATGTGAGCATGAGTTAGCCTCTAGGCCTGTTCAATCATTACCTTTGGTCCATGTTCCACTTCATAAAGGAATCAAAGAGAATTTCAGTCAATCCATCATCTCTAGCAATTAGAGTCCAATCCATGATTGTCATCCTTGGCCTCTATCAATCGGAGCCCAACTCAAACAATCCTTGCCTCTAGCAACTAGAGCTCAGTCCATAAAATCAATCTTGATATCTATCAATCAGAGACCAATTCAAAATCAATCTTGATCTCTATCAATCAGAGACCAATTCAAAATCAATCTTGATCTCTATCAATTAGAGACCAATTCAAAATCAATCTTGATCTCTATCAATTAGAGACCAATTCAAAATCAATCTTGATCTCTATTAATCAGAGACCAATTCAAAATCAATCTTGATCTCTATCAACAGAGACCAATTCAAAATCAATCTTGATCTCTATCAATCAGAGACCAATTCAAAATCAATCTTGATCTCTATCAATCAGAGACCAATTCAAAATCAGTCTTGATCTCTATCAATCAGAGATCAATTCAAAATCAATCTTGATCTCTATCAATCAGAGACCAATTCAAAGTCAACTTTGTCTCTATCAATCAGAGACCAATTCAAAGTCAATATTGTCTCTATCAATCGGAGACTGATTCAAAATCAATCTCTGGCTCTATCAATTAGAGCCCGATCCATGTCTATCATAGCCCAGTGCCACAAGTTAGGATCACTCATCAAGAATGGCGAACGAGGAGGATTTCCCATTGCTTGTCAATAAAGATCAATTCCAGATTCTGGAGTCATCAGGAAATCATGAACCTTCAGCTATGATAGTGCTATCCCATTGGCCAGGGAAATGCTAGAATCCAAAGAGTTGCCCTCATATTTCTCATTGTTCAAAGAGAGGGAATGGAATTTTCCCAAGTAGTAGGGTTGACCAAAGATGAGATCCGATATGCCCCAGGCTAGGATAAGAACCAGAATCACAGCTAGGGAATGGTCCAATGATGAAACCCTTAATCTATAAAATGGGACATGAACTAGATTGACCTTAGACCCAAATTGAATGCGGTATAATGAGGAAAGCCATTATGCCCTAAACTGGGGCATGGACCAAATTGACCTTAGACCCAAGTTGAGAGTGGTCTAACAAAGAAATCCATTGAACCCCCCAAGCCAAGGCATAAATTAGTCCAATATTGGATTCAAAATTGTGTAGTACAATGGCGATACCCCTTGCTCCCCAAACTGGGGCATAAGCCAAAATGATTTTGAATTCAACTAGAAGTGGTCCATTGATGAATCCACTGAACCCCAAACTAGGGCATGAACCAGAGTAACCTTGAGCTTAAAAAGCAATAGTCCGGTTATGAATGGATCCCAAACTGAGAAAAAAAATATAAGGTAAGAATTGTATGGAACCCTGAAAGATAGGTATCTTGCACCTATTGATAGAGGGGCATGATGAGTCCTGCTATTAGAGATTTGAAGAAAGACTTATTCCCGCAACGACTGAAGGTGGTCGTCGAAGGCGTTATGCCCAACTGGAGCCGCTTGGACGAACTAGTTGTTTCAACTTTCTATTATCGATATTCGATAGGTCATCCATGTCTAGGTCCAAGATTGATATGCTTGTTGACAAGTCCAGTCCAATCTGCCCTGTAAGTAAAAAAAAATCACCCGTTTGGGATTTCAATCTCTGTGCCTTGTCTCTTCCATACATTTCCTCCCAGTTTCATACATCTTCCTATTCTACGTGCGCAGTCAATTCTGACTCTGAAGATGATTGAAACGATGAGTCGTCTCCTGAACTTCTACGCCACCCGGCCTCTTGAGAAAGAAAGGTCCAACCCGTCTGGGAAAGCTATAAATGATCAATCGGGAGACACAAGAGTAGTCTCAAGAAACATGTATTGGAGAAGCTGCCATTAGTTCTATCTGTGAAAAGATTCCAAGGAAAGCATTATATAATAGCAGATCATATCAACAGGTCAGTCAATCAGTACAAATGAGTGGAGGACAGATGTGCCACCAAGAAGATGGAAATACCAAAGTTCTTACAAAGTATATCATCTGCAGGCAAGAGATACATGATGAATGATCAATCTCAAAATCAAAGAATGAGGTCATTGGGATACCTAAAAAAAAAAAAAAATTCAAGCCTATGTTTTATCTACATCAATAATGGGAAGGCAGTCACATCAGATAGAAGGTGATGATTAACTTCCAGAGGATAGCATACGGATTCACCATTCAGATAAAATCAGATACTATATGAGCAGTCACAAATGCTCATAAAGTTTACAGAAGTTCTGAGTGCTAGTTGGGGCAAAGACGTTCTATCTGATTGGAAATGTTTGGAAGAAAAAGATTCAAATCCAATATTGAAAGTCAGGAATCAATTTCGCGATCAAGCGAAGCACTGCATTATGTGGCCTTCACATCCAAAAAAAAAAAAAAAAAAAAAAAAAAAGAAAAGAAAAAAAAAGAGAAGAAAAGAAAATAGTAAGATGTTGAATGGCATTGGAGCTTGACAGTAAGCCAATTGTCCCTCTCACTTCAAGAGGATGATAGTTCCAACCAAAGCCTGACAGCAAGTTCGATCATTCGTCGAGATTTACAACATGTTGGACCGGACTTTTGATTTTGGCCAATTACATCCCGCCTTTACAGGAGACGATCTCATCACTTCTTCATCATCAGAGAAACATTTCTCATCGGCATTAGACTCTCTCTCCCGTCTATCAATCTGACGGCTTTCCAAGGAGTCTCTATCACAAGCCCTTCTTTTGATTATCAATTTTTATGGCATTGTATCTCATGATCATGTCATCATTTTATGTACAAATTCATAAATCTGGTGGAACTCTCATCTATCGTTCATTACATCCGACGGCTTCCCAAGGTTCCTATAAGCCCTTCATTTCTCAAGCCAATAAAATGGGATCTTCTCAGTAAGATAAACCCATTCTACATAAACAACCAAACACTCTCCCAATGGTAGACCCATGTGGACAGTTTCACATCCGTCCTCTTGGACCTTCAACATCAATACTTGTCAACAAACCTAAAGGTTTCAGGCCCAGATATGATCGTGACTGATTCAAAATCTCGATATAGCTTGTTGGGACACGTGTTCCATCTGAACATCTCCAAGAAAGGAAAACATAATTTGGCACCATTTTCAATTTTGGTGTGGGACTGCATTTCCCTAAGATCGCTTTTAGTGATGATTCAAATAGCTGCCCGCCTATCAATACGTGTAGGTGTCAACTTATACAGTGGGGCAAGGCTAACCATTTGTCATAAAAGTCATGCCGTTCAGATTTCCCCTAAGGGTTTCAGACCATTGGATAGGACCATAATTTTGGCAATATCCACCATATCAGGACTCTTTATTCAACCCAAGATGGGATTTGTAAAAGAAGAAAATGAAAAAAAATAATGGGAAGAAAAGAAACCTCAACAGGGAAAGAAAACCCGAGAAACCTCAATGGGCAACCCATAATACCTCAGTGGGGATAGGCAACCTGATACAGCCCTAAAGCATTGCCCTCATTGGCCCTTCAAAGAAAAAATTCAGTGGTTCATGTAGACAAGTGTCATACCAGTCTACCCTCCATAAGGAAAGGAACCCCTCTTGCTCCCCAGTGAATCATACTCGAGGAGTCGAACAAACCATCATCTGTTAGGCTCCATAGCATTGCCTTTCAACAGAATTCTATCTTCAAATCCTTTGGTCATGTTAGGGAGAGAGCAAATTCTCATGGCCTGGTTACGGATGTAGCCAAATTCATCAAATCATCAGCTCCCTCATTTTTCAAGATTCAACAAGGGTTTATCTAAGAAATCATTTTCTGCAATCAATCTGTCAATCTTCCCTTGACCTCAGAAGCATGGTCAAATTCTAAATGCAATCCAGATTCAACCTTGTTCTAACTCTGTTAGATTTCCCATTTCCTTCTACAGTAGCGGTCTGTCACAACATGCAGACACTGGGGCATAGATATACCCTATGTAGAGGAATCGAACTTGATCATGAGCATTACATCAAGGATCCATTGTCTAGTCTGAAGTCACTACTTTCATAGTCAACAGAAGTAGGTCCATCCAAGTTGGTTTTTGCCAATTTCTCAGTTCTCCCATTCCTGTTGATGAAGAAAATCCAATGTGGTCGATCACTGTTAGGATTTGGTCACCAAATTCTCTGAAGGAACACTTCGAATCCTTTGCTCCTCGTGCCTACTTTGGGGCCATGGTTCATTCATCTTTCAAAATTGGCACAACAATGTTGCAAAGCCCTGAGCTTTTCATGAGCCTAGATCAAGGGCCAAACCCATGTCACATTTCATTGCCACTTGGCTATTTTACCAATTTGGTCTACCATAGTGCACAATCAAAGAACTTAGTTGATCAGATGTCCCTCGACAGTTTAACACCAAGGTCAATCAATAAAATCACTTTGGTTAGAGACTGTCAAGCTCCCCTCATTCTTGTCCAAAATCCTCGCTAGAGTTTCTTTCAATCCAAAATCCAACAACATCAATGTTGGCTGAAGAAATTACATGGAACATTTCCAAGGGAGCAACCAAGTCATCCCTACCGTGCTGAAATTGAGTCAAACTTTCAGTACCAGGTCATAAATGGAAAATTTCAAATCTAGATATCATGCCAGCGAAGTCCATGACACCATTTCCATCGATGTCATGTTTTGTGCCTTCACCAATAAAGCAGGAGCAAAAAACTTGAAAAACTGCCAAGGAATTCACCATCATTTCAAATATGTCCAGCACTCTATAGGTTCAAAGTCAATAGACTTCCAAGATGGGTCAGATTCCAACCCTAACGGTTCAAAGTCAACAAAGCCTTCCTGTATGGGTCACTTTCAAGCATCCTAAAGGTTCATAGCCATAGAGCTTCCAAGAAGGATATTCCTATTTTCAATCCCGAAGGTCCAAAGCTGGTAGGAACTGCCAAGATGAGTCATTCAGTATCACCCTATAAGTGACCTTCTGAGTTCTTGCTCATTTCAGAATCAATAGCAAATTCCTCACCCTAAAAGTGACCTTCTGAGTTCTTACTCATTATAGAATCAAATGTAGAGCCCTAGCTCATCCAAAGATCAAATCAATCTCAGATTATTAGTGAATCAAATGCAGAGCCCTAGCTCATCCAAATTTCAAATCAATCTCAGTCTATAAGTAAATCAAATGTAGAGCCCTAGCTCATCTAAAGATCAAATCAATCTCAGATTATTAGTGAAGCAAATGTAGAGCCCTAGCTCATTCAAAGATCAAGTCAATGTCAGCCTATAAGTGAATCAAGTGCAAAGCCCTAGCTTATTCAGAAAATTAATCTCAAAACCTCAATCAAAAGAGCCTCAGTTCAATCAAAGAGAAGACATCAAGTCTTCCATCCAAACAAATCAAATCCGAGCCCAAGCTCATGCAGTCAGCCTTGTATTCACAGCCTAGCTTCATACAAGAAGAGGTTTATCAGCCTACAAATGGATCAAGCCGGGTCCAAGCCCGCACATACCTTGCATTGAGTTCCACCTCAGCAAGAAGAGGTTCCCAGCCGACAATTGAGCCTTGTATTCACAGCCTAGCTCCATACAAGAAGAGGTTTATCAGCCTACAAATGGATCAAGCCGGGTCCAAGCCCGCACATACCTTGCATTGAGTTCCATCTCAGCAAGGAGAGGTTCCCAGCCTACAAATGAGCCTTGTATTCACAGCCTAGCTTCATACAAGAAGAGATTTATTAGCCTACAAATGGATCAAGTTGGGTCCAAGCCCGCACATACCTTGCATCATGAGTCACCTCAGCAAGAAGAGGTTCTCAGCCTACAAATGAGCCTTGTATTCACAGCCTTGCTTCATACAAGAAGAGGTTTATCAGCCTACAAATGGATCAAGCCGGGTCCAAGCCCGCACATACCTTGCATCATGAGTTCCATCTCAGCAAGAAGAGGTTCCCAGCCTACAAATGAGCCTTGTATTCACAGCCTAGCTTCATACAAGAAGAGCACTCACCAATCTTCCAAGAAGAGCAAACCTTCTTGCCAGTCGAACTACGTTCTGGGCTTGATTTCTAGGACACCCTTAGAATACGTAGGCAGTTTAGGAAGAATTACCCTAAGTACAGCCCAATAAACAATATCACTCATACCCCAAAAATGTGGTTCTTTTATCTTTAGCCTTCAACTGATAACAATCTCGGCTAAAGAGGGGCATCTGTAAGCACCCCATTTTTGCCACTCTCGGCGTAAGTGAACCAATATGGCAAGTTTATGACCTTTAACCCAAAGATTTGTGATTCTCCACTGATCCCCACAGCAGGGTCATGGGCTATTATCTACATAGATGCATAGGTCATAGAATTATCTTCGAAACGAGACCAGAATTGCTCAATTCTGATATCAAATGAGGAAGATACAACCATTTTAGTCGGATGATACATATAGGGGAGGTTTCTAAAATTATTATAAATAATAATCTCAGGGGCCTTCATGCAAATTATCCTAAGTCGGATTGTTTGAATTTCAAATCATCATATCTTGATCATCCGACATCGGATTCAGATGATTCCAATACCATTATTCTTCATTCATGATGTTCTACAAAGTAGACGTAAAAAATCCCGGGTAGAAGTCACCAGTGGGTCCCATGCAAGCTTGCATGCAAAATTATCGTTAGAACATTAAAGCTTCATATCTTTTCCGTTCTACATTGGATTCAGATGATTCCAAGACCATTATTCTTCATTCATGATGTTCTACAAAGTGGACGTAAAAAATCCCGGGTAGAAGTCACCAGTGGGTCCCATGCAAGCTTGCATGCAAAATTATCGTTAGAATTTCAAAGATTCATATCTTTTCTGTTCTACATCGGATTCAGACGATTCCAAGGCCATTGTTCTTCATTTGTGATGTCCTACAAAGTGGACGTGGAAAATCTCGAGTAAAAATCTCCGGAGGGTCCCATGCAAAATTACATATGAAAATGGTCATTTAATATTCAAAAATTCATATTTTGATCATTCCATATCCGAATCAGGTGATTCCAGTCTCATTATGTTCCATTTTAGTGCTCTACAAAGTGGACGTAAAATATTTCCGGTAGAATCCTCCGAAGGATCTCATGTAGAATGGTCAGCCAAATTATCGATAATTGATCCGCTTAAACTTTCAAAATTCATAAGTTGACCATTTTACTTACAAATGAAGTGATTCAAGTTCCTATATTCCTCATTTTTAATGTTCTACAAAATGAACGCAAAAAATTTAGAATAGAGGCCATCGGAAAATTCCACGCGGGATAACGTGAAAATGACCCGTGAAATGATAGAGAGAGAGAACCCAGTGAATTCCAGTCAATCCAGTCAACTCAGCTCAACCCAAGCCAGTCTTGGCCCAACCCAATTAATTCAAGTCATTCTTAGTCCAACCCAGCTCAATTTAAGTCAGTCCAGCCCAGTCAACTCAAGTTAGACCAGTTTGGACCAAGTTCGTTTAACCCATGTGCAAGAATTTAATGATATTACATATATTTTATCAAGGTTATATATATATATATATATATATATATATATATATATATATATATATATATATATATATATATATATATATATATATATATATATATATATATATATATATGAATGGAAGATTCGGTTCAACTGGAAAGGAAACTCGAGAGGGAGGATCTAAAAGAGAGAATCGGAACCAAGATGAGAAAGGAAAAGAGAGGAGGGCGGTGGAGAAAAAGGAAAAAAATAAAAAAAATCAATCAAAGAGGAGAAGATCGGAGAGAGAGAGAGAGCGGTGAGAATCCGAGAATAAAAGAGAGAGGGCGGTGAAGATTGAGGAAGATCGAGAGAGAATCGAGGAGAAGATAAGAAAGGAAAAAAAATAATAAAAAGGAGAAGATCCCGAAGAGAATGAGGGAGGAGCCATAAAAGAAAAAATCGGAGGGAGAGAGGAGGCCGAAAGATGAGAAAAGACAAAAAAGAAAAATCAGAAAAAAAAAGGGAGATGGAGGAGAATCTGAAAAGAAAGAGAGAGAGAGAGAGAGATAGAGAGAAAGTTGAGAAGATAAGGAGAAAGAGAGGAGGGCGGTGGTTTTGGAAGAAAATGAATCAAAATCGAGAAGAGGAGAAGGAGGAGGGCGGTGAGAGAAAGAACTAAAAAAAAGAAAAAAAAAACAAAAAGGAAGGGGGGAAGACCGAGAAGAAGGAGGAGGTGGAGAGGAGAAGAAAAAGGACAAAAAAAATCAAAAAAAGAATATCGATAAGAGGAGAAGAGAGGGGGAGAACCGATGAAGAAAAAAACAAAAAAACAAAAAGAGGAGCTGGAGAAGAAAGGAGAGAAGGAAGCAGAAGATGAAGATGAAGAAGAAGGAGGGGGGAAGGCCCCCGCACAGGAAGCCGTTTTTGATTTTTATTTTATTTATATATATGATGTTCTTGCCACTCAACTATCACCAAAACCTGCTCCCTAAACCCTCAACCGAACACCTCATCTCTCCTATCACCCAGTTCCACTGCACAAACCAGTCCTGTCCATGATTCCATCACAACCCTTGATCCCATGTAAGCCATTGTATGTATCTTAATTAAATTTTAGTCACCGGCATGAATTTAATTTGATCCATTACATGGATTTTTTATGTGCTTGAATTTCAGCCATTTGATCATGAAATTTTATATGATGATAATAGTTTTGGTCATGAAATATCTGTGATGATAATGGGTCCAACCACTTGTTCGGAGTTTTTATGAAATTGGTCCATCATATGCTTGAAGTTTCATGTGATTAACTCGATCATCATTTTAGCCATGACTGAAATTTCTATGAACCATTGAACTTGGGATTTTGATGTGAAATAAATATGGACCCTTGATCTTGGAATTTTAAGTGAAATTTTTGGGCCATTTGATTTTGGATATTAAGGTGATTAAATATGGACCATTGATATGGATTTTGGATGATTAAATTATGGCAATCTAATTTGGATCTGATCTTGGGAATTTGATGTGATTAATTGGATCAATTACATGTAGGAATTTCATATGATCAAAATTGATCTGAAAATGCTTAGAATTTTATGAAATTGGTCCCATTGGTTTGAAATTTAAGGTGATTAAATATGGACCATTGATATGGATTTTGGATGATTAAATTATGGTCATCTGATCTGGATCTGATCTTGGGAGTTTGATGTGATTAATTGTGACCATTGA
The DNA here is from genome assembly GCA_028583415.1 of Protea cynaroides. NCBI lineage: Eukaryota > Viridiplantae > Streptophyta > Magnoliopsida > Proteales > Proteaceae > Protea > Protea cynaroides. The sequence continues at coordinate 86,055,684 of CM053268.1, forward strand.
TTTGAAACTTTTTAATGCAAATTTGTATATGGCCATTTGATGTTAAGTTATTTTCACATGATTTAATTATGGCCTTTGATCTTGAGCCATTGATTGATAAATTTGATCCATTAGATGATCAATTGATTACTGATTATGTGATGACATTAAATCTGAACCATTAGATTCCATGTTGATATGTCCACCATCTGGATGCTTGCATGATTCTTGCTATTTTGGAATGCTACACATGCTTATTGCCATATTTGTCTATCGCATGCTTACTGTCATATTTAGATGATTACTGCCATGTTTGGATGCTTACTGCTATGTTTGGATTACTACCACTGCTATAGTTGGAATATTTTCATTCATCATATTCGTCTTGGAAAGAGATTAATTGAAAAATAACAATTAGGGTAGAAAACCCTAAAAATGGAAATAAAATAATAATTAGGGTAGAAAACCCTAAAATGGAAAGAAAGTAACAGTTAGGGTAGAAAACCCTAAAAAATGAAAATAAAATAATAATTAGGGTAGAAAACCCTAAAATGGAAAGAAAGTAACATTTAGGGTAAAAAACCCTAAGATGGAAAGAAAATAATAATTAAGGTAGAAAATCCTAAAATGGAAAGAAAGTAACATTTAGGGTAGAAAACCTAAGATGGAAAGAAAATAATAATTAGGGTAGAAAACCCTAAAAAGGAAAGAAAGTAACAGTTAGGGTAGAAAACCCTAAAAAATGGAAATAAAATAATAATTAGGGTAGAGAACCCTAAAATGGAAAAAATGTAACAATTAGGGTAGAAAACCCTAAAAAATGGAAATAAAATAACAATTAGGGTAGAAAACCCTAAAATGGAAAGAATGTAACAATTAGGGTAGAAAATCCTAAAAAATGGAAATAAAATAATAATTAGGGTAGAAAACCCTAAAATGGAAAGAAAATAACAATTAGGGTAGAAAATAGCATACTAGATCATGCCATGTAGGCTCTTGCCTTATTTGCAATACATGCCATATTTGAAAGATTTTAAACAATCTTACTGTATGTGAATTTCTTGTCATAAATGTTTTATGTGCCATATTTAGATAGAATATTCTGTTTTTTGGCAATAACTTATTTTATGCAACACCCTAGTTAAACTGCCATATATGCATATTTCTAGAAGACAATGTAGGTGTGGGGACGTGCATTTAGGCACCCACATTCTTGGGAAGGGCATAATGGGAATGATAAAATCTTAATAAAGAAAGAGAATGTCTTTCCAAACTTTCCAAAATTTTTAATTCAGGATAAAAAGGGTGATTTAGGACGATCTTGCCCCTTGGCAAACCCTAAACCTAGAATAGGTTCTAAACCCTAAACCTAGAATAGGTTCTCAATCTCAAACCTAGAATAGGTTCTCAATCCCAAACCTAGAATAGGTTCTCAATCATTAACCTAGAAAAGGTTATCCATTCCCGAACTACGCGGATTCTGATTCCTAGGTCAAACCCTAGGATACGTAGGCCATTTGGGAGAAACCCAAATTCGGATCCACACCTTAGTCCACTCGGACTATCCATAGATCCACTAGGATATCCATTCCCATTTCAACCCAGAGCCCGAACTACGCGGAGCCCGAACTACGCGGATTCTATCACTCGGACTATCCATAGATCCACTAGGATACTCAACCATTTCAACCTAGAATCCCAAACTACGTGGATTCTGATTCCTAGGTCAAACCCTAGGATACGTAGGCCATTTGGGAGAAACCCAAATTCAGATCCACAATTTTAGTCCACTCGGACTATCCATAGATCCACTAGGATATCTATCCATATTCCAACCCAAAAAGGTTTATCCAAACCTTAGTCCACTCGGACTATCCATAGATCCACTAGGATACTTACCCACATTTTGACCCAAATAGGGTTATCCAACCCGAACTACGCGGATTCTGATTCCTAGGGCAAACCCTAGGATACGTAGGCTATTTGGGAGAATCCCAAATTCGGATCCACACCTTAGTCCACTTGGACTATCCATAGATCCACTAGGATATTTATCCAAACCTTAGTCTACTGGGACTATCCATAGATCCACTAGGATATCTATCCATATTCCAACCCAAAAAGGGGTTATCCAAATCTTAGTCCACTCGGACTATCCATAGATCCACTAGGATACTTACCCATATTTTGACCCAAATAGGGTTATTCTTATATCCACTAGGACTATCTATCAGTCCACATGGACTATCCAGATCCTAACCCATAGGATTTCTCAACCTTTCAAGCATAAACTTCAACTTGAACAATGAACTTAATCATGCACAAACATAAATCACATCCATAAACTTTAATCACACCTGAACTACGATGGTGAACCTGATTTTTGGAATAATTCCGTAATACGTAGGCAATCTGATGGATACAGATTCGGTTCAATGATATCAAACCACTTGGTTTGGTTTGGCTTAACAAATAGAGTCTAGCATAGGAAAGGTATAGGAGACTGATTTCGATCGGGCGGTTTGGGTGCCTAACCCCTTCCCATAACCGTAACCTGACGCTTACCCAATCTCTGATGGACCAGAATTCCAATCTAAGGGTCATGAGTCAATCGAAGTCTTACCTTAGGGTGAGATTTCACATTTTCCAAGGTCCTAGACCTAAATCTAGGTGGCGACTTCTAAAGATTTCCATCTTTATCCTCACAGATACTACATGGCCTAGGAATGCGACTTCACTTAGCCAAAACTCGCACTTTGAAAATTTGGCATATAGTTTCTCTTTCCTTAAACGCTGTAGGGCTGTGTTTAGGTTCTTGATATGAGTTTCCTTGTCCTTGGTATATACCAATATGTCATCAATAAATACTATAACCGACGTATCCAACATATCGTGGAAAACTCGGTTCATAATTTCGATGAACGTTGCCGGTGCATTAGTTAATCCGAAAGACATAACCAAAAATTCATAATGTCCATATCTGGTCCTGAATGCTGTCTTTGGAATATCACTTTCTTTAATCTTCAGCTGATGATAGCCTGATCGAAGATCGATCTTAGAAAATACTCTTGCTCCTTGTAACTGATCGAACAAGTCATCGATCCGAGGTAGTGGATATCGATTCTTGATTGTCAGTTTATTCAATTCCCGATAGTCGATGCATAATCGAACGCTACCATCCTTCTTCTTTACGAACAACACCGGTGCACCCCATGGAGATATACTGGGTCGAATATAACCCTTGTCCAGTAGTTATTGTAGTTGCACCTTCAGTTCCTTCAGTTCCGTAGGAGCCATTCTATAGGGTGCTTTTGATACGGGTGCGGCTCCAGGTATAAGGTCTATCACAAACTCTGTGGCTCGGTCGGGTGGTAATCCGGGTAGTTCCTCCGGAAATATGTCAGGATAGTCCCGCACAACGTCAATATCTCCCATTCCTGGCGCGTCCTTGGTTAGGTCGACTACGGATACTAGATACCCGATTGCCCCCTTCTCAAGGCACTTCTTAGCCTTTAGTGCTGAAAGTATGAGCTTACGTCTCCGGGGAAGTTTGGTTCCCGAGAAACTTAGTTCTACCCCTTCTTTGGCTTTGAACGTTAGCTTCTTTTCGGCGCATAATAGATTTGCAGAATGCCGAGCTAACCAGTCCATTCCCAAGATGACATCAAAGTCTGTCATCTTAAGTTGTATCAAGGTTGCATCTAAAGTCATCTCTCCAATGAGAACTGGACATGGTCCATAACCTTTTTCTAGTTCCACTTCTAACCCGATCGGTGATCGTACAAGTAATTTGTAGTCTAATGTTTTGATGGGTAATTTCGTCTTCTTTCCAAATGACACAGATATAAATGAATGAGTAGCTCCAGAATCGAAGAGTACTCAGGCGGGTACGCCATTTATAGGTACAATACCTGTTATTTATCTTTACTTAGTCTACATGCTCATTCAATGTAATTTTAACTTTAAAAGTTTCAGTCATACCTGTGACCACAGCGGGTGATGCGGCCGCATCCTCGGACATAACAGCATATACACGCCCCTGATGGAATTGCTTCTTGGGCTTAGGGCACTCCCTTGCCATATGTCCCGACCGATTGCAGTTGAAACACTTCAGGACTTCAGAATTTGGATTTGGTTGAGGTTGAGCTGCTGGAGTAGTCTTGTTTGCAGCAATAAAATTCTGAGGTCGGAAAGGCTTATATGTCTTGTTATTGCCTCCGTTGTAAGAATTTCCGGCTGGCCTTTTGATGCCTCTGTTCTGAGTAAAGTAACTCTCCTTCTGGCTCGATTCAATCACTCAAGCAATCTGGACAGCTTCATTATAGATTTTCTTCTCTAAGCCCAGAACATGTTCCCTGATGCTTCCTCTCAGTCCCGTGACGAACCTACGGGTTTTGGTATCTTCTTCTTGCATGCTAGCCGGTGCAAAGAAAAACAGCTCTTTGTAGCGCTGTTGATATGAGTCCACAGTCATCTGTCCCTGATATAGGCTCAGGAACTCCTTCTCCATCGAATCTCTGAAGCTCCGTGGAAAATATTTCTCAAAGAAGGCTTCTTTATATATATCCCATGTCAGTAGGGCGTGCTTGGTCAGTAGATATGTCTTCGTTGATTTCCACCAATGATGTGCGTCGCCCTTGAGCATGAAGGTGGCGCATAGTACTTTCTCTTCCTCTGTGATAGTCATCATGAGGAAATTTCTCTCCATCTCGTTTATCCAGTGGGCTGGCCACAACGGATCAGACGGTTTGTCGTTGAATTCTTTGGGTTTCATCTTCAAAAATCTCTCCACTAGTCGGGAGTAGTCCAACTGGTTTTGGGGTTTGCCCCAAACATATGGTGTGGATACTGGTAATCACCCTGAGCTGCTTCTGGAACCTACACTGGAATCTGTGCAGTAGGTTGTGGAGGTGTCTGATGAGCTGGGTGGTTACCCACCGGTGCTGCACTGGCTTGTCCTGTGTGCATGGGTGCAGCCTGAGTGGCTTGAAACATAATTCTCATGGCAACCTGCATCTGAGCCTGCGCGTGTTGCATCTGCTGCAGCTGCTATGCCAAATTCATAACCACAGTTGTTAGCTCTGGTGGTGGAGGTGGCAAATTTGTAGGGTTTGCCGGTTCTGGATTACCCGGTGCATAGTTATTTTCTTGACTAATCTCCTCCACGGGTGGTGGTGGTGGGACTGCATTTTGGGTCTGTCGGGTTACTCCACGTCCAAACATGATTCCTTTCGGTGATTGGTGGTGCCTGAAAATTGTCAAAATAGGTGAGAAGTCATTAATATTTCATGTAGGCATGCTAATCGATAATCAATTCCAATTCTAACTCATTATGTAAAAAAAATACTGGCTTTTCTATGCAGGGTCGATGGTGAGGGTCGATGGTATGTCCGACCCTTGGTATCCGACCCTGGGAATAACCTGTTCTTCCCGAGAGCTGAGGGTCGATGCGAGGGTCGATGGGTGTCCGACCCTCAGTTCCGACCCTTGATTTTCTGTCAGATTCCCGAGACCCGAGGGTCGATGGGAGGGTCGATTCGAGGGTCGATGGGAGGGTCAATTCGAGGGTTGATTGTGCTAGTTGAATTGTCCGACCCTCGGACCAAAAATCCGATTTTTAAGATCCGATTTTGGGTCATTTCTCACTATTCCTCCTCCATTTCGACTCGTCTCTCCTCTCTGAGTTGCTACAGTGCTACTCTACCGTTTTTGATAGGTTTGACTCCGGGTTTCGACGTCCACGTCATCACTACAGGTATGTCTTCCCATTTTTACCTGTTTCTAGGTTTCCATTTCTAGGTTTTTGCACCTTTAACTTGTATTTTCCAAATTAAAATTTTTCCAACCGTAAAAATTCGATTTTTATTGGGGGCTTTTGTTATTGGTGTCTCGAGGAACGAAAGCCCTCAAAAATTTTTGAGTTTCATCGGTTGGTTGTCGAGAAATTTGAAATTTTCACTTTTTGCCCTAATTTGTCGACATTTTTTATTTTTCTTGAATTTCTTGAAATTGGACATCGTCAGTTAAAATTTCCTACTGTATGTGGGTTGTAGGATGTATTTTAACCTACGTAAGTTCACATGCCCACTTGTATGGTGAGAAATGGGGCTTTATGGTCAACTTACGTCGTTATTACATCAAATTTCTGATTTTTATCCTACTAATTCCTTATTTTCCTTTTCTTTCTTATTTTGCAGATACCATGGCTCGTACCAAGGTACCCAAAGTTGGTGATCCTCTTCGCTTCCGTTCCAATGAAGCCGAGGCACGGTATGCTGACTATGCCCGTAAGAAGGTTGAGGGTGGTCGTATGGTGAACTTGGCTGAGTTAGCCGTGTTCAACGTAGAGGGAGCCTTTGGTGACATGGGGTGGCTTCCTGTCATCACCTACGACGCGTGCACATGCCCGGATTCGGTGCGTCAGTTCTATTGTAATCTCCAGGTGGTGGGGAATTACAATGACGTTGAGCATGGTCAGGAGTTGCGCATCACCAGTTACGTCAAGGGGGTGGATATCTCTTTCGACTATCGGCAGCTGGCCGACTTGTTGGGCATTCCCTATGATGGCTCCATGGTGTACTCTGCACCTGGAGAGCCACAGTTTGTTGAGATGGAGATGAGGGCAGAGATCGATAATCAGTTACTCCATCCTGATCGTTGGCAGATGAGAGCTTGTTATTTGCGTCCAGCTCCACGGGTCTTCTGCAAGATTATCCAGCATAATCTGATCCCGCAGAGTGGACACTATGAGAGGGTTTCTCAGCTGACCCAGTTTTGATCTATAGCATCTGCACCAGACAGCCGGTCTGCCTTCCCTACATCATCATGCGGACCATGATTAGTGCTACATTGTCCGATCATAGGGGTAATCTACCCTATGGATGCATGATTACAGTTCTTCTGACCAGTTTGGGGGTTGACCTGGTAGATGAGAAGATCCAGGAGAAGACCTTCTCGTCGCCTCTAGAATGGGAGGCAATCTGCAAGATGGGTATGCGGGATGCCCAGGTTAGTGATGAGGAGAGGAACGCGATGGTGCGTCCTCACACTCGTATCGAGATGGCTGATGCTGAGGCTACTGCTGCCGCTGCTAGAGCTCGGGTGGATCCTGTCGACGATGATGACCGTATGTATATGGATGTCGACTTGATACCACCGCCTTCACCTACACATGCGGCTGGTGTTGGCACTTCTTCTGCGGCGGACCCTGTACCTGAGGCTGGTCCTTCGCATGCGGCTGGTCCTTCACTCCCACCTTCTGACATGATGGAGATGCTGCAGGAGATCAGGGAGGCTCAGCGCAGATCTGATCTGAGGATGGAGGAGTTTCTAGACGCTCAGCGTATGAGGGTAGATGAGCTGTTATCGGTCCAGCGGGTGACTGATAGGAGGGTAGCCGATCTTGTAGCTAGTCTCCAGACGACCCAGACCTAGGTGGCCTGGTTGACTAGGGTCTATGCTGAGGACTATGACCGAGATCGTGAGGCACCGCCTCCTCCTTCACCTCCAGCTTCATGATTGTATTTATTTTCTTGTACTACAGAGTAACTGTCCGGGTTGTGGACTGTACTCTGCTTTAGTTATGTATATACGTTTTGTTTCTCTCACTCATTGTATGTAACTTGTTTTTCCTTTAATAGATGCATTATTCTCTTTTTAAATTTGGTCCCAATCATCACTTGTGCTTACAGTGTGTTTGTATTAAAGCTTTTACTTTATCCTATCTCAGTTCACTATTGTCTTGAATGTATGCTAGTTCAGCGGACAAGGCCTGAGATGCTCTGATACCAAGTTGTTACACCCCAATTCCGCACTGTTCAGAATGGTGTGATGAACTGCTAGCAAACCAACGATTCAACCAGGATCTCAAATAGGCTATCCCCGCGTTATCTAAACTTACACACATCTGTAATCATAATCAGAGTAAATACACAATAGCGGAAGTCTTATAATAACATGAACTGAGAAACTAAGATTATATCATTAATTTAATAGCAAATTATTATGTTTTCAACTGAGACATAAATATTTAAATATCAAATACATGTCTTAATAAATCCAATAAAGAAACCTATAAAATATATAATCAAATACACACGAGTTGCACTCGCAAGAGGAGTCGTGTGTATCCTCTTCAGCTTCAGCTTCCATCTCTGCCACGTTCCCGTACGCAGACGCATTCACATAGTCTTCAACGGTATAACCTGCATCATCAACTAAAAATATTCGACGTCGAGGGGTGAGCACACATCACGGCTCAGTGAGTATCCAAAATAATGCAACAATACATATGCATGCAAAATCAATTTATATCTTTGGTCCGGTATAAAGTTTGCAGTATGCAATAGAAAGGTTTAGGTAGCCAAAGGTCGCGTTTATTGACCCCGCCTCTATACACGAGTGTGTGATGTTACCCGAAGATCACGTTTATCGTCAACTCACATGCACCCAATCACGAACATTATATAACAAAGGTTACGTTTATTACTATATAGTGCCATACCAACACGTAAGCCCCTGTTGGCAAGGGCTGCAAACTGGGCTCGCAACTAACCAATCCTAATGCCAAACAGTGTATCCAAGGCCTCACCCCAGCATCCCTCAGAATGTCCATAGAGATAGAGCTAAGGCCCCCCGGTAGAGTCAGAGACTACAAGGACCGAGACCACCTCCCCTGATACTCTACGACATAATAGTTCTCCTAAAGTAATGGCGATACGACGATGCTAATGCACAAGACTTGAGTTAGAGATAGAGCTAAAGTGCTGAGAGCCGCCAAAGGTTAACGTTTATTGACGTTCTCATCACACCTCCCCTGATACTCGCTCGCATCAAGTACATCAACCACACACATTTAAGCACATGCATATTCCTATCATCATCATCATCATCATCATGTTATAGACAATAAAATAAATATGCATGAACAAGTAATAGAAATATTGGATGGCATGTTGTATGCACATTACAAACATATTCGCATAGAACCAAGCATAGCATAGGACTCAAGAAATAGAAAACAGTTTTTGTTATTAACCAATTTAGTTTGGAGTTCTGGTTCCTCACCTTAGCTTGCTAATAGATACTTTTCCAAGCTTTAGAATCACCTTTATATTGTTATTGTATTGCTAGAAGACCTAACATAGTCAATAGAATTTAATTAAAATTTATTCAAAATTTAAAAACTACTCTGTTAACTGAGGGTCGGAGGTAGGGTCGGAGTCAAGATCGACCCCGGGTGCGACCCTCCTTAACTCTGAACTTCCCGAACACTGAGGGTCGATGGTCAGGAACACCTAGGGTCGGATGGTCATCGACCCTCGGTGCGACCCTTGGTGCACTTTGGTCCAATTCCCCCTTTTAATCCATTCTTCGTGTTTGGAATCCTATGACTTGCTCCTACATTCCATTCTACATGCATTCCATGGTCGAAAACCGTGTATAACCCACCTAGATAGCTTTCATGCTCTTTTCTATGGTTTTCCATGAAAACCTAACCATAGATTTATGGTTTGGGTTTCTCCGAGATCACACTCTCATCAATAGCTAACCTAAGGTCTGTAGAAACTCATGGAATTAGTATCCATACCTGAGAAGAATAATCTTTCTCTACAACTCTTATCTTTTGGCTTAATTTCTCTTCCTTCCCTTTCTTCTTCCTCTTTCCTTCTCCTCTCTTTCTCTCAATTCGATTAGGGTTGTGAAAGGAGTGAAAGTGGCTTAGGGATGTCCTTTAAGTAGAATAGTAACATCCTAAAATAAGTCCCTCTATGATTAGGAAAGAATCCCAATCAAAAATTAGGAAATTTCCTAATTTCTATATTCGGCAGAATCCGAGGGTCGATGGTCCCGTTGACCCTAGGGCTTAAGATGTCCGACCCTCCCTTCAAAATTGAGGGTCTAACTTTCTGCTTTGGGAGGTCCGACCCTGCTTAGCTGGGTATGCGACCCTTCCCCTATTTTAAGTGTTTTTGGGTCGATTTGATACCTGGGATCTCGATCTCCTTCACGCCCTTGGTCCATTTTAATCGACCATAATGGGTAAACCTGGTTCAAGGTGGTAAGACCGGGTTAGATTGACACGGGTCTTACAATACTAGTGCTCCCCATGGTGATATACTGGGTCGAATATAACCCTTGTCTAGCAGTTCCTGTAGTTGCACTTTCAATTCCTTCAGTTCAGTAGGAGCCATTCTATAAGGTGCTTTTGATACTAGTGCGGCTCCAGGTATAAGATCTATCACAAACTCTGTGGCTCGGTCGGGTGGTAATCCTGGTAGTTCCTCAGCAAACACGTCAGGGTAGTCCCGCACGACATCAATATCTTCCATCTGTGGTGCTTCCTTGGTGAGGTCGACCACTGATACTAGATACCCGACTGCCCCCTTCTCAAGGCACTTCTTTGCCTTTAGTGCTGAGAGTATGAGCTTGTGTTTATGGGGAAGTTTGGTTCCCGCAAAACTGAATTCTGCACCTTCTTTGTCTTTAAATGTTAGATTCTTTTCGGCGCATAGTAGGTTCGCAGAATGCCGAGCTAACCAGTCCATTCCCAAGATGACGTCAAAGTCTGCCATCCCAAGTTGGATCAAGGTTGCATCTAGGGTTTTCTCGCCAATGAGAACTAGACATGGCCCATAACCTTTCTCTAACTCCACTTCTAACCCCATCGGTGACCGTACAAGTAGTTTGTAGTCCAATGTTTTGATGGGTAGGTTCAGCTTCTTTCCAAATGACACAAATATAAAGGAATGAGTAGCTCGAGTAGCTCCTGAATCAAAGAGTACTCTGGTGGGTATGCCATTTATAGATACGATACCTGTGATTTATTTTACTTAGTCTACATGCTCATACAATGTAATACAACTTTAAGGGTTTCGGTCATACCTGTGACCACATCGGGTGATGCGACAGCATCCTCGGATGTAACAGCATATACACGTCCTTGATGTAAGTGCTTCTTGGGCTTAGGACACTCCCTTGCCATATGTCCTGTTTGGTTGCAGTTTTAACATCTCGGACCTTCAAAATTTGGCTTTGGTTGCTGTTGAGTTACTGGGGTAGTCTTGGATGCAGCAGTAAAGCCTTGAGCACGGAAGGGTTTAAATGTCTTGTTGTTACCTCTGTTATAAGCATTTCCGGCTGGCCTTTTTATGCCTCTAATCTGTGTAAAATAACTTTCCTTCTGGCTCGATTCTATAACTCGAGCAATTTGGACAGCTTCATTGTATATCTTCTTTTCCAAACCCAGAACATGCTCTCTGATAATTCCTCTAAGTCCCATGACAAACCTACGGGTCTTAGTGTCTTCTTCTTGCATACTAAGTGGTGCAAAGAAATACAGCTCCTCATAACGCTGTTGATATGCATCCACCGACATCTGGCCCTGATATAAACTCAGGAACTCTTTCTCCATAGAATCTTTGAAGCTTCGGGGAAAATACTTCTCAAAGAAAGCTTCTTTATAAATAGCCCAGGTCAATAAGGCGTGCTTGGTTAATAGATAGGTCCTGGTCGATTTCCACCAATGATGTGCATCGCCTTTTAGCATGAAAGTGGCACATAACACCTTTTCTTCTTCTGTAATAGTCATCATAAGAAAATTTCTCTCCATCTCGTCGATCCAATGTGCTAGCCATAGATGATCAGACGGTTTACCGTTAAATTCCTTGGGCTTCATCTTCAAGAATCTCTCAACCAGTCGAGAGTGATCCAACTGATTTTGGGGGTATGCCCCAAACATAGGTTGTGGATACTGATAATTAACCTGAGCTGCTTCCGGACCTGGTACTGGAATCTGTGCAGCTGGTGGTTAAGGTGTTTGGGGTGCTCGGTGGTTACCCACCGGTGTTGTACTGGCTTGTCCTGTCGGCATGGGTGTAGCATGTGCTGCCTGGAACATAATCCCCATTGCTGCTTGCATTTGAGCCTATGTGTATTGCATTTATTGCAGCTGTTGCGATAAGTTGATAACCACGGTTGCTAGCTCCGGTGGTGGAGATGGAAAGTTTGTAGGATTTTCCTGACCTGGATTTACTGGTGGTGCAACCTACGGATCACCCTGCACATATATATTTTCTTGACTAGTTTCCTCCACAGGTGGTGGTGGTGGAACTGTATTTCGGCTCTGCCTGGTAACTCTACGCCCAGACATATTTTCTCTTGAGAATGGGGGTGCCTGAAAATCATCAAAATACGTGAGACCATCATTTATACATCATGTAGGCACGCTAACCGATATAAAATTACAAAATTTTCAGCTCATTCTACGAAAAACACTATTTTTCTATGCAGGGTCAATGGTGGGGGTCATTGGTAAGTCCGACCCTCAGTATCCGACCCTGGGAATAACCTATTCTTCCCGAGAGCCGAGGGTCGATGCGGGGGTCGATGGGTGTCCGACCCCCAGGTGCGACCCCTAGTTTTCTGTCAGATTCCCGAGAACTGGGGGTCGATACGGGGGTCGGTATGGGGGTCGATGATCCTGGTCGAATTGTCCGACCCCCAGACCAAAAATCAGATTTTTAAGGTCTGATTCTAGGTTCATTTCCCATTATTTCTTCCCTGTTTCGACTCGTCTCCCACCTCTGAGTTGCTACAGTGCCACTCCGCCATATTGGTCAATTTGGGTCCATGTTTCGACGTCCACATCGTTCCTACCGGTATGTTTTCTCATTTTTACCTGTTTTTAGGTTTCCATTTCTAGGTTTTCGCCCGTTTAACTTGTATTTTTCAAATTAAACTTTTTCCAACCGTAAAAATTCGATTTTATTGGGGCTTTTGTTATTGGTGTCTCGAGGAACGAAAGCCATCAAAAATTTTTGAGTTTCATCGGTTGGTTATCGAGAAACTTGGATTTTTGCTCTTTTTGCCCTAATTTGTCGAAATTTTCGATTTCTCACAATTTCTTCAAATTGGATCCCATTAGTTGGAATTTTCTACTAGGTGAGTGTTGTAGGATATGTTAGAACCTACGTAAGTCCTCTTGCCCACGTGTATGGGTGACAAGTGAGGCTTTTGGCCCACTTACGTCGTTATAATGTCAAAATTTTGGCTTTTTCTACCCTACTAACATGCTTATCTGTTTTCTTTCTTATTTGCAGATATCATGGCCCATACCAAAGTACCTAGAGTTCGTGATCCTCTTCGTTTCCGCTCTAACGAAGCCGAGGCACAGTATTCCCACTACGCTCGCAAGAAAGTGGAGGGTGGTCGTATGGTGAACTTGGCTGAGTTGGCCCTGTTCAATGTAGAGAGGGCGTTTAGTGATATGGGCTGGCTCCCAGTCATCACTTACGACGCATGCACCTGTCCGGATTTAGTACGCCAGTTTTATTGTAACCTCCAGGTGGTGGGGGATTACAATGATGTCGAGAGGGGTCATGAGCTGCGCATCACAAGCTATGTCAAAGGGGTGAACATTTCATTCGATTATCGGCAGCTGGCCAACCTACTGGGCATTTCCTATGATGGCCCCATGGTTTTCTGTGCTCTGGGAGAGCCCCAGTTCTTCTCTTTACAGATGAGGGCCGAGATCGATAATCAGCTCCTACGACCTGATCGCTGGCAGATGAGGGCATGCTATATGCGTCCAGCTCCACGGGTATACTGCAAGATTATTTAGCATAACCTGATCCCGCAGGGTGGCCATTACGAGAGGGTTTCCCAATTGACCCAGTATCTTTTGTACAGCATTTACACTAGACAGCCCATCTGCCTTCCGTACATCATTATGCGTACTATGATCACTGCTACGTTGCCCAGTCACACTAGCAACCTTCCGTACGGACGTATGATCACTATGCTGCTTACCCGCCCGGGGGTTGATTTAGTGGATGAGAAGATTCAGGAGAAGACCTTCTCGTCGCCTCTAGATTGGGAGGTTATTTGCAAGATGGGCATGCGGGATGCCCAGGTCAATGATGAGGAGAGGAACGCAATGGTGGGCCCTCACACTCGCGTAGAGATAGCTAACGCTGAGGCAGCTGCCGCCGCTGTTGGAATTTATGCGGAGCCTGTTGATGATGATGACCGCATGTACATGGATGTAGACTCGTTACCACCGCCTTCACCTACGCATGCGGCTGGAGCTGGTACTTCATATGCGGTGGGTCCTTCTCATGAGGCTGGTCCTTCTCATGCGGCTGGTCCTTCACACCCACCTTCTGATATGATGGAGATGTTGCATGAGATCAGAGAGGCTCAGCACAGATCTGATCAGAGGATGGAGGAGTTACTAGACGCTCAGCATGTGAGAGTGGATGAGCACATAGACGCCCAGCATCAGACATGAGGATGGGAGAGTTACTAGACGCTCAGCGTCGGATTGATCAGCGGGTAGCGGATCTTACAGCTAGTGTTCAGACGACCCAAACTCAGATAGCCTGGTTGACTAGAGTCTACGCTGAGGATTATGACAGAGATCGTGAGGCACCGCCTCCTCCTTCACCTCCAGCTTCATGATTGTATCTATTTTCTTTCATTGTACTACAGAGTAACTGTCCGGGTTCTGTACTCTGCTTTAGCTATGTATGTACATTTGTTTCCCTCTCATTGTATGTAAAATTGTTTCTTCCTTTAATAGATGCATTATTGTCTTTTCAAATTTGGTCTCAAACATCACTTGTGCTTATAGTGTGTTAATATTACAGTTTTTACTTTTATCCTATCTCACTTCACAATTCGTCGTGAGGGTATGCTAGTTTAGCGGACACAGGCTGAGATGCTCTGATACCAAGTTGTCACACCCCAATTCCGCACACTTCAGAATGGTGTGATGAACCACTAGCAAACCAACGGTTCAACCAGGATCTCGTACAGATGGTATCCGGCTGATCTAAACCTCATACATCCACATTCATAATCAGAGTAAATACACAATAGCGGAAGTCTTATAGTAAAATGAACTGAGAATCTACTGTGATATTAATATTTAAATAGCAAATTATTCTGTATCAACTGAGACATAAATAAATATCAAATACATGTCCTTAATAAATTCAAATAAATAAATCTAGAATAAAAAAAACATCTAATCGAATACACATGAGTTGCACTCGCAAGAGGAGTCATGTGTATCCAATGCATCTTCCACTTCCATCGCCGCCACGTTCCCATACACTGGAGCATTTATATAATCTTCGACGGTAATACCTGCATCATCAACTAAAAATATTCGACGTCGAGGGGTGAGCACACATCATGGCTCAGTGAGCAAACAAAACAATGCAACAATACATATGCATGCAGTCAAATCATATCTTTGGTCTAGTTTATAGTTTGCAATGTGCTATAGAAAGGATAGGTGGCCGCCGCACCTCTATACATGAGTGTGTGGAAACGCCCAATGAAAACGGCACCGTCACCCCACATGCACCCAAAATGGCACAATATACACCCCATGAAAAACGGTCATGGCTGTACCGGTTGATACCATACCAACAAATAAACCCCTGTTGGCTAGGGTTGCAAACTGGGCTCGCAACTAACCAATCCTAATGCCAAACAGTGTATCCAAGGCCTCACCCCAGTATCCCTCAGAACATCCATAGAGATAGAGCTAAGGCCCCCCGGTAAAGTCAGAGACTACAAGGACCGAGACCACCTCCCCTGATACTCTACGACATAATAGTTCTGCTAAGGTAATGGCGATACGACGACGTCAGTGGACATGACTTGAATAGGCTATGGCACAATATACCCCGATGAAAACGGCATCGAAGTACCGGTTGATACCATCCCTACCCGCACCATATACACTGGCCAAACACAAACATTCACATGCCTATTCCTATCATCATCATCATCATCATGTAATAAACAATAAAGTAAATATGCATGAACAAATAATAGAAATATTGGATGACATGTTGAATGCACATACAAACATACATGCATAAAATTAATCTGACATTGGACTCAAGAAATAAAATAGTTTATTATTAACCAATTAGTTTAGGTCTTGTTCCCTCACCTTAGCTTGTTAATAGATCCTCTTCCAAACTTTAGAATCACATTTATATTGTTATTATATTGCTAAAAGACCTAACAAAGTCGATAGAACTTAATTAGAATTTATTCCGAATTTAAAAACCATGTTGTTAACTGGGGGTCGGAGGTAGGGAGTAATGATCGACCCCTGGTGTGACCACCCCTATTCTGGACTTCCCGAACACTGGGGGTCGATGCTCAGGGTCTGGTAGGGTCGATTGGCCATCGACCCCCCATGCGACCCCCTGTGGGTTTTGGTCAATTTTCTTCCTTAAAACCATTCTTCATGTTTGGGGTCCTATGGCTTGCTATTACAGTCCATATTACACATGTTCTACGGCCTAGAACCATGATTCATTCACCTAAATGGCTTTCATGACTTCCCCATGGTTTCCCATGAAAACCTAACCATGGGTTGATGGTTTGGGATTCTTCGAGATCATACTCTCTTCATTATCTAACCTAAGGTCTGTAGAAACTCATGGAATTAGTATCCATACCTGAGAAGAATACTCCTTCTCTGCAACTCTTCTCCTTTTTACTTTCTTCTTTTCCTTGCTTCTCTTCTTCTTCTCTTCCTTCTCTTCTCTTTCTCTCAATTCAATTAGGGTTGTAAAAGGAGTGAAAGAGGCTTAGGGACATCCTATATATAGAGTAGAAACTCCTAAAATAAGTCCCATTGATATTTGGAAAGAGTCCAACCGAAATTAGAAAACTTTCCTAATTTCTGTTTCTGACGGCAACTGGGGGTCGATGAGGGGGTCGATGATCCCGTCGACCCCTGGTTCCTATAGTGTCCAACCCCCTCTGTAAAACTGGGGGTCTGACCTTCTGTCTTGGGGGGTTCGACCCTCCCTTGCTGGGTATGCGACCCTCCCCTTAATTTAAGTGTTTTTGGGTCGATTTAATACTTGGGATTACGATCTCCTTCACGCCCTTGGTCCATTTTGCTGGACCATGATGGGTAAACCTGGTTCAAGGTGGTAAGACCGGGTTAGTTTGATACAGGTCTTACAATCTATGTCAAGTGTGCATGATGTATTCCATGTTTCATTATTGAAGAAGTACATCAGAGATCCAACGCATGTTTTGACAGTAGATTCACCTGATTTGACTGATGACTTGACATTTGAAGTAGCACCAACTAAAATCACCAGCCGAAAGGTTCAACGACTACACAATCGTGACATCTATTATGTTAAAGTCACCTGGAGAAGCAAAGATATAAAATAAATTACATGGGAAGAAGAGAATGCTATGCAAAAGCAATGCCCTCATCTTTTCGACTCGGAAGGTATGTACCAATTTCAAGGACGAAATTTTTAATAAGAAGGGGGGAGTTGTAAGACCCGTATCAAACTGACCGGTCATACCACCTTGTACCAGGTCTACCTATCATGGTGTAGCCAAGTGGACCAAGTGCGTGAAGGAAATCACAAGACCAGGTATGAAATTGACCTAAAATAGTAAATTGAGGGTAGGGTCGCATGCCTAAACGAGTAGGGTCGACCCTATGCTCAACAGAGTCCAACCCATGACTTTTCAGTACTAGGGTCGGATGACTTGAGACCCTAGGGTCGATGGATCCTGCGATTTGTTTGGTCTGCGAGTTGGATTGTCTTCTCAACTACTAGAATTAGTGTCCTAATCCATTTTCTCTTTTGAAATTGGTAGGAAGGAGGGAATCCTCCAACTTACCATGATTGGAGCCCAACCCACTCCAAACGTGAATGGCGTATGGACTAATCTTTCCTTCTCATTCTCTGCACAAACCAAAAGAGAAAAGAGAGAAAGGCAGCAATAGAGTTCTGACGCGTTTTGGAAAAGGAAGAAGAAAGGAGAAAAGGAAAGACTCGTCTACCATTGAGGCAAGCCTTGATAGCATCATCGTCATGGAAATCCTCTCTAGTATCCTCTCGCCACTTCTCTAAGTTCTTTTCATATGAAAATAGTTGAATTAATCCACGGAGAAACCATGTAATCATGATTCCATAACTATCATCTCCCTTGCTATTACTAAGACACATTTAAGGACCTATTTGAATGTTGGATTAGATTCGAAGAAGGACTGAGATCTGACGATAATAATAAATGGTGGAAAAATATAGTTTAATCATGAAGAACCCTTGACTCATATTATCCCTGGATAAAAACTCATTCACCATCAAAGGGAATTACCAAAGGAGTTATGTAGATGATTTGGACAAACTTGAAAAGGATCAAGACCTATGGAATAGTGGAAAAATGGAATTAAATGGACTAATAGTGGGATCTAAGTATCCCAGACCTTTGTGTTAGTTTTGAAGGACCTATTATGGACTGAAATCCAAGAAAACCCTTCTTGGTATTGCTGGAATTGGATCTAAGATATAAAATTAAATCTAGCAATATCGATAAATTGGGAAATGCAATCAATGCCAATACCATGAGCTAAAATGGGATTTTTGAACCCAAACTTCTTATTTAGGCTTAATAAAATCCAAGAAGAGCACATTGTCAAAATCAGTCAGTTTTGACCACATTTTGATGTGCA
Source organism: Protea cynaroides (assembly GCA_028583415.1). Classification (NCBI taxonomy): domain Eukaryota; kingdom Viridiplantae; phylum Streptophyta; class Magnoliopsida; order Proteales; family Proteaceae; genus Protea; species Protea cynaroides. The sequence goes on from CM053268.1 coordinate 86,074,183, forward strand.
GTCGATGGCACGTGCCGCACACCAATGGTCAAGACCTTGAGGTCAATGCCTTGGGCTGCACTGCAATTTGACCTCAGATGCTTACCAACTTTGGTCAGTAGCTTCCTAGGATTCTTATGAACCTGTCATGTGTTTATATTCCTGAGATCATATGTTTACATGTAAGACCCATATCAAACTAACCGGTCTTACCGCCTTGTACCAGGTCTACCTACCATGGTCGAGCCAAGTGGACCAAGTGTGTGAAGGAAATCACAAGACCAAGTATGAAATTGACCAAAAACTGTAAAATTGAGGGTAGGGTCGCATGCCTAAACAGGTAGGGTCGACCCTATGCTCAATAGAGTCCAACCCATGACTTTTCAATACTAGGGTCGGATGACTTGAGACCCTAGGGTCGACGGATCCTACGACCCTAGCATCGACCCTAGGATGACAGACTGAAATCGTAATTAGGAAACTTTCCTAATTTCAAGGGGATGCTTTTCTAATCTCGATGGGATTTATTTTGAGAGGTTTTCCTCTATAAATAGGACGTCCCTTAGCCTTTTTCACTCCTTTTGAAACCCTAATTGAAAGTGAGAGAAAGAGAAGAGAAGGAGAAGAGAAGGAGAAATGGAGAAGAAGACTAAGGAGAAGAAATTCAGAGAAATATCTGAATCATAGCAACCCTAAGGTATGAATACATTCTCCATGAGTTATGTAAGACCCTAGAATAGTTCATGAAGAGGGTAGAATCTAGGAGAAACCAAATCATCCATCCATGGATAGATTCCAATGGAATCCATGGAGGAAATCATTGTAAACAAAGTGTGTAACTTGGCGTTTTGAGCCATAGAACAATCAGAGAATGGACTATAAAAGTAAGCCAAAGCATTTAAACATGAAAGAATGGACTGTAGGATGAAAGGTCGACTCAAACTACGTGTGGTAGCACCTAGGGTCGATGGATAACCGACCCTATGACCAACCCTACACCCTGGGGTCTCAGAAAACTGCTACCCTACATGCGACCCAACCTACGACCCTAGTAGTACAGCAAGCCTAAAACTATTGGAATTAATTCTAATTAAAATCTATCGACTTGTTATGTAAGAACCATGTTCTAAAACCGGGTCTAAACCATGATTTTATGTGATGATAGGTGTTCCAATTATAACCGGACCGGAGGGCGAAGCCGGGTGACGAACCACTCAAAGTTCAGGTAAGAAAAACTGTAAAAAATGCCTAAAAACTCATACCGGTCTCACTATACCGGTTGCAGTATAGTGCAACCGGTATGTGCCACCGGTATGGGCATATAATGCCCATAATGCCATACCGGCCTCACCATACCGGTTGCACCATAGTGCAACCGGTATGTGCCACCGGTATGGTATACCGGTTGGACTATACCGGTTTGAGTGAGTCTGGGGTCTCCAACCGGTATGTGCGACCGGTATACCCATTTCCGGCTGTAGATAGACTCCAGTGAGCCTTTTTCTCAGAATGGAAACTTTTTAAGTTTCCATTCTGAGGGAAAACCTTCCATGGATGGTCTCCCTCTATTAATAGAGAAGGAGACACTCCATTGCTCCTTCTCAAACACTCTCGCCGTCTGGAGAAGAACTGAGAAGGAGCAAGGAGGAGCATACCGCCAACCGACAACCACAACCGGTAAGTGCTCCATATTGTATTGTTATTTAGAGAACAGATCGGAGCCGCGAAGCGGCGCAATGATCCAAAAGGATTAAAATTTCCATGGTTCTTCCTCATTCGAACCTAAAGCCACTAAAGATACAAAAGATTAGAGTTTTCATTTGATACGGCATTATAGCCGAGATCCGAAAGCCACTAGAGGGCTTGGAACTTAGGAAAAAGGTAGCAGAAAACCTTAGAGACCTAATTGTTAGCCAACAAGGAGGGGAGATCCGAGATCTCGTTCTCGGATCCAACCGCAGGGTATACCGGATGGACTTTAGGTCCAGCAGTATGACCTTGCGGTATATACCGCAGGCACATACAGGTCTCACTCAGTGAGATCTGAGTGAGATCGGTAAGTGCAACCGGTATATACCGGTTGCACATACCGGTTGCAGTATGTGAGACTGGTAAGTGCAACCGGTCTCACCGGTACCTGCAACCGGTATGGGTTTCCGAGCCTGGTTTGCTTGGCCAAACCTGGTTTCGACCCCTAAAACTTTAATAAATGAATTCTAACAGTGATTATGTAGGACCTGTAGACACTGTGAGTAAGTTCTCTAACGCAGAACGGGATCAGTATCACGCGTCAGGTAAGGAACCAGACCCCAAACCTAAATAACTAATCAACAGTAAACCTCTGTGATATATTTCTGTATTTGTAAATACATATTGTTTGATGTCTGTGCATTTCACATGCCATGTAGTTGCTTTATTTTATCTTATTATAATCATGCATTTCATATGCTAGGATTGTTGTATGTTTAGGCATGTGTATGTTTTCGTTAGTGTGTGGAATGTGAAGGGGATGTGCCCTGGATATATCCACAACTAACACTTTTCTCGTATCGCCCTTACCTTAGAAAACTCAGTGCGAATAGGGTATCAGGGGGAGGACGTGGGATTGTGGTTCTTCCTGCCCACCAGACTCGAGCCCTATCTCTATGTCGTAGGGGGTTGTGTTGGGGTAGGGTTATATAGTCTTTACCTTAGCGGACTTGGTGCGAATAGGGTATCAGGAGGAAGACGTGGGATTGTGGTTCTTCCTGCCCGCCAGACTCGAGCCCTATCTCTATGTCGCAGGGAGTCATGCTGGAGTAGGACCTTGGATACTGTATTGACATCTAGGACTGGTTAGAAACGAAACCCACTTGCAAGCCCTTGCCAATAGGGGTTTAGGTATTGGTACGGTATGGGGTATCAGGGGGAGGACGTGGGATTGTGGTTTTTCTTGCCCGCCAGACTTGAGTCCTATCTCCATATCGGAGTGAGTGTTTTGGGGCAACAGCAGTAGTGTGGTAGGTGCCTGAATGTTGGATGTGCTCACACTCTCGTGCATGGAGGTGCGATGGCCGCCAAACCTTACCATAGCACATTTGCAAGTTATACCTGGCCCAAATTGTAATGTTATCTCATGCATATTGTACTGTTGCATTGGTCTTGTACTTACTGAGCTAAGTTGTGAGCTCACCCATATATATATATATATATATATATATATATATATATATATATATATATATATATATATATATATATATATATTTTATATCTATATATATATTATATTATATATATATATATATTTATTTATTTATTTTCAGATCTTGATGCAGGGTATACGGTGGAGGACTTCATGACTGCTCTAGCTTACAACATAGTGGCTACCCTGGACTCCCAGACAGTGGAGGACGAGCATGATGCGTCATGCGAGTGCTCGTTCTGTGTCTTTTCCCAGTGATAGGTTTATTTTTAGTTAAAGCTTTGTAATAATTACTATTTAAATTTTGATGGATGATGGAATAAGTTGGATATTTTATTTAAATTATAATTTAGATCTCGGCTCATTTATTTATTTCCGCTGCTATGTAATATATCTCTGATTTTGTTAGCCTGCTTGGGAATGATTGGTTGACATGGTCTATTGAGATCCTGGTGTGAACCGTGGTTTAGAGCCGGTTCACTCACACTTCTGGTTCAACCGGAATTGGGGTGTGACAACTTGGTATCAGAGCACTAGGCTCTCGTCCGGCCTAATCATTCTGCATCTAACTGTATCCAATGAGCTGAGTTAGGAAAATTAAAAACTTTAATAAGAACACACCATAAGCTTGTTTGATGCCTGAGACTTAAGAAAGATGCATAATATACATATAATGGAAGAACAATTATAAACATTTAAGAATTTAAAGGAAAAAAATTAGTCATTTCATAAAAATTTCTTCAAGTACAAGTGAACAACAGAGTACAGTCCACAAGTCGGACAGTTACTCTAGTAACAAAATAAAATACATGAGAATCAAATAAAAACTACATCTGCCTAAGGTGGTGTAGCAGGCCTAGTGGTACTGGGTCTGCAATATCATAGTCTCGCTCGTACACCTCTCTGAGCCAATGAACCTGGTCCTATGTGACCCGTAGGCTACAAGCTAAACGCCCCAACTCCTGACCCATCTCATGCTGAGAATCCATGAGTCCTCTCTGGGTATCAAGAATGTCCCTCTGGGTATCAAGAATGTTCCTCTGGGTATCAAGGATGACTCTCTGGGTATCTCTGATCTCCGAAAACATGCTTGACACAGAGTTCGAAGGGGGACGGGATGGTCCAGCAACTGAAGAAGGCCTGGATGACCTAGTAACTGGAGAAGGCCTAGATGGTCCAGCCACTGGAGAAGGCCTAGAAGGTCCTGCAACTGGAGAATGCTGGGGTGTATGTGCTGGGATGTCCTCCATGTGCGCATCCCCATCATCTCCCCTCTCAGCTGCCTCTGCTGCTGCAGCTGCTGCTACTGCTAGGGCTGCATGGTTCCTGGGTAGGAGGGGACGAGCCTGTAACTCCTCGTCACTGAGCTCTAGATCATCCATCTGCATCTTATAGATGGCCTCGGAATCTATATCAGAACACATAGTGAGCTCTACAGCCACCTCACCCTGCATATCCACTCCCAAACGCTGTAGCAAAGCTGTGATCAACCTACCATATGGGAGATTGCCCGACACATTAGGCATGGCTGCGAAGATCATAATCCGCATAATCAAATAAGGCAAACAAACCCGTTGTCGAGTATCCACACAATAGGTGAGGTACTGAGTCAACTGGGATAACTCGCCATAATGTCCACTCTGGGGAACAATGTTATGCTGAATAATCCGGTAGAAAAGGCGAGGTTGAGGACGTAGGTTGGAAGCCAGCATAACTCTACCAGGCAACAAGATCTGTGCGGCAATAGCTGCCTGCAAGTCCTCAGTGAGATACCCTTTGGCTCTGGGCGGACAATAAATGAGTTCCCCGTCATCAGGAATCTCTAGAAGGGCAGCTAACTCGGCGACATTAAATGAAATCATCACCCCATTCACATAGCTGGTGATGCGAAGATCTCTAGCGTGCTCCCAATCATCTAAATCACCCTCCACCTCCAGGTTGGTGTAGAATAATTTTACCAGGTTGGGACGTGTAATCTCCCTAAATTGAATAAGGGGTAACCAACCCACAATCCCAAAAGCAGACTCCACATCGAAGCGGTGAAGATGCTCCAAGTTGACAAAACGGCCTGCTTCAATGCGCTTGGCCCGAAACCATTCAAGGCGTGAAGCGGCCGCCTCTGATCGGAAATACCTCTCGTCATATAAGACTGTAGGGGGATCTGGCCTGTGCATACCAGGCATATATGAGCGTTTCCCTGCTCCACGACGGCCAGACATAGTGTATCTGCTAAACAAGAAACCATAGTCAGTTAGAGACAAATATAGAAAATGGTGAAAAACCCTAACAACATATCGAATATGAATGAAACAATCTATGGAGGTGGTATAAGGCTAATATACGTTAAATAAGTTCGTAAAAATAAAGAAATGAAGGTATAATCACCAAAAATTGTCAAAAATCTCGAAAAACCTAGAAACCTAGGTTAAAAGGTCGAAATGTTTAGGTTTCCAGTAAACCAATCGATAAAACTCCATATTGGTTGAGGTTTTTTACCCAATTAGGCCCCTAAAACATTTCTCAAGTGAAGAAAGAAGTTTTCTATGGCTAAAAACTTCCAAATCAAGAAAAACCTAGATTTTGGTATAAAAGACGATGAAAAATTTCTAAAAAGAGAGAAGAGAAGGAGGAGCTTACCTGAGAGACGAGATTGGCACACTAGAATCAAGTAGAAACAATCTTTTAGACACCGGATGCACTGTAGAGACTCGGAGACTCGGAGAGAAATCGCCACCGGAGTAAACACAAAAGAGAAAAGTAAGAAATGAACCAAAAATCGTGATTTTAAAGCATTTTTGGCTATACCGGTCGCACATCTAGGCTGGATAGTGCGACCGGTACCTCCCTGCGGTATGGTGCGACCGGTACCTACCACAGGGTATACCGGTTGCACATACTGATGGGAAGTGCGACCGGTACCTCCCTGCGGTATGGTGCGACCGGTACCTACCACAGGGTATACCGGTTGCACATACTGATGTGGCGACCGGTACCTCCCTGTGGTATGGTGCAACCGGTACCTACCACAGGGTATACCGGTTGCACATACTGATGGGCAGTGCGACTGGTACTGCCTGCGGTATGGTCCAACCGGTATGTCTGAACAGCCATACCTGTCTCACTCCAGGAGAGACCGGTACCGCCATTGGAACCCTACAGAGAGAGGTGATCCAAAACCATCCCAATAAATTGTCGAAACTCGATTCCAAACATCACACTTGCATAATAAGACATTGTTCATATGGGAAATTTCGACAGAATAACTAAAAATTTTGTTTATAAAAATTTTCTTTCTTTTCTTTCCTGTTAATGAATCCCTAAGCTGCATATGTTGAAGCTAAATTATTGGAATAATTTTCTAAGATTTTCTATGTGTTTCAATGTATTCAGATATCGTACAGGAAAAGTAAATTTCTTCAATGGTAGGAGGAAATGGACGTAGAGTTCATCGTCGGCGCCGTCACTCAAGGGCGCCTACCATGGATAGAAGTTCAGGGACAGAAAACTCAGAAGAAAATGTCGAAAGGGTGAGAGGGGAAGAACTCAACCCCCTAAATGACACTGAAGATATGGTAAAGGAAAATGAAGAAGGTCCATCACAGGGACAACCTTCTTCTAGCTCTGAGACAATGATGGCAAATTTGGTCACTAATATGGAGGCCCAGCAGAAGAAGTTTTTCGAGGAAATGCTAAAAATGTTTAGGCCACCTGGGCCTGTGTCGACACCTACATACATGCCATCCACAAATGTTGAGAATGTTCAAGCAGCACCAGTTGGGGTTAGCACAGCCAATGAAGTACCACCACAACAAGATCAGCCCAACACAGTACCCCAACCAGTTACAGGGACGCCAGTTCACAACCAATATCAGGGGGGGTATCAGTATCAGAATCAGGGTGCATACTATGGTGGGTATCAGGGAGGAAATCAGAAAGGCTACCCATATCAGCCACAATGGAATGGACAGGCACCATATGGGCAGGTCCCTTATGCTCAGAGTAGCCTATCCAAAGTCGTGAATAGATTCTTGAAGCTCAAACCACCTACCTTTACAGGAAAGTCAGGGAAAACACTGTGGCCAGCACAGTGGATAACTGAAATGGAGAAAAAGTTTCGGCTACTGGATTGCCAGGATGGGGACAAAGTGTTATATGTCACTCATATGCTGAAAGAAGAGGCCAATGGGTGGTGGAGCTCGACTAAGTCGTACCTGGAAACCAAGCATCAAATTATCACTTGGCCCCTATCAAGGAGGAATTATTTGACAAATACTTCCCCAGGAGTTTTCGTGATCAGATGGAAAGAGAATACCTTAACCTACAACAGTCACAGATGACAGTGGAAGCCTATCAGCAGAGGTATGAGGTGTAAGACCCGCACTCTTAAAACCCGATCTAACCTTGGTTTTGTGTCGTGACAGGTTTTTCGATCACCACCGAGCCAGACGGGGCAAGCGGATAACAAAAAGGTACAAAATCGGACCGAATTCGACCAATTATACCTGATTTTAGGTATACCGGTCGATGGTACCGGTCTTGGTACCGGTCGACCGGTATGGCCTGCACAGCTATGTGCGGGAATTTGGAAATTGGTCTCTACGGGTCCTGCTTTCCTGATTTCGAATCCTAGGAGTTTCCTAATCCTAGTAGGGTTACTAAACCCTATTTCTAGCCTATAAATACACCCTTAACCCTCCTCAAATCCTTTCCATTGTCTCTCGCAAACCCTAGAGAAGAGAAAGAGGTGGAAAAGGAGAAGGAGCTAGGAGGAAGAAGAAGGAGCCGCCATTACCGTTCGACGAAGCTCACGCTACGCCTGTCAACGGTAAGTGTTTGAATCCCTCTTCTTACCCTATGTTAGTTGTGTGGGTGGATCAATACCATGCAAAGTAGGTATTGATCTAAAACCCTAATTTGGCCAATAAACCCTAAGTTGCCGTCAAACCCTCGATTTGAGTTTCGAGATGATATTCATCGAAACGAGACTTGAATGAGTTGGGGATAACTCTAACTCAAAGCCTAGACTTAGAATGGATAGGAGAAACCCTGAAAATCCATGGAGGATGATCGAAGGCAGTCGAAAAACCCATGTATGGTCTTCCGGAGACACACCGGTCGACTATACCGGTTGCACATAGTGCGACCGGTATGTGGCGACCGCTACCTCTCGGGAGGTTATTTGTGGGGGACTGGCTGACCATACCGGTCGCCAGTCTTTCCCATAGAGTTGCGATCGGTATATGCCACCGGTCAGCTCTGTGAGGGTAGTTGTGATCTCTGTTGGTTTCCGACCAAAATGAAACCCTAAACAATATATTCTAATGAAACCCTAATATTATGTAGGACTTTGTGACTTATCGTTTGGATCTTGCGACGTGGAGCAAGTGATCGAACAAGCGTCAGGTAAGGGAATCTGACCTAAACCTAATAATTAATGGACGGTAAATCGTTGTTAATCATTGAATATCTATGATGTGATGTTTGTGCATATTCACATGCCATCCTTTACTTTCAGTTATTATTATTATTGTTCATGCATTCATAGGATGTGATTGTTAGGCATGTGATTGTTTTCGTTGGTGTGTGGAGTGGGGCATGGGCCTGGGATCGCTCTTCACACTAGCACTTTTGTAGTATTCTGTCTTAACATGCTTGGTACGGGTGGGGTATCAGGGGAAGGTCGTGGTACGGTGGTCTCCGATATTGATGTTGTCCCGGCCATTGTTATGTGGTACTGTGGATTCCGAGTCGACGCTGGCTTGTCCACGATGCTTTAGCTCTATCTCTATGCCGTAGGGAGTTATGTTGGGATAGGGTCTACCTGCGTATTGTTTCTATCCTAGTGGGTTAGTTGCGGATAGGGTATCAGGGGGAGGTGAGGTATTGTGGTCTCCGACCCGGCCTGCACGCTCTAGCTCTATCTCTATGCCGTAGACGGTTGTGCTGGGATAGAGCGTACATTGTTGACATATAGGATTGGTTAGTTGCGAGCCCAATTTGCGAGCCCTGGCCAGTAGGGGCTTAGGTACTGGTATGGGTAGAGTATCAGGGGAGGTACGGGTATACCTTAGCTCTATCTCTATTCCATGATGGGTGCATGTGGGTTGGTGGTAGTGTGATCTACTGTGCGATGCCACACACTCGTGTATAGAGGTACGGGGGCCACCAAACCTTTCTATAGCACATTGCAAACTTAAAACCAGACCACAACATAAAATGATTGTTACTCATGCATAATCTTGTGAAACTGTCTGATGGCCTTACTGTGCTATGTTGTGAGCTCACCCTTTGTGCACACATTGTTTTAGATGTTGATGCAGGATACACTGTGGACGATTATGTGAACGCTCCGACGTATGGAGGTGTAGCTGCTCTGGATGTACAAGCAGGGGAGGACGAGCATGATGCTTCATGCGAGTGCCCTTTCTGCGTGTACCTGTGATGGATTTTATTTAGTTGTTTCAGTTATTTTTGTTTGATATTAAGAGATGTAAAAGATTATTATTTTATGTGTTTGAATTTGAATAATGGGATATTTATTTAAATTATCAATAGATACTCAGTTCATTCTATTTAAAGTCTTCCGCTGTATATTTTTATTCTGATTGTGGTTATCTGTAATGGTTTGTATGGGTGGACACGGCCTATTCGTGATCCTGGTGTGAACCGTTGGTTCAATGACGGTTCACTCACACCATTCTGGTTGGATCAGAATTGGGGCGTGACATGAGGAGTTATCCTTCTTTGCCCCAACCAGTATGCAGGAGGAAGCAACAAAGACTCGTCGATTTATCATGGGTCTTCGGGGTGCTATCCGAGAACATGTATTGGGCCGGGGAATGAACATTTATAATGAAGTGGTACAGGTGGCGCGGGTCATTGAGTCAAGTCAGAGAGAAAGTTTCCTTTCACAAAATAGGGGTCTGAAGAGACCTAATCCTGAGATCCAAGGTGGAAGAAACAATAGGCCATACCGACCATTCAGGCCACCAACTAGCACCATGCCTCCCAGACCGGCTCTTGCAATGCAACCACAGGTCACAGGGCCTAACCCTAATGTAAAATGCTTCAATTGCCAACAGGTGGGGCATTATGCCAGAACATGCCCACAACCAAAGAGAGAGCAACAGCAAGGCAAGGTGTATGCTGTTACCACAGAAGAGGCAGTCGCATCACCAGATGTGGTTACAGGTATGATTTTGTACTTGTTCCTTAATTGTTGCATTAAACTGTTTATGCATTTGAAACTAAGGGAGAATTTGAATTAAAACCTCAGGTACAGTAATTATAGCAAGGGTACCTGCAAGAGTCCTGTTTGACTCCGGGGCCACCCATTCTTTTGTATCCGTATCATTCGGGAAAGGACTAGGTCAACCCATCAAGACTCTACGACCAAGTCTGCTATCGGTCTCCCATGGGAATGGAGGTGGTATTAGAAGAATATTATGGTCCTTGTCAAGTGCATATTGAAGGATGAGAATTGGAAGCCAATCTAGTCCAGCTAGAGATGTCAGATTTTGATGTGATTCTGGGAATGGACTGGTTATCTAAACACTCGGCGAACCTGCTATGTGCCGAGAAGAAGTTGATATTCAAAGATAATGAAGGGATTGAGTTTAACTTTAAAGGGGCTAAGTTGCCTAGGAAGAGAAAGCTCATACTCTCAGCCTTAAAAGCAAAGAAGTGCTTAGAGAAAAGGGGAGTAGGATTCCTTGTGTCAGTGGTGGATGTGACCGCTGACCTGCCAAAAATGGAGGACATCGATGTAGTACGGGAATTTCCTGATGTATTTCCAGAAGACCTACCCGGGTTGCCACCAGACAGGGCTACTGAGTTTGTGATAGACCTACTACCAGGGGTGGCACCTGTGTCTAAAGCACCGTATAGGATGGCTCCTACCGAGTTGAAAGAATTAAAAACTCAGCTGCAAGAACTGCTAGACAAGGGATTTATAAGGCCTAGTATCTCACCTTGGGGAGCACCTGTACTCTTTGTCAAGAAAAAGGATGGTAGCGTACGTTTCTGTATGGACTATCGTGAATTGAATAAGCTCACTATCAAGAACAAGTACCCATTACCAAGGATAGATGATTTGTTCGATCAACTACAAGGTTCAAGTGTATTCTCGAAGATTGACCTGAGATCAGGGTACCATCAGCTCAAGATTAAGGAAGCAGACATCCCCAAAACAGCTTTCAGAACGCGTTATGGACACTATGAATTCCTAGTGATGTCCTTTGGGTTGACTAATGCACCTGCATCCTTCATGGAGTTAATGAACCAGGTATTCCATGACATGTTGGATACGTCGGTTATCGTGTTTATCGATGATATCTTAGTATACTCTAAGGACCAGGAGACGCATGCAGTGCATCTAAGAGCCGCATTACAAAGACTGAGAAGAGAGAAGCTATATGTAAAATTCAAGAAATGTGAATTTTGGTTAAAGGAAGTGGCCTTCCTTGGTCACGTGGTTTCTGCTGAAGGAATCAAGGTAGACCCCAGTAAAATTTCAGCCATTGTAGGATGGGAGGTGCCGAAGACAGTTGCTGAAATTCATAGTTTCCTGGGCTTAGTTGGATACTACAGAAGGTTTGTGGAAAATTATTCCAAGATTGTTGTTCCACTCACCAGATTGACCAAAAAGGGGGAGAAGTTCATATGGACTGATGAATGTGAGAAATGCTTCCAGACATTGAAGTCAAAACTGGTATCAGCATCTATATTGACTATTCCAGCCCCAGACCATCCATTTACATTATATACAGATGCTTCAGGTCTAGGACTGGGTTGTGTGCTGATGCAAGGAGAACAGGTGATAGCCTATGCCTCAAGACAGCTGAAAGAGCATGAGAAGAACTACCCTACTCATGACCTAGAATTGGCAGCGGTCATTCATGCTATCAAGACTTAGAGGCACTACTTGTATGGCGAGAAATTTCAGATTAAGTCTGACCACAAAAGCCTGACATATCTTTTCACCCAGAAAGATCCGAACATGAGGCAGAGGAGGTGGCTTGAATTACTCAAGGACTACGACTGTGACATTCAGTATCACCCTGGTAAAGCTAACATTGTAGCTGATGCACTGAGCAGGAAATGGGCATCGAACCCTAAAGCAGGACCAAGTACAAATGCAGCGTTGTGCGCTGTTGTTCCTGGCTCATTAGAGGATGAAGAACAACACCTAATAAAGTCAGCAGACGATCCTATTGAGCAAGGGTTGATACACCAGTTTACCTTAATGTTTGCAGCATTGAAGATTTTTCCCGATCTGAAGGACGAAATAAAGGCAGCAGTCCTACAGGACCCATACCTCAGGACAGTTCAAGAGGATTTGGAAAAGGGTCGAGCCAATCCTGATTTTACTATTGATGCAGACAAGGTACTCAGATACCGTGGACGTATGTGCATACCTGAGGATGAAGAGCTGGAAATCCGAAATCGGGTTATGTTGGAGGCTCACTCCACCCCATATTCGGTACACCCTGGAAGTACTAAAATGTACCATGACTTGAAAAGGTTGTACTGGTGGAGGGGTATGAAAGCTGATGTGGCCCGACATGTGTTTCAATGTTTAAACTGTCAACAAGTCAAAGCGAAAAGACAAAGGCCTGCATGATTACTACAACCATTACCCAAGCCAGCATGGAAATGGGATTGCATAACCATGGATTTCGTCACTGGATTACCTATGACTCCGAGGTCGGTAAATGCAGTATGGGTAATTGTAGATCGTCTCACCAAGACAGCCAGATTTATCCCTGTCAGACCACAATATACTATGGACAGGTTGGCAAGACTGTACATGGACAATATAGTCAGACTCCATGGGGTTCCAGAGAGTATTGTGTCTAATCGAGATCCACGCTTTACATCTAAGTTCTGGGAAGGACTTCAGAAGGCAATGGGGACGAAACTGAAATTTAGCACAGCTTTCCACCCTCAAACTGATGGTCAGTCGGAGAGGACCATTCAGATCTTAGAGGACATGCTTCGGGCATGTGCTATCGATTTCAAGGGGGCTTGGGATGAGAAGCTTTCACTCATTGAGTTTGCCTACAACAACAGTTACCAGTCTACGATCCAGATGGCCCCATACTAGGCCTTATATGGCAAGAAATGTCGAACACCTTTATTATGGGACGAAGTTGGAGAAAGACGGATCGTAGGACCAGAATTTGTGGAAGAAACCTGTAAGGCAGTAGATCTAATCAAGAACTGAGTAAAGACAGCTCCAGGTGCGTCGGAAGCACTATGCCGACAAACGCACGACGGGATCTTGAATTTATGGTTGGTGACAAGGTGTTCTTGAAGGTGTCACCAGTAAGAGGCTTGAAGCGGTTTGGCAGAAAAGGAAAATTGTGTCCTAGATATGTGGGACCATATGAAATCCTGTCCCAATGCGGCAAAGTAGCCTATCAACTTGCATTGCCACCAGCAATGTCTAGTGTCCACGACGTCTTCCACGTGTCCTTATCGAAGAAATACGTGGGAGACCCCTCACACATTCTTGTTGCAGACCCCCCAGATTTGACAGAAGACTTAACCTTCGAAGTGGTGCCAATCCAGTTCATTAGTAAAAAGGTACAAAAACTTCGAAGGCGAGCTATACACTATGTCAAAGTGGTTTGGAAAAGTCAGGACGTAGAAGAAGTTACTTGGGAAAGGAGGATGCCATGCGACAATAATATCCCCATCTTTTCGACTCTGAAGGTACGTACAATTTCGGGGGCAAAATTTCTTTTAAGGGTGGGGGAATTGTGAGACCCACATGCAAATTTCGGGGACGAAATTTCTTTTAAGGGTGGTAGAGTTGTAAGAACCATGTTCTAAAACCGGGTCTAAACCATGGTTTTATGTGATGACAGGTGTTCCAATTATAACCGGACCGGAGGGCGAAGCCGGGTGACGAACCACTCAAAGTTCAGGTAAGAAAAACTGTAAAAAATGCCTAAAAACTCATACCGGTCTCACTATACCGGTTGCAGTATAGTGCAACCGGTATGTGCCACCGGTATGGGCATATAATGCCCATAATGCCATACCAGCCTCACCATACCGTTTGCACTATGGTGCAACCGGTATGTGCCACCGGTATGGTATACCGGTTGGACTATACCGGTTTGAGTGAGTCTGGGGTCTCCAACCGGTATGTGCGACCGGTATACCCATTTTCGGCTGTAGATAGACTCCAGTGAGCCTTTTTCTCAGAATGGAAACTTTTTAAGGGAAAACCTTCCATGGATGGTCTCCCTCTATTAATAGGGAAGGAGACACTCCATTGCTCCTTCTCAAACACTCTCTCCATCTGGAGAAGAACTGAGAAGGAGCAAGGAGGAGGCAGCCGCCTAGGAAGGAGGAGCATACCGCCAACCGACAACCACTGCTGGTAAGTGCTCCATATTGTATTGTTATTTAGAGAATAGATCGGAGCCGCAAAGTGGCGCAACGATCCAAAAGGATTAAAATTTCCATGGTTCTTCCTCATTCGAACCTAAAGCCACTAGAGATACAAAAGATTAGAGTTTTCATTTGATACGGCATTATAGCCGAGATCCGAAAGCCACTAGAGGGCTTGGAACTTAGGAAAAAGGTAGCGGAAAACCTTAGAGACCTAACTCTAACTGTTAGCCGACAAGGAGGGGAGATCCGAGATCTCGTTCTCGGATCCAACCGCAGGGTATACCGGATGGACTTTGGGTCCAGCGGTATGACCTTGCGGTATATACCGCTGGCACATACAGGTCTCACTCAGTGTGATCTGAGTGAGACCGGTAAGTGCAACCGGTATATATACCAGTTGCACATACCGGTTGCAGTATGTGCAATCGGTATGGTGCCACCAGTATACATATCGGTGGCACATACCGGTCTCACTATGGTGAGATCGGTACCTGCAACCAGTATGGGTTTCCGAGCCTGGTTTGCTTGCCAAACCTGGTTCCGACCCTTGAAACTTTAATAAATGAATAATATAA
The DNA here is from genome assembly GCA_028583415.1 of Protea cynaroides. Taxonomy (NCBI): domain Eukaryota; kingdom Viridiplantae; phylum Streptophyta; class Magnoliopsida; order Proteales; family Proteaceae; genus Protea; species Protea cynaroides. The sequence goes on from CM053268.1 coordinate 86,089,327, forward strand.
ATATGTGATTATGTAGGACCTGTAGACACTGTGAGTAAGCTCTCTGATGCAGAACGGGATCAGTATCACGTGTCAGGTAAGGAACCAGACCCCAAACCTAAATAACTAATCAACAGTAAACCTCTGTGATATATTTCTGTATTTGTAAATACATATTGTTTGATGTCTGTGCATTTCACATGCCATGTAGTTGCTTTCTTTTATCTTATTATAATCATGCATTTCATATGCTAGGATTATTGTATATTTAGGCATGTGTATGTTTTCGTTAGTGTGTGGAATGTGAAGGGGATGTACCCTGGATATATCCACAGCTAACACTTTTCTCGTATCGCCCTTACCTTAGCAAACTCAGTGCGAATAGGGTATCAGGGGGAGGACATGGGATTGTGGTTCTTCTTGCCCACCAGACTCGAGCCCTATCTCTATGTCGTAGGGGGTTGTATTGGGGTAGGGTTATATAGTTTTTACCTTAGCGGACTTGGTGCGAATAGGGTATCAGGGGGAGGACGTGGGATTGTGGTTCTTCCTGCCCGCCAGACTCGAGCCTTATCTCTATGTCACAGGGAGCCGTGTTGGGGTAGCACCTTGGATACTATATTGACATCTAGGACTGGTTAAAAACGGAACCCACTTGCAAGCCCTTGCCAATAGGGGTTTAGGTATTGGTACGGTATGGGGTATCAGGGGGAGGACGTGGGATTGTGGTTCTTCCTGCCTGCCAGACTCGAGTCCTATCTCTATACCGGAGTGAGTGTTGTGGGGCAACAGCAGTAGTGTGGTAGGTGCCTGACTGTTGGGTGTGCTCACACTCTCGTGCATGGAGGTGCGGTGGCCGCCAAACCTTACCATAGCACATTTGCAAGTTATACCTGGCCCAAATTGTAATGTTATCTCATGCATATTGTACTGTTGCATTGGTCTTGTACTTACTGAGCTAAGTTGTGAGCTCACCCAAATATATATATATTTCTTTTCAGATCTTGATGCAGGGTATACGGTGGAGGACTTCATGACTGCTCCAGCTTACAGCACAGTGGCTGCCCTGGACTCCCAGACAGTGGAGGACGAGCATGATGCGTCATGCGAATGCTCGTTCTGTGTCTTTTCCCAGTGATAGGTTTATTTTCAGTTAAAGCTTTGTAATAATTACTATTTAAATTTTGATGGATGATGGAATAAGTTGGATATTTATTTAAATTACAATTTAGATCTCGGCTCATTTATTTATTTCCGCTGCTATGTAATATATCTCTGATTTTGTTAGACTGCTTGGGAATGATTGGTTGACACGGTCTATTGAGATCCTGGTGTGAACCGTGGTTTAGAGCCGGTTTACTCACACTTCTGGTTTAACCAGAATTGGGGTGTGACATGTTAGGTTTTTCTAGTGATCTAAAAGTGATTCTTAAAGCTTGAAAGATGATCTACACTCAATTAAAGGTGAGGGAACAAGACCTAAACTAATTGGTTAATAATAAACTATTTTTATTTATTGAGTCCAATGCCATGACTGATTCTATGCGTGTATGCTTATAATGTGCATTCTACATGTCATCCAATATTTCTGCTATTAATGTTCATGCATATTTAATTCTGTTTATTTATAACATGATGATAATGATGCTAGGAATAGGCATGTAAATGTATGTGTGTGGTTAGTGTGCTTGATGCGAGTGGAGCATCAAAAGGAGGACGTGACATTGTGGTGTGTCCTGGTCACCAGACTCTAGCTCTATCTCTACTCAAGTCTTGTCCACTGACATCGTCGTATCGCTATTACCTTAGCAGAGCTATTACGTCATAGGGCATCAGGGGAGGTGGTCTCGGACCATGTAGTCTCTGACTCTGCCGGGGGGCCTTAGCTCTATCTCTATGGACGTATTGACCGATGCTGGGGTGAGGCCTTGGATACACTGTTTGACATTAGGATTGGTTAGTTGCAAGCCCAGTTTGCAAGCCCTCGCCAATAGGGACTTATGTGTTGGTATGGGAGCATGTGGTACTTTAATGCCGATACCCATTGAGTACACTGTTTCCATGGTGGGTGCATGTGGGACAGCAATGCCGATATTCATTGGGCGGCTTCACACACTCGTGTATAGAGGTGAGGCGACCATCAAACCTTTCTATAGGCAAACTTATATAGCAGACCATAGATATGAATTGAATGCATGCATATGTTTGTTGCATTGTTTTGTTTGCTCACTGAGCCGTGATGTGTTCTCACCCTTTTCGAATTCGAATATTTTTAGTTGATGATGCAGGTATGACCGTGGAAGATTATATGAGTGCTTCCGCATTCAGGCATGTTGCGATGGACGCAGAAGATATAATGGAGACGCATGATTCGTCATGTAAATGTAACTCATGCGTTTTCGATTAGATTTTAGTTGAATTATTGAATAAATGTAATTGATTATTTTATTTACTTATGTCTCAGTCAATGACAGATAATTGGTATTTTATTTATGATTATCACATTTAAATTCTTAGTTCATTTAATATTTAAGACTTCCGCTATTGTGTATTTACTCTGATTATGGTTGTGGATGTGTATGGTTTAAGCAAATGGACACAGCCTATTTGAGATCCTGATTGAACCGTTGATTTATTAGCGGTTCATCACACCATTCTGAATAGTGCGGAATTGGGGTGTGACACAAAGATCCATGGTGGTTGAATTAGGGCACATACGACAGGACTAGCAAACCATTATGAGTCGGCAAGATGGACTTGAGAGAGACATAAACAAATCCGGGCTACCATGGTGTCAGTCGGGATCATCCCCCATTTGTATCACTGGGACCCCTAGGCAGAAACTTCTGAAACTGGTGCTCATTGCTCGCCTGAGTATGGCAAATGTATACCCCTGCCACCTACTGCCCAGCAGTGACTATCCTTTCCTTCACTTATTACTTTAGTAGGTATTTGTGCATTTGGGATAACAATCTGGGTTGTGGACCATATTCTGTTTGACCACCTATGATGTATATTGACTGATCTTTGGGTAACTGTCCGATCTATGGACTATACCAATTTTTGTACTTAAAATCAGATTATATATATAGCAATAGTTCTTCTTCATTACTTGTGCATTATTGTCTTCATTTAATTCTTGTAGTGTGGTGTGAATCTAACTACTATCTCCCTTCTTACTATGGATTGGTTGTACATGTCTTTTAAATTTAAACCCTATACATCTGTCAATAGACTATAGACATGCACATGCAGGGAAAATCTGTAGGTAGATTTGGAGAAGTTGTGCTCTGATACCAGTGTTGTCACAACCCATTCCGATAATAGGGCTTGATATCCGGTCTGCCCACGAGACGACCCGAATCCACACAGGAACCCACAACTACAGTGATCTAGCCACAAATCCCACAGTCTACATAAGCAATATCCAAAATAATCAAAATGAAAAATAGAGTAATACTAGCGGAAGCGATTAATAATAAATGACAGAATGCTTTCTACTTTTATCATAAAATACTTAAAGTTAAGAGTAATGATTTACATCTTCAATGATTCCACAAAATATTACATATCCCATATACACATAGCCAAATTAAAAAAAATAAATATCTTTCAAGTGTTTAAATAGACTACACAATCTATCTACAAAATGAATCATAAGGGTGAGGGACAGAGAGTATGGGGAGGGTTGCGCCAAGTGTAGACGCAATCATTGTAGAGCTCTCATTGTCTCTCGGAAAAATCCTCTCCCATGGATGTGTCGCTCACCAGCGGAGACTCCATATAAGTACTTAGCCATAGAGTAATCTGCATCATAATCTAAAAACAAGTATCGATACAAGGGGTGAGCTCCTGTCCCAGTTCAGTAAGGAATCAGGTATCACATGTCATGCACCAATGAGTATGATGCAGTTTTAATGTTAGGTCATGGTATGGCTTTATAAGTGCCTTATTGATGTGTCTACCGCAACTTTAGGCTCGACAGCTTTCACATCTCATGCACCAAGTTAAGGTAGAAGCAAGATACCCAAGTCTCTTTTGTCAAATTGCTTCTACAAGCGGATCCCCTTTATATTTTCGGACCAAGGCATGCCACCTCCCTTGGGCTAGAACCCAGGTAATGCAAATTCTTAATGCTATCATGTGAAAAAAATATGTAAAATGTAGTGGGATTGTTGCACCCCAGCAGAGAACGTTTGTTACACCCCGTTCCCGATGTATCGATACTATGGAATGTAATGAAATCTCCCCATGCTATTAGAGCATTAGAAATCCTCTTCTAGGATTACGAAACATAGTACGCCAACCATTAAACCATAACATTACAGAAATTAACAATGAATTACACTACCAAAAATAAAATAAAAAATTTCCAGATATAAAGTATAATGGAAGTCTTAAATAATCATAATTCAGAAGCTGAAATACTAATGATAAATATAATAAAATCCCAAACCCATTGTAATGTAAATAGATAAGATAATTAAATCCTTATATTCAAATGTACTCTTGAGCAACATGCCTCCAAATCAAATAAATTAACTCAAATGAAATGTTTGTAATTGTTCCAATGTGTTTAACCATAAGCACAGTTGTCGCACTCGCACTCTGGACCATGGACATCCTCATCCCTAACTTCCACATCGTCATATTCAACATTGATCATTCCAACATCATCTAAAAATATTTGTGTACACAAGGGTAAGCTCAACCATAGAGCTTAGCAAGGAAATTAAACATGCAACATACAATATGCATGGAATTAACAACTACGACCTGGTAAATAACTGTAAGTGCCAGCTCAACTAGACTAAAACAGAGCCTTCAGGCACCACGGATCACCCCTATCAGAATGAATGCCTCCTCACTCGGCGTATAACAAACATCCCCCAAGTATGGGTCCGTTGTCTTGGTCCTCCCTGACCGCAACTCATCTCAAGTCCAAAAATGATGGCACTTGAGGAAGCGATAATCCCACTAGTCGACTCGCCCGCCTATTTACATTACTTCAGACATGGGGAGCATCGCAACTATGTTAATACCACCTTTATTAAACCCATGCAAATACGTAACCCCTTATTGGCTAGGGGTATAGTTATACAGGTATTTAATATTCAACTAGCTATGTCCACCTAATTAATTATATTATGGATTGTAACGTTGCTAAGCTTTCTACCCCGTCTGGTCCCCACTTAATCGTGACTTGGCCAAGTTACATATGGTCAATGCAAAGCAGTGCTGGTAAGAAGTGGTGTAAGCATCCATTCCACCCACCTTCCTCTTTACCGGCTTAACCAAACATCATGAATCAACCAAGACCAGTCGCTTTCGTGGAGAAGTTACGAGTGTCCCATTCCACTTGCTTCTAATCCCTACTAGCACTACTAATCTCACACATAAGGATGCATATGCATGAGCAAGCAAGACAGTATATTGGATGACATGTTATCACACAAGCATATTATCAATCTCACACAGCATCATAACATCAAGTTCATATGCAAACAAATGATCTAATCCCCTTACCTAAGTGGTAAATAGAAAATATTATTGAAGCACAACTTGGAACAGCTTCCTCATGTTCTCCCATACCTTTAATATCATCATAGATAATAATTATTAAACTTTTGTTCATTATTTGCCTATGTCGTTTGCTCAGCATAGTCTATCATTAATTAATAATAATTCTCAGTGGTCTAGTAGTCAAGTTTTGACATAATACACTTGTTGTCTAAGGGTTCCAAGTGTTACTAAGAATGAACATTAAGTTATAAGCTGGTTTCACCAGTTAATATTTTAAATAAAGGAGAAAACATATGTATAAACATAATAATAGGATTCCAAGCGTATAAGTAGACTCAAATAATTGACAGCAAGCTACTACCAAAATTGGTCGAAAACCAATGCCAAAATACGGCGGCTAGGCTTGCGGCTGGTGTTCACGGCCACACGCTATAACGTGGCCGTGGGTCTGTGGCTTTGACTCTGGGGTGTTGCCTATATTTTTCCAAGTGTGTTTATGGCTTTTGGGCTCATGGATCCTTGTCTACATCTTTCTTTGGATACCGATTCGATTCAATCAAAAGCCGAAATATTGGATCTGGTATGTAACCTTTGGATCCGAGTTCTAGCAACTCCTTTAAAGGGTTTCTCCTTGGCTTTGGTCCATGTAGGGTACCTTCTATTCAAACATTAATAATCTAAACCATTTAGATCCATTTATCATTGGGTTTTACTTCTTTCTTATCATTCACATGGTCTCAGTTCTTCTTAAAACTGATCTAACACCCAAATAAAATTCCTGGGTGCTCACCATTGATGGTGAGGGAGGACTCGGTCTAGGGAATCATAAGGCAATGATCCCTTCAGACTGTTAACTATTAGTGTGACTCAAAAGGAATCAAGAGAGGTTGGAAATCGATACCAGCAGTAGTTCCTATCGAAGGTTCGATTCCGACGGTGACAGAGACCTTCTTCCTTCTCCTTCCTTTCTCTCTTCTTCTTCCTTCTCCAAAAAATGCATCAGACCTTTTCTTCTTCTCTTTTTCTCTCAGTTAGTCTAGGTTAGGTAGAATGAGAATAGAGTATGGACTACTCTTTTCACGATGGTGATGGATAGGGTTCTCTAATCAAGGTAAGTTGGAGGATTTTCTCCCTCCCTTCCTTATTTCAAATTGTGTACAATCACTTACTAAGATTGGATAACAATCTAATCCAAACTGTAGGTCCCACACATGGTTGTTCACTAACCATGTTCGGTTATGCACGTGCAGCTGGTGCACAGCTGGACCTCTCATTTAACTCTTGTTTTGATTCTCTATGCACAAGGGTTTAGTTTGGTTAACTTTATTGGGCTCTGTTGGTTTGGTTCATATTGGTTCAAACTGTTTGTTGTGGTAAGACCAGTTATAAAACCAAAATTTCAAATTAGAAACAAAATTTTGGGTGTGGCTCTTACAACCTTGGTCTCCATTCCCTTGGGCCACTGTGCCCCCGCTAAGGTGCTAGCAATAGGTCTGAGCCTGTGTACCCATGCATCATCTTCTCTTGGTACCCGCACGTCACACGAGCTCAGGACCCATGCACCCATGCATTACCTTCCACTGGTATTCGCACGTCATACGAGTCACACACACCATAACCACAACACTACTTATTAAACATAGTTGTTATAATGCAAATACATGTTCATATATCACAATTATTGATTAACATGTTAAATAGCACACAATCATAGACATACATCATATGTCCTAATTCTATGGACCTAACCCTTCACTTGTAGGCACCACAAATGCTGCAAAACTTAGAAGTCGGCGAAAGATTTCATGAACTACCCACGTCGGTTCACCTATTGAATTACATAAGTTTCATTAGGTTAGTTGAGTAACTTTTAAACTGGCATAGACATGTTCCCAATGTCACTATATGGGTCCCAAGGTAAGTCGGGACCTCAACAGTTGGTCCCCGAAGGATCTAACTAGGCATACTGACCAACAGTGGCTAAGGTGGGGGATGGTGCCTCCAGATTAGTCGTCGACTGAACCTTAATGGTTTTTAGCATATAGAGAGCTGGAGGATTAAGGTGGATGGTTGTGCCTCCGGCTCTGCCTCCAACTTGAGTCTATTATTTCAGTAAAGCTTCTGTGAGTAAGGAGGAGGCACTGGTGGATGTTAATGCCTCCGGCTTACGGATGGCTTACCCCGGCCTCTTTGTGGGCATGGTGGCCCTATAAGGGTGTCGCGTGGCGGCCCCAAGGCATAGCCGGGGGCTGCCACTCAGAGGATCTTGCCCCCGACATGAGCTGCTGACTTAATTTCATTGTGACAGGGAAAACTTATAGAGAACAAGGTAGAGGCACTGGCGGTAAATGGTTCCACCGACTTTGCCTCCAGTTCAGCTCAACCAATATACTTGGTTAAGTATGGGTTTGGCGGGGGAATGGGGCCTTGTTGGCCCCTCTGCCAGCCAGACCATACATGATTAAGGTGCCGGACCCGGAGGCAGAGGTAGTGCCCTAGCCTTCGGCACCGGTTAGCCGGTTGAGTCTAAAAAATAGACTCAATCGGGGGATGACGGGGCCCATATGGGGAGTTTTGACTCCCCAACAATTCTTAACATATTTTAGGTGGTGGGAAGTATGTTCCGACCCTAAGTACACTCATTGGAGTCATCAAGATACCAATAATGCCTCCATTAGAGGTGGGGTGAACAAAACCTAACTTTCTAGGACTTGAGGGCCTCCATTAATGGAGGCCATTTATGGAGGAACCACCACCATCAATGGTGGCCATCCATACCTAATAGCAAGGGGGAAGGAAAAGATAACTTACTTGGAAGGGATTTGAAGCACCAAGCTTGAGTCCCAAGCTACCCCCAAATCCTCAAGGCCACCAATCATTCCACTAACCAAGCTTTTTAGGTGTAAAAAAGATTTATGAGAGCTTGGTCCCTCATTTATAGGAAAGAAAGAGAGAGAAGGCAAATCCGGTGCACGAGCTAGCGGCAAGGAGCTGGATGACATATCCACCAGCTCTGCTTCCGGCAGGGCTAAAATATAACCTCAACCTCCACTCACCGGGTCCCATGCACTGGATTGTATGCTAGGCCATCTAAGGCCTACTAAGGTTACTATAAACCACATAGTATAGGTGGTAATTAACCACATAGTATTGGTGGTAAGACTCACCAGTGATTTAGATACGTCTATTGGGTCCGCATCTATAACATCAGTTGTCCACGTGGGAAGACTTGATACAAGGAAAATCCAGATCAGTAAGAGATTTCAGATGCAGGTCTTACAATAGGAGTAGTGGATGGCGGTTGCATATATGCTTGGTACGCTATTTGAAAGGCATATGATGGTTGCATATGCTTGATACGTTATTTGCGCAGGCCGAGCTTACCTCTACTGTTTCGTAAACCGTCATGGCACTCTCATTGGTCAGGTAGGTCAATAAATCTGAAGCTCTCGTAGGCCGACGTGTCAACAATCCCATTAGCGAGTCTTGCTAGCACAGGTTGACGTGGCACGTTTCTATAGGCTGGTATTATATGTATCCAACACTAGTTCTTCACGAGTTTTTATTTGGTCTTGGGTATCGACCCGGGTTGTGTGAAGGAGGATTGGAAGGATAGAGGGGAGAGGAATGGCGGGTTTGCTTGCTTGGGCTGCAGACGTTGTCGGAGGTGGGGGGCAGAGCAACGATGAAGACGAGAGGAACGGATTTCCCGTCGTTAAGTTCACAACTGAGCAGCAACAATATGCCCAAGAGTTAGAGGTGAAAGCTGCCTCACTCAGCCGTTCGATCCAAGATCTACGTCTGAGAATCCCTCCTCCTGACATCTCTCAACGCCTCCCACACCTCCACGCCCATTCTCTTGCTTCAAATGCTGATTTAGCCCTGCAATTGAATGCCCACTCCTCTACCCGGGAAGAGGTAATCATTGATGTCTTTTTTATATGGTTCTTCGGCTACTCGTTCTTTTTTCTTATTTATTTTTTTCCCATGTTAGGTTGTATTCGTTTCTTGGATTCTAAAAATTGTATAGAGATGAAGATGAATAAATTATGCACTTGAAGTTCTTTCTTATGTGGGTGATTGAAAATTTCAATTATTTGTTGCTATTTGTAGGTAAAATTGCTCAAAGTCTCAAGATACATTTTATAATCCCAATAAATGTTTATTGAGATCAACTCTACTGCGATTGTGTACATTCCAGAAATCCCATATCCTGAAAAGATAACACAATTTCGAACACAATTTCGCGCCATTAGTTTGTGTAGGGTGCTATATAAAATGCATGGTGAATAGATTGAAGCCTATGCTAAGTAATTTTGTCAGTCCCTTTCCGACTGCATTTATTCAGTCTCGAAGCATGGCAGATAGCATCTTAGTTGTCTATGATGGCCGTAAAATTAGATATGTGCAAGGCCTATAACAAGATTGAGTTTTCTTTTTCTTAAGCGCATTCTTCGTAAGAAGGGCTTCAAGAGCAATTTTTTGGTTGGGTTTTTTCATTGTGTAGACACTGTGTAATATCAAATTAGGGTAAATGGCGAACCAGTTGCCAGAGTCCAGCCTACAAGGGGTTGGAGGCAGGGGGTTCCCCTCAGCCCCTATCTTTTTATCCTTTGCTCTGAAGCCTTTTCTTCTCTTCTTTCTAAGCCAAGATGTATGGTTGTTTTAAAGGGGTCAAGGTTGGAAGACAATGCCCGTTAGTCTGCATCTGTCCAGACTGCTGTTTTTGAAGGTGTAGCGTTGAAGGAAAATTTAGTGGCCATCATTGGGAGATATTGTCGGGCTCAGGGCAGCAAGTCAATATGGCAAGCAGGGGATTTATTTTAGCAGCAATGCTGGTCATACTTTCAAGGACAGAATTGCTTCTGTTTTGGGCATGAAGGTAGTCTCATATCTTGAGCAGTATGGGGTTGCCTATTGCGTTTGGCAGAGCCCAAAAGGAGTTATTGAGCTCTTTGGTAGATAGAGTGAAGGCAAAACTCAGTGGGTGGAAACAAAATTTTTTGTCTCTTCAACTCTCTTGCTGGTAAGGAAGTTTTCCTCAAGGCACTAGAGCCTACTATTCCCATCTACGCAATGTCTTTATGCATGATTCCTATGAGTATATGTAAAGCCCTTTATTCAGCTATTGCAAAGTTTTGGTGGAAGGATAAGGAGGACTAAAGAATTTACTGGCAGAAATGGCATCGAGCATGTGTTGCAAAGAAGTATGGGGGGTTGGGTTTTCATCATCTCCAGGTTTTTAACTTGTCTCTTTTAGCTCGCCAAGTTTGGAGGCTTATTTACAACGAAAATGCTCTCTGGGTTAGACTTCTGAAAGCTAAGTATTTCCGAGGCTCTTCCTTTTTTGAAGCAATGTTGAAGCATAAGTCTTCTCAGGGATTTCCTCGTACATGGAACTAGTACATCTATTCGCATATGGTCTGATAGATGGGCGGAGGGGCTTCCAGATTGTAAAATTTTATCCCCTCTAGCACAAGGAATTGAGGGGCTTAAAATGTGGTTGAGTTGATCGATGAGAGGCACAACAGATGGAACAGAACAAAGATTAAATTCCTCTTTCTGCCAATAGGAGCCTCCACAATCCTTAGAATCCACCTCATTATCATAGGTAGGAAAAATTCTCTTATTTGGTCTCATTTCCACGATGGGAACTTTTCTGTTAAAATGGCTCGTCATTTTATCCACGCCAAGTTAATTGCTGGACATGGCCCATTGGTGGGGGCTTCTTCCTCCTCATCCCCAAAGATCTGGAGCCACATTTGGAAGCTTGATATTTCCCAAAAGTAGTGATTTTTTCTATGGCAACGCTGTTTGAATCCTTCAGCCGTTAAACAAAAAATGATTTGCTCTAAAGTTGGCCCCATCTGATCTTTGTGATCTCTATAAATGAGGGATGGAAAGAGTCATCCATTGTAAATTTTCTTGCTTGGCCTGGTTTGGGTCCAAATTTCTATTAAAAATAGAGGAGAGATTCATTGGAACAACTTGCAGGATTGTCTGTGTAATTTGCTTGCCTAGGTGGACAAGAGTCTGCAAAGGAGCAAATGGGTCCTGAGCTGGGTTTGTCTCTGTTGGCAGATCTGGAAAATGAGGAACAAGGTTGTGTTTTCAGGAGCAGATCATCAGCCTTTAGAATGCGTCCATGCAGTAGAACGTATGTCTTCTTAATATTCAGAGGCTGTTTTTAATTCTCATACCTCCACCCAGTAGCAGCTGAATTTGGTGATACCTCGAATTTCAATCCCTTCAAATTTGGTTTGTGCTTTCTTTGATGTGCATGGAACCAAAGATTAAAATCTCGGAACTCGAGGGTGTCTCGACCCTTGAGAAGAGATCTCGACGAGAAGAAATCTCAGTCGAGATCTCGGCGAGATCCTGCCGAAACTCTCCAAAGGCTAAAAATGGGAGTTTCGACATGTTTAAGGCCATTTTAAGGCTTATACTCCAGGGAAATACTATTTTAACATATATTAACATATTTAAAGCATAAAATTGTAAAACTAATCACATTGTGGGAAAATCATATATTCATAAATCATAAATCCATACAATGACACAAATACTCAAAATCTTAAAGTCTCAAATACTCAAAATCAAATAGTACATGTGAATATGTGATCGCAAGATTTTGGTGTAGTGATTTGGCAAAAACAGCATCCTTCCAAGCTTAGAAAACCAACTTGGAGAAGAGGAGAAGCAAAACAGAAGAAAAGAATTGAAAACAGTAAGTCTTGGTCGAAATTGGTTCGAGTTGGTCACAGTTGGTTCGAGTTGGTCAGAGTTGGTCGAAACTGGTCGAGACCGGTCGAGACCAGCTTGAGAAATTGTCAATATGGTCGAGTTTTTGTCTCGAGGGGGTGTCTCGTCTAGACCCCCTCGATATTTTCAAGAAACTCGAGATCTCGCCATCTCACCGAGATTTTGATCTATGCATGGAGCAAGAGGAGGAAATTGGCAGGGCGAGGAGTTGTTATTTGCCAGAGCAATGGTGAGTTTATTGCTACTAAGTGCTTGTTTGATTCAAATGACAATCTTGCCATTGCTGAGGTTCATGCTTTGACAGAGGCAGTGATGATATGTAGAAAAACTTGAGGAAGGTGGTCCCCTTTTCAGATGGCCTTCTCTACTCTCTAGTTAATGTGAAGTTCCAGTCTCTGGGATTTGATTGGCAAGCTGGTCCAGTTTTTGCTGATATTATTGATCTCCTGGGGTCTTTTGTTTTGTTTATGTTTCTCCTCCGAACAATTCAGTATAAAAGATTGTGATAGGGAGGGGCAGATTTTAAACTTAGCAGGCTTTGGTGGCTGCAACCACCTCCTGTTTGTTCTTTTTCCCATTCCTTCCCAGCTGTAATCTGTGGTTTTACCACATCTTTTTTTTTCCTGACATTTCATTACTTCTATACATTTTGACTGAGGGCTGTAATCTGGAGTATATTTTTAGTGGAAAAGGAAAGATGATCAAATGAGATATTTGGTGAGCACACTCCAAGAATATATATACTATTCAACTGGTACACATGGTAGTTGATAAAATCTCCAGCTGATAAGACACCTCATGGTAGCCTTGTTGAAAGGTTCGAATACTTGAGTCTTGACCTAGTCCCGACCTGGTCGAGATCTCGAAAATTCTTGTTGAGTTGATGCATTTTTTGCATAGGAGATTCGGTGGGCTGTCTCGGTGATGCAGTATGGACAGCCAAAGAAGGCCTAAGCCAGCCTGGCCAGCCAAGCCAGCCTGGCCAGCCAAGCCAGCCATGGCTTATGGCTGAGCCTTGGCCAGCTGTGACCAAGTCAAAGAGAGGTATACAGCTCGGTACAGCTGGCCACAGCTGGCGAGCACTAACAATTGATCCTTACCTTTATTTCTTTCTTTTTGTTATTGCTTTCCTAAAAATGTAAGTATGTCTTTAATGCTAGTAATTATATTTAGAGACTTGCCTAAGTTAGGAGTTTATTTTTTTAGAAACTTTCCATTCTATGCTTAGGGAAGTTTATCTTTTCAGATTTTAGAAAGATTGTAGCAAGGAAAGATTGATCTTTCTTTCCTTCCATGAGGCTAGTCAACAATGGAAGGATTGATTAGTCTTCCTTCCATAATTATGTAAGCATAATACTCTATATATATATATGGATGAATAAGATGAAAGGAGTCAGACTTGAAAATTCTATAGAGCCTTATTGCGATTCTGGTTGGGTCTCAGGTTGTGAGACTCGGCTGATAATACTCTTTGTTCTTTTCTCTTTTCTCAATCTCTCTCCCCCTATTGTTCCCTGGTGATTGTTCAAGTGTTTCCTCCCAATATCCTTTCGGTTGCTGAGTTTGAAGATTTGTTACTACTACTGATTACCAGAACCCGTAGTCAAGTGATAGACGATTTTGGAAAAATTATAACTTCGCAACCAACTGTTGGATTGACCTCAAATTCGGTTATTGCTATAAGCACATCCTAAACTACAAGACCCCCCAAATTTTGTGATCAACCGATGGCTGGATTGTCCCCAAAGTTAAGTTTTCTATCTTTGTTGTATTTCTGATTTTCTGGTTTTGACTAGAATTGTATTGAGACTGGTTGTAAATATCCTATTGCAAGGATTAGGGCCTAAATTTGATTGTAAACCCTAACCTTTGCATTACTTGGGGGCCAAATGGCCATTTAAGACCTGATACTTCAGGGAAACCTTATTTTAACCTATATAAACATATGCAAGCCATTATTTTGCAAAATAAGCACACATAGTGGTAGTTTGCAAAAATAATCACGCAGTGGTAGCAAAAATAATCACATACTAGTATTTTGCTGACATGAACAACACGTGTTTATGTTTACTATCTGATGCAGTCCAAGGACCAGCCAGTAGTGGATCAGCCCAAGGATGTGTCAATATGGGCCCAACCCACACTGTTCACGTGAACACTGTTCACGCGGTACTGTTTATGTGAACACTGTTCACGCGGTACTGTTCACGTGAACAGTACCAACAACATTAATTATGACTCTTTTTATTAGTTTCTTAATTTTCAGTTTATTTATTTCCATTGTTTAGTTTCCTAAAAATTAGGCTAGTTAGTTTAGAAGTCTTAGTTGCTTGGAGACTAAGACTTGCCTAAAATTTAGTTTCCTCATTCCAGTTTTTAGAAACTTTCCTATTTTTATTGTTTTAGAGCCTTCCTAAATTATAAAGGAAGGTTGGTTTTACTAAATTTCGTTTTTTCCTATTTTATTTGTAATGTTTCAAAGCTATAAATAAAGAGAATGCAGACTGGCTGCAGTAGAGAGATTTTCCAGAAAAAAAGAAGAGTTAAATTCTTATTTTCTGGTTGAGTCTCCTACGGTTGTGAGACTCAACCAAATTCCATTCCCTCTTGATTCTTTTGCTTGCTTTCTATCTATGATCTGATATGCTATTGTTTCACCCAACACAAACTAGAGAAAGTGAAGTGCAATCAGTAGGCAACATTAAATCTGGGCTATCCAAGCTTGGTGGAAACAGGTACAGCAGGCTTTCGAGACTCATAACTCCTATAGTTCTTTTCAGATCCTCCCCAAACTTCAGAAGGTGTTCTCAATCATTACAAAGGTCATCCATACCAAGTTTCATCTAATTCTGACGGTTAGATTTCAAGATAAGTGGGTTTTTTTCATTACTTTTCTCTGCAGATTTTTTTGTATTGGACTGAATTAAGATCCTGTAGCAAAGAGGGCTTGTTAATTTGACTTGCTTTGAACCCTCTTTGCCATCACTATCGTTCAATTAAATGATTTTACTAAAGGTGAAAGTTCAAGGTTTCAATTTATCTCAGTCCAATTCGAAGTATCGGTTGGACCATGAACCAAAACCATGTATAAAATGCATTGTTTCGACTTCGACCAAGACCTCTGTTTCTCGACTGAGACCGGATGACTTGTAGACAATAGTAATTGATTTTATAATTATTACTACATTTTTTTAACATATCATATTCATAAATAAGCAAACACGCTCCATTTGAGTCTAACAAATATAGTTGTCAAGGCACGCCTAGGCATCCGGGCAAGTCAGATAGGGCTAGACGGTTAGTCGCCTTATTGTATCTCGCCTTGTTTTATTTATTTTTTTTATAATTAATTCCATTTGTAGCATTTTTATTGGATATATAAAGTACATATATACACCATAATACATGGAATAATGCATATGTATTAAAAACAATAAAAATTGATGTGCCAATCCCCTCCTTTTTAATAAATCTTCTTATTAAGATGCACCCTTACTAGTGCCTTGGGAACGCCTTGGGTACGCCTAGGTGCCTAGGCACCTCTCCAGCGCCTTGGGTCGCCTAGACAACTATGCTAACAAAAATAAGAAAATATTCAAATTCTAGAAGTATAAGAAAGGCAATATCCAGTTCAAGAACAAAAACCAAAATTTTTTGTTTTTTTTTTTTTTTGGGGGGGGGTATTTTCAACTTTCAAATGCTAGGGTTTTCTTTTTGGATGTGTTAATGGTTTGAGGACTCGGTCGAAACAACGACCGAGTTGTCTCGGTTTCGACTCTTATTGAGTTGAAACCTTAGTCCAGTACCAAAATGTATATAAACTCGACAAGTTTTGACATGTCTCGACCTGGTTTTGACCAAACCAAGGGTCAAACCCCTTATATAAAATGATGTTTGTTTTGACACGTAGAGCTTGGTTTCGACCCAAGTCTGAATAGCTAAGGAAACATACACAAGACCAACACTTATTAGGCAGCACTTACTTATGTCTAATCGAAACCTGTCTGTTTTGACCTAGAGCTTGGTTTTGACTTTGCAAGTCAGAATAGCTCAAGAAATAGTACACAAGAACAACACTTATTGATGCAGTATTATTCAGCCAACAATAGTCCATGCCAACGGGATTATAAGGTCAAAACAAGCCAGCCAACCAGTTGTTCACGTGGTACTGTTCACGGGAACAGTACAACAACAACAAAGCCTTATCCCAACTAAATGGGGTCGGCTACATGGATTCTTTGCCGCCAATCAGCTTTGTTCGATGTCATACTTGAAGCAAGGTCTAAGCTATACATGTCTTTCTTCACCACCTCCCCTAGAGTCATCTGAGGTCTGTCCCTAGCTCTTGTAGACTATTTAATCTGAATCAAATCACTCCTCTGTACGGGAGCATCTAACGGCCTCCGTTGAACATGGCCATACCAATAGATTTTAGAGGCTGATTTGAAAAGATGCTTTGAGACTTGTCCAAGATCTAGAAGATCCTTTGAGAGTTTTCCAAGATCTAGAAAATTCTTTTAGAGCTGCCCAAGATCTAAAAGATCTGTTAAGAGCTGTCCAAGATATTCTATCCAGGATATTATTCTGTCCAAGATATTATTCTTTCTAAAAGATAAGATGGTTACTTTCTAAATCTAGATATTCCCTAATTTAATAACTTTTTATTTGGGTTATTTTTATTTTTAGTATTTAAAAAGATGTCTTAACTAGTAGAATATTGGAATCTCCTCCATTGTAAAGTTTCCTAAAAGAGTAGTGGTTGAGTTACCAAGTTAGGTTAGTCTCACTTTCTAAATTTTTACTCAAGCCTTTGGCTATAAATATCAATACAAAGGAGAAGCATTCTCAGGTTGAGAAAAAGAAAGAAAGCTTGCTTGCAATGTCGAGTGGGGTTTCCTAGGCTGTGGGACTCAGCCAACCTAGGTGGGACTCCTAACTCCTAAGGTTATGTTTTTCTTACATCGTTCTTCCTTTCCATTATTGATTCTTTTCTTTTCTTTGTTATATGAAAGAAAAACCCAAAAAGAGAGAAAACACTATTCACAGTTTACTGTTTAGAGACTATTCTTGCTGAAACTTGTTGCTGTCATATCTCCCTATCTGACCATCAGAATTGCTTGCAACTTTGAGAGCATATTCGTCCTTAGAACTAAGTTTGGTGGGAGTTTGAGCCAATTCTAGCCATCTGATTGGTAGTCATCAAGTGAAGATACTTGTTGGTTAGTTCATATTTGTATTGTTCTGCTACTAACAGAATTGCACTTCGCTGTTCTAATGGTTGGATCTGTTGATTATGTTAGTGAGTCGATCCTCTTGTGGGGCTGGTTCCTAATGTGTTGAGTTGGGGACTCGTCTTACATTACTTATTTATCTCTAATATCAATTAAGTAATGTTCATTTACTTAGGATATTATTCATAAATATGCAAACAACCCCATTTGAATCCAATAAAAATAGTTTAAATTTCAAATTCCAAAAGGATAAAAAGTCAACTTTTCAGTTCAAGAACAAGAACTAGATTTTTGATCGTATGGGCGATTTTCAACTTTCAAATGCTAGTCTTTTTGTTCAATCTAAAAATTCCATAAATATTATTAGAGTAAAACGTCACTAAAAATCAAGAGTCTGTCAAAATAATCTTTTGTTTTGATGTTCAAAAATTTATTTTCATTCTGATGACTTTAAACAACATTCGCGTACTCCGAACAATTTTGATTGGAGTGTAGCTCTTTCAATATAACTCGGAGTCAAGCAATGCTAAAATCCGAGATTGCTAATTAGTGTTAAGTCTCCCCCTCCCCAACATTATACCAATACCGATATTTGTTAGATAGCGCCAAACTGTTTTGAGTTCATTTTTTGGGGGTTGGGGGATGGGGTCAAGTATTTTAAGACCCTTTTATAGTTCTATACAGCTTTCCTTGTGCTGTAATATTGGGTGCATATGTATCGGGATAAAGACTCTTTATTTTCTCCAAAATAAAGTCTTTACTGAAATATAGAAATGAAACATTTTTTTATTAGTGTTTCGTTTTCTATTTTTTATAGAAAATGTTCCATCTTCTATGCAACTGATCAATCGGTTGAGTATGTAAATATGTAGTATCTGTGTTTCAATTTTTTCCCTTTGTTATGTTGTGTCAATTTTATTGTGTATATTAGTCATAGATTAAAATCTCGGTGAGGGCGAGATTTCGCCGAGATTTTGAAAATCTTGTAAATCCCGAGGGGGTTGAGACGAGATACCCCCTCGAAATCTCTTATTGAAAATCTCAGCAATTTCTTGAGCTGGTCTCGACTAGTCTTGACCAACTCGAGTTGGTTTGGTCCAACTTTTTATATAAAAGGTAAAGTCTTGGTTGAAATTTCGACGAAGACTTACATTTCTCCTTTGCTACTCTTTTTCATCTCCTCTTCTCAAAGTTGCTGTTCTAAGCTTGGAAGCTTGGAGTTTTTGCCAAACCACTCCACCAAAATCTTGTGGGAGCTTGGTATGAGGGCGGAAATCCTTGATTCATCGTTGGATCTACCATTTAAGGTTAGGTTTTTTTGGTAAAACTTAGCTTCTTACATAAACATGATCAATACATGTTAGATGATGATGAGATTTTTATGTGTGAGAAATGTGAGCCCGATCTATGAGCTCACGCTTTTAGATTTAATTTTCTGTATATATATCTGTATTTTTTAGATTTTCTGAATATTAAATGGTATTTTCCAGCAATTAAAAAATATAATAAATAATTATCAGTTGATGTTCAAAATTATATATGTTAAACACCGTTGCCCGATCTATGCGGTCACGGTTTTAGTGTTTTTTTTTCTACCACATATTTTTATTTTTTTGAATTTCTGGTTAAAATATCCTATTTTTCAGCAATTAAAAATTAGAAAAAATATGATAAATACTTATCTGTTGGTGTTCGAAATATTTTATGTTGAACACCATTGGCCGATCTAAGGTTCCATGGTGTCGGATTATTTTATGTAATATCCGAAATTAATAATAATATCTAAATAATTTTGTAAAATAGGAAAAATAAGGAAAAATATTCAGTTTTCATATAAAAAATGAATAAAAATTTGAAAAGTAATTTCAATGTGTTTTGAGTTGTATTTGCCAATTTGGTGCTTTTTATGTTCTTCCATTTTAATCTTCATTATATTAAATTTATTAATTTAAGTTTGTTTGTTTTATCATTTTGTGTAACACTGCTAACGAGAGATAATGGCTGCTTCGGGGTCGGATGAGGGAGATGATGCTGGACGTATGATTTGGCATGGCAGTACGGGGTCACCATTGATGGTGATAGACGGAAGATCTAGTGTAAATACTATGGGAAAAAGTTTACATCTAGTGGGATCATTAGACTTAAACAACACTTGAGTGAGACCAGTACAGATGTGGTGAAGTGTCATATGGTTTCTGTGGAGATTTCCAGGGCCGTAGGCAAACATATAAAATGAGGACAACAGAAGAAGGCAGAGAAAGATAAATCTAGGGTGGAATTCGAGGAGATAGTTTGAGGCACCATGGGAGGTGGTATGGATGACTCTTCTTCTTTTGATGATGGCATGGATACTACTGGTATGACTGAGGCTGAGGCTAGAGATATGAGAAGGGTAGCAGCAGCTAGTAGAGTCACCCATGATATAGAGCTGGATAGGTCGAGGGCTATGATGGTAGGGGCAAGTGGCAGTGGTAGTGGATCAGCTCATCCACAAACACGGAGTAAGGGGTTAGTTTCTATGTTTAGAAGATCACAGATTACTAGAGCACAACCCTTGCCTTAACCTAGGGATGAGGATTATGTTGAGATCCTATGCCAGGATCTAGGAGCTTTTAGAAAGTCTGGGAACAAGCAGAAGAAGTTAAAGTCAATGTGGAAGAATCCAATACAAGCTGTTGGGGATGCCTATTCTAGGTGGGCCTTATATCATGGTATCCCAGCATATGCCACTACAGGCCCATACTATCAGACCATGCTTTATGGAGTTGGTGAGGCTGGTCCCAAGGTTTAAAATCTCGAGTTTCGGAGGAGAGTCTCGGCCTCCTCCGAAACCGAGATCTCGCGCGAGATCTCGCCGAGACTATGCATTTTGTTCGAAACAGCTTAAAAAGGCTGTCTCGGTGGCCAATATGCCTTTTTTAGGTCTCCAACTTTAGGGGAACCTTATTTTTACATACATAAACACATTTAGAGTATAAAATTGTAAAAATAATGACCATTTGTGGTTGTTTGGGTTTACACCCATGTTTTCTCACCAATCCGAAGTCCCGTTGTTAATTTAGGTTAATATTAGCTATTATATTCAATCAAATATGGCAAATGAGACAATAACATAATGCATTAGGGGAAAGAGAAACAAAATTACACTTCATTATAAATTATGTATAAATCATTACATAATTTACATCATAGTTCAAAATTCAAATATTCAACATTAAATGATCCCATAGTCCCCATGTGCCTATAGTCCACAATTCCACAATCCTTATACAGATACAATGTCTAGTAATACGTAGAGTGTCGTGGATGATCCATCCTACTATCATCATACATCTGGGAAAGTTGTCGACGCAAATTATCTTCCAATTGAGCAACATAATCTTCCCATGACATTCTTGATGCAAAGTAGTTCGGTAGTCTTGCACATGATTCATAAATATAACATCGTAGCTGTCCGAAGGATACCTATCTTTGGGAAGAATGGAAAAACTTTTCAAGTAGTACTGTGCGTAGAATCTTCGGAAGTACCGATGGAATGGAATAGAAGTTGGTTGATCCACTATGATCCGTGTATGTGCTCCCCGCATCCGAACCATCGTCGAAAGAAGAACCATATGCAATCGTAGTGGGATGGGGGACGAAGTTGATATCAACATAATCATTTGAGGTGTATCTTGAACCAGTGCTATATCCGGGAAAGTTCCAACCGCTCATGTCCACTGCAAAGAATCGCTATTCTCCTCTACACTCAATCCTCGTAAGCAACCAGAGAGGCTATCAACATCGGCGTCCATCGTCCTACTACAATCAAGCATCTTCATCATGTTGAGAATGAGAATGATGTCGAGGCCTACGCGAATACAAAGTTGGTCTACGTGATGAGGATGGCGACGCGTGCACCATGGTCATCATCCCGTGTTGTATGAGTGTATCGGCTCTCCCCGACAGTATCTAACAGTGATGCTCGTGGCTCGGATCAGCCCCAATATTGACAAAAGTGGCTCGACCCCACCCCCCATGATCACTACCACTAGCTCCACTACCACTCCAACTCCACTCGGGATCTTTCGTATCGGTGTCGCCAGGAGGGTCAAATGGCACGGGTGACCGTGTATGGACTCGACCCTCTTCCGAGGCTAAAAACTCGTCGACATCGCGATCCAAATGGCTGGCCAAATGGGAGTCGGCATCTCCCCGGGCTCGTCCATCACAGGTACTCCCCGTCCCGCACCCACTCTACTAATGGATCTTTCCTCTTGAGTCAAGTCGGAAGATGTTGGCGAGCTCGAGCGGGGTATCATCCTCCTTATCAAAAGAACATGTTTTGCACCCTCACCTCATGTTGTAATGCACAAAGACCAAGTCATTTAGCCGTTGGGAGCCAAGTCGATTCCGCCTCTTTGAATGAATGAGGTTGAAAGTACTCCGGTTCGCTCACAACCGGATGCAGAGCATGTCCGAGCTAACACTCTACTTGCTATCTTCTTCAGAGCAGGTGCATCTTTACCATACAACACCCACCATTTAGCTGCATAAGAACAATAGCATATTTTAATTTCGTATGTCATTTAAATGTAATACATAAAACATAAGATAATTTAATTTCGTATGTCAATTAAACGTAATACATACACGGATCACTTTTGTCACGTCCAGCCCACCGCAGCTGGGAACCCAAAACTCCCACGGGCTTCCCTAAAGGTTTTAATCTACACACAATCGAAAAACTTATAAATATTTGCAATTACAATATATAGTTAAGCACATATTTCCAAGAATCAAGCACACAACTCACTTCTAGGTTTGCCAATGCCCGTGCGGGGATCCGGCTCCAACTTTGCAACCACTAGCTTCACCGCCTCAATGAGTTCTGCGTTCGTCCCAAGTACATGCGTATACTGGTACTTGGGGTTCAAATAGTATTCTGAAATATTTGACAGTGGACACATGGTTAAAGCAAATAAAAATTATATTGGTACATAAGTAACACTAAAGTAAATACATCATCAAATTTACTCACCAGCCTTATGGATGCATGAGTTGACTTTCCCATCGGTCATTGATGATCTTTATATAATTCTTGTAGCCACGTGGTATCAAAGCTTTAACACGTACTTTCAATGCGTCCACAACAGCATAAAGAAGTGGCATGGTTGGTTTTCGCCAAGTATCTACCAATCTCAACACCGTACTACAGGGATGCAACACCCTTACTACCACCTTCACATTTTGCCAAAATTCGTCCAGGCGATGGTACTGCGGCTTCCACTCCCGGGGTGTAGCCGATTGTCTCCACGAAAACCAATCCTCGGATGCAAACATCGATCCGAGTCCGGCCATCTTCGCCTCAAAGCTCTTCAATGCTATGAAGTTCGTAGCGAATCCGGTGATGCCCGGTCTGATCAAGTCCCCCCCACATCTCTCCCTGAGCATGTTCAAGGAATAACCATGGTTGTAGATGAAAGTGGTTACTTGTCTTGCTTTGCTCAACCACTCTCTTGACTTTACTTATCTTGCCCATGTCCTTCAACATCAAATCAATACAATGGGCAGCACATGGAGTCCGGAAGAGATTGTAGTCGGGATTGTTCATTAACATCTCCCCGCCTTCTTAAAATTGCTGCCGTTGTCCGTCACAACTGGACAACATTCGAGCTCCCACCTCAACCACCACCTCTTGCAACAGCCCATAAATATAATCCGCATCTTTTACTTCAGCCGATGCATCAACGGACCTAAGGAACACCGTCCTCCCATCACAAGAAACCATAAAGTTGATGATGGACTTTCTCGGGTAGGACCAAATCCAACCATCACACATAATAGTTACTCCGAAATCTTCCCAATTCCTCTTCCGGCTTAGAATCCGGCCTTGTAATTCCTTCTTATGTTGAGGCAAATAATGAGTCATTAACTCATATTGATTTGGCCCTCTAACCCCCCGTACCGCCCGCAAGAATCGCATCTAGCATGCTCCGAAAGAAAGGGCCCGTGGTAGCGTTCGTCGGGATGCCATGATAAAACGACCACTTAGAGTAAGAATACCCTACCGACTCCCTATTCTTTCCCCCAAACATTGCCTTTTTTTTTTTTGCTTACTACCTTGCTCGTAAAGACCGCGGGATCTTGCTCTAGAACTTCAACATAATCATCCCGTCCCCGTGGCACGTGTTCTTCCCTTCTACTTCGTGATCTAGAAAACCAAGAACCAATCCCTTTGCTCGCCTCTCGTGGCTCGGGCTCAACAAATCCACTACCACCGCCACCCGCTCCGGATGTACCCGCTCCCGTCCGTCTCCTCTCTCGCATCCGATCTAAGGGTTTCTCTACTAGCCATTGCCGCATGACGCATCCTGTCTTGCCTCTCGCCTCCGTCATATCTTCTACATCCCATCCCTCAACCTCATGTTCCTCACTGGATTCGGTACGGTGCCCTCGAATTGCCTCTTCAAATTGTTGTTTTTCTCTTTCCATTGCTGCCCTCCTCCGCCTCCCTCCCCTCAACTGCTCACCTATGGCCCCGGATATCTCCACGGGACACTGCGGGCATTTGGAAACATCTTTGCCCAATCCACTCAAGTGTTGCTTCGGCCTTGTGATGCCGCCAGACCAAGCTTCTTCCCACAAAAATTACACCGGGTCTTCTTCCTATCACCCCAAGAGGGCGGCCGCATACCGCCATGCGGTCGGGCCGGGAACCGGTACCGCCGCCCCATCGCCCGCCCCGTAACTTGGTCTCGACATAATTTCCAAGCACCGTTTCATAGAAAACACAAACTTCAATAACCTTACAAACTTGAACACGTGAAATTACATTTCAAAATTTTTCTCATATTTTAAATGCGATCGTAACATTTTTCCTTATTTTTCCCGATTTTATAGCATTTTTAATCAATTTTAAATTAATTTTTAATTGCTGAAAATTATTTTTTTAATATAAATAATTCAAAAAAAAACATACAACAACCGAAATCGAAATCAAATCGTAGGACAAGAATCGGCCAACGGTGATTAACATATAAATTGGTCATCATCATCAAATGAGTAATAATAATTCAATCCCCGCAATCCGAAGCACCACTCGTAGCAATTTAGAAGTCCAAAAAAAAAAAAATGGGGAAGAAATGAAGAAATTTTGAAAATTTAAAGAAAAAATCAGAGGGGACTGTTCTCGGTCGAGTTCTCGACCGAGAACAGACCCTCTGTCTGTTTATAAAGGAAAGAAAAAAAGCAAAAAGCAAAATCTCGCCGAGATCTCGCGAGAAATAGCGAAAAATAGCGAAAAATATCGAGATCTCGCGAGATCTTGGCGAGAACAGGTAAATGCCGAGACGAAAATGGTTATCGCCTCTGTTTTCGTCTCGGCTAGTGTCGAAACTAGCGAAAAAGGCGAGATCTCCGAGATTTTAATCCATGGCTGGTCCTTGGGTCAAAGGCCCCACTGCATATGAAATAATGAATGTGTTTTTCCCTAAACAGAAGAAAGAATTACAAGATAAAAAAATTTAAAGATGTAGAGTACATATGGGGTGACCATTATGTGATGGTTAGACTGGTCCCACCAGAAAGTCTATTAACAATTTCGTGGTCTACTGTGATGGGAAGACAGTGTTCCTCAAGCCCGTGGATGCATCTACTATGACAAAAGATGCTGATTATATTTATGGACTATTAAAGGAAGTGGTGGTTGAAGTTGGGGTTCAAAATATTGTCCAGATTGTGATGGACAATGGCATCAACTATAAGAAGGCAGGAGAGATGATGATGGCTAAAAGGGACTATAGTCTTTTCTAGACTCTATGTACTGCCCATTGCATTGATCTTATGTTGAAGGATATGGGCGAGCTAGCCAAAGTAAAAACTGTGGTTGAACAAGCTAGGCAGGTGACTACATTTGTATACAACCACGGTTGTTCGTTGAACTTGCTTAGGGAGAAATGTGGATGGGACTTTGTCAGACCCGACGTCACTAGATTTGCTACAAACTATATAGCTGAAAGAATTTTGAGGCAAAGATGGTAGGCCTCAGATTAATGTTTGCATCTGAGGATTGGTTTCGTTGGAGGGAGTTGGGTTCCCCTAGTGGGGTGCAAGCACAGTCTACCATAGCTTCAGATGAATTTTGGAAAAACTTAAAGGACATAGTAAGAGTTTTGGAGCTAGTGGTGAAGGTGTTGAGATTGGTGGATATATCATTCAAGCCCACTATGCCACTTTTAGATGCTGCCATCGATATGTTAAAGAAATGTGTTCATGTTGTGCTACCACGTGGTAGCAAAACTTTGATCAAGATTATCAAAGATCGATGGGAGAGTCTGCTGATGCACCCATTGCATAAAGCTGGTGAGTATATTTCATAATGTCTTTAATTTAGTTCAACTTAGTAGTAGATTTTAATCATGTGACTCATATTTTGTAGCATACTATTTGAACCTGAAGTATCAATATTCACATGGGTTAATTCTAACCTTATCAATGCGGTCAAAATTGTTGTGGCAAAATTAGAGCCAAGTTCATATGTACAATTACTTGCAAACTTAGAGGTGAGTTGTATGGTTTAATAGTTGATATATTTGAATATCCATATATTATAATGGTTAATTTTTATAAGTTTTACGTTTAGAGATGGCCTTGGGAGTTTCGGAAGTTCCGCCGCAATGGCTGGTCGAGAAAGTACTGATCTTGGTATGGAATTATGGAAATTGCAATTTGTAAGTAACATATCTTGTTTAATATGTATATTGACATGAGAATGAGATGTCATTAAAATGTGTTCTTCTTGTGCAGCTGAATGGTGGGTGTTGTATGGTGATGATGCATTTGAGTTTAGGAAAATAGCAATCAAAATCCTATCTCAGACATGTTTCACATCTGGCTGTGAGCGAAACTAGAGTACCTTTTCCCTCATCCATTCCAAGAAGCAGAATAGATTGGGCTCTGAATGGCTCAATGACTTGGTGTATGTGCATTACAATATCAGACTGAGGATACAGAGCATACGCCGATCGCAAGAAAATGATCAAACCCCGATCGAGCTTGCCGATATCTTCCAGCTAGAGTCAGATGAGGAGGATCCCTTAGTGGAGTGGGTGTGGGACAGAGCAGTACCAGTGATGGATGAGTTTGGTGGGAGGCCCAACCCTAGTTTGGCTAGTCAAATTGGTGCTGATGTCGAGCAGTTTCTATCCTCGGACAAGGGTCGAGTACACATAAGTCACCTCGACTGTTTGAACCCCCAGTTGGCAGTGGCACAAGCACTAGCGGTGATGATGCAGTTGATGAGTCTGGTTGGTCAGCTTCCGATAGTGATCACGGCGATGATGGTGGTGGGGCTACATATGAGCAGCATGCTATCTCTGAGCGAGTGTCTGATCCTAGACCGATGTATCCATTATTAGATGGACCGGCGAGACTCAGTATACTCATGCCATACATGATACAGAGCATGGTGGGCGCCCATCTTCATTACAGGCTGGAATTGGGTATACACGTGGGTCTCGTCCCCGTTTTCAACCAACCCCAGAAGATAACGATGATTATATTGACTTTGTTCCTGAGGCTGAACTGACATTGATAGTATGTCCACAAGCTTTGGAGGAATCAACATTGAGGATAGCACTGGCAGTGGAGTGCCCCATCTATCCTTGCTACCGGATTTGGCACCAGGTCGGAGTACGGTGCTTATTCCGGTGACGATTACTGCATGTTTCCTAGTTTACATGGTTCTTCTGCTGATGCTACTTCACAGACTGGCTCCAATTTTGTATACAGTTTCTTCTCCTACCCGACCACCCAAAGAGTCATGCCTTAGAAGCCAGTCTACATTTCACAGTTTGCTGAAATGTACCCAAGGATAGGTTTCCTTGCAAATGTTGATGATTCCATGTATAGGAGACACGTGGACGACTACAACGCTTCTTCAGCCATAAGATGTCGTGGTACGTCTTTGTTTTTCAGTCTGAGCTATATTGTCTTCGGCAAAGGCAAAATGACGAGATAGATCCTCCACACCACTCTATGTGGAATTAGATATTGGGATGGAGTGATGGGGAGATGGAACTTGGGTTGGGAGTTGGGATCACTGTACTAAAATAGTAGATCTTGATCTTGCATTGACATGTACCATTTGATTTCGAGTACTTGAGACTTTGAAACTTTGAGTATTTGTATCATTATATGGAATTATGATTTATGAATGATTTTCTCATAATGTGTGATTAATTTTACAATTTTATGCTTTAAATGTGTTTATATATATTAAAATAGTATTCCCTAGAGTATAAAGCCTTAAAATGGCCTTAAAATGGTTTTAAATAGGCCGAAAACACCTATTTTTAGTTTTTCTATAGTTTCGGCAGATTTGGTCGAGATCTCGGAAATCTCGGTTTGTCTCAAGATCGAGATGACTTCGAGACTCGAGATTTTAATCCTTGATATTAGTTACCCATCTTTTAACAAAAAATAAATGTTGTATATATTGTTAAAAGGAGGAGGATTGGTCTGTCAGGTCGGCACTCGGCCCCAAAAATCCTTAGCTCGACCCTTTTACATGGAATTACAAACCTCATATATTCAACGCAATGTTAGGGCGTCGTAAACGACGTGCTACACTTGGACCCGGTTGTAGCGAAAGTGGGCAAGGGCCGCTGTGTTGGTGCCTGGATGTGTTGACAAGTAGGTAAGAATTCTCGCATCGTGAACGAGTGCAGGTAAAGTAGTTAATCCATAAGCGTAAGATTAGATTAACATCTTATCATAAGATCTTTAACGGGTAAGAGTCTAGATTTGATAGATTTTATAAGGAGTAACATAGCTTATATTCAATAGTCTAGATGGAAGGGTAAAAAATGCTAAGGAATTGGATGACTTTTAAACTTTTTTTTGGGGGGGGGGGGGGGAGATTAAAGGAATAGGAGTGACGTGGGCATGGTAGTGGATAAAGATTCAAAGAATGATGCGGTGGATGTTAAAAGTTCCGGTGATAGGATTATTATATCCGTCAAGCTTGTGTTAAAAAAATAGCAAGCCTTTTTCAGCCCATAATTCTACAGAAAAACCTCCTTTAAAGTCCTGTGCTACCCCAATCAAATCCTTGATCTCTTATTTGAGATCTAGGGTTTGTGACTGCATCAAGGAGAGTGGTGGGTGGTAATGCATAGGTAGGATCACCTACTTAACTATATTAAAATAATATAACTATGCAAATTAAGAGCATTAGTCCATTTTTTTAAAACAGCAATATACGTCTCATATAAAAAAAAAAGACTACTATAAAATTTTTGCTGCTTATCAAGAAAAGGAAAAGGCCTGGAATTGACTGGAATATCTGAATGTTGCAATGGTTAAATGCCCCTGCTAAAGTAACATAACATTAATCATATTTTGCTCAATGGGCTGCCCTATAATATTTAATCGTTTTATGATCATTAGTTAATGGAATGATTTGTAAAAAATATTTTCTTCTTGATGCAGTTAAATATTCAAGATTGGATTCCATACTGTATGTTGTAAAAGAGTAGCTGGAATCTACAAATAGTTTATATATTGGAGAAGATTTGGTCTAAAAATTAGTTTATATTATTGGAAAAAAATTAGTTTTAAAGTTGTAAAAAATGTATTTTAGGTGGTACTGCTGTTTCTTTGGTATGCCTAGCTTTTTCATCCTTGTAACAAAATAGAAAAATAAGAGAAGATGGAGAAAATCAATGTGTCTTGCTCCTCTCTATGTAGCTTGTATTTATAGAAAAACTATTAGATAGGATCCATGACTCTACAAGTCAGAGTCTTAGTCACAAATTAAAGACAAAGTAAACTCAAAATAGGAAAAAGAAACCAATAAGCCTAATTGGTAAAGGAAACTAATAAAGCAATTAGGAGTCTATATAATAATAGGAGTTCAAGTCCTAAAAACTAGCACTAACTACTTTGACTAAGTTAATGCAGTGTACGGTTATAATTTTATTATGCTAACACCCCCTCCACAAGCTAAAGCATGAGGGAATGTGAGAGCTTCAGCTTGAAACAATGTAACAGCGGAAGCAGCAGTTGTAGTAGTAGCAGCAGTAGCAACAGTAGTGGCAGCAATAGTGGTAGTAGTAGCACTTTTAGTAGCAGTACAGTATAGGTCGCTGTGAATCAAGTAGTCGTAGCAGTACAGTATAGGTCATTGTAAACCAAATAGTAATAGCAGCATAGTATAAGTCACTGTGAACCAAGTGCTAGTAGTAGCAGTAGTAGCAGGAGCAGTAATAGTGGTGGCTGCACATCTAATGTTGAACCTTAAATGACTCTCAAAACGGCAACCTAGGGGATTGCTCTGATACCATGTAACAAAATAGAAAAATAAGAGAAGATGGAGAGAATCAATGTGTCATTTCCTTGTAGTTTGTATTTATAGAAAATAGAAAACAACTGCTAGATAGGATTTAAGACTCTGCAAGTCAAAGTCCTAGTCACAAACTAAAGATAAAGTTAACTCAAAATAAGAAAAGGAAACTAACAAGCCTAATTGGTGAAGAAAACTAATAAAGTAAACTAATAAACTAATTAGGAGTCTATATAATAATAGGAGTTCAAGTCCTAGAAACTAGCACTAACTACTTTGACTCAAAGTAGTGTACGGTTACAATTTTATTACACTAACAATCCCTTAATTCAATAGTAAACCTCCTTTGACCTGGGCTTGTGCTGCACCAATCAAATCCCTGTTCTCTTATTTGAGATCTAGGGTTTGCGGCTGCATCAAGGAGTGGTGGGTGGTAATGCCTAAAGTAGGATCACCCACTTAACTATATTAAAATAATATAACTATGCAAATTAAGAGCATTGGTCCATTTTCTCAAAAAACAGCAATATATCTTATATTAAAAAAAAATGACTAGTATAAAATTTGTGCTGCTTAGCAAGAAAAAGAAAAAGCCTGCAATTGACTGGAGTATCTAAATGTTGCAATGATGAATGCCTTGCTAAAGTAACATGACATTAATCATACTTTGCCCAATGGGCTGTCCTATACTATTTTTTGATCATTAGTTGATGGAATGACTTGCAAAAAATATTTCTTTCTTCATAATTTCATATACAGTTAATATTCAGGATTGGATATCATACTGTATGTTATAAAAGAGTAGCTGGAATCTACAGAGGGTTTATATATTGGAGAAGATTTGCTCTAAATTAGTTTATTTATTGGAAAAATTTGGTCTAGAAGTTGTCAAAATGTATTTCAGGTAGTACTGCTGTTTCTTTGGTATGTCTAATTGATTTTGCACTTTCTGGCCAGGCACAATTGCGGGAAGTTGCACTGCAAGACGAAAATGCTGCTTATCAAAAGGCTATAACAAATTGTGAAAAGAAAATACAGGAAAAGTTGCAGGAAGCAGTTATGCTTCAGAGTAAGCTACAGGTCGGGTTTGACAGAAACTGTTTCTTTTGTTATTTTTCCGTATAGTTTGCTGACACTGTTTCTAATTATTTGTATTGTGTGATCGACTACCACGCTGATTGAAAGCCCCAATAAGAATCAATTCAGAAAATGAGAGACAGGACCCCATTGATATAAGCCAAAAAGAACAATTAAATCAACTCAAAATTCCACAATATTTTACAGGAATCTGTAGTAACCTTGAAAGTTTTGAACATAAAATCTCAGCCCCAGGAAGAAACAACCGTGACAAAATCAACCTCTTTCGATGTATGAAACAAAATAAAATATGGGCAGATTGATAAGAACACCAAAGGATATTTTCAAGGGCATCCCAGGTATGTGATTCACAGGGAATGGTTTCTGTTATCCATGTCAGACCCTTGAAGTACCGCTGTTGCTGACACGACATGACATGTGTATGGGATATGTGTCTGCCACTCACCCAAAAGGTGAACAGTGGACATGAAGAAGGATGGGGAGGAGATCCCCTGTTTACACATTAACTCCCTATTTTGGCAGATATATTGACAAATTATTGGTGAGTACCCATACCCATACTCATTTTTGGGTACGTATCCCTTATCTTAAATTTTGGGGGCTAGCGAATCCGAACCTCAACTCAAACAAGCACTCATCTCCATATCTGAACCCATTCAACATTGGCAGCAGAGAACTTATACATGGGCAACCTTCCTCTAGACGCAGTAGACCTGATTTTCGTGGTTGCTCACTTGGCAACATGGCCCATCCAGGATAGGCAGGTCTATAAGACTATGGGAGTGGTCAATATTGAGAGTGTTCTCTCCTGCTTATCCTTCTTCATTGATAAGGTATTGGCACACTTATTGTTGGAGGGACTCATCCAATGTCATATGGTAGATGAGTCATGGGTTGAAAGCCTGTGGAGATTCATTGACTCTCATTCAGAGGATGAGCTTTATCTTTTCTTCCTTGGGGATTGTCTGCCAATGATTCCCCTGGTCCTTTAAATGATTTGGCAGATGTATTAGCTGAACAAGGATCTGTCAGACCTAGAACTCCAGTGTTGTAGTTTCTGATGACCTATGTGAGGATGCCTAAGGTTTTGTTCGATTTTGTTTTTGACCTTCTGGTTTAATCAGCATTCCCATTTGGTTAATTATTTTCTCTATTAACATATTAGTGTGTATAACACCAGTAGAGATAAAAAAACATATCTTTCAAATTCATTTTAGGTTTGTGAGCCTTGGCTTGACGGTAATGTTGCTCCATTGTGACCTGGTGGTCATTGGTTTGAATCTGAAATCAACATCTCTGCAAAGCGGGGTAAGGCTGTGTACATAAGCCCCTCACTAAACTCCGTAGTGGCGTGAGCCTCATGCACTAGGTATACCTTTTTAAAGAAGAGGGCAGGCCTTGGCGGTTGGTAGAATGGTGAGGTTGCTCCATTGTGACCTGGTTGGTGGTCATGGGTTCGAATATGGAAACAGTCTCTGCGAAGCGGGGGTAAGGCTGTGTTAATAAATCCCTTCCCAAACCCCATAGTTAAGGGTGTCAACCGGGTTGCCGTTAAGGCCCGAAGTAGCCCGATAACTAACTTACACTAACTTAGCTAGTTTGAGCCTAGTAAGAAGCCAAAATTCCTTATGACAACTCTATTATATTGTCTTGAGATTCTACAAGCCAAATGAAAAAGGACAAAAGGTCACCACTCAACTTATGCACAAAAGGTTTTTTTGAATACGTTTACTTATCTTTTGTTTAATTTGTTAACTTTTAACAGTAGTTTTTTTTTTTTTTTTAATTGGATGTTTAAAGAGTTCTATTTTAAGATTTATCTTTCTTTTGGGTATTATGATATTATTATTTTAAGCTCTTTCAAATATCTCTAGGTTTTCCCACCTAGGTACTTCTAGGCAAATAGCCTTTCACTAAGAAAGACTCGTTCTTCACGAAAAAGACTCAGATATATATCCACACTTTGGATTTTAATCTGCTTGCTTTTCCCAGATTATTTATCAGAGTTTAAAATTATAGAAATTATTAAAGAAAAAACCAAAAAATAAGACAGATCTTTCCAGAGAACTCAAATAAAACCACTATTTACTCATATTAAAGCATGAAAATAAATACCTCTGAAATCACACCATCAGAGCTTCAGTTACAATAGTATTCCAATTACTCAGACTTCACCATTACAATGTCCTACTCAGACTTCCGACTCTCTTCTCCGACCCAGGTTGTCGGCTTAAGAGAAGAAAAATAAATACAGAAAAAATAAGGCGATAAGAGAAAGATAAAGGTTGTAGGAACAAGTTCTTTGCACTTGTTATGTCTCAGATAACCAATGCCTCCACATGAAGGCCTCTACCTCTATTTGTAGTCGTCTTGGGACGGACTTCAACTTATTTCAAATCCTCGAATGACCTACTTTGAGATTTTCCACCAATCACAAGAAGATAAGATTTTCCAACTTGGTATCGTCATATGCTGTTGCTTGATCACGTGAAAAAAAACTAGCTGTCGGTGAATAAGTAAAATCGAATGTTTTTGGAAGATGCTTGTGTCAGACGAGGGCCCAATACTAACATGTTGTGGCGCAAAGCATCACCTTTATGACGAAAATGTCCTAGGTGACTGGACTGCTAAAAGGTGAAAGGTGCCTTTATGGGTCCACCTGAAAAGACCCCGCGTGTTATTCATTTCACACCAAATTATTGATTTTTTGGTTGGGCCTTTTATGGTTCACCCATAGAAAATGTTTTCTATGTTGTGTGCTTTTATATCATCTGGATAGTAATCGGACGCATCAGAATCGTCCGTAATATTTCTTCAAACAAAAAATTCAAAGTTCCTTTGCTTCTCTGCTGCTTCTTCTTGCAAAAATTTCTCTAGAGCTTCTTGCATCTCCATTGGTTCATCTATTCCGAACACAACTTCATTTCTTTCCTTTTTTTTTCTTGGTTTGGTCTTTAAACTTGCTGTTGGTGGTGCTTCGGAGTGCAGAGATTGTTGTGGGAGCTTCGTATCAAACGTTGAAAGTAAGATTCTTGCTTAAAATGAGATTTTTACACGAGACTGTGAGAGAAAAAAAATCAAAAGTTTGTAGAATGTGATGAAATTTTTATATGTTAGACATGTGAGCCCGATCTATGAGCTCACAGTTTTAGAATTGGATTTCGGTTGTTGTAGGTATTTTTTTCAATTATTTGCATTTAAAAATGAATTTTCAGCAATTAAAAATTAAAATAATTATTATTAATACTCATTTGATGATGATGAGTTATTTTTTTGTTAATCACCGTTGGTCGATCTACGGTCCTACGGTTTCAGATTTGGATTTCGGTTGTTGTAGGTATTTTTTTGAATTATTTATATTAAAAAAATAATTTTCAGCATTTAAAAATGGTTAAAAAATGCTATAAAATAGGGAAAAATAAGGAAAAATATTCTGATCGCATTTAAAATATGTAGAAAATTTTGAAATGTAATTTCTGTTGTGTTCAAGTTTGTAAGGTTATTGAAGTTTGTGTTTTCTATAAAATAGTGCTTGGAAATAATGTTTAGACCAAGTTGTGGGGCGGGCGATGGAGGCAACGGTGCCAATTCCCGTACTGACCCTGCATGGCTATATAGGAGTGCCCTTCAGGGTGACAAGAAGAATGCCCAATGTAATTTCTGTGGGAAGAAGCTTCAGTCTGGCAGCATTACAAGACTGAAGGAACACTTGAGTGGACTGGTTAAAGATGTTGTCAAATGCTTGCAATGTCTTGTGGAGATATCCAGAGCCATAGGTGAACAACTAAGGGGAGGGAGGTAAAGGAGGGCAACCATGGAAAGAGAGAAAGAGCAGTTTGAGGAGGCAGTTCGAGGCACCCTATCAGATTCTAGTGAGGAACATGATGCTGGGGAAGGGGAATGGGATGTAAGTGGTATGACACAGGTAGAGGCAAGGTAGATGCACCATGTGGCAATGGCTAGTATGGAAACCTTAAGATTGCATCAGGAAAGGAGATGGACAGGAGTAGGTACATCTGGAGCAGGTGGCAGTGGTAGTGGATTAGCTCATCCTCGGCTACAGATACAGAGCAAAGGTATTGGTTCTTGGTTTTCTAGATTAAGAAGTGCAAAGGAACAACCTGCGCCTCA
This sequence comes from Protea cynaroides, assembly GCA_028583415.1. Lineage (NCBI taxonomy): Eukaryota > Viridiplantae > Streptophyta > Magnoliopsida > Proteales > Proteaceae > Protea > Protea cynaroides. The sequence goes on from CM053268.1 coordinate 86,124,376, forward strand.
GCCTCAGGTACGGGATGATGATTATCTTGAAGTGCTACAGCAAGATCCTAAAGTCTTTAGGAAGTCTGGGAGTAAGCAAAAAAAAAAGTCAATGTTTCGAGGAAAGAATAAGGAGTCAGTAGGGTATGCTTACTCTAGGTGGTCGTTCTATCACAGCATCCTAGCAAACGCCACCACAGGCGCTTACTATCAGAGCATGCTAGATGCAGTTGCTGAGGCCGGCACAGGGATTAAAGGCCAAAATCAATATGAGCTGATGAATCACTATTTGCCTCAACATAAGAAGGAACTACAAGAATGGATTCTGAGTCAAAAGAAGAATTGGCAAGATTATGGAGTAATCATTATGTGTGATGGTGGGACTAATCCTACCAGAAAGTCCATCATCAATTTCATGGTTTATTGTAATGGGAAAACGGCGTACCTTAGGTTTGTAGATGCATCGGCTGAGCGAAAAGATGCTGAATATATTAATGGGCTGTTGGAACAAGTGGTGGGTGAGGTGGGAGCGAAGAACGTTGTCCAAATTGTGACGGACAACGACAACAATTTTAAGAAGGCAGGGGAGATGATGATGAACAGAACCGACTGTAATATCTTCTGGACTCTATGTGCAGCCCATTGTATTGATTTGATGTTGAAGGATATGGGCAAGCTCAGCAAAGTGAAGAATGTGGTTAAGCAAGCAAGACAAGTCACCACTTTCATCTACAACCATGGTTATTCTTTGAACATGCTCAGGGAAAGATGTGGAGGGGACTTGGTCAGACCAGGCATCGCCATATTCGCAACGAACTTCATAGCATTGAAGAGCTTTGAGGCAAAGATGGCTGGACTCAGATCAATATTTGCATCTGAGGACTGGTTTACGTGGAGAGAGTCAGCTTCCCCCCATGGAGTGCAAGCCCAGACTACCATTGCTTCAAAGGAATTTTGGTAGACCATGAAGGTGGTAGTCAGGGTGTTGCATCCTATAGTGCAGGTACTGAGATTGGTAGATATTGAACGAAAACCTACCATGCCACTCCTTTATGCTGTCATGGACTCATTGAAGCAGTATGTTAAAACTGTGATACCATGTGGCTACAAGAACTGCATCAAGATCATCAATGACTGATGGGAGAACCAACTCATGCATCCATTGCATAAGGCTGGTGAGTAAATTTGATGATGTATTTACTTTAGTGTTACTTATGTACCAATAGCAATTTTATTTGTTTTAATCTTCTGTATACTGTAAAATATTTCAGCAAACTATTTGAACCCCAAGTACCAGTTTATGCATGTACTTGGGATGAACGCAGACCTAATTGAAGCAGTGAAGTTAGTGGTTGTAAAGTTGGAGCCAGATCCCCACAAATAGGCTTTGGCAAATCTAGAGATGAGTTATATGCTTCAATTACTGGAAATATGGCAAAATCATTTATTGTAATTGCAAATACTTATAAGTTTTCGATTGTGTCTAGATTAAAGCCTTCAGGGAAGGCTATGGGAGTTTTTCTTTCCCCGTTGCAGTGGCTGGCTGAGACACTACTGATCCGGGTATGCAAATTGCAAACAAATTAAAATTTTATGTTTTATGTATTACGTTTAAATGACATATGAAATTAGAATATGTTATTGTTCTTATGCAGCTGAATGGTGGGTGTTGAATGAAAAGATGCACCTGCTCTGAAGAAGATAACAGCTAGAGTGTTATCTCAGACATGCTCTGCATCTGGCTGAACTGGAGTACATTCGACCTCATTCATTCAAAGAGGCGGAAACGACTTGGCTAACGGCTAAATGCCTTGGTCTTTGTGCATTACAACATGAGGCTGAGGTTACAGTGCCTGTTCCATAAAAAGGAAGATGATACCCCGCTCGAGCTCGCCAACATCTTCCAGCTTGACTTTGAAGATGACGATCCAATAGTGGAGTGGTTGCGGGACAGAGGAGCACTAGTGATGGATCAGCCTGGGGGGAGGCCTGACCCCCAGTTGGCTAGGCAGTTGGATGCTGATGTCGACCAGTTTCTAGCCTCAGACACGGGTCACGTACATACACAGTCACCCGTGCCATTTGCCCTCCTGCTGGCACTGATACAGATGATCCTTTGGAGTTGGAGTGGTAGTGGACGTAGTGGTAGTGATCATGAGAGTGGGGGTGGAGAGCCAGGTGGAGGTCGAGCCACTATTGTCATTATTGGGGTTGATCCTAAGCCACAACCATCACATGTTAGATACACTGGGGAGAGCCAGCATACTTATGCAACACAGGATACAGACTAAGGTGCACGTGCACCAGCCTCATCATGTGGAACTGGAATGTATTTGCGGAGGTTTCGTCATAGTTCCCAACAGGAGTTACAGGATGAAGATGCTGATTGCAGTAGCATGATGGACGTCGACATTGATAGCCTCTCTACTGGCTTACGAGGATTGAGTGTGGAGGAGAATAGTAGTTACGGCAGTGAATAGGAGCAGTGGAATGTTCCTGGATCTAGCACTGGGTTAGCTTACACTTCAAATGATTATGTTGATACCAACTTCGTTCCCTATCCCACTGCATATGGTTCTTCCTTTGACGATCGTTCATCAGTAGCACAGACTCAGAGTGGATCATCAAACTTTGTGGATAGTTTCTTTTCCGTTCCATCCGTGCTTCCGCAAGAGTCTTCTTCACACCAGAGTAGTTCTTCAGACATTCCATTCTTCCCTAAGATAGGTATCCTTCAAATAGCTACTGATATTATATTATAATCATGTGCAAGACTACCGGAACTACTTCGCCTCAAGAATGTCATGGAAAGATTATGTTGCTTAGTTGGAAGACAATTTGCGTTGGCAACTTTCCTAGATGTATGATGATAGTACGATGGATCATCCACGACACTCTGCATATTATTAAACATTGTATTTGTAATTTTGTATGTGGAGTTGTGGACTATGGGCATTGGGCTCATGGGGACTGGGGAGTCAGGAATTAGGATTTCTTTATTGTTTATCTAGTATTGAACATTTGAACTATGAAGTAATGATTTCTATGATATACTTGAGTTGTTTTATAATGAAGTGTTATTTTGTTTCTAATTTGCCTAATGTCTAATTTTATTGTCTCATTTGTCATTTTTGAATAATTATATTAGATAATTATTGAGTAAAATAACCAATATTAGCCTAAGTTTACAACAGACTTCAGCGTTTATTACTAAAACATGGGTGTGAACCCAAACAACCACAAAGAGTGATTATTATTACAATTTTATGCTCTAAATGTGTTTATGTATGCTAAAATGAGGTTCCCTTGAAGTATGAAGCCTAAAAAATGAGTTTTGGCCACCGAGACTGCATTTTGGAGGTGTCTCGGTGTTTTTACACTGTCTCGGCAGATCTCGCCGAGATCTCGGTTTTCTAGGAGGCCGAGACTCCTCTGAGACCCGAGATTTTAAACCTTGATTTATATGGTAGTGTTTTTTCAAGTTTTCTTTTTATTTCCAACAGCTTTTCTACCCTTATTTCTTTTGTTCGAGTTATGTTGTTATTTTTGGGTGATTCTTTTCTCCTTCTGTTTCTTCAAATAATGCCAGCAACATCTTTGATGAAAAACTTATTTGGATGTAAAAGAAATATGGAATTGGCACCAGCTCTAGGATGTTATACAAACAAAAAGAAGAGCAAAAATAATTTTCATAGAGAAAAAAAGCTAAGAAGATTTTGAAAAAGCAAAACTTATAAATATTGGAATAAAGATAAAAGTAGAAATAAAAGGAAAAAGAATAAATATTTTAAAGAAAAGACATTTAATAAACCAACTACAAAACCTAGATATTATAGTAAACTAACCTGTTATATCTGTAAACAAAAAGGACATATGCTACAAACTACCCAAATAAAAGAAAACGAAACGATTGTGAACAAAATAAGGCAGAAAGACTAGTTGAACTAGCTGATAAAAGGCAATTAGATTCCATAGAATATGGTTCTGACGACGAAGACAATATATACTCTTTGGTAAATCTTGTCTGAATATGTTTTTCATCAAAGATGTTGCCGGCATCATTTGAAGAAACAAAAGGAGAAAAGAATCATCCAAAGATAACAACAGAACTCGAACAAAAGAAAAGAAGGGTAGAAAAGCTGCTGGAAATGAAAAGAAAACTTGAAAGAACATTGCCATATAAATACAAAACTTTCTCTGAAGATAATGAAGTGATCATACAGACCAATTGGACTCCCAAAATAAAATGGTTAGAAGGGTTCGGAACAGATGAACCAATGGAAGTACAAGAAGCTCTAGAGAAATTTTTGCAAGAAGAAGCAGCAGAGAAGCAAAGGAACTTTGAATTTTTTTGTTTGAAGAAATATTACTTATGATTTTGATGCGTTTGATTATGATCCAGATGATATAGAAGCACACAATATAGAAAACATGGGCGAACCATAAAAGGCACAACTTGAAAATCAGTAATTTGGCGTGAAAAGAATAGCATGCGGGGTCTTTTCTGGTGGACCCAGAAATGCACCTTTCACCTTTCAAAATGCACCTTTCACCTTTCAACAGTCTAGTCACCTGGGACATTTTCGTCATAAAGGTGATGCTTTGCACCACGACATGTGAGTAGTGGGCCCTTGTCTGACACCAGCATCTTCCAAAAACATTCGATTTTACTTATTCACCGACAGCTAGTTGTTTTTCACGTGATCAAGCAACAGCATATGACGATGCCAACCTAGAAAATCTTATCTTCTTGTGATTGGTGGAGAATCTCAAAGTAGGCTATTCGAGGATTTGAAATAAGTTGAAGTCCGTCCCAAGACGGCTATAGATAGAGGCAGAGACCTTCATGTGGAGGCATCGGTGATCTGAGAGATATATCAAGTGCAAAGAACTTGTTTCTGCAACCTTTATCTTTCTCTAATCATCTTAATTTTTCTGTTTTATTTTTCTTCTCTTAAGCCGACAACCTGTGTCGGAGAAGAGAGTCGTAAGTCTGAGTACGACATTGTAACGGTGAATTTTGAGTAACCGAAATACTGTTGTAACTGTAGTTCTGATTGTGTGATTTCAGAGGTATTTATTTTTATGTTTTAATATGAGTAAAGAGTAGTTTTATTTGAGTTCCCTGGAAAGATCTCTGTCTTATTTTTTGGTTTGTTCTTGAATAATTTCTATAATTTTAAACTTTGATAAGTTATCTGGGAAAGACAAGCAAATTAAAATCTAAAGTGTGGATAGATTTAATCGGAGTCTTCTTTGTGAAGAACAAGTCTTTCTTAGTGAAAGGCTATTTGCCTGGAAGTACCTAAGTGGGAAAACCCAGAGATATTTGAAAGAGCTTAAAATAATAATATCATAATACCAAAAAAAAGATAAATCTCAAAAGTGAACTCTTTAAACATCCAATTAAAAAAATATGTTAAAAGTTAACAAGAATTAAACAAAAGATAAGTAAACGTATTCAAAAAACCTTTTGTGCATAAGTTGAGTGGTGACCTTTTGTCCTTTTTAATTTGGCTTATAGCTAATCTCAAGACAACATAATAGAGTTTTCATAAGGAATTTTGGCTTTTTGCTAGGCTCAAACTAGCTAAGTTAGTGTAAGTTAGTTATTGGGCTACTTTGGGCCTTAATGGCAGCCCGGTTGACACCCATACCCTTAGTGGCGGGAGCCTCGTGTATGCCCCCCTCCCCTTTTTTTCCGAATCCACTCAAGAAGCAATCTATCTCTATCTTCAACCTCTTCAAAGATATTATATAAAGTGAACAAAAAATAGTAGTTGTTAATGTTGGACCATTGGTCAAATGGCAAGCACATTGTTGGTAACAGTTCTGGGCAGTTGACAGAGGCCTGTGATGACGCTGGCGTTTGAGTCAGTTAGTTAGTGCTTTGGCAATGTGGGAGCAGCAGTGTCAGTGTATTACAGCTTTAAAAGAAGTGTTGGCAATGTTCGGTAGTCAAGTTTGAAGGCATTGGGAGATATACAGTGTTTGTGATGCATGTGAGCATGTGTTGCAGTGTTTTAAGGTTCATAGGCATGCTTGGCAGTATGTGGGAGCCTCGGGTGTTGTGTGCATGAAGTTTTATGGCTGAATTCATATGTTTGCATTGAAATGTTGACTTTGATGCTAATTTTAGTGGGTCCCATAGCGGTTTCAGGGGGAACACTGAACGTGAAAGTTTTAGTTCGTCGAGTTGGCTTTGTTATGCAACTTGGATCACCCTGATCCAATAATGTATGGAGGAGATATAATGGTTATCGTTTTGTTGCACAAAAATCAATCAAAGTGGACAAAGTTTTGAGCTCTCATGGAGTTATGATACTCACGAGGGTTTTTCAATAAATATTGGAAGTTGGATGGGCTTTATGGAATTATTGAAAAATAAAGGGGTGGTGAATAATTATCATAAGTCATATTATCTTATGATCGGATGACCCTGATAAGTGCCACATAGTCAGATTCTGATTGAACAGTCACGACAGAGGCGAGCTAGGAAGCAGTGTCAGTGACGCGGAAGATTGTATTGCTTGGCTTTTTATTGGTCGGCATACCGGAGATTCGCCATGACGTGTATATTCAAGCGAGCAGTGATCAGGTACTTCGTGCACACCATTACACCTTCGAAGGATTCCTATCATTTTGTTGTCATTAGTTCCGCATTTCTAAATCGCGTCGAGCATGGTTCGAATGATCGAATGGCTGAAATCTGACTCGCGATTTGATAATTAGATCGGACAACCTACATTTAATCCGACTAACTGTACCAACTGCAGACCGGAACGTGGTCTGATGTTCTGACCGGTGATGTGGAGTTTGTCATGTGGGCAGCAATTTCATGTAGCACCGGTGCACTAAATATTGCTAGAAGATTCCATTTTGAATGTTCTCACTGGCCCAATTTCAAATGGCTATATCTTGTCTAAATCAAGTCCAAATCAGATCGTTCAACTTGCAGACTTCATCTTTATGAAAGACCCATCTTCTGAAACAAAAAATGAGTTGTAGAAACAGTGTGAAGCGTGTCGAATAGAAATAGTAGAGGTTTGTGAGGTTGTGTGTGTATTGATTGAACTTACCAACCATCTTTGCCACCTATGTTTCATTGAAGGCCATTAGAGAGGTTGGTAAGGTAGATCGAAGACCTTGAATGTGTCTCCCTTGAAAGTGAAGAAAAAAAGAAGAGAAAGGGGTCCATGCTTGCACACACTTGAAGATTCAACTCTCTATCACCAAAAGGGGGTAGTTGAAGATTTCAGTGAGGAGCCTTGATGTCGACAAACAAACTTCTTAACTTGTCATTACACTGGGAAGGTAATCACTCTCCTCCAAGTCCTTTTATTGCAACCAAGGTTGTATGTGAAGCAAAAAACTAAGGTTTTATATTGTAAGGGTGGGGATTATATATATATATATATATATAGGACCACAGAATAGTTGTCAAGGCACTTAGGCGTTGGAGGCCTGACGGACGCCTAAGGCGACAAAGGCGCTTGATTTTCCAAGGTGCCACCAGTGCGCATGGGACGCCTGGACGACTTCTTGACAACCATGGACAGGAGTGAGGGGTGTTGCCCTAGTTTGAGTAGGTCCTTGGATTGAAGCAAGTGTTGCTGTTTGGTTGTAGGTGCAACCAAAATTGAGTTGTGTATTGGGTATTATACAAAATCTTAGTTAGGTTATTACCCCGTGGATAGACTTCACACAGCGTATAAGTGAATCACATTATCTCTCTATGTTGTGGTTATATGTTATTGGTGCATATGGAGTGTTTTGTTTACAGGATGGGTGTGCATACCGGGTAGACTTTTCCATAGGGTTGTGTTTCCTGTGGTTGAGAGGCAAGGTGTGTCACACGATTGTGTGTAATATTGTTTGGGACAACCAGTTAAGGTCAGCCCAAGGCAGCACAACACATTACAGTTAGGGGCAGCATTAGGGATAGAACCAGAAAATTTGGGAAAGAATTTTGAGGACAGTGCCCACTTGCTCCCAACTCTATTGGGACTGGACTGTACTAAGAATGATGCTGGTGCAATCGACGGGCTGGACCAGTTCGACCCAACCTGGAAACCCGGGCTGCGAAGGACTAGGACCAAACCATATGGGTTTTGGTCCAGCAAGAGTAGTTAGGAGTTTCTTTATATATTTGGGTTATTTATGTAATTGAGTTATTTATTTTTTATTATAGCTATGCTTTCACGTAGGAGATATTTCAGTGGAGTTATGCTTTTAGTTTTTGAGTACATGTAGGAGTGTCATAGCAGATAGATATAGTTTTTTCAGAGTCTTTTGTTTCTTTTCTTATCTATGGTTGTAACTCTTTGATTAAAAATTAGTTTAGGAGAATGAATGAATAGTTTGAATTCGTATATTGTTGTGCGAGTGGTTTCTCTCCCTTCACTTGGTTAATCCGATTCTTGGTATTCTTCTTTCTCTTTCTTTCGTTTCTTCTGTTTTATTCTCGTTTAATCCTTTCCTATTCGTCTCCTTGAATTCCTTTTCTTTTTCTCTAAACCTGGTTGCTGCCCCGTTTCTTCCTTGCAACTGGTTGTGTTTACTGTTTCAAAAGAACTTTTTAGAACTCCATCAACATTAACTTGGATCGAGCCAAGATTTTGCGTAGTAGTTCAACCCCTAAGGGCGACCCAAACTGTATATTCTCATGCCATAATTTCACCCCTGCTGAGAAATACTTGGAGAAACCAAATCTGAAACTGCAGCTATCGCCCAACCTGGTTTCAGGAACTTAGTTGCCTGGATTTGATAGAGCATTGGATTACGATTCTTCTCCTGAAGTTTCAGGCTGAAAGGGTTTATTTATTTATTTATTTTTTGATACTTAGGACTGAAAGGGTTTAGCTTGAGAGAGAAACTTCAAGTGCAAGCACCCTGGTTTAATGCAGGCTGCTAATCCATGGAGAGTTGAAGAAGACCCTTAAATCTGAAATACCAGTTTTGCCCTCAACTTAAAAATTGTTTTTATCTTATCTATCCTCCATATTCTCTTCCATAATTGCTCATAACTCTTTAACCAGAATTCTTTACATTCCAAAGTTCTGCTTCTTACCAAAAGAGGATTTATACTGTTCAGTATAATTACGATAGACGATATTGCTACTGCCCTCATAAATTGAGTTGCTTGTTCATCTGGTGGGCCCACACCGATCCCAAAACAGGGTTTTGCAACCTGGGACCACAACAAAAAAACTTATTTGTAGTTTTTCAGCTTGGTAACAATAGCAAAAATAATTTCTCTTGAAGTACAGGGCTCTCTTTGGTATGTATTATATAATTAATTATATAACATATTATGACATATGTAGTTGTTTGGTATGATTTATGGTACTTATTTATAACTAAAATAAATTGATATAATCTAAAATTTACAAATAGGTTAGAAGGTGTTTATCATTATTGTGTTAATCTATTATTACTTCTTTATGTCTAATGATATTAAACAGTTATTATGTATGACTCATAATTTATTCTCATAAATGATTTATTATAAACAACTCATAAGCATAAATATAACTTATACCGAAGAGATCCTAATTCCTAAATCACCATGTACTAAATAAGGTTGTAGAATTCACTAATGATAAAACACATGGGAAAAGATAAAAATTCCAAAGCTTGCTGGTGTATTGGACTTGTGCTTTCTGCCCAGTAACAGTACACTAAAGTAAATCGGGCTTCAAGATTTATCTAATCAGAGGTAGAGGAAAACGGAAGTTGACTCATTTTATGAGGTAAGCTGTCATTTTTCTCATGTAACTAGTCTCATGAGTAAGGGTGATGTGCTGTGAATGAGAAGATTCCAGGGTCAATATCCCCTTAATTGAAGACTGACATTCAATAAAGCTTGATAGCTCTAGTTAAATTAAATTTTACCAATTACATATTTTTGTGCATGCATGTTTGTGTGCCTCTAGAACCATCCATCAATTGTGCAGTTTTCACTCAAAACTACAATCCCACAGTTCAGAAGTTGAACTGTGCATGCATGTTGGATAAATTATTCTCCTAATTTTTGAGGGGCAAGGGTTCCCCAAGCTGGTAGCGTTATCTTTTTTGAGATATCCAGTAAGATTGGACTCAGCTACCAAACGTGGTTGACCGTAGTTACAGCTTCTAAACCACTGAAAAAGTGCACTCAAATGATATGTATGTACTTCCTTGCAATTTTGGTGTTTTCTTTGGTTGTTTCAATATCACCTATTACTTACAGGAAATGGACTTGGTTGAGAAATGTTCGAGAGCTGATTTAGAAACAATGCAAATGGAGCTCAGCCAATCTAGTGAATCTTCAGTTCATCCCAGTACTAAGCATGAAGATCGAAATGATGCTAAATCTTTAAAGGCTGCTACATTGGAGAAGCTGGACAACAAAAAGAAAGAGCTGGTTGTGCACGCTTAACTATCTTTTCATCTTCTTGACTATAACAGTGTTCTCTTATTCAGATTGCCTTCTCTCTTTTTTTGGAGGGGGCTCAAACAAGCAATGGTTTGATTTTTTTCAGAGTTCCATGGAAGAGAAAATTAAAGGCCTGGAGGAAAAATGGACTCAAGTTCAGCATGATTCACTGAGGAAACCTTCCCCAGGTATATCATTCTATATGAATATATTGTATTCTGATGTCTTTCAGTTTGATTGGTAGGCCATAAGTTCAATTGTTTGACGTGTTTCTTGATTCCCATCTGCTGCATGCATGCCTTTCTTAAGTCTTCTCCTAACACATTGTGCCATTTCTTTACTATTAAATTCTGTCATTGTTCTACCATCTAACCAATGGAGCTTAGCTGCCTTTGGAGGACTGCTTTATAGGTGAAAGAACTTCTATTATTTGCACAAAAAAAAGAATTATTTTGTGTCACACCCCACTCCCAAAACACAGGGACTATGACTACGATGCAAACTGCTGTCCCAACCTGCTGCCAGGATCTCGATACAGTGGCACCCCATCACATCAACTCATCACATAACAACCACATAATCAGAGTAAAACAGTATAAGCGGAAGACTTTATATTAATAATCAGAATTGTAATATAAGCTGATGAATCTAACTGGTAATCATATACATAAACGTATGTTATCTATAATACCAACTTGTTCAAAACATAGTAAAAATATACATCAGGTATAGTATAAAAATATACAAAACTGTAGACATTCTGTCCAATAACAAAGTATCCTAAAATAATCAAGTCTGACCATCGTAGGCACAGGCATCACAAGACACAGGTGCAGTTGGAAGTATGTGGCTCAGAAGCTGGATCTACCCATAGTTGTCAAGGCGACAAGGCGACTCTAGGTGTTGGAGCCTGGAGGCCATCCTAGGTTCCTAGGCAATTTGCCCAGGCGACCAAGGTGAACCTGGTGTTTTTTTTTTTTTTTTTTTTTGCCTAAAATACCAATACTATATTTATTTTTATATATTATATGCAATAATGCAATATGTTACATCAAGAATCAACATTTAAGGCATAACCTAATATGAGAAAATAAACAAATAATGATTAAAGTATAGAATGTAAGAACTAAAAAAGCATATTTATAATAAAAAAAATTACAAAGCAACAGCAAACACAATAAAAATTTAAAAGTTCCAGAGCAAGCTCTAGGGAACTGATAATTTTAAATTCAAAGTTCCTGATACTCACAAGGCAATATCACACTCAATCTGATTTCTGATATAATGATGGAATGATGGTGACAATGAGACAATCACAATAGTTTCAGGCTTTCAGCCTAGTCAAGAGTCAGCCCAGCCAGTAGCCACTGAGCCACATGTAAAAACAAACAGAGAGACCAACATATTACAGTGTTACACTATGCACTGGGTATAATACATACTACATAATACATTAGAATATGAGATAGTACTAATTGGAGAACTTATACAGCCAATAATACAAACTCAAACCATGAACAGGAGCTGTCAATGTTCAAAACTTGCAGTAGCAGAAGGAATCGACAAAAAAAAAAAAAAAAAAAAATCAATGTTCAACTTGTAGTTGCAAGAGTCAACAAAAAAAAAAAAAGAAAAGAAAAAGAAGGGACCTGCAGCCAAGGTGTCAAGTATCGACATGATACGGTGCATATCGACCGATACGTATCAGTATCGACTACTGTCGATACGATACATTGCGATTCGTATCTAAATTTTTAAAATAAAAAGTTTATCCACATGTATCGGTTGTATCGAACCGATATCGGTCGATATAGTCCAATACACATCGATACAACCGATACGGTCGATACAGATGATACTGATACACGTATTAATTTAAAAAAAAAAAAATCAAAGAATCTGTAGAAACAAAATTTGGCCAAGATGAAGAAGAAGAAGAAGAAGAAAGAGAGACAAGAAGAAATAGGTGGAGCTACCACCACCGTCGCCGATCGAGAAGAAGAAAAAAAGGAAAGACAGCAGCCACCGCCGACGATCGAGAAGAAGAAGAAAAAGAAAAATAGTAGCAGCAGCCACTGCCGCTGCCACTGCCACTAACGATCGAAAAGAAGAAAAAGAAAGCAGTAGCGGCCACTGCTGCTACCACCAGAGGGGAAGCAGAGCAGCCATTGCCGCCGCCATAGAAGGAAGAGAAGAAGAATGGCAGCACCACCACCGCCGCCTCCGCCAGCGCTAGAGGAGGGGAAGAAGAAGAAGAAGAAAAAGAAATAGAAGAACTTACCTGTGTAAATCAACTTTGTTCGCAGCCCCATCCATCCCGTATGCACTCGACGAAAGAGCTTTTCAGACTTTTCAGGCGATCCCTTTTCTTTCATTTTTCTTCTATTTTATATATATATATATATATATATATATATATATATATATATATATATATATATATACATGGTCTATGGGACATGATCTCATGTATGGCATCCTACAGATATAAAATATGTATAGCTCCAAAAAAAAAAAAAGGGTTAGAAATGATATTGAACTTATAAATAAAAAATATTAAAAAATAAAAAAACATTACAAATAACAGAGTATATTTTTTTATCATCCTATGATTAGACATAGTGTATTGAGTTCAATCACTCAATGTCTTTGTAATTGGACAATAAATTGATTATTTATCGTGTTTTTATGTTTTAAATTAGTGTTTTTATGTTTTTTATGCATTTCGATGCATATTTTGTCCGTATCTTAGCGTATCCATGCGTATCCACCGTATCCATGATACGATACGATACGTCTCTTAAAATCGCCCGACCGATACAGTACCTATACACGATACTTAATTCCTTGCTTGCAGCAGAGAAGAAGAAGAAGATGATAGAGGAGAAGCAGAGATCCGTCAATCGAAAAAAAAGTTGAAGTTGCAGGTGGTAGAGAAGAAGAAAAAAAACTTACGGACTTGCATCAGAGAGATGCGTCAATTGAAAAAAAAAGGTCGAAGTTACAAGTTGCAGTAAAGAAAAAAAAACCTTACGGACTTGCAAAAGAAGAAGAAGAAGAAGAAGAAGAAGAAGAAGAAGAAGAAGAAGAAGGAGAAGAAGATGGAGGTGAAGAAGAGATGCGTCAATTGAAAAAGAAGAAGTTGAAGTTGTAGGTTGCAGAGGGAAAAAAAAAAAAATCTTACGGACTAGCAGAAGAAGAAGATGGAGGAGGAGAAAGACTCAATCGAAAAAAAAAAAGTCGGCGTTGCAGGTTGCAGAGAAGGAAGGAAAAAAAAGAACTTGCGGACTTGTAGTAAAGAAGAAGAAGAAGAAGAACAGTCAACAATGAACAAACATTAGCCTACAAAGAAAAAAAAAATCTATATACCTGATTGAAGCAATGAATGGGAAACCGCTGGAAGAGTAAGAGCCGAAGAAGTCAGGTCAAGAGGAACTTCAAGTTGCAGAGCCCTAATCGCAAATCTCAGTATTTGAGCTTTTTAATTTTTTTTTTCAAATGAATGCTTTGCCTCACTTCATATGCATTATAATAGATGATTCCATGTATTTGTGTACAATATATTATTGTACACAAAGCCAATCTATATATTAGATTTATAATCTAATAAAAAATACAAATAATAATTATAATAATATATTAAAAATATTTCATGCACCTCCCTTGAGGTTTACCCTAATTCAACCAGCCAATTTTTGGAAATGTGATGCTAAATGCCGATGGTTCTTGACGGAGGTGCTAACGATGCTCAAGAGTTGGTTTCTTTTGAAGGTATGATTTTGGACTCTAGCGTGCTTTAGAATTGGTTGTTGAATCAGAATCCTTGCTGCTTCACCGGAGTTACTTGTAAGTTGTTACTTGTAAGGACTCCAGAGTTTTGGTTTTGGATATGAGCTCTCTCCCTTGAACCATGTGTGCAGTTTATGTGGAGATATCGACTTCAGAGACTAGCTGGCTCACTGCTTCATTATGGAAAATTTCGTTGCATGAAATGCGGTGGTGTTTGTAGGAAGGGAGAGCACGTTCGAGTTCCTCCTCGAGATCACCTAGTCTTTGGCTCTTTGCCTGTTTGCCGAGCTCAAGTACTTCTCTATTGGGGAAACAAAATCTTTTGGGAATGGAGATATTTTGGTATCTGATTGCCGGAATTTGCAATAACTCAATCTCTCGTCCAACACTACCTCTGGGAAGTTCCGTCTTTTGGCGGCTGCTTAGCTTTGACGCACCTTGACTACCGGGGAATAAATTTTTCTATGACATCGGCATCCCAATCTCGGACTAGTTTTTAGTATAAGGGTAAAAAACTCTTTTCCTTTTTTTCGTTAAGGTACTTAATAGCGTATAGCCGATAATGGGGGATGGTTGAATTGCGGGTAAGTAGAAACCTTAAAGGAGGTACGTGAAATTTTATATTTAAATAATGATTTATATATACACATGCAACAAGGCGATCGCCTAGGCCTTCAAGGCGGCCCAGGCCTTCAGGGCGTCCAAGGTGCCCTAGGCGACGCCCAGACGACCTAGGCGGTTGCCTTTTGAACATTCACAAGGTGCCTAGTTGCTTAGCCCATATTTTGCTGCCCGGATGCCTCGGCAACGACGCCTTGACAACTATGGTTCATCTACCGCATCATTGCTGTAGTCATCTACAACGTAGGTGCATCCACGTAGTCAGCTATAACATAACCTGCATCAACATCTGAAAAGAAATATGCGTTTGGGGGTGAGCTTCAACAAGCTCTGCGAGGGGATTGTGATAACGCAAACAGGCAAGAATGATAGATGAATAGATTAATTAAGTTAGGTTTTGTGAATTACAAATAGCGTCTTGGGCAATGCCCACTTCGTCGGACGGAAACCCTTACTACGGGGATGGGTGATGTTGCCGCTAGAATCAGTGCTTGGGGCCTCTGCTGTGGTCCAACCTGCAGATGACAGAACAAGACAAAGGGGGGTTGGGCTTGTTGCCCTGGGACCACTTTGATGCTTCAGTTAGGAGACTAGGCCACAAAAGATAAGGGTCGGGCCTTTCGGGAAGGCCGACCACAAAGATAATTTAGCGGGGTTGGAAGGGTTATGATGGTAAAAATATCGAACTGAGATGTGCTGGCTGAGGTAGGGGACAAGGCATGATGTGCTGTCAGAGCGAAGTGGGCCAAAACTCATAAAATATTCAAGTGATTTGACTTTGGTTGTTAGGGCTATTTATAGCTTTTGTTATTGTTGACGTCATTGCTGCCTTTGGAGTACAACACCTAAATATATGGTAGATTTTACCCTGGTTTTTGCCAGTAATGACAGGCATGCCCTTTTGAATGGGAATACTACGAATGGTCTTTTTTTACCCTTGAAGAGGTAGAGTGTTGATACCTTCCACATGTCGTGTTGTTATTGGATGATCAAATTTATCCCAAACGGGTGACACCGACCCAACCCTAACGTAGGTCCCTGACGTCTCAGTTATGGACACATCGGCATCATCCGAGACTCATCCCCGACATTGGAACAAACCTCGGCCATGAAGGGATGTCGCGGGACCATGTCCATACCCTATATAAATTGGCCTACCTCAACACATAACCCCCTGTTGGGAAGGGTTGCAGACTCACATGGGGACATCTACCTAGGCAGATACAATTTTACATAATAATCATTACAATCCATAAGTTGTACACCTGTGAGTCACGGTACCGGAATCACCATAGGCCACATTGGGTTCCCATAAGTATATGATAAGGAAACACAGAGCTCATATGGCAGTCATGGTACCGGAGCAACCATTAGTCACGCTGGATTCCACACAAGCAAAGTAAACTTCCAACCAACAATACCAATCAATAATAAACAAGAGATAATAATAAGCAAGAGATACAATGCAAATGCATGTCAGTGGCATTGTAGTTATTGGATGACACATATACAATCATTTCAGGCATAGTATGGTGTGTTCACACGTGATAATTTATAAACATTTTGTAAAAGAATTCAAACCAAACCCACTCACCTTGACGGTGCTTGCAAATTGGAACCAAGGTTATAAATCTCGGATCTCGACCCCGTCTTGGTGAGGTCCGAGATTTCCGAGATCAATCTCATCAAGACACTGCATTTTTTGACCATATAAAGATCGAGATTTCTGAGATTTTGAGATCTCGAGAAGGTCGATATTTCTGAGATTTTGCCGAGGTTTCTCCGAAATTTAGAACTATAATTGGAACTCCGATTACATGCGAGTTCCCCTGTGAAATTACCCAAAAGATGTACCCAAACGTATTAAATTTGAGTAATTAATGACGAGTATCACAACTCTAAAAAGTCCCTAAAATCCTAGGGTTTTATAGGAAAAATACCTTTTATCAGTTACAGGCTGCCGGCTGATGGTGCAGCCGGTAGCTTATGGGATTCTGACAAAACCTACTTGAAGCTACTGGTTGATGTTACTAGTTGCAGGCTTGCAGCCAGTAGGGTCATCTGGTAGGTTCCAGTATCCAACCCTAGATGTGGAGCTTCTACCGGATGGTGCTACCGGTTGCGGGTTTCGTGACCGGTAGGTGCATCCGGAAAGTGCTCTTCACAGTCGGGGAAGTTGGTTTTTAACCCATTATTTTTGGGATTTTATCCTAATTGCATCTATTATCTTCCCAACTTGGTGGGAAACATAAATGGATTAACCTATGGGCCTTTGGGTATCGCTAGCACCATTAAACCCTTGGGATTCAATGAATCCCAAGCTAAGGTTTTCTATTCTAGGTCATTAAGGTGGTGTAAAGCTAGAGAGGAGTACTCCCCAAGCTAATGGAGGTTAATGCATCAATCCCAAGCCTCCAAACCCTAATTTCCTAGGTTAATACATGCATTAGAGGGTTGAGAAGAGAGGTTCCAAGGTTTTTGGATGGAGAGCCGACCTTGTGGAGACCAATAAAGCCTACGGCAGGTCCGGATGATTATGCTCCAAGGCAAATGGAGGATCCAAGCTCCAAAACCTCCACTCCTCCCCTTCCTTTCTCTCTCTTCTCTCTCCTCCAAATTCATGGGAAACAATAAATGAGGGCTTAAGTTCTCATCCACTATTTATAGGCTTTAGTAATTGAGGACTGATTGCTTGGACTGACCTTTGTCAGCTGGAACTGATTAAATCCAATTATTGGAGGTAGGCCTTTTTCAAACATTTCCAAATTGGTCAGGAGGGCCCACAAGGTTGGTTGATTTGCCATTGGATACCTAGATGGAGGTGTCAGGTCCCTCAACATATCAAGCAGTTTTCCTGCTCAGATCCTACCGGCTGCAGGCTGCATCCGGAAGGAGCAGCTGGTAGGTGAAATTTGTAGGTTTTTCCTTGCTTTTCCCCCCATTTGTTCTCCCACCCTTTTTGGCCATAAAGATCCTCATGTGTGGGGTCATGTACATATAATAACTAAGTCTCTCACTCTATTAGTAGGGGTACTTACAATTTAGAAGTTCAGGGAAGCCACATTAGACTATACTGGCTCAGAATCCGTTGTCTCTGCAAGGGTAAGACCTATTCTCAGACAAAATTCAATTTAGCCCGGGATTTTGGGTGTGGGTCTTACATTGTGGGCCTTCATGGTTGGAGACTATGAAAGCTTGGCTTAAGACTGGAGAACTAATTGGAACATTTTTTTCCAGCTTTGTAGCAAATAGTGGGCAACCACTTGGAAGCTTCTCTCCCCTTTCATATGATTCTTTTATTTTATCAGGGGAAAAGAAAAAAAAGGACTGAGAATATGTAATTTTAATAGTGCCACTTATTGCTCTACCCACCTTTGGCATTCATTGGTTTAATTTCTTGCTGATTCCTTTGAACTATGCTGGTTATTTCTGAATTGCACTTCAAAAAGATGTTCTCTCCTTGTTTTGAAATATGCCCATCTCTTCAGAGCAAGATAAAGAAACACTTGCACTTCCTTGGCATTGTGATTTGATATACCCTATTCTTTCTTCATCATTCAGCCAAATGTCGAGATGATCCTTCTCTCTCTCTCTCTCTCTCTCTCTATATATATATATATATATATATATATATATATATTAATCAAACGAAACCAAGAAGTTAATCAAACGAAACCAAACTATAGGGTGCAAATATATTAATCAAATGAAATTCGAGCAATGATATCTTTTTGAAACCGGATACCCCTATAGGTGCAAATATATTAATCAAACGAAACCAAACTATCTTACAATGTTGAGTAACTCCAATGGAAACCTGGACACCCAAAAACCTCATGTGGGTACGTTAATGCCCATTTAGCAACAAGATGAGCATAGAATTACTACACCTACTAATATAAAAACAGAACAAAAATCAAAGCCACCAAGAAGTTTCTTGATGTCATCAACTACCATCGCACACTCCAATGGAGGCTTGAGAGAAGTGTCTTGGATACACTCCACCACTCCCAAGCAATCTGAAAAAACCGCCTCCGATGAAAGACCAACTCTTCTTTCTGACTTCAGAGCCAGCTTGATGGCCAATGCTTCTCCCACAGCTGGAGAAGAAGGATAAGCATGAACAGTTGCAACACAGATAAGGCGGCCCTGATTATCAACTGAGATACAGGAAAGTCCCATAGCTTTTGGCCTCACCGAGAAAGCAGCATCTTTGAAGTAGGAGGCAAAGCCTACCAGCAGTAGGGGAGGACTCCAAGGAGCAGAACCCGAAGGGGAAGCTCGGGCTGGACAGTGGACATAACCTCAGAGCTACAAGAACCTTGCTGTTTACCATCTTGAGACAAGGACCAAATGGTGGGAAAGAGGTCTGAAATAACCAAGCTTTACGGAGCTTCCAAATCTCTCAAATGACCACCCCATTCGCAATGAAGTTGTCCCACTGTTCCACCTTAGACAAACCCAGCACCTTACCCCACAAACAAATCCAATCATGGATTTGCATCTGCAACCCAATATCCGAACTCAAAGTCGAGCACGAAGCAAACCATGCTTGTTGAGCTTGAGGACAAAGAAACAGAGCATGCTCTACCATTTCCAACTCATCACCACAGCACAGGCAAAACTCAGATGCATTCAGATTAAGCCTATGCAAGCAAACACCCACACCAATAGCCCCAGGAAAGCCTTTCGCAAAAAGATTGGATCCTAGGCAATAAGGGGGAGGACCAAATGGTTTTCCAAACCACCTTGGGGATGGAAGCAGCTCGGGAAGAGGTCACAGAATGATGAGATGACTAGGAACATCCAAACCTGTAGGCCAACTTTATAGAATAAACACCCTTAGAAGGACTCCAAGTTAAGCAGTCTTCACCTCCTTTAGAGCTAGCAACCATCTGTAGAATAGATGCCACGTCAGAAGAGAGAAATACCGATCTCAGCAAAAAAAATTCCACTCCCCATCCCTTAAAAGTAGATCCGAGACCCTCTCTACACAGCAGTTACGAGGCCTTTGAGTCAGAATTCTATAACGAGATAGCTTTGGAATCCATGGGTCTTCCCAAATGCTAATTGACCGGCCGTCACCCATTCGCTAGAGCAGTCCATCATACAAAAGATGCCTACCCTTTACGATACTCTGCCAAGCCCAAGAAGTGCCTTGGCCCGAAGGGGCCGATAAAAAATTTCCGTCAGTAAGGTAAATACTCCGAAACAAAAGGACCCACTGTGAGGCTGGGTTTTGGATGATCTGCAGCCCCAGCTTGGCCAAGAGGGCCTTGTTTTGTGTGTGGAGGTCCTTAAAGCCAAGGCCTCCATCCATCTTCGACAAACACTAACAATCCATGGCAACCAGTGAAGCTTCCTTTCGTTGCCTTTCTCCCCCAAAAGAATTTACCAACAGCTCTATTCAGGTCATCATGGAAACTAGATGGGAGACTGAAATACGAGATTGCATACGATCGGGAAGTTGCCACCACATATTTTATCAAAGTTCAAAGCCTCTCTTCTTGCCGTAGACAAAAGCTTCTCCTTCCAACCTGCAATCTTATTAAGAGTATGATCCTTTATTAATTGAAACGAGCCCTTCTTCCTTCTTCCAATTTCTAGTGGGAGGCCCAGGTACATGGTTTGGCTTGAGAAGACATTTAATACCCGAAATTCGAGCAATGATCTTTCTCACTCTGATAGGGGTGTTTGGGCTAAACGATGTCGTGGACTTTTGCAACATTTATCTCTTGCCTAAACGCTTGACAATACAAGTGCAAACACTAGTTGAGGAACTGAATAGAGCTATCTGTCACGGCCTTAGTATAACTTAGCCAACCATGCGACACTTAGTCTCTCACAACTCTACTTGAAGTGCTAAGTAAGCCTGACTTCTTGCTAAAGGAAGAAAACACACAAGAGAGAACTTTGAAAGAAGAACTTCTATTGCAAGGAATTCTTACAAGGTTGCTTGATTGCTTGAGTGCAGAGCGCCTTGGCCAAATGAGGCTAGCCATATTTATAGGCACCAATTAACACAACGAATGGTTAGGATTTATACACGTCTCCTATCTAACGGTTAGGAACATTCTAGTAAGGAGTCTAGAACATTCTCTCCCCCTTAGTATAGAACTCTAGAGAACTCTTATGTACAAGTGAATTCTAGAAGGTTTCTACACCCTTTATTGTGTAGAGAGTTCCAATGGACCTTCCTTAGTCCAATGGGCCAACCCATATGCTAGCCCATGGGTCACGTAGGCAGATAATCTATGTAGCGGTCGCAGGTCGTGACATTCTCCCCCGCCTAAACTGGCGACGTTCTCGTTGCATATTCCTCGTTGAACTTTTGTATTGTGTCTTGGAACTGCCAAAGTGCTTCTGCAGTTGCCTAACTTTGCTTCACTCTCTGGTAGTCCCTTCCATTTGACTAGGTACTCCCTACTAGGAGGGATGCCTTGTCTTCGAGTCACTCTGTTGGCTTTTACGCATTCAGCCTCCCTGTTGTAAGGAGTAGCTACTCTCGTAGGTGCTTGAGTCGAAGTTTCACGGCTTGGGTTTTCCATGTCTTTGTGATACGATTTTAACATCCTTGCATGGAAAACCGGATGAATCTTGAACTTGGGAGGAAGGTTAACCTCGTAGGATGTTTTACCAACCTTCCTCACAATCTCTAGAGGCCCTTCATATCGGCGTTCCTTCCTTGTGAGCCTCACAAGCACCGAGTCGCCTACTATAAACTTTGCTGGTCGCCTTCTTTTGTTAGCCCACCTCTTTATCTTCTTTGTGGCTTTGTAGGTAAGACTTGGCCACCTTGAATCGCTCTTGGTTTGTCACCTCGCTTTTAGGTGGAAGCTTCTTAATCAGCTCTGAAGGCATTACACCCTTGAACTTGTCAAAGACCTTCTTAGTAGGCTTAGGTGACACCTCTTTAGACCTTTCTTCCTTCTTGTTGATAACCTCGTCAGGACATGTAGCTTCTCTTTTCCTGACCCTGTCTTCCAACTGCATTGTTAATAGCAACTTAGGGCCATCCTTAGTCCTTGGTATTGTTGGGACCATGCATGAAGCTCCCTCTTCCATGATGCATATCGTGCTAATGGAAGGCATAGCAATTGCATTTACCCTTCTTAAAAACTCTATGCCAAGCACCACTTGAAAATCATCCATAGATACCACCGATAAGTCTACGGTACCTCTCTATTTTCCGATGTGCATTTCGACCCTTCAAGAAACACCATGAATGGTTCGAGCTTGGGAGTTGACGGCCTTGAGCCATCCTGTCTCCTTGGTCACCTTCAAACCAAGTCTCTTTGCCTCCTCCAATGAGACAAAGTTGTGCGTCGCACCTGTGTCAACCATGGCGCATGTGGGTTTGTCATTGACGCGTGCTTCCACATACATGAGTCCCTTTTGTGAGGCCTTGACCTCTTTTGTCTTCGCCTTCTTAATAGCCGCTAACTGTAGTAGCGACCCCACGTGAGCCTCTTCACTGTCGCTCTTTCCTTCTAGAAGCTGACAACGCCTCTCTTGGGGCAATCCCTAGCCAAGTATGGACCATCGCAAAGGAAACATGCTGCCCTTGGCTTGTACCTATCTCTCTTGTAATCCCTTGGCTTACCCTCTTTGTATGTTTAGGATTCGCTAGGGCTTTCCTTCGCCCGATGGGACTCCTCGGATGTCACCTCTCCCCCACCTTTCTCATTGGATGGCTTCTTAGGCTTTGAGGAGTCTTTTCTCCTATACTCAACTATGGATTCCGCCGCTGCTATGGCCAAAGCAACATCCTGTACACCCCGATGTTGCAACTCTTGCGCGACCCAGCCTTGGAGACCCTCCATGAAATTGAACAATAGGTCTACCTCAGTCATATCCTAGACGTCTAGCATGAGTGTAGAGAATGTCTTTACATAGTCCTGAATAGACCCCGTCTATTTGAGCTTCTTGAGATTCCTCCTTAGCCAAGAATGAGGCATTCTCTGGATAAAATTGTTTCTTCTACTCTTTCTTGAAACTATCCCATGTATCTTTGGTGCACGTACCTCTTTCGATGTCGGCGTGTCGTCTTTCGCCACCATAGAGTTGCTGTGTCTTTAAGGTAGAGAATGATAGTTTGTACCTTCGTTTGTTCGTCTTCAAGCGAGATTGCTTTGAAATACTGCTTCATGTTCCACAAGAAATTGTCGACTTCTTGGGCATCTCGTTGTCTATCATAGGACGTTGGTTTTGACACCTCCACTCTAGGCACTTCCCTTAAGGTAATGGCTCCCCCAGCCATGACCCTTTTGCATAACGTTAAATCAGCTCGTACTTCGTCTATGCAAGTTTGGAAGTTCGCCATCGTCTCCAACACTTGAGCTTTGAAGGCATCAAGCTCCCCTTGTGGTTGTGCTGTGGTGTTGCGCAAGGACACGTCATGCTCATCCACTCGGCCAATGATCTCCCCCAATTGACCTTTGAACTCCTCCTTGCACCCCTCTACCACATCGACCCTTTCTTGGGTGTCAGCCATGGCTAGCTCCACACGAGCTAGTCGCTTTTCCATGGCAGCCACAACATCTATGGACTTGTCCTTACTCCGCTTCCTCCTTGTATTGGTATGACCATCCCTTCCACGACCATGCTCATAGACATGCCCTTCTTCTATGTTGTGATCTTCCACACTAGACATGGTGACGATGCTGCACAAGCGTTTCCCTCGCAACCACGCTCTGATACTACTTGTCACGGCTTTAGTATAACTAAGCCAACCGTGCGACACTTGTCGCTCACAACTCCACTAGAAGCGCTAAGTAAGCCTAACTTCTTGCCAAAGGAAGAAAGCACACTGGAGAACTTTGAAAGAAGAACTTCTATTGCAAGGAATTCTTATAAGGTTGCTTGATTGCTTGAGTGCAGAGTGCCTTGGCCAAATGAGGTTAGCCATATTTATAGGCACCAATGAACACAACGAATGGTTAGGATTTATACATGTCTCCTATCTAAAGGTTAGGAACATTCTAGTAAGGAGTCTAGAACATTCCCTCCTTCTTAGTATGGAACTCTAGAGAAATTTTATGTACAAGTAGATTCTAGAAGGTTTCTACACCCTTCATTGTGTAGAGAGTTCCAATGGACCTTCCTTAGTCCAATGGGCCAACCCATGTGCTAGCCCGTGGGTCACGTAGGCGGATAATCTATGTAGCGGGTCGCAGGTCGTGACATGTCACCTTCAAGAAAATGAAGCAGTCATCTGTAAAATAAGAGTGGGTAATTTGGGGGTTACGTCTTAACCAAAAAAAGAAAAAAGAAAAAAAAGAAAAAAAAAAGGGGCTATGTTCTTACTGCGATTCTTTGAATTCTGCTGTCTGAGGCAGCCCTCGCTAGTAAGGAAGTGAGATACTCAATAACTAGGATACATAAAGATGGAGAGAGCGGGTCCCCCTATCTCAAACCCCTAGAAGGAGTAACTTTCCCTTTTTGCATTCTATTAATAAGGAAAGAGTAAGTGATGGTGCTTACACACTGCATGATAAAATTTATCCATTTTGAGCACAAATCCAGCTTGGTCAAGATTGCTGCAAGGAAGCCCCACTCCACCCTATTATAGGCTTATAGGCCTTTAGCATATCCAGCTTGAAAGCGGTCGACTGTTGACTACCATTCCACTTTCCCTTAATATGATGGAAGATCTTACGAGATATCATCTCATTCTCTGAGATGGACCTACCCTCCACAAATGCATTTGCTCGGGGGAAACAATCTGGTCCAAGAATCTCTTCAACTGATGGGACAGCACCTTAGCAAAGACCTTGTAAGTCACATTACACAAACTGATCAATCTGAAGTGTTCCACAGCTTCCAAAGACTTCCCTTTTGGGATGAGAAGCATGTGTATTATTCATCTCATGAATCAAAACTCTAGATTGGAAGGACTGCATAGCCTTGCAGATGTCCGGCTCAACAGTCTCAATTAGTTTGAAAGAAAACAGGAGCCATTTCATCAGGCCGAGGCGATTTCAAAAGCTTCATACTAAATAAGCCGACTTCACTTCCTCATCTGAAATGGGGGAGCACAGCTCCTCATTCATATCAACTTAGAACTTTGGTTCCACTTACTGCAAAGCCTTGGTGAAATCAGACATCAGTAGAATATAACCCCAGAAAAAAACCATCTCGGCTTCTGTATCATCCTCCTCAATCCACCTCCCATTCCTGGACTTCAACTTGAGAATTTTATTCAAACTCTTTCTTTGGAGAATAGAATAATGGAAATAGCTTGTGTTTCGATCCCCTTCTTTAAGCCATTGTAAAAATGGTCTCTGTTGCCAGTGCAGCTCCTGTTGCTCTAGCAAACCTCAGGCTCTTTCTGATCAATTTCTTCCAACAAAGCTAGACCTGGCTGTCAATGCAATTGCTGAATTATTTTCATCTCTTCCATTTTTTTGCCACCCCTTCATCCACATGGGGAACATTTCTTTCTTTCACTGAGCCAACAAGGTTGTTGTTAACCTTATTTTCTCAGCCACAATAAACTTTGAGGAGC
This sequence comes from Protea cynaroides, assembly GCA_028583415.1. Lineage (NCBI taxonomy): Eukaryota > Viridiplantae > Streptophyta > Magnoliopsida > Proteales > Proteaceae > Protea > Protea cynaroides. Next base: position 86,149,689 of record CM053268.1, read on the forward strand.
CCAGGATTGGTTCACTTCCCATGCATTTTTGGACATGCCAGCATAACCCCAAGAGGTTTGTGGTCAGATCCCATAGCCGGCTCATAAACCACCCTAACATCTTGGAACATCTGCCTCCAAGATGTAGAACAAAGGGCCCTATCCAGTCCTCGAATGAGGCCCCCTTTCCAGCTGCGGTTCGACCAAGAAAAGGAAACCCCACTCGAACAAACCTCCATCAATTCGCAAAATTTCATGAACTCCCTAAAAGCAGACATTTGACCTGAAGACTTCTGCCGACCCCTTGATTTTTCAGCTTCAGTCAGGATCTCATTATAATCTCCTAAAACCAACCAGGGACCTGAACAAGCATCCCCTACCTCTGTCAAGTCCTTCCAGAAAGCCAGACAATATGAATTTTGAGGGGGGATCATAGACAAAAGACACTGTCCAAAACTTGGAGATCCTATCAATACAAACAGCAAAATCAATAAAATGAAGGAGCTGTTAAAGACTTTAACATTAACAAAGGACTTCCACAAGATGCATAAGCCACCAGTAGACCTCACCGGGTTGACAGAAAAATAAAAGGGGAATTTCAGCTTTTCCGCAAGAGCTTTCATTTTTTTTTTCTCTAGACCTCTTAGTTTTGATCAGGAAAACAATAGCTGGCTTGTATTTGGACATCAAAGTCCTCACGAACTGAACGCTCAAGGGGCGGCCTACCCCCTAGCAGTTCCAAGACGAGGTTCATCTATCAATGCAGGATCGTATATTTCGCGATCTCACAGATTTGGTGTCAAAGAGAGAGCCAGAAGAGCTATTGTAGGAGAATACCTTTTGGTAGACAAGAAGGGGCCTCCCGAAGTGTGACTAGGAAGATGATTGAGGGAGTAGATCCTAGGGTGAGGCTGAACCTCAGTTTCGGTAGCCAAAGTCTCAGAATTAGAAGCAGACATGGTAGAAGGGGTCTAGTGGCTATAACATAGGGTGGCCTCCCCCAATGCTAGGGATTAGTGAGGGCAAAGTCTCAGAATTAGAAGCAGACATGGTAGAAGGGGTCTAGTGGCTATAACATGGGGTGGCCTCCCCCAATGCTAGGGAATAGTGAGGGTGGGGTCCGGTTGCCAAGATAGAGGGGATAGTCTTTAAAGTGGGGGGGGGGGAGGTATGGAGGGTCTGTGGGATTGGGAAGACTATCGCGAGAGGAAGACACTGGGAGTGGGAGCTGAGAAGGGGAGGGGGGACCACAAAGAGTGATGTCTCAAGAAGCTTGAGATTGGAGTTATAGTCAAGGTTTAAAATCTCGGGTTTCGGAGGAGTCTCAGCCTCCTCCGAAACCGAGATCTCGGCGAGATCTCGCTGAGACACTAGCTGTCTCGGTGGCCAAAATACATTTTTTAGGTCTCCAACTTCAGGGGAACCTCATTTTTACATACATAAACACATTTAGAGCATAAAATTGTAAAAATAATGACTCTTTGTGGTTGTTTGGGTTTACACCCATGTTTTGGCAGTCAACGCTGAAGTTTGTTGTAAACTTAGGCTATATTGGCTATTATATTCAATCAAATATGAAAAATGAGACAATAACATAATGCATTAGGGGAAAGAGAAACAAAATAACACTTCATTATAAATCATTACATCATAGTTCAAATGTTCAATACTGAATGATCCCAAGTCCCCATGTGCCCATAATCCTCAATTCCACAATCTTCATACAGATACAATGTCTAGTAATACGTAGAGTGCCACGGATGATCTATTCTACTATCATCATACATTTGGGAAAGTTGTCGACGCAAATTGTCTTTCAACTGAGCAACATAATCTTCCCACGACATTCTTGATGCAAAGTAGTTCTAGTAAGAAACTTACCTTCAACAGTTGATATGAAACTCCCACAGCAATCCCCACAGTCCAAAGCATCACCCATTGCAAGTTAAAAGTCCAAACAAAGAAAGAATGAGAAAGAAATGAGAAAATTTTCAAAAAACTAACAAAGAAGAGGAAACAACAGTTCTCGGTCGAAAACTGTGACTTTTCTCTTTTATAAAGAGGAAAAAAAAAACAAAACGCCGAGAAATTGGCGAGAAATTGCGAGAAATGACGAGATTTACTGAGAAATGGTGAGATTTACTCGAGATTATGCATCTGCCGAGACGAAAAGGTTATCGACCCTGTTTTAGTCTCGGCTAATGGCGAGAATGGCGAGATTGGTGAGATCTCGCGCGCCGAGAATTTATTCCATGGTTATAGTCTTCAGGGGGGAGTACGTGATGTAGGACAGCCTAGGGTCTAGGCTTCCTACACTTACAACTCGGCTAATTATTAGGTTACCTAAAGTTTAGCTAGTTAGGATAGGTGACAGCAGCATACATGACATGCATTTATATTTTAGAGCTGGATTTTATTTACCAATGAGCAATATATACCTAACAGTAATTCACCAACTCAACAATGATCAATAGGGTGACATAGGGTTCAGCATTAATAAGGCAGCATTCAGCAAGTTGTTATGCAGAACATTTCAACCCTTAAAATAATAACAGCAATATTCAGTGCTTAAGAAAGCTAATTTCATGTAAATACAGAAACAATTCAATATAAAAGAGCTAGGTTATTCATCAGATGCGATGCTGAAATATAGGCACCAATACAGGTTGTATGGGATAGTGAAATCCTGTTGACAGAATGTAGAAAACTAAACAGAATATGGTATTAACATTTACTATTTATAGTAAATAAGTGGAAACAGAAACTGAAATTTAAACAAGTTGAGGACAGAATTTGACAATGGGTAGTGGGAGACTAAATATTATAGGGAGGGGTTGATAATGGAATATTAATCATACTTTAAAATAAGCATATCATGAACAGGAAGTTGAATTTCGTGGTCAGGGGGAAAGGATTTGATTTCAGAAAATTTCCAATTAGAAATAAGAAGAGGGAAGAAGAAGGGTAGGGAAAATCAGAAAATTGATGTAGGGAAGAGAAAGAACAAGAGATAAATTGAGAGGGGACAAATATAGTGAGAGAGCAGAGGCACTTACAGCAGAGAGAGGCTTTTCTTCATTCATTCATTTCATTTCTTTAATCATTCAATTTGCATAAAAAATTACAGCCAAAAGAAAATGCCTTTAAAGGCTTACAGGACCAAACCATGGAGGGGTAGGGGTGGTTGGAACTGCCTATGGGCAGTTACAACTCTTGTAACTAAAAAAATAACAATAAAGGGGTTGGGGGGAACTATTCATGTGAACAGTGAACAGGGGGTTTAGTTACAGCCAAAAAAAAAAAAAAAAAGGTAAAAAAAAAGAACTATTCTAAATTAGAAATTAAAGCAAACAGTTTACAGAAATAAGAAATAAATAGAAAATAAATAGAAATGTAAAAATAAAGATAAAAATAAAACTGCTGATCTACTACTCTAGCTGTTGTGATGTTCCCATCAATTCTTCTCGGCTTGGAAGAATTCACCTTTGTGAATAAAATTCTTGTAGTACTTAGGCATAGCTGGGTTGAGCGGTTGTAGCTCCTCAATGGAGATCCAAGTGCTGTCAATCTCAGGTTGTTCATGATACTAGACTGAGAACTCTCAGGTACCACTTGTGTGTATAGAAGTAACTCTCATCAAGGATATTTTCAATCTCCTCAACTCACTGACCAAACCGGGGTATGATAGAAATGGCAGGAAGGGAAATAGACTCAAAACGCAGAGGTATTGATTGAAGGGAAAAACTTCAAGAACATCAGGATTAACAGAAGGGGTGATAGAAGAGCTATGGTAGGAAACTAGAATCCTCAACATTGTAAATGTTATTGATTCCCGTGTTTGTAGATAACTCAAGCACATAGGCATTAGCTCCCACTCTTTTAAGAATTCTGAAAGGTCTTGCACTGCGAGCTTGTACTTTGCTCGACTTTCCCTTGACAAAATGTTGCGGTCTAATCCTGACCATCCCCATTTCATACTCTTGAAACTCTTGCATTTGTTGGTGTATATTTGCCTTGGATTTATATTGATCATTACTTGATGTTATCTAGCATCTATTCTCTGAATGCAAGTCATGTATGTGCTGTACTGGGATAAACTCAGTTGACTGGGATGTCCTAGAGCTAGAAACGGCAAGGACAAGATCTATGGGTGTCTTGAGCTGGTGACCTAAACAGATTCAAAGGGAGAAAGGCCAGTGTTTGGTTCTTAGAAAGATTATATGCAAACTTTGCCTGGGTAAAAATTGGATTCCAACTAGTGAGGTGTTCTCCTATGAGACAACACAATAAATTTATTAAACTACTATTAATGACCTCGGTCTGACCATCAGCCTGAGGATGAAAAGCTAAAGAGAAACAGGGTTTACTACCCGACCTACACCACAAAGTTCGCCAGAAATGACTAGTGAACTTGACATCCTTATTTGACACTATGGTCTTTGGTAACCCATGATACTTGACAACTCCCGAAAGAAAAGTTTGGCAACAGCTGAAACATCAGAAGTTTTGGAGCATAGAATTAAGTGTGCCATTTTCGAGGAGCAACCCACAACCATGAAAGCAAAATCATGGTCTCTCGAGGTCTTAGGCAAACCAAGCACAAAGTCTATGCTAGGGGTGTGGGGAACAAGATGAAGAGTATATAGTCTAGTGTTTTGCTTCTGAACTTGTATTCCTCTACCTTCAGCCTAGTCATATCCAGTAAAGTTATCCCCTATCCTGTCATGACCATCAAAGTTGTTGTGACGCCTTTGATTGCCATTATTTTTTGAAGTGGGATTGGGGTTTTCAAACCTCAGTCCAATGCCTTATGTGTTGCAGCCTTGCTGTTCATTAGAATGTTGGACAGATGTCTCAATGGCAGCAGGCCTTACCATGATGGCTTGGACATTTGGGCCAATGGTTTGAATGCTAGCAGCTTGTACTTCATTGTCTGTCTTACTAGCAATCCTCTCTACATGGGCAGCTCTGAGCAATTCATGATTTGCGTTGAGGGCTTTTAGGGTTTCTTCATTTTTTGTTAACGCTACCTTTCTCATTGTTCAGATGTAATTGGGGTGGTAGGAGGGTTTACCATTTTTTGGTCTACCATTTCTAGTGGACATACAAGGGCTTACTCCTAGGTAGGAATCTTAACCAGCAGCTACTAGACATTTTAACCTAGGCTCTGATACCAAACTGATGTAGGACAACCTAGGGTCTAGGTTTCCTACATTTACAACTAGGTTAATTATTAGGTTACCTAAAGTTTTGCTAGTTAGGATAGGTGACAGCAGCATACATGACATGCATTTAGATTTTAGAGCTGAATTTTGTTAACCAAGGAGCAATATATACCTAACGGTAATTCACAAACTCAACAATGATCAATAGGGTGACATAGGGTTCAGCATTAATAAGGCAGCATTCAACAAGTTGTTATGCAGAACATTTCCACACCCTTAAAATAGTAACAACAGCAATATTCAGTGCTTAAGAAAACTGATTTCATGTAAATACAGTAACAATTCAATATAAAAGAGCTAGGTTACTTATCAGATACGATGCTGAAATATAGGCACCAATACAGGTTGGTATGGGATAGCGAAGTTCTGTTAACAGAATGCAGAAAACCATGGTATTAACATTTACTGTTTATAGTAAATAAATGGAAACAGAAACTGAAATTTAAACAAGTTGTCTAACAAGGAAGAATTTGACAATTGGTAGTGGAGACTAAATATTATAGGGAGGGGTTGATAAGGGACTATTAATCATACTTTAAAATAAGCATATTGTGAACAGGGAGTTGAATTTCGTGGTCAAGGGAAAGGATTTTGTTTCGTCCAAAATCTGTATCCGTGTCCTGGATGCTGATTGGACCTGCAAGGTAAAACACAAAGCAAAGGGGAGGCGGGCCTATGATCCTGAGTCAACTCTGATGCCAAAGTCAGGAATCTGTGAACAGTCAATGGGCTCGGTATTCAAGCCCATTTAAAATATTTATGGGGTAAGTGAGGGATTCTCAGCCCGAGGTGTCAGAGCGATAATCCCTAGGAGAATGAGTATTAAATGTTATGTACTTGAAATCTTGGGATTCGTGGGCTATTTATAGTGAATAGTGCTCCTTGGTATAAATCGGTTTTACTCTTGTCCGTGGCGGAAATAGACGAATATGACCATCAAGACTATCGAGAAGACGTTTTTTCCCCTGGTATGGGGTGGAGGTGACAAAAATGACCTTTGAGTTTTCTCTAATATGATGACAGGGATGAGGACGTTCCATATGTCACCATCCTATTGGTGGTGTAGGAAATTTACCTAACACTTGCCTCCTTGCTCTGTTGAACCTGCAAGGTTTAATTGAGTAAGTAAAAAAAATAAAAACTTTAAAGTTGATACTTGCCTCCTTGCTCTGTTGAATTTGTAAGGTTCGGCTAAGCAAATATGATAGAAATTTTTTAAACTTGACAGTTGTCCCCTTGCTTTGTTGAATCTGCAAGGTTCAATTGGGCAATAAGTCCGATCTATAATGCGGGATCTTTCAGGTCCCTTGATGCGTGGTGGGTGATCCGTGTGATCTTCTCGGGTTGAATAATGCTTATTGTGGCAAATGTTACTAGTGAGAAGGATGTGCTGATTGGCCGATTAGGGGTTATTTGGGGTAGTTATAAAAATAATTCCATGTAGCGAGGCCGAGCATCCTTCGTCGGTCAATTCTGCACGGCCCTAGAGATAATTCCGCCCAATCAAGGTCGAGTATTCTTTGTCGGTCAAGTATGTGCGGTGACAGACATAACGTTGTGCATCAAGGCCGAGCTTTCTTTGTTGGTCAAGTTTGCGTGGTCCTAGAGGTATTTCCGCACCATAGGGCCGAGCAACCTTTGTTCGTTAAGTCTGTGTGGTCTTGGAGGTATTTTCGCGCAATAGAGCCGAGCAATCTTTGTCGGTCAAGTCTGCACGGTCCTGGAGGTATTTCCGTACAATAGGGCCGAGCAACCTTTGTCGGTCAAGTCTGTGCGGTCCTGGAGGTATTTCTGCCCAATGAAGCCAAGCAATCTTTGTCGGTCAAGCCTGTGCGGTCCTAAAGGTATTTCCGTGCATTAGGGCCTAGTAATCTTGGTCGGTCAAGTCTGCGCGGTCCTAGAGGTATTTTCGCACAATAGAGCCGAGCAGTCTTTGTCGGTCAAGCCTGCGCTGTTTTGGAGGTATTTCCATGCATTAGGGCCGAGTAATCTTGGTCGGTCAAGTCTGTGAGGTCCTGGAGGTATTTCCGCGCAATAGAGCTGAGCAATCTTTGTCGGTCAAATATGCTTGGTATTTTCTGAGGATGACATGGCTTGGTCGGTGTTTTGAACTACCAAGGCCAAAATGAGTTGTCGACCTAATCTACTTGGTGTTTTTCACAGATGTCATGGCTTGGTCGGTTTTATGAACCGCCAAGGCCGAGAATGAGTTGTCGGCCAAATCTGATCGGTATTCTTCGAGGATGACGTGGCTTGGGCGGTATTCCGAAATGCCAAGGCTGAGCCGGTGTGGCTTGGTCATGTTGTCTCTTATGATTCTTTTTCTAGTACCTGTCGTGCTTTTGTATCTTCCCTTTCCTTTATTAGTATACAATGAAAGTGGCAGGAGGTTTACGCAGATTTGTAGTGGAAAGCAGCTATGATGGAAGAGATGAAAGCTTTAAAAAATAATGATACATGGGATCTTGTTGCTCTTCCTCTAGGAAGGCGACCTGTTGGCTACAAATGGTGTTTGGGGTGAAACAGAAAATTGATGGGATGGTCGACAGGTACGAAGCAAGGCTTGTGGTTAAGGACTTTACCTAGACATATGAGATTGATTACCAGGAGACGTTTGCTTTAGTTGCCAAATTAAATACTGTTCGACTTCTATTATCATGTGTTGTTAATCTGAGATACGATCTCCAATAACTTGATGTCAAGAATGCCTCTCTGCATGGAGAAATTGATAAATAAGTAAATTTGGACATTCCTCCATGTTTTTCTTCTAATACAACTCATGGCAAAGTCTGCAAATTGAAACATGCGCACTATGGGGTGAAATAGTCTTCTCGAGTATGGTTTGATAGATTTACAAGGCTATGATTTCAGTAGGGTATATGCAGAGCAATGCTGACTATACTTTGTTCATTAAGTGATCTGGAGACAAAGTCTCTCTTCTCATAGTCTATGTCGATGATATAGTAGTCACTGGAAATGATAGTGACGAGGTTTCTTGCCTCAAGAGCTTCCTTGGTCGTGAGTTTGAAATAAGGATCTAAAAAAACTAAGGTATTTTCTTGGAATTGAAGTTGCTCGATCTTCAAATCCTATCTTCCTTTCCCAAAGAAAATATGTCCTTGATATTTTATCTAAAACCGGTTTATTGGGTTGCTATCCTTGTGATACTCCTTTTGAAGTCAATACTTAACTTAAGGATAATGATGGTGAACTAGTTGATAAGGGTCGATATCAGCGGCTCGTGGGAAAGTTGATCTACCCCTTACACACATGGCCAAACATTGCTTTTGCTGTGTGTTTGGTAAATCAGTTTATAAGCATGATACCTACTCTTCTCATATAGAGACTGTTATAAGTCAGTTTCTAAAAAAGAGATTCTTTTATCTCCTCATGATCATCTACAAATTGAGGCATACATCGTTGCTGATTAGGGTGGGTCTCCGGATAGGAACTTTGTTTCTGGCTATGGTACTTTTATTGGTGGTAATCTTGTCACATGGCGTAGCAAGAAGTAGAATGTTGTGGCAAAATCAAGGATTGAAGCAGAGTTTCGTTCTATTGCTCAAGGGATCTGTAAGTTACTTTGGTTCAAAATTTTACAAGAAGGCCTTGGTATTCCTGTTGGTCTTCCAATGATGTTGTACTGTGATATAACAAATCTGCAATTAGCATTGCCCAATATCCAATCCAACATGATAGTACTAAGCATGTGGAGATCGACCAACACTTCATCAAGGAAAAACTCTAGTGGATTGATTTGTATGCCCTTTGTGAAGTCAGAAGACCAATTAGCTGATGTATTCACTTAGGGTTTGGGTGAGAAACTTTTTCATCCTAATTTAGCCAAGTTGGGCATGTGTGACTTCTAAGCACCAACTTGAGGGGGAATGTTGCGAAATGTAGCCGCAAGGGCATAATAGTCCATTCCCACTCTGCATTGGCACTAATCCCAAAGGAGCTTTATCGATAATAACACTGCTTTGACTTATGTGGATAGATGAGACTGCAGTCCTAGTTCATAGATAAGACTGCAGTCCTAGTTCTTTTATAACTCTTCGGGTAGTTTAGTTCTTGTGTAACTCTTGCTTCCTTATTATAAATAAAGGCTGGATGGTCTTTAGCATTCAGTTCCTAATTGTGCTTTCAACAATAATTAATAATTCTTATATTTTCTGACTGATTATATCGTAAGGTAATCCTCAAGTGTTATTAGTTGTCAGATGGAAATTAAAGGTGGCCTACACAGCTTTCCTTGCCCTTTTATCCTCTTTTCAAACAAATCTGAAGAAAATAATTAACTTAAAGTTGGATAGTCCCCCAAACATATCCCAAAATTTTCAACACTTTTATAGATATTTTTTCTCTTCCTTTTCCATCTGTCATAATTGTTATTGGCTTAAAATATGACCATGAACAGCTTTTTCAAGCCAAAGTTAGTTCATATCCTTTTGGTACTCTAGCCTAGTGTTTTTTTATTTTTTATTTTTAATTTAAGTAGTTAGATATATATAGATAGTCTTTATTCGTTGCTTATTATGCTTATTAACAACAATCACTATCAATTTATTGTAAAGGTTTTTATGTGTATCCTGTGTTTTCTAAATTTTTCAGCATTTCAAATCATATCAACGTGTATCCTCACTGCATCTCTCTTAAGGGTGTCAACTGGTACGGTATTTGATATTCGGTACGGTTCGGTATTGTACAGATGGCAAAATGATGGAACCGAAACCAATACCGTACCGTATTGGTTGCGGTTCCAATTTTCCATAATGTTACCATCTGGCTCGATACAGTTTCGCTACAATTTTTATTCGGTAGCATATACGGTTTTTATTCGGTATATATAAGGTTTCTTATCTGTCGTATATTCGGTTTCATAGCAAATTTGGTATATATCTGGTATATATATGGTTTCATACCAAATTTGCTGTATAAGAGAGATGAATCGGTATAAATTTATACTGGTATATATTCGGTATGGTTTCGGAACGTACTACCAGTTCGGTCCGTAATACCGATCCGTACCAGCTTTGGTTATGATTTTCCATACCGTTGCCGTACCGATTTTAATTCGGTACCGTAATTTGGTATGGTTTCAGGTTTGGTATATGGTACTGGTACCGAATTGACACCCTTAATCTCTCTCAATCACCTTACTAAGACTCCTTGGATCTCGGTTATTTAATCCTTGCTGACTATACAACTGAAACCTTGGGGGGGAGGGGGACCTAAAACTTAGGCTCAGTTTGGATTGAATGAGCTCCAACAACCGGGATTTTGCTCCAATTTGCATTGGATGATTATATTGAGATACCTGGCCGTCATTGGAATTGCATCAATGTCTTCATGCTTCAATTTCCATGACCAATAGGAATTGAGACCTCCACCAAAATATGTAGATCTCAATTTCTGTTGGGATGGGGGACTCAGTTGTTTTAATTGGAGTTTAATCTGCCGTCTGGACTAATCACCATCATCAAATTCAATGTAAATGCATACAAATTCCCAGCTGTTTGGACTGTTACAATCTGAACAAAATCTTATACTCTTCTGATTAATAAAAAATTTTCCATTGCATTTATAGAAGGGCTTCTTTCCGTAGATAATCTCTATCTACTTGTTTCGTTCTTAACTTTATCTTTCCATTGAATATTTGCTTGTGCTTTGTGTCATTTCCATCATAGTCCACTCGAAGTTCTGTAGTAGTTCATTTTGCAGCATCCCATATATACGACTTGGTTTATTGCATCAATTTGTCATCATTTGCACCAGGAAGCATTTTCACTGGAAATTTGTTGACAAGCCCTTTTCTATCCACTACATCTATAAATAAAGTAGTTGGCAAATCATCTATTGTCTAAGTTGATATTTTTACATACCAATCAACAAGGGAAAGAAAATACTTACATCAGTTTCTGTCATGCAGCGCAAAGGGAGAAGATTTTGGATAAACAGCTTCACAGTTTGATTGAACAACTAGCAGCTAAGCAAGTTAGTTTTATTCTTACTGACCTGGCAACTATTGGGAGCATTTAACTATTCTGTTGGGTTATGGAATAAAATATCTTGTGTATGTTTTTCTTCTTTTTAGGCACAGGCAGAAGGCTTGGTTAGTGAAATCCATCTCAAAGAACAGGAGTTAGAGAAATTAAATGGGTTGTGGAGGAGACTTGAGAGTGGGAACACAGAGGTCAATTCTGCAAAAAACCGGTTTGTCAGAGGCAGCTTGGGGAGGGGATCTTCGGATTACAGTCACATTGTTGACTTTTCTTCTAGACCTTCACATGTAGGAGGTCGAACAGAAAGCCAGCAGAGACTCATGCTACTCAGGTCTGCCTTTGTTCTCTACATTCTTGCCCTTCATGTGTTAGTTTTCATCAAGATTTCATTCTAAGCTCACCTTGGAGATAATATTTGCCTTGTTCTCCTCTTGTTTATATGAAAATTCTCATGTATAGTATAAACTACTTTGCTGGTTTTACGCCATTCTTCAAATTGCACGGTTTTTACCTAAGAGATCTATGGAAACCTGAACAGTCGCCAAACTATACTTTTATAGCCGATGATCATTATGTACGATAATGTTTGCAGCTTACTGAGATTATGAATTCTTTGGGATTTTGTACCATGAAACTTAATTCTCATTGGGGACTTAAGCAGGTAGGCTGAATTAGGTCTATGTTGAGTTAGACCCAGCCTAGCTTACAGCTTTTTAGACTGGGCTCTTGCCAGTTCTGGACCCAAAGAAGGCCCTGTGGCTCAGCTCTATTCACCAGAATATCATGGTCATGGGCCTAAGGGTGTCAATTCTGAACCAAAACCAATAAACTGAACCAAAACTGGCCATTAACAACTGAACAGAATGCAACCATATATATTCAATTCAATTTTAGTCTTAGATAATAAAAATCAGTGCGGTACTGATTAAAAACTAGTTAAAAATCTTAAATATATTTGTCTTTGAAGTGTCTTTGAGACACTGTCCTCGGTTCCTCCATTGAGAGTTGTAACAGAGTAGAGGAGATTGGGAGACCTCATGTCCCCTCAAGCTGCAATATCATAACTAGTCTAACAGTTACTCGTTTCCTTTGGTCTTTAGAGATCCCACTAGGGGTTAGGGCTGTCAACCGATCAGTCCCTGTCAGTTTCGGCAACACCTAATCGGTCTCCATCCCTTTAAGACCTTGCTAAATGACTGTACCGTTTAACTAATCGGTCTTCATAGGTAGATTTACTAGTCTATAATCAGTCTTCAACCATTTGGGAAATAAGTTATCTAATTAGTTCGGTCCATAATCGGGCCATTTAATCCGTAATTGGTTTTTGCCCATAAACTGTCTCTAATGGGTCAACTTCTTATGGGCTGGTATCTAGGCTCATAATTATGTCTTGTTTCATAATATTACTTTAAAACATTTCTTGTGGGATGCTAATGAGCCTATTTTTGTAGAGGAAAAAGCCACTGTTAAAACCAGAATATTTGCATTAGGCAAAATAAGTCCATTTGAAACAAAAGCTAGCTTTGATGTAGATAGATTCCAGTACAAGTATTCATGTTGGAATAAGCCTAAACCAAGCCCAAAGTCTAGTATAATGGGTTAATAAGTAGTCTATTGGGTTATATGGGTTATGGGTTAGGATTTGTTATGTTTTCTTTTGTATTGGGTTTATTTTGAAAGCCCAAATATGGGTGATAAGTGGTCCTTACGGATTTGGAAGTCTAAGAATCATTAGTGAAGTTTATGAGTCATTAGTGGAGTGATTTCTAGGTAACACTTATTGACTAAGTTTTTTTTAGTCCTTTCATGTTCCTAGGTGAATTAATGTAGTGGGTTTATTTTTCAAGGCAGCATTAATGTTTTCATTTTCATTGTCTTGTTTGTAGTTCTTCATATCTTGGGAATAGTTTTCAATGTCTTGGAATTGTTTTCTATGTCTAGGAATTGTTTTCTATGTCTTGTTTATGTTTCCTAGGTCCAGGGTTTGTTATCAATATATGGGTTTTAGTTTCCACGTGATAGGAATTCCATTTAGTCTTTGGAAATATAGCAGTCCATTTAATTCATATTGATGTAACCAAGGGGTTGTTAAGCCTTCTTTTTCCCTATATAATGGAATTATGGGTTGCAGCATCCAGAATTTTACGAAAATCTTCTCTTTGAAATTTACTTGTGAGAATCAAGTGTGCTTGTGAGAAACAAGTGAGCTTAGGTGAGACACCTATGGCTGGGCAACTTGTGGGACTCTAGATTGCCATCTATCTATCTTTATCTTCATATCTTCAACTATCATCAATACGATCGCATGTATTTTATTTTACATCAGATAAATTCTCTACCAGTCTTCGATCTTGGCTTGCTTACCTTTAGGCTTGCATCAAGCTTTTTGACACATAAAATAGAGCTTACTTTTAATAAAACCCCTTATAAACAATTATTTACTTTAGAACTTATAGGATTATACTTAGAAACAACAAACAAATTATGGGGTCCAGAGGTGGCTGTTGACTTCTACAACTATTCTCTCCGTGATAGCTGCCAAGGGACTGAGATTGCCGTATTTGTGGAGGTGAACAGATGATTCATTAGTGCTGGGATCTCATCCTACTAATATGAGACTAGTAACTGGGCTCCTTTGGTTCAAAAGTAATACCTAGCATACCCTGTTTGATGGATTATTAGCCTCTGCACTTTCCAATAATCAAAAGTAGTTCATGAAAATCCAATTCTTCATCACCCTACATGAACTTTGTACATAATCAGCTGAAACTTGACATATTTTTCAAAGCATCTATATTTTTAATACATAAATACTAGCCTAAATTGAAGTGGCCATGTTCACATTCTGGAGAGAATCATTGTTATCCTACTCAGAGGAGATGGTTAGTTGGCATGACTTCAGACTATAGTCATGCACATAGACCCACACATGCATCTTAACTAGCGGTCTAACAGAATGCATGATGGATGCAGTTGGAAAGCACATGGAAAAATGAATCATGAACACCATCCACCTTAATAGCATTACCATGATAAGAATCACTTCAATGATAGAAAATACCAATCTCATAGAATACTTAGGCAATGAATCATGCAAAGCAAGACCCACATGTTCTACTTTCCCTTAATTTATTACATGCTTGAGAAAGAGAGGGAAAAAAAGGGGGTTTGACCTTTTTTTTGGGGGGGGGGGGGGGGGGGGGGGGGGGGGGGGGGGATTGAAGATTGATGTCACGGTATTCTTGCTACTGATCTATGAGAAATCAAATTTCCTATAACATTAAAAGATTGAGGCAACCCTTCAGTGACAGCAAGGTTGCTAGCTGCTAGCTTAGGCAGTTGGCTAATGAACCAGGCATAGGTAGAGCAAAACTAATATCTAGTAGTAGTATATAACTCATTATCATTAATTAAAATTTCAGTTCTCGACCTGTCTCAAGAATCGAGATTCTCGAGATCTCGCCAAAATCTTTTTTTTTTCTTTTTCTTTCTTCCTGAAAGTTTAAACTGTCTCGAGGCTCAAATGGTCATTTTAAGGTCTGATACTCGCGGAAAATCCTCTTTTTAGCATACATAAACACATTTAAACCATAAAATTACATAAATAATCACACATGGTGGTTGTTTGGGTGTACACCCATGTTTGGAAGACGACTAATAGACTAGTAGAGCAAATGTTGTGGACATAATTAGAAGCGTACATATAAAGTGGGACACAAGTACTGTACAGTTATGTATATAGGGCGTTCCTTTGGTATGCGTTTGTAGACTTAAGTCAATGCTAGGCGGTGTGAATTCGGCTATAATCCCTACATGAATCGTGGTGACACCACTATGGTGTGTTCAAAGTAGTTGCAACAGCAGATGCGAATACAATCCAAGAATGCAAAGACATGAAACCACTATGGTCACTATAAAGTAGCTGCAAAACATCATTTCAACAAGGAAGAACTAGAAATGTTTTCGTTGCAATCACTTCCAAGCGAATTCTTTAAATTTATTTACTATACACGAAAGAGTTTTGTTGATGGCAATGAAATGAATCAGTCTATCCTCGTCACCGAAGGAGTCGGTACGATCCAAAGACAATAAGAAAAGGAAATACAAGTAATGTGAAGTTGTAGAGCCAATCATTGCCAAAGAATATCCCGATCTGGTTGCTTTGTAGAAAAATCGACACCGGAATAATAATGTCCTAATCAGGTTGCTTTGTAGAAGAGTCGACAGTAGAAAAAGAAAATCAATCTATGCTAATCGAAGAATCGATGCCAGGATAGGATATTGATCGAGTTGCTCATAGAAAATCGACTAGAGCCAAGTCCCTGAAAGAATCGGCCTTCGTTACTTCTCTACTAGATTCCCTTCCATCTTTTTCCTTTCGTCTGCCTTTCCCCTTCCTCAAAATATCTCGAAGGCTTAGATTGGTAGTAAGGGGAATTGAAGGGAAGGGAAGTGAAAATTTTAAACTTAAAAATGAAACTTTTATAGTTTTAACATAACATGATTATATAAATTATCTAAATTTCCTAACGTATTTAGTGATGATATTTATAAGATGTAAAATTTATTTTATATTTCAAATGGGAGGGATTTGGATGCAAAGTGAAGTATAGGTTAATAATTAAATGTGGAATAATGTAGAATTAGTTACATAGTAATGTAATAGCATGTGTTGTAATTATTACAAGAGTTTCAATTTAAAGTTTAAAATTTTTGCTTGCCCTTCCCTTCATTCCCCGAATAGAAATCGTCTCCCACTTGGGTTTGGGCGGGAGACTGGGCGGCCTAGATGGATGGTCGCCATGTGGCACTCGGAGGGATCCGAGCCCTCCATCCGAGCCGACTGCCCAGTCGACAAGCTCAGCCGACTGGGGGGTCGGCTCGGATCCCTCCGAGGGCCACATGGCGGCCATTCATCCGGGCCGCCCAGTCTCCCGCCCAAACTCAGGTGGGAGACGATGTGGATCCTCATTCCCCTTGCTACCAAGCAAAGGCGAAATGAAAACCCCTTTTTTTTATGCCACGTTTCCCCCTTTTTATATAAAGCACCATTTGAAACCTCTTTTGAAAACTACGTAAAAAAACCACTTCGGAAAAACCTATTTAAAAAACCACTTACTTTCTCCTTAAACGTACTCATCTCTCTTACTTCATATATATATATATATATATATATATATATATATATATATATATATATTTGTCGATTTTTTTTTTTAAATGACTCCCTTTCTCTTGAGTGTATCAAGCCCAAGCCCAAACCTCGTCAATTTTTTTTTTTATATTTTATATACCCTCTTTTTTTTTTTTTTTTTTTTTTTTTTTCTAATATTACCTTTATTATTTCCTATCGATCATTGTGGTCACAAAACCAAAATCCATTCGTGATCGAAAAGAAAAAGGATTATCCTCACCTGGCCAGAAGTGGCTGGATTGGACCTGTACAGTCGAGACATTTAAAAAAGAAAAAAAAATAAAAAACTGAATGAAAGATGACAAAAAGAGGTGCTTACAGTTTACCAAGACCGATTGAGGACCTTAACGTCTACGTCTTTTATTGATACGAGGACGTCTCATTAATACGTGGACAGTCATTTTTTTGTTGCTAAAAGTTAGCAAGTATATATTAAAAATAAAAGCGAAAGGAAATTAAAATACTACGAGTCTCCTATGGTTCAACCCCACCTTTGGCGTTGCCATCAGTAGAGCCCATAAGACACCTCAAGATCTATTGAAAACGGTATCTACTAAGGGACGCTTCCCACACAACCTCCCTAGCAATAATACGTGGACATCTTTGGTTAATACGTGCACATCTTTCAATAATACGTTGATGTTTCTGATTGTTATTCGGACAAAAATCATTGATAAGTAGACATCTCTCATTAATACTTGGATGTCTCTCATTGATATGCGGTTGTCTTTAATTGATACTCGTACATCTGTCATTGATTCGTGGACATGTACTATGGAAAAACAATGGACACCTAACCTTTTTTTTTTTTTTTTTTTGTGCTAAGGGTCTGCAAATTTATTACTAGAAAAATAAAGTATAAAAGAATAGTGCGAGTAAAAGTTCCACCTTCAGCATTGCCATCAGTAGAGCCCTAGCATTGATTAAAGAAACAAAATTACATTATGAAACGAAATCTCAGACGTTCAGAAGCGTCTCAAATTACATCCCTAGCAATAATGTTTGGGCACGAAATCCATCTAGTAGTATCCATGACTGTAGTAACCCTTTTAGCAAGTGTGTCTTCTACAATATTTGATTCTGTGAAACAATGAGTAATTCTGATTTGAGTGTTTGATATATCATCCATCACAGTGTGCCATAGTTGCTCAAAATACCATGGAGGATTTGATTTTCTCATATAGCTCACTACTGAGTCAGAGTCACTTTCCAACCAGAGCTTTTCTATCCCCAATTTTTTTGCTTCTTGTAGACCAGTCATATCTGCTTGAAAATCGGCATGATAGTTAATTGTGTTTTCAATGTACTCAGAAAAAAGCCAAGATAACTCTGCCACAGGTATCTCGGATAACACCTCCAGTTCCTGCATTACCTAGGTTTTCAAGAGCACATCCATCAATATTTAGTTTAAACCAACTTGCAGGTGGTTTTTTTTCCAAACCACTAGCCGTATTACATACGATTTTGCAAGGCTTTATAATTGAACCATCCCGAACATCCTCGCATATATTGTATAGTATGGGTTTGATAGCAGGCCGGCCTCCCTCATAATAGCTTTTGTTTCTAGCTTTCCAGATGTTGTGCAATGTAATAATTAAAATGGGATACCACAGTTTTGTTTTTTTATAGGAACAATTCTCTTCTTCCTCTTCCACCATTCAAGTAGAATATCTGAATTAATGAAGTTTCCCTTTCCATATCTTCACAGTAAAACTGCAACCCAAGAAAAGGTGGTCAAAGTTTTCTTCATGTTTGTGACAAAGAGAACACCTCGAAACAATAGGCACATTCTTCCTACGCACTGCATCATCGGTTGGAAGTTTGTGATAACACCATCTCCAACAAAATATTTGAGTATTAGGGGGGACATATTTACTCCACACGACATTGATCCATGTATGGCTATTTCCAGTAGCTAGAAGACCATTCCATGCTGATGTTACGGTAAGTGAGCCATTTGTGGATGAAGTCCATACCAGTTTATCACGCCTGTTTTATGGGATTTGCATAATCATAGATACTAAATACGGTAAATGAGCCATTTGTGGATAAAGTCCATACCAGTTTATCACGCCTGTTTTATGGGATTTGCATAATCATAGATACTAAATTCCTAAGTATCTGTGATCTTATGTCACACTCTAATTCTGGACGAGAAGTGTGATGAATAATTAAATACGAAAGTTTTTATTAAGAAGAACTGAGAGTCTATTGTTAATTAAATAATTAAACCATTTATCCAATGTGATCAAAACATACTTTAATATCCATTACAACTATAAATCAAATCAAATAAGAAAAATAACTAAGTGTAGACGCAGTGGAAACACTCACATGAATAATCATACTCGTCCTTCACAGCTTGCACGTCCATAGCTGTTACATGTTCATACGTTGACGCATTGATATAGTCTTAAACGGTAACACCAACATCGTCAAAACTAAAAGAATACGATACCGTGGGTGAGCTTACAACTTAGCTCAGTGAGAAAACAAAACAATGCAACAAACATATGCATGATGTCAATTTCATATCTTTGGTCTGATATAAGTTTGCAATGTGTTATGGTAAGGATAGGCTACAATCACACCTCCATACACGAGAGTGTGAGCACATCCAATGGATCACACACCGTTGTCACCCTACAACACCCACTACAAGATAGAGATAGAGCTAGAGCCTAACGGATTATACACCGAGTACTCCCCCTGATACTCTATCCCATACCAGTACGTATGCCCCTATTGGGGAGGACTTGCAAACTGGGTTCATGACTAACCAATCCTAAATGTCATCAAAGGGTGTATCAAAGGCTTTACCTCAGCATCCTTTAATATGCCTACAGAGATAGAGCTAGAGTTCGCTGGTTAGACTAGGGCTCACACCGCGATTACTCCCCCTGATACCCTGTGATGTACTAAGTCTGCTAAAGTAACAACGACACGATGATGTCAGTGTGGTGAATGGTTCGATGTTCCAACCTCTCCTCATTCAACACACCAACCACACAGAAACACATGTCTATCCTCAACATCATCATCATATAAAGAAATAGTAAATAAGCATGAACATGATAAATAATAGTTAATTAGATGACAAGTGAGATGTACAAACAATCATACAAAGCATTACAATAACAGTCAAACTAACAGAAAATTAAGGGTAGCTTGTTATTAACTAATTAGTTTAGGTCTTGTTTCCTCACCTATGAATGAAGTTTGTTCTTCTTCCAAGCTTTAGAAATTATCTTGAATTAATTGAAAGCCTAAACTGTCACACCCCAATTCCGATTGAACCAGAAGTGTGAGTGAACCGTCACTAAACCAACGGTTCACACCAGGATCTCAATAAGACCGTGTCCACTCATACAAACCATTGCACATGACCATAATCATAATATAATTAAATACAGCGAAAGTCTTAAATTAAATGAACTGAGTACTTCTATTGATAAATAAATTATCCAATTATTCAAAATACCAAAATATAAATAATTATCCTTACATCCCAATTATAAATCCAACTGAAAATAAATAAAATAAACATATCAAATATCTTAGAGGTACACACAGAAAGGGCACTCGCATGAAATGTCATGCTCATCCTCCCCTGTTTACACTTCCAAGGCAGCAGCACCTCCATATACTGGAGCATCCATGTAGCCCTCCACAATGTAACTTGCATCAACATCTAAAAATAGTGTGTACACAAGGGTGAGCTCACAACTTAGCTCAGTAAGAAAATCAGACAATACAACACACATCATGCATCAGTAACATTCACATTATGGTCTGGTTTTAAGTTGGAAATGTGTTATAGAAAGGATTAGCGGCCACCACACCTCTATACACGAGTGTGTGAATCCACCCAATGGATCAAACACCACTGTCATCCCACATCGCATGAAAGGACACTCGCATGTCATGCTCATCCTCCCTTGCTTGCACTTCCAAGGCAGCAACACCTCCATATACTGGAGCATCCATGTAGCCCTCCACAGTGTAACCTGCATCAACATCTAAAAATAGTGTGTACACAAGGGTGAGCTCACAACTTAGCTGAGTAAGAAAATCAGACAATGCAACACACATCATGCATCAGTAACATTCACATTATAGTCTGGTTTTAAGTTAGAAATGTTCTATAGAAAAGATTAGCGGCCACCACACCTCTATACACGAGTGTGTGAATCCACCCAATGGATTAAACACCACTGTCATCCCACATGCACCCACCATGGAATAGAGATAGAGCTAAAGTGTCCGGATCAAATACCGCCAACACTTCCCCTGATGCCCTACCCATACCAACACGTAAGCCCTATTGGCGAGGGCTTACAAACTGGACTCGTAACTAACCAATCCTATATGTCATCACAGTAGGCCCTATCCCAGCACAGCTTCCTACGGCATTGAGATAGGGCTAGAGTCTAGTGGCGAGGCCAAAGATCACAGTGTCACTTCCTCCCCCTGATACCCTACCCGTACCAAGCATGCTAAGACATTAGTGATACAAAAAGGTGTTAGTGTGAGGAATGATCCCAGATCCCACGCCCTTCCCATTCTACACACCAATGAAAACAGTCACATGCCTAACAGTCACATCCTAGCATAGCGAGTATGCACAAACACCATTTCACAGAATCATAATTACTAACAACGTTTTACTGTTATTAAGTTATTAGGGTTTAGGTCCGATTCCCTTACCTGACGCTTAATTGCTAGCTTGCTCCGCATCACCGAATCCAAACTTGCTAATCCTACACGATGTTAGGGTTGAATTAGAATTACTTTCTTAGGGTTTACCTTGGTCGAAAAACCAACTGGTATTGAAAACACCCTCACAATGCTTACTGGTCTCAAGAATCGGTCGCAAGCACCAATCGTGACACTGTGGGGAAACATGTCACACCCCAATTCTGCACCATTCAGAACGGTGTGATGAACCGCTATAAACCAACGGTTCAACCAGGATCTCTAATAGGCGGTATCCATTAAAAATAAAATCATGCACATCCACAACCATAATCAGAATAAATACACAATAGCGAAAGTCTTATAGTAAATGAACTGAGCATTCTAGCTGTAATAATCATAATTAAAATATCAAGTTATTGTTGTATCAACTGAGACATAAATAAATAAAATACCAATTACATCCCTTTATAAATTCAAATAAAATCCTAATAGAATACGCATGAGTTGCACTCGCATGAGGGGTCATGCACATCCTCTATGTCTTTAGCTTCCATTGCAGCAACACGCGCATACACCGAAGCATTTATATAATCTGCAACTGTGGTACTTGCATCATCAACTAAAAATATTCGACGTCGAGAGGGTGAGCACACATCATGGCTCAGTGAGCAAACAAAACAATGCAACAAACATATGCATGCACTCAATTTATATCTTTGGTCTGGTAAATAAGTTTGCAATGTGCTATAGAAATGATAGGTGGCCAAAGATCACGTTTATTGACGTCGCACCTCTATACACGAGTGGCCCAAAGGTAACGTTTATTGTCGACTCACATCATCCCAATCATAGACAATGTACACACAAAGGTCACATTTATTGCTGTACCCGTTGCCTATACCAACACGTAAGCCCCTGTTGGCGAGGGCTCGCAAACTGGGCTCACTACACGGTCTGAGACCATCTCCCCTCATACCCTACGACGTAATAGTTCTGCTAAGGTAACGGCGATACGACGATGTCAGTGGACAAGACTTGAGTTATAGATAGAGCTAGAGTGTTGAGGCCCCGCCTATGACACCTCCCCCTGATACTCGCTCGCATCAAGCACACCAACCACACACATACATCCACATGCCTATTCCTATCATCATCATCATCATCATGTTATAAAAAATAAATAAATATGCATGAACAGTAATAATAGAAATATTGGATGACATGTTGAATGCACGTAACAATCATACACGCATAAAATTAATCATGGCATTGGACTCAAGAGTAAAACAGTTTATTATTAACCAATTAGTTTAGGTATTTTTCCCTCACATTTACTTGATTGTAAACCCTCTTTCAAGCTTTAAGAATCAACTATATATCGATATTATATCACTAGAAGACCTAATTAAGTTGATAGATTTAATTAGAATTAATTCAAACTTTAAAAAGCATGCTGTTAACTAGGGGTCGATGCCAGGGTCGGAGGTTACATCGACCCTGGGTGCGACCACCCACAGTCTAGACTTCTCGAACACTGGGGGTCGATTATTAGGGTTTGGTAGGGTCGATTGGCCATCGACCCCCCGTGCAACCCCCTGTGGGTTTAGTCAATTTTTCCTCCTACAGTCCATGCTTCGTGTTTGGGTCCTATGGCTTGCTTCTACAATCCATTCCACACATGTTCTATGGCCTAGAACCGTAGTTTACTCACCTATATGGCTTTCATGATTTCCCCCATGGTTTTCCATGAAAACCTAACCATGGGTGGATGATTTGAGTTTCTCCTAGATCATTCCCTCTTCTCTATCTATTCTAAGGTCTGTAGAATTACATGGAGATAGTATCCATACCTGAGAATTATGCTTGTTTCTCTGAAGCCTTCTCTTTAATCTTCTTCTCCACTTTCCTTCTCTTCACTTTCTCTTCTCCTTCTCTTTTCTTTCTCTCAATCCAATTAGGGTTCTAAAAGGAGTGAAAGAGGCTTAGGGACGTCCTATTTATAGAGTAGAAACTTTCAAAATAAGTCCCATTGAGATTAGGAAAGAATCCCATTGAAATTTGGAAAGTTTCCAAATCACGATTTCTATCGGCAGACTGGGGGTCGATGAGGGGGTCGGAGATCCCGTTGACCCCTGGTTCTTAAAATGTCCGACCCCCGGTAAAAAACTCAGGGTCTGACTTTTATACTGGGGGGGGTCCGACGCTACTTTGCTGGGTATGCGACCCTCCCCCTATTTTTAGTGCTTTTGGGTCAGTTTAATACCTGGGATCGTGATCTCCCTCACGCACTTGATCCATTTGGCTCGACCATGATGGGTAGATCTGGTTCAAGGTGGTAAGACCGGGTTAGTTCGATACGGGTCTTACAACTCCCCCTACTTATAAAAATTTCGTCATCGAAATTGTTCATACCTTCTGAGTCGAATAAATGAGGGTATTGCTTTCGCATACCATTCTCTCCTTCCAATGTGATTTCTTCCATGTTTCTACTTCTCCAGGTGACCTTAACATAATAGATATCTCGGTTGCGTAGTCGTTGAACCTTTCGGTTGGTGATTTCAGTTGGTGTTACTTCAAATATCAAATCATCAGTCAAATCAGGTAGATCTACTATCAGAACGTGCGTTGGATCTTTGACAACTTCTTCAACAAGGAAATATGAAGTACGTCATGCACACTTGACATAGATGGTGGTAGTGCTAACTGGTAAGCCACTTTGCCACGCTTAGCTAGAATCTCATATGGCCCGACATATCTTGGACTTAGTTTCCCTTTCTGTCCGAACCGTATCAATCCTCGCATAGGCGATACTTTTAAGAATACTTTATTACCCACGACGAACTCAAGGTCTCGGCGTCGGGTATCGGCATATTGCTTCTGACGATTCTGAGCTGTTCTCACTCTTTCTTTGATAATTTCGACCACTCGACAAGTCTCTTCAACAAATTTCGGTCCAACAATACTACGTTCCCCAACTTCATTCCAAAACAAAGGAGTTCGACACTTTCTGCCATACAGTGCTTCATAGGGTGACATCTGTATAGTAGCCTGATAGCTATTATTATAAGCGAACTCAATCAGTGGTAACTTTTCATCCCATGATCCTTTAAAGTCAATTACACATGCTCGAAGCATATCTTCTAGAATCTGAATTGTACTCTCCAACTGTCCATCTGTCTATGGATGGAATGCAGTACTAAACTTTAATGTTGTACCCATAGCCTTTTGCAATCCTTCTCAAAACTTTGAAGTAAATCGTAGATCTCTATCGGACACAATACTTTTAGGTACACCGTGTAATCGCACAATGTTATCCACATACAGCTTAGCTAACCTCTCCAGTGTATACTCGTATAGGTATAAAGCGAGCTGTTTTAGTCAGGCGGTCTACAATCACCCAAACTGCGTCAACTACTCGAGGAGTCGGTGGTAATCCCGTGACGAAGTCCATAGTGATGCAGTCCCATTTCCATGCTGGTTTCGATAACGGCTGTAACAGTCCTGTCGGTCTTTGTCGTTCAGCCTTTACCTTCTGACAATTTAGGCATTGAGACACGAACTTAGCTACATCTACTTTCATTCCTCTCCACCAATATAGTTTCTTTAGATCATGATACATTTTTGTACTTCCAGGATGTATCGAATAGATGGTGGTATGGGCTTCTTTCATCAATCGGTGTCTAATGTCCAAGCTTTCTGTTTCGGGTACACATATTCTTCCTTTGTACTTCAGTACCTTTTCTTCGTCCAAGTGAACTCAGGGTTAGTTCTACCTTTTTCGATGTCTTCTTGTACCGTTCTTAGGTAAGGGTCTGATTTGATAGCTGTCTTCACTTTGTCAACTATATCCAGTATAATTTTCAATGCGGCGAACATATTTGAAAACCGATGAATAAACCCTTGGTTGGCTGATCCATCTGGTGCATCTATCACAAACTGCTCATTACCGTGCTTGAATACCTTTCTGGTAGTACACATTGTGGCAGTTGTGCTAACCTCTCCCTGAGATTTTATCATTGCCTTTCTACTCAATGCGTCGGCTACTACATTAGCATTCCCTAGATGATACTGGATATCACAATCGTAGTCTTTCAATAGTTCTAGCCATATTCTTTGTCTCATATTCAGCTCCTTCTGATTAAATAGGTAAGTAAGACTTTTATGGTCTGATTTAATCTGAAACTTCTCTCCGTACAGATAATGTCTCCATATTTTGACAACACGTACTATTGCCTCTAGTTCCAAATCATGAGTGGGATTGTTCTTTTCATGTGTCTTCAGTTGTCTTGAGGCATAGGCAATTACTTGTTCTCCTTGCATAAGTATACATCCTAATCCCAGTCCTGATGCACCGGTGTACAAGATAAAAGGTTGTCCTGGAATTGGGATGGTCAAGATTGGAGCTGATATCAATTTAGTCTTCAAGGTTTGAAAACTCTTCTCGCATTTGTCCGTCCAAACAAACTTCTCGCCCATCTTAGTCAAACTGGTAAGATGTACGGCAATTCGGGAATAGTCTTCCACAAATCATCGATAATACCCAGCTAGACCCAGAAAACTTCTAATTTTTGCAACGCTCTTCGGTGCTTCCCACTTTACAATAGCCTCGATCTTGCTGGGATCCACTTTAATTCCTTCAGCGGATACTACATGGCCTAGAAATGCGACTTCCTTTAGCCAAAACTCACACTTTGTAAATTTGGCGTAGAGCTTTTCCTTCCGTAGTCGCTGCAGAGCGGCGTTTAGATTCTTAACATGAGTTTCCTCATCTTTGGAGTAGACTAGTATATCATCAATGAATACTATAACCGACGTATCCAACATGTCGTGAAAAACCCGATTCATAAGTTCCATAAAGGTTGCTGGTGCGTTTGTCAATCCAAAAGACATGACCAAAAATTCATAATGTCCATATCTGGTCCTGAATGCTGTCTTGGGGATATCACCATCCTTAATCTTCAGTTGATGGTAGCCTGACCGAAGATCAATCTTTGAGAACACTTTGGCACCTTGCAACTGATCGAACAGGTCATCGATCCGAGGCAATGGATACCGATTCTTGATTGTCAGTTTGTTCAGTTCTCGGTAGTCTATACACAAGCTAACGCTACCGTCCTTTTTCTTCACGAATAATACTGGCGCTCCCCATGGTGATATGCTAGGGCGAATGTAACCCTTGTCCTGTTACATCCGAATTCTGCACCAATCAGAATGGTGTGATGAACCGTCAATAAACCAACGGTTCAACCAGGATCTCAAAATAGGCTATCCCACATATGATAAACTAAAATACATTCCACATTAATCAGAGGTAATAAAATAAATAGCGGAAGTCTTACAGATAATGAACTGAGGTCTAACTGTGATAACCATAAATAAATATCAAATTATCGATAAATCAACTGAGTCATAATTAAATAAATATCAATTACATGTCTTTAATAAAATTTAACAAAATCTAATCGAATACGCATGAGTTGCACTCGCATGAGGAGTCATGCATATCCATTAAGTCTTCAGCTTCCATTGTCACCACATGCCCGTACATAGGAGCGTTCATATAATCTTCAACGGTGGTACCTGCATCATCAACTAAAAGTATTCGAATTCGAAAGG
The DNA here is from genome assembly GCA_028583415.1 of Protea cynaroides. Lineage (NCBI taxonomy): Eukaryota > Viridiplantae > Streptophyta > Magnoliopsida > Proteales > Proteaceae > Protea > Protea cynaroides. The sequence goes on from CM053268.1 coordinate 86,176,403, forward strand.
GTGAGCACACATCACGGCTCAGTGAGCAAACAAAACAATGCAACAATACATATGCATGCAATCAATTCATATCTTTGGTCTGGTTTAAAGTTTGCAATGTGCTATAGAAAAGATAGGTGGCCGCCGCACCTCTATACACGAGTGTGTGGAAACGCCCAATGAAAACGGCACCGTCGCCCCACATGCACCCACCATGGACAATATACACCCCATGAGAATGGCATGGCTGTACCGATTGCCCATACCAACACGTAAGCCCCTGTTGGCGAGGGCTTGCAAACTGGGCTCACAACTAACCAATCCTAATGTCAAACAATGTATCCAAGGCCTCACCCCAGCATCCCTCAATACATCCATAGAGATAGAGCTAGGGTCTGGTGACCAGGCTGAACCACAATGCCACGTCCCCCCCTGATGCCCTACGATATATTAGTTCCACTAAGGTAATGACGATACGACGATGTTAGTGGACAAAACTTGAGTAAAGATAGAGCTAGAGTCTGGTGACCAGGTTGAACCACAATGCCACGTCCTCCCCCTGATGCTCCACTCGCATCAAGCACACTAACACTTGCTTAGTGGACATGACTTGAATAGACCATGGCACAATATTCCCCGATGAGAACGGCATCGAAGTACCGGTTGATACCATCCCTACCCGCACCATGTACACCAGCCAAACACAAACATTCACATGCCTATTCCTACCATCATCAACATCATCATGTTATAATCAATAAATTTAAATATGCATGAACAGTAATAATAAAAATATTGGATGACATGTTGAATGCACATTACAAACATACAGGCATATCACAATCATGGTATTGGACTCAAGAAATAAAACAGTTTGTTATTAACCAATTAGTTTAGGTCTTGTTCCCTCACCTTAGCTTGCTAATAGATATTCTTCCAAGCTTTAGAATCACCTTTATAATGTTATTATATTACTAGAAGACCTAACAAAGCCGACAAAATTTAATTAGAATTTATTCATAATTTAAAAACCATTCTGTTAACTGAGGGTCGGAGGTAGGGTCGGAGTAATGATCGACCCTGGGTGCGACCCTCCTCAAATCTGGACTTCCCGAACACTGAGGGTCGATGCTAGGGTCGGATCTGCCATCGACCCTAGGTGCGACCCTCCATGGTTTGAGTCGAAAATATCAGATTTCGTTCTCTATTTCATGGTTGGGTCCTATGGCTTACTTCCACAATCCATTCTATACATGTTCTATGGTTTAGAACTATACTTTATTCACCTACATGGTTTTAATGATCTCCTCCATGGTTTCCATTGAAACAAAACCATGGATGGATGATTTGGGTTTCTTCTAAGTCATACCCTCTACATAAACCATTCTAAAGTTTTAAATAAATCATGAGAAACTTATCCATACCTTAGTTTTGCTGAGATTCAGAGTTCCTCTGAATTTCCTCTTCTTCCTTAGCCTTTTCTTCAAGTTTTCCTTCTCTTCTTCTCTTCCTTCTCTTCTCTTTCTCTCAATCCAATTAGGGTTGTAAAAGGAGTGAAAGAGGCTTAGGGACGTCCTATTTATAGGGCAAGACCTCCCAAAATAAGTCCCATTGAGTTTAGGAAATGTTCCAATTGAAATTAGAAAGGTTTCCTAATTTTCGGTTCATGCTGTTTTTCCCAAATACTGAGGGTTGATGAGAGGGTCGGACAACTCATAGACCCTGCGACCCATGGTTGAGGGTCGATGGTGAGGGTCAATGGGAGGGTCGGACCTGCCTGTTAAAACCTGCGACCCTACCCTCATTTTGACTATTTTTGAGCAAATTTTCATACTGGGTCTTGGGTTTCTTCACACACTTGGTCCACTTGGCTCGACCATCATATGTAGACGGATCACGACACGAAATGTAAGGTTGGACCATGTTCGTGGCGTGCGGATCTTACAACTCCACCACCCTTAAAAAAAATTTCGTCCTCGAAATTTGGAAGTACGGATCTTACAACTCCCCCATCCTTAAATGAATTTTGTCCTCAAAATTTGAACGTACGAATCTTACAACTCCCCCATCCTTAAAATAAATTTTGTCCTTGAAATTTTGAATTTACTTCGGAGTCAATAGGTGGGAATTCTATTTCCGCATTGCATCTACTTCCTCCTATGCACTCTTCTCCACGTCTTGTCTTTGCCAGGTTACCTTCATATAATAATTATCCCGACTTTAGAAATATTGTATCTTTCCACTAGTGAACTAGGCTGGTACCACTTCAATAGTTAAACATTCCATATAATCCAGTGATTCCGTGGTCAATACCTTTGATATGGATCTCTAATGTACTTCTTTAATAGAGACACACGAAATACATCATGCACACTAGATATGGATAGCGGTAACGCTAATTGATATGTAACTTTTTCACGTCTCTCCAAAGTTTATAAGATCCAACACATATATAATATATGACTTTCTCTTCTTGTCATCATTTCAAACTGCGCATAAGTGATATCTTCAAAAACACTTTGACCCTTATGGCGAACTCAAGGTCTTGGTGTCTCTTCTCACATCCTGAGCTATCTTGCCCCTTTTCTTTGATCTTGTCTGTCACTCGATAGTTTTCTTCATTAGACTTAGGTCTCAAAATTCTTCATTCACCGACTTTATTCCAAAATAAAGGGATTTGACATTTCTACCGTACCATGCTTCATAGGTGACATCTACATAGTAGCTTGGTAGCAACTTCGATTCATGGTTAACTTCTCAACTCAAGCTCCTTGAAATCAATTTTACAAGCTCGGAGCATATCTCTTAGGATCTGTATAGTCCGCTCTGACTTTCCATCAGTTTAAGGTAGAATGCGGTACTAAACTTCATCTTTGTCCCTATTGTTTTCTGTAGATCCTCCCAAAACTTTGAAATAAAGCATGAGCCTCTGACCGACACTAAGCTCTCATGCATACCATTTATTCTGGAAATATTATCTACATATAGCTTATTTAGCCGCTCCAAAGCATACCGAGGTCGTATAGCAATGGAATGAGCTATTTTCATAAGACGATCAACAACCACCCAACCATGTCAACCGATTTGGGAGTTAGTGGCAAATCATTGACATAGTTCACGATACTGCAGTTCCATTCCAAAAACAAAAGTCAGGGTTTGGTTTTCCTTTTCTAAGTCTGCTTACACTGTTCCTATATACAGACTTAACAAAATTACTACTTCTATTTCATCCATCAATACGGAGATGATCTTTAATGCCACAAGCGCAACCGACGAACTATTGCCCCATAAGTTCATCCATAAATTCTCCCTTAATTGGATCATCACGAATTTCTATTATATGTTACTCTCCTTCCAAATCTGAATCTATTGCTACGAAACATAAGGTAGCATTTATACTGGGTCCTTCTTTGGACTTCATAATTCCCATTGGCGATCATATAAGCAGTTTGTAATCTAAAGATTTAAGGGGTATATTTAGTTTCTTTCCAAATGACACAGATATAAAAGGATGAGTGGCTCCATAATCAAATAGCACTCTGGCAGGAATGCCATTACTAGGTACAATACCTGTGATTTATTTTAATTTAGTCTACACGCTCATGCAATGTAACATAAAATGACAGATTCAGGTCATACCTGTGACCACATCAGACGATGTGGTAGCATCCTTGGCTGAAACAGCGTAAACTCTTCTTTGCTGTAGTTGTTTTCTGGGCTTAGTACACTCTCTTGAGACATGCCCTACTTGGTTGCAGTTAAAACACCTGATCCCCTCACCATTTTGCTTTGGTTGCCATGGAGTTGTTGAAATGGTTTTGGTTGCAGCATTGAAGCCCTGGGTACGGAAGGGTTGGAATACCTTGGTGTTGCCTCCATTGTAAAAAGTTTCATTTGGCTTTTTTATTCCCCTATTTTGAGTAAAATAGCTCTCTTTCTGGCTCGACTCTATCACTCGAGCAATTTGTACAGCTTCATTGTAGATTTTCTTCTCCAGTCCCAAAACATGTTCGCGTATGCTTCCCCTAAGTCCCATGACGAACCTTTGGGTTTTCGTATCCTCCTCTTGCATACTGACTGGTGCAAAGAAAAACAACTCCTCATAACGCTGTTGATATGCGTCGACAGTCATCTGCCCCTGATATAAACTCAGGAACTCTCTCTCCATTGAATCTCTGAAACTTCTAGGGAAGTATTTCTCAAAGAATGCCTCTTTGTATATATCCCAGGTCAAGTGGGCGTGTATCTCATCAGTCTGCCCGCGCAGACATACTGGTCGACCGGTACCATCGACCGGTACCATAGATCGGTATGAAAAAAATATCATATTTTAGGTCTGTTTTCGTACCTGGTTGTCATTCGCTCATCCCGTCTGGCCCGATGATTATTGGAAGACCTGTTACGACATGAATTAAAGGTTTAGATTGGGTTCATGGAGTGCGGGTCTTACATAAACAATTCGTAGAATTAAATTAGGGTTCGTTCCAACAAGGTTTTTGTACTCTGTTCATTGTCTGGTCTCCAATATATGCCTTCCGGACATTGTCTTGTCAAGTCACAGGTCTTGCATTGGTTGACCGATGAGTCATCCGAACAAAACCCTGTAGACTTCCTGAGAGTCATCGATCGCCTCACCGGTCTCCTATATAGTCGACCGTTCAAGGGACCGAACAACTCCAGAGTCATGTCCCTGGTTTGTTTTTCAATCCAAATTTCTTCTTAGTCAATTCTTCGGCTCAATAATGGGATCCATCCTAGGGGGTCATTCCATGGCCAATGGTTATCAGATTTTATTCATTCTTATGGTTTCCATTAGCTTTGCTTGAGAGATCATAGACTTTCAGTCATGGTGTTGGATTCGATTCACCAACACTATGATTGGAGATCTAACCTTAATCTAACCTATCTTCTACAGAGATTAGGTACTTACTGTGGGTTCGTTGCTATCAAGAGTTAAAAACTGTCGGCAATCTTCTCCTTCTGTAGAGCTCCTCCTCCTTTCTTCAAGCTTCCTTCCTCTCTAAGCCTTATTCTCCTTCTCCTCTTCTCTTTATCTCCATTCTAGGGTTTAAGATTGATCAAAAGAGTGAGAGAAGGTAAAGGGAAGTCCCCTATATAGAGAGAAAATCTCCATATAGAGTCATCTCTCAATTAGGAAAGTACTCTCATCAAATTAGAAAACTTTCCTAATCTCAGAGTCAGAATCTGGGCTTGATCGGTCACCAAATATGAGGACCAAACAATCCAAATTATTCGACTGGACAACCTACGAGAGACTAGTTTCTTATATGGCTTTGTGGTCTAACGTCATCTGGCTGGTTCGTCCGACCGGGTTATGATGGGAAGATCTAGCATGACACGAGAATGTAAGGTTAGACTGGTTCGTGGAGTATGGGTCTTATAACTCCACTACCTTTAAAAGAAATTTCATCTTCGAAATTTGCACGTACAGATCTTACAACTCTCCAATGTACCTTCCGAGTCGAAAAGGTGAGGGTACTATTTCCACATAGCATTTTCTTCCTCCCAGGTGATCTCTTTTATGTCTTGGCTTCTCCAGACCACCTTGACGTAGTGGATATCTCGATTTTAAAATGTTTTACCTTCCGACTGGTGAACTTAACTAGCACAACTTTGAATGTTAAGTCCTCTATCAAATTTGGAGGATCTATAGTCAATATGTGCGATGTGTCTCTGATATACTTCTTCAATAGAGACACATGGAATACATCATGAACCCTAATCTTCCTGTGTAATTCTTCTCTTGCTCCTTCAGTTATCTTGAAGCATAGGCAATTACCTAATCTTCCTGCATCAACACGCATCCCAAACCCAATTCGGAGGCATCGATGTACAGGGTAAAGGGTTTCCCTGGTACCAGAATGGTCGATATGGGAGCCGACATCAGCCTTGCTTTAAATGTTTGGAAACATTCTTTACACGTGTCACTCCCAATAAACTCTTCCCCTTTCCTGGTCAGCTTGGTAAGAGGTACTACGATCCTAGAGTAGTCCTTCATGAATCGTCTGTAATAATAAACTAACCTCAAGAAACTTCTGATCTTTGCAATGTTCTTAGGCGCTTCCCACCCTACGATTGCCTCTATCTTACTAGGGTCCACTTTTATTCCTTCTGACAACACTACGTGACCTAAGAAAGTCACCTCGTTCAACCAGAACTCACATTTCTTGAATTTGGCATAAAGCTTTTCCCTTCTTAGCCGTTGTAAGGCTGCTCTAAGATCTGTTGCATGACTCTCTTTGTCCTTGGAATATACCCAAAATATCATCAATAAAAATTATGACCGAAGTGTCCAGCATGTCTTGGAACACTCGGTTCATAAGCTCCATAAAAGATGTAGGGGCATTAGTCAATCCAAATGACATAAGCAAGAACTCATAATGCCCGTACCTGGTTCTGAAAGCTATCTTCGGAATGTCGCTGTCTTTAATCTTCAGCTGATGGTATCCTGACTGAGGATCAATTTTGGAAAATACCTTCACACCTTGTAACTGATCGAACAAGTCATCAATTCGGGGCAATGGGTATCGATTCTTGATTGTGAGCTTGTTCAATTCTCGGTAGTCTATACACAGTCGAACACTACCGTCTTTCTTTTTCATGAATAACACTGGTGCTCTCCATGATGATATACTTGGCTGGATAAAACCCTTGTCCAATAACTCCTGTAGTTGAGTCTTTAATTCTTTCAATTCAGTAGGAGCCTTCCGATAAGGTGCCTTAGATACAGGCACCACCCCGGCAATAAGTCTATAACGAACTCAGTTACTCAATTAGGTAGCAACCCGGGTAAGTCTTGTGAAAACACATTAGGGAATTCTCGTACTACTTTATGTCTCACATCAGTGGTGCTTCTTTGGTAACATCGACCACGAATACCAGATAGCCAATTCCACCATTCTCGAGGTACTTCTTTGCCTTGAGAGTAAAAAGGATGAGCTTCCGCGTCATAGGCCATTTGCTTCCAATGAAACTAAATTCTGCACCATCCTTGCCTTTGAATGACAACTTCTTCTCTACGCAAAGCAGATTCACGGAATGCTAAGACTACCAGTCCATTCCTAAGATGACGTTAAAGTCTATCATCTCGAGCTGAACTAGATTCACATTTAAACTCCGTCCATTACTACGAATCAGACATGGTTCATAACACTCATCTAATACAACTTTTAGTCCAAAAGGGGATCGAACTAGCAAACTCTGGTATAAAGGTCTTAAGGACACGTCTAACCCCCTTTACCTCTTATGGTTTTTAAAGACTATCGCCAATAATCTCATATTGCACTCACTTGCTTACATCTCTTTTATCATTGCTGCTCTACCCTAATCTCTCTTTCATAAATCCCGACAAACATCTTTGTTTGTTTACTCACTACATATCCAACATGTCTACCTATGAGCATTAGGGTATATGCTTATATCTTTATTAATTCCTCTAAACTCTCTTGGTCTTTATTCAATCATATTATTCGATATTGGGAATAACTCAATAGTAATTGTAAACCGATTACTATCAATGCCACCATTCTCTATTCCATCCTTGTATTCACACTTAGGTATGCTTTTAGAAATCTTTTTGTCTCAACCCATTATACAGAATCAGGCGTGATATCTGAGTCATCCAGGAGACAACTCGAACCTTCCAGCGACGACAACCAAAGTGATTTACCAGTAAACCCCATAGTCTACACACCCAATATCCAACATAATCAATAGCAGATAATAATATAATTACAGTGTAATATCAGAATTTGCAGCGGAATCATAATAAGAAAAACCAAATGCCAACTAATTATACTTTAAATAACATGAGTTGTTATCCACTTTAGTTGTTCCACAATAGTCATAATATTACATACATCCATATTACATAGCAAGAGTAAATCTGAATCGGTTCCTATGGATAGACCAAACCATTATCTATCCACAGATAGAAAAATTAACAAAATCAAGAGGCTGACTTAGGTCTTGTAGATACAATCGCTATAGGTGCAACTCTTAACGTGATCATGAAGAGGAACCCCACCAAGAGAAGTATCCTTGGCATCGATAGGATCCATAGCTACCTCAGTGGTACCGGTACATGCAAATAAAGCTAAAAAAAGATTCAATATCGAGGGATGAACTCACATCCTAGCTCAACAAGGAATCAGGTATCCAATGCAATCTTATGCAACAAGTTATGAATGTAGTACAGAAGCAAATAAACAAGCAATTGTGAGTGTCATACAAATGTGTATAGAAATCATGATCGATTTGTACCCTAGTAAGGATCTTGCCCTGTACCCCACCACCTGAGCACATACACCTGTACCCCACCGCCTGAGTGCTTCGTACCCCACTGTCTGGAAGATTTATACCTGTACCCTACCACCTAAGTACTCCGTACCCCACCGCCTGGTTTATATTCCCCTCGCTAAAGCACAAATCACTTGACCAAGTTGATGCATGATGCATGAGCATGAGCATGTTATTATTTTGGTTACATCCCAGTAGAGATCCCCGTTCCACTCCCATGGATTGACCGTGTCCCCACTAAGGTGAAACCTAACATATGGCCATGTATCCTGCCCCACATAAGTTACATGTTCATATCCCCCACATACAAACACATCCATATTCAATTAATTAACAAATCAACCAACATGGCATGTACACGCAATAAGAAAAATATATGCTTTAGCAGGAATCCCCATTCCACTCCAATGCACTGACCGTGTCCCTATTAAGACATAGAGTGCCAACATGACACGTGTATTGTGTAAGACCCGTATCAATCTAACCCGGTCTTACAACCTTGAACCAGGTTTACCCATCATGGTCGAGTCAAATGGACCAAGGGCGTGAAGGAGATCGAGATCCCAGGTATCAAATCGACCCAAAAACACTTAAAATAGGGGAAGGGTCGCATACCCAGCTAAGCAGGGTCGGACCTCCCACAACAGAAAGTCAGACCCTCGGTTTTGGAGGGAGGGTCGGACAGCTTAAGACCCTAGGGTCGACGGGATCATCGACCCTCCCATCGACCCTCGGATTCTGCCGAATACAGAAATTAGGAAATTTCTATATTTTTCGATTGGGATTCTTTTCAAATCTAAGAGGGACTTATTTAGGATGTTCCTACTCTATTTAAAGGACGTCCCTAAGCCACTTTCACTCCTTTCACAACCCTAATTGAATTGAGAGAAAGAGAGGAGAAGGAAAAGAGGAAGAAGAGAGGCAAGGAAGAGAACCTAGCAAAAAGGAGAAGAGTTACAGAGAAAGATTGATCTTCTCAGGTATGGATACTAATTCCATGAGTTTCTACAGACCTTAGGAAAGTTATTGGAGAGAGAGCGATCTCGGAGAAACCCAAACCATCCATCCATGGGTAGGTTTACATCGAAAACCCTAGGAGAATGCATGAAAGCCATGTAGGAGGATGATTCATGGTTTCAGACCATGGAATGAATGTTTAATGGAATGTGGGAACAAACCATAGGACCCCAAACACGAAGAATGGATTAAAAAGTAGAAATTGGACCAGAGTGCACCGAGGGTCGCACCCAGGGTCGATGACCATCCGACCCTAGGTGTTTCTGACCATCGACCCTCAGCATTCGGGAAGTCCAGAAAGAAGAAAGGGTTGATAGACCCATCGACCCTAGCATCGACCCTCAGTTGACAGAATGGTTTTTAATTCCGAATAAATTCTAATTAAATTCTATCGATTTTGTTAGGTCTTCTAGCAATATAATAACATTGTAAAGGAGAATTTAAAGCTTGGAAAAGTATATTATAGCAAGCTAAGGTGAGGAACCTTAACCCCCAACTAAATTGGTTAATAATAAACTGTTTTCTATTTCTTGAGTCCTATGCTATGTTTGATTCTATGCGAATATGTTTGTAATGTGCATACAGCATGCCATCCAATATTTCTATTACTTGTTCATGCATATTTACTTTATTGTTTATAACATGATGATGATGATGATAGGAATAGGCATGTGCTTGTATGTGTGTGGTTGATGTGCTTGATGCGAGCGAGTATCAGGGGAAGTGTGATGAGAACGTCAATAAACGTTAACCTTTGGCGGGTCTCAGCACTTTAGCTCTATCTCTAACTCAAGTCTTGTGCGTTGGCATCGTCGTTGTCACACCCCAATTCCACACATTTCAGAATGGTGTGATGAACCGCTAAATAACCAACGGTTCAACCAGGATCTCAAATAGGCTATCCCCGCGTTACCTGAACCTTCATATACTCACCATCATAATCAGAGTAAATACACAATAGCGAAAGTCTTATAAATAAATGAACTGAGAACTAAAATGATATCCATAAATAATAGCAAATTATTCTGTGTTTAACTGAGACATAAATATTTAAGTACCAAATACATGTCTTATAAATCCAATAAAGAAACCTATAAAAATATCTAGTCAAATACACACGAGTTGCACTTGCAAGAGGAGTCGTGTGTATCATCTTCAGCTCCAGCGTCCATTGCTGCTACCATCCCGTACATAGGCGCATTCATGTAATCTTCAACTGTGTAACCTGCATCATCAACTAAAAATATTCGACGTCGAGGGGTGAGCACACAACACGGCTCAGTGAGTAGCCAAAACAATGCAACATTACATATGCATGCACATTCATTTATCTCTTTGGTCTGGTTTATAGTTTGCAATGCGCAATAGAAAGGTTGGGTGGTCAAAGGTTAACGTTTATTGACACCGCCCTCGCGTACAGGGTGTGGAAGCCCGCCCGAAGGTTAACGTTTATCGTCGTCCCCATCCACCCTACCATAATATTATACAACAAAGGTTCACGTTTATTGCTATATAATGCTATACCAACACGTAAGCCCCTGTTAGTGAGGGCTTGCAAACTGGGCTCGCTACTAACCAATCCTAATGCCAAACAGTGTATCCAAGGCCTCACCCCATCATCCCTCAGAATGTCCATAGAGATAGAGCTAAGGCCCCCCGGTAGAGTCAGAGACTACATGGACCGAGACCACCTCCCCTAATACCCTACGACACAATAGTTCTGCTAAGGTATTGGCGATACGACGATGTCAATGCACAAGACTTGAGTTAGAGATAGAGCTAAAGTGCTGAGACCCGCCAAAGGTTAACGTTATTGACGTTCTCATCACACCTCCCCTGATACTCGCTCGCATCAAGTACATCAACCACACACATACAAGCACATGCCTATTCCTATCATCATCATCATCATCATGTTATAAACAAATAAGTAAATATGCATGAACAAGTAATAGAAATATTGGATGGCATGCTGTATGCACATTACAAACATATTTGCATAAAATCAAACATGGCATAGGACTCAAGAATTAGAAAACAGTTTATTATTAATCGATTTAGTTTGGAGTTAAGGTTCCTCACCTTAGTTTGCTATAAGATACTTTTCCAAGCTTTAAAATCACCTCTACAGTGTTATTATAATGCTAGCAAACCTAACAAAGTCGATGGATTTTAATTAGAATTAATTCTGAATTTAAAAACCATGCTGTTAACTGAGGGTCGATCAGAGGGTCGATGCTCAGGATACATAGGGTCGATGGGTCTATCGACCCTACCCTCTGTCTGAACTTCCCGAATGCTGAGGGTCGATGGTCAGGGTGCCTAAGGTCGATGGGTCTATCGACCCTGTGTGCGACCCTCGGTCCACTCTGGTCCAATTTCCACTTTTTAATTCATTCTTTATGTTTGGGGTCCTATGGCTTGCTTCCTCATTCCATTAAACATTCATTCCATGGTTTGAAACCATGATTCATCCTCCTAGATGGCTTTCATGCATTATCCTAGGTTTTTCCATGAAAACCTAACCATGGATGGATGGTTTGGGTTTCTCCGAAATCCTACACTCAACCATATCTAACCTAAGGTCTGTAGAAACTCATGGAATTATTATCCATACCTGAGAAGATTACTTTTCTCTGGAAATTCTTCTCCTTTTTGCTATGTCTTCTTCCTTGCCTCCTTTCTTTCTTTTTTCCTTCTTCTCTCTTTCTCTCAATTCAATTAAGGTTGTGAAAGGAGTGAAAGTGGCTTAGGGACGTCCTTTAAATAGAGTAGGAATGTCTTATAATAGTCCCATTGAGATTTGGAAAGAATCCCAATCGAAAATTAGGAAATTTCCTAATTTCAGTTTCGGCAGTAAGTGAGGGTCGATGATCCCGTCGACCCTGTGGTCTGACACTGTCCGACCCTCTCCCAACTGTTAAGGGTCTGGGTTTCTGATTTGGGAGGGTCGACCCTGTTTAGCTGGGTATGTGACCCTTCCTCTATTTTAAGTGTTTTTGGGTCGATTTGATACCTGGGATCTCGCTCTCCTTCACGCCCTTGGTCCATTTGCCTCGACCATGATGGGTGAACCTGGTTCAAGGTGGTAAGACCGGGTTAGTTTGACACGGGTCTTATAGTCGTATCGCCATTTCTTTAGCAAAACTACTATGTCGTAGAGTATCAGGGGAGGTGGTCTCGGTCCTTGTAGTCTCTGACTCTACCGGGGGGCCTTAGCTCTATCTCTATGGGCATTCTGAGGGATGCTGGGGTGAGGCCTTGGATACACTGTTTGGCATTAGGATTGGTTAGTTGCGAGCCCAGTTTGCAGCCCTCGCCAATAGGGGCTTACGTGTTGGTATGACACTATATAGCAATAAACATAACCTTTGTTATATAATGTTCATGATTGGGTGCATGTGAGTTGACGATAAACGTGATCTTCGGGTAACGTCACACACTCGTGTATAGAGGCGGAGTCAATAAACGCGACCTTTGGCTACCTCAACCTTTCTATAGCATACTGCAAACTTTAAACCAGACCAAAGATATAAATTGACTTTTTGCATGCATATGTATTGTTGCATTGTTTTGGCTACTCACTGAGCCGTGTTGTGTGCTCACCCCTCGACGTCGAATATTTTTAGTTGATGATGCAGGTTATACTGTCAAAGACTACATGAATGCGTCTGCGTACAGGAATGTGGCAGCTATGGAAGTTGAAGCTGAAGTGGATACACACGACTCCTCTTGCGAGTGCAACTTGTGTGTATTCGATTAGATATTTTATAGGTTTCTTTAATTGGATTTTATTCAGACATGTATTTGATATTTAATATTTATGTCTCAGTTGAATATGAATAATTTGCTATTAAATTATTAATATCATTTAGTTCTCAGTTCATTTTATTATATGACTTCCGCTATTGTGTATTTACTCGATTATGACATGGATGTATGGAGGTTCGGTTAACGGGGATAGCCTATTTGAGATCCTGGTTGAACCGTTGGTTTATTAGCGGTTCATCACACCATTCTGGTTAGACCAAAATTGGGGTGTGACAACTTGGTATCAGAGCATCTCAGGCCTTGTCCACTGAACTAGCATACATTCAACACAATTGTGAACTGGGATAGGATAAAAATAAAAACAGTAATATTAACACATTGTAAGTACCAGTGATGTTTGAGACAAAATCTAAAAGAGAATAATGCATCTATTAAAAAGAGAAACAAGTCTACATAACAATGAGAGCGAAACAAAACATATATATATATATAACGAAAGCGAGTACGGTCCACAACCCGGACAGTTACTCGTAGTACAAGAAAAATAAAGTACAATCAAGAAGCTGGAGGCGAAGGAGGAGGCGGGGCCTCATGATCTCTCGTCATAGTCCTCAAGATAGACCCTAGTCAACCAGGCCACCCGGGTCCGGGTCGTCCGGAGACTAGCTGTGAGACCGGCTATCCTCTGATCAGTCGCACGCTGCACCTCTAGGAGCTCCCCCATCCGTACGCCTGATGCGTGCTGAGCAGCCTACAACTCATCCATCCTCAGATCAGATCTGCGCTGAGCATCTCAGATCTCCTGCAGCATCTCCATCATGGCTGAAGGTGGAAGTGAAGGATCAGCCGAATGGGAAGGACCAGCCTCAGGTGCAGGAGCCGCCGCAGAAGATGTACCAACTCCAGCCGCATGTGTGGGTGATGGTGGTGGTATCGAGTCGACGTCCATATACATACGATCGTCATCGTCGACCGGATCCCCACGAGCTCTAGCAGCAGCAGCAGCAGCCTCAGCATCAACCATCTCGACCCGAGTGTGAGGGCGCACCATCGCGTTCCTCTCCTCATCACTAATTTCAGCATCTCGCAGCCCCATCTTGCAGATAGCCTCCCGATCTAAAGGCGACGAGAAGGTCTTCTCCTAGATCTTCTCATCTACCAGATCCACCCCCAGACGGGTCAGTAGCACTGTAATCATGCGTCCATAGGGTAGATTACCCTTATGACCGGACAATGTAGCACTAATCATCGTCCGCATGATGATGTATGGAAGGCAGACCGGCTATTGAGTGCATATACTGTAGATCAAGAACCGTGGTCACCCGAGATACCCTCTCATAGTGCCCATCTCTGCGGGATCAGATTGTGCTTGAATAATCTTGCGAAGACCCGTGGAGCTGGACGCAAGTAGCAAGCTCTCATCTGCCATCTATCGGGACGGAGCAACTGGTTGTCGATCTCTGCTCTCATCTCCATCTCAACAAACTGTGGCTCTCCCGGCGCACAGTATACCATAGGGCCATCATAGGGAATGCCCAACAGATCAGCCAGCTGTCGATAATCAAAGGAGATGTGCACCCCCTTGACGTAACTGGTGATGTGCAACTCCTGACCGTGCTCAACATCATTGTAATTCCCCACCACCTGGAGATTACAATAGAACTGGCGTACCAAGTCTGGACAGGTGCACGCGTCGTATGTGATGACAGGGAGCCACCCCAAATCACCAAAAGCTCCCTCTACATTGAATAAGGCTAGCTCAGCCAAGTTCACCATGCGACCCCCTTCAACCTTCTTATGGGCATAGTCAGCATACTGAGCCTTGGCTTCATTCGAACGGAAGCGAAGCGGATCACGCACTCTGGGTACTTTGGTACGGGCCAAGTATTTGCAAAATAAGAAAGAAAAAAGAAACAAGGAGTTAGTAGGATAAAAATCCAAAATTTATTTAATAATGACGTAAGTTGGCCAGAAAACCTCAAATTCTCACCATACAAGTGGGTATGAGAACTTACATAGGTTAAAACATATCCTAAAACCCACATGCAGTAAAAAATTTTAACTGAGGATGTCCAATTTGAAGAAATTCAAGAAAAATCAAAAATGTCGACAAATTAAGGCAAAAAGAGAAAATTTCAAGTTTCTCGATAACCAACCGATGAAACTCAAAAATTTTTGAGGGCTTTCGTTCCTCGAGACACCAATAACAAAAGCCCCCAATAAAAATCGAATTTTTACGATTGGAAAAAGTTTAATTTGAAAAATATGAGTTAAACGGGCAGAAACCTAGAAAAGAAAACCTAAAAACAGGTAAAAACGGGAAGATATACCTGTAGGGATGACGTGGACGTTGAAACCCGGAGTTAAACCGACCAAAAATAGTAGAGTGGCACTGTAGCAACTCAGAGAGTAGAGACGAGTCGAAACGGAGGAGGAATAGTGAGAAATGACCCAGAATCGGATCTTAAAAATCTGATTTTTGGTCCAAGGGTCGAACAATTCGACTGACACCATCGACCCTCGGATCGACCCTTCCATCGACCCTCAGCTCTCGGGAATCTGACAAAAAATCGAGGGTCGGACTGAGGGTCGGATACCCATCGACCCTCGCATCGACCCTCAGCTCTCGGGAAGAACAGGTCATTCCCAGGGTCGGATACCAAGGGTCGGACATACCATCGACCCTACATAGAAAAGACAGTATTTTTCACAGAATGAATTGAGGATTTTGAATTTTATATCGGTTAGCGTGCCTACATGAAGTATAAATGATTTCTCACTGATTTTGATGATTTTCAGGCACCACCCATCTCAGAAGGAAATATGTCTGGACATAGAGTGACCCGACAGACCCGAAACACAGTCCCACCACCACCACCCGTGGAGGAGACTAGTCAAGAGAATAACCATGTACCGGGAAATCCAGAACCGGTAAACCCTACAAATTTGCCACCTCCACCACCAGAGCTAGCAACAGTGGTGATGAATCGGCACAAAGCGGCTGCAGCAGATGCAACACGTGCAGGCTCAGATGTAGGTTGCCATGGGAATAATGTTTCAAGCCACTCAGGCTACGCCCATGCACACAAGACAAGCCAGTGCAGCACCGGTGGGTAACCACCCAGCTCCTCAGACACCTCAACAACCGCCTGCATAGATTCCAGTGTAGGCTCCAGAAGCAGCTCAAGGGAATCACCAGTATCCACCCTATATGTTCGGGGCAAACCCCCAGAATCAGCTGGACCACTCCCAACTAGTAGAGAGATTTTTGAAGATGAAACCCAGAGAATTCAACGGCAAGCCGTCTGATCCATTATGGCCAGCCCACTGGATAGACGAGATGGAGAGAAACTTCCTCATGAGGACTATTACAGAGGAAGAGAAAGTGCTATGTGCCACCTTCATGCTCAAGGGCGACGTACATCATTGGTGGAAATCCACGAAGATATACTTACTGACCAAGCACACCCTACTGACATGGGCTATATATAAAGAAGCATTCTTTGAGAAATATTTTCCACGAAGCTTCAGAGATTCGATGGAGAAGGAGTTCCTGAGTCTTTATCAGGGACAGATGTCAGTGGATGCGTACCAACAACGTTATGAAGAGCTGTTTTTCTTCGCACCACTGAGTATGCAAGAAGAAGAAACCAAAACCCGTAGGTTTGTCACGGGACTAAGAGGAAGCATCAGAGAAAATGTTCTGGGCTTAGAGAAGAAAATTTATAATGAAGCTGTCCAGATCGCTCGAGTGATTGAATCGAGCCAGAAGGAGAGTTATTTTACTCAGAATAAAGGCATCAAAAGGCCAGCGGGAAACTCCTACAACGGAAGTAATAACAGGACGTATAAGCCCTTCCGTCCTCAAAATTTTAATGCTGCAACCAAGACTACCCCCGCAGCTCAACCTCAGCCAAAGCCAAATTCTGAAGCCCCGAAGTGTTTTAACTGCAACCAGCCGGGACATATGGCAAGGGAATGCCCTAAGCCCAAGAAACAATTCCATCAGGGACGTGTATATGCTGTTACGTCCGAGGATGCGGCCGCATCACCCGATGTGGTCACAGGTATGACTGAAACTCTTAAAGTTATAATTACATTGAATGAGCATGTAAACTAAGTAAAGATGAATCACAGGTATTGTACCTATAAATGGCGTACCCGCCAGAGTACTCTTCGATTCCGGAGCTACTCATTCATTTATATCTGTGTCATTTGGAAAGAAGACAAAATTACCCATCAAAACATTAGACTACAAATTACTTGTACGGTCACCGATGGGGTTAGAAGTGGAATTGGAAAAAGGTTATGGACCATGTCCAGTTCTCATTGGGGAATAGATTTTAGATTCAACATTGATACGACTTGAGATGGCAGACTTCGATGTCATCTTAGGAATGGATTGGTTAGCTCGGCATTCTGCAAATCTGTTATGCGTCGAGAAAAAGCTAACATTCAAAGACAAAGAAGGGGCAGAATTCAGTTTCTCGAGAACCAAACTTCCCCGGAGACGCAAGCTCATACTTTCAAGAAGAAAGGCTAAGAAGTGCCTTGAGAAGGGAGCAGTCGGGTACCTAGTATCAGTGGTCGACCTAACCAAGGAAGCACCACGAATGGAAGACATTGACGTCGTGTGGGATTACCCTGACGTATTTCTGGAGGAACTACCCGGATTACCACCCGACCGTGCCACAGAGTTTGTAATAGACCTGATACCTGGAGCCGCACTAGTATCAAAGGCACCTTATAGAATGGCTCCTACTGAACTGAAGGAATTAAAAGTGCAATTACAAGAACTGCTGGATAGGGGTTATATTCGACCCAGTATATCTCCATGGGGGGCACCGGTGTTGTTCGTAAAGAAGAAGGATGGTAGCGTTCGATTATGTATCGACTATCGGGAGTTGAATAAACTGACAATCAAGAATCGATACCCACTACCACGGATCGATGACTTGTTCGATCAGTTACAAGGAGCAAGAGTATTTTCTAAAATCGATCTTCGATCAGGCTACCACCAGCTGAAGATTAAGGAAGGGGACATTCCGAAAACAACATTCAGGACCAGATATGGACATTATGAATTTTTGGTGATGTCTTTTGGATTAATTAATGCCCCGGCAATGTTCATGGAACTCATGAACCGAGTTTTCCACGATATGCTGGATACGTCGGTTATAGTATTTATTGATGACATATTGGTATACTCCAAGGACAAGGAAACCCATATCAAGAACCTAAACGCAGCCCTACAGCGGTTAAGGAAAGAGAAGCTATATGCCAAATTTTCAAAGTGCGAGTTTTGACTAAGTGAAGTCGCATTCCTAGGCCATGTAGTATCCGCCGAAGGAATCAAAGTGGACCCCAGCAAAATCGAGGCTATTGTGAAGTGGGAAGCACCAAAGAGCGTTTCAGAAATTAGAAGTTTTCTGGGTCTAGCTGGTTATTACGGAGATTCGTAGAAGACTATTCTCGGATTGCTGTACCTGTCACCAGTTTGACCAAGAAAGGTGAAAAGTTTGTGTGGACGGATAAATGTGAGAAGAGCTTCCAGACATTGAAGGCCAGATTGATATCTGCCCCAATTTTGACCATTCCCGTTCCAGGACAGACATTTACTTTATACACTGATGCATCGGGATTGAGATTAAGATGTGTGCTCATGCAAGGAGAGCAAGTGATTGCTTATGCTTCAAGACAGCTAAAGGTATATGAGAAAAATTATCCCACTCATGATTTGGAGTTAGCGGCAGTAGTACATGCTGTCAAGATATGGAGACATTACCTATACGGAGAGAAATTTCAGATTAAGTCGGACCATAAAAGTCTTACTTATCTATTTAATCAGAAGGAGTTGAATATGAGACAAAGAAGATGGCTGGAACTATTGAAAGACTATGATTGTGATATCCAGTATCATCCGGGAAAAGCGAACGTAGTAGCTGATGCATTAAGCAGAAAAGCAGTGATTAAATCTCAAGGAGAAGTTAGCACGACTGCAGCAATGTGTACCAACGGAATAGTATTCAATCACGGCAACGAGCAATATGTGATAGATACAACGGATGAATCAGCTAACCAAGGGTTTATTCATCGGTTTTCAAATATGTTCGCGGCATTAAAAATTATACCGGATATAGTGGATGAAGTGAAGACAACTATCAAAGTAGATCCTTATCTGAGAACAGTACAAGAAGATATTGAGAAAGGTAGGACTAATCCTGAGTTCACCTTGGATGATGACGAGAAAGTACTGAAATACAAAGGAAGAATATGTGTACCTGAAACAGAGAGTATGGACATTAGACACCGACTGATGAAAGAAGCCCATACCACCATCTATTCGATACATCTTGGAAGTACAAAAATGTATCATGATCTGAAGAAATTATATTGGTGGAGGGGAATGAAAGCAGATGTAGCTAAGTTTGTGTCTCAATGCCTAAATTGTCAGCAAGTAAAGGCTGAGCGACAAAGACCCGCAGGACTGTTGCAGCCATTACCGGAACCAGCATGGAAATGGGACTGCATCACTATGGACTTCGTCATGGGACTACCATTGACTCCTTGAGTAGTCGACGCAGTTTGGGTGATTCTGGACCGTCTGACTAAAACAGCTTGCTTCATACCTATACGACCTCAGTATACACTGGAAAGGTTAGCGAAGCTGTATGTGGATAATATTGTTCGGTTACACGGTGTACCAGGAAGTATTGTGTCCGATAGAGATCCCCGATTTACTTCCAAATTTTGGGAAGGATTGCAAAAGGCTATGGGTACAACGTTGAAGTTCAGTACTGCATTCCACCCACAGACAGATGGACAGTCAGAGCGTACAATTTAGATTCTAGAAGATATGCTATGAGCATGTGTACTTAATTTCAAGGGATCATGGGATGAAAAGTTACCATTGATTGAGTTCGCTTACAATAACAGCTACTCGACGAAGAGATCTAGAGTTCGCCGTAGGTGATAAAGTATTTCTGAAGGTATCGCCTATGCGAGGATTGAAGAGGTTCGGACAGAAAGGAAAACTAAGTCCAAGATATGTCGGACCATATGAAATTCTAGCTAAGCATGAAAAAGTGGCTTATCAGTTAGCACTACCACCATCTATGTCAAGTGTGCATGACGTATTTCACATTTCCCTATTGAAGAAGTATGTCAAAGACCCAACGCATGTCTTGATAGTGGATTTGCCAGAATTGACTGATGAATTGACATTTGAAGTAACACCAACAGAATTCACTAGTCGAAAGGTTCAACGTCTACGCAACCGAGATATCTATTATGTTAAGGTCACTTGGAAAAGTAGAGACATGGAAGAAATTACATGGGAAGAAGAAAATGCTATGAAAAAGCAATACCCTCACTTATTTGATTCAGGAGGTACGTATAATTTTGAGGACGAAATTTTTATAAGTTGGGGGGAGTTGTAAGACCCGTGTCAATCTAACCCGATCTTACCACCTTGAACCAGGTTTACCCATAATGGTCGAGTCAAATGGACCAAGGGCGTGAAGGAGATCGAGATCCCAGGTATCAAATCGACCCAAAAACACTTAAAATAGGGGAAGGGTCGCATACCCAGCTAAGCAGGGTCGGACCTCCCACAATAGAAAGTCAGACCCTCGGTTTTGGAGGGAGGGTCGGACAGCTTAAGACCCTAGGGTCGACGGGATCATCGACCCTCCCATCGACCCTCGGATTCTGCCGAATATAGAAATTAGGAAATTTCTATATTTTTCGATTGGGATTCTTTCCAAATCTCAGAGGGACTTATTTAGGATGTTCCTACTCTATTTAAAGGACGTCCCTAAGCCACTTTCACTCCTTTCAAAACCCTAATTGAATTGAGAGAAAGAGAGGAGAAGGAAAAGAGGAAGAAGAGAGGTAAGGAAAAGAACCTAGCAAAAAGGAGAAGAGTTACAGAGAAAGATTGATCTTCTCAGGTATGGATACTAATTCCATGAGTTTCTACAGACCTTAGGATAATTATTGGTGAGAGAGCGATCTCGGAGAAACCCAAACCATCCATCCATGGGTAGGTTTTCATGGAAAACCCTAGGAGAATGCATGAAAGCCATCTAGGAGGATGATTCATGGTTTCAGACCATGGAATGAATGTTTAATGGAATGTGGGAACAAACCATAGGACCCCAAACACGAAGAATGGATTAAAAAGTGGAAATTGGACCAGAGTGCACCGAGGGTTGCACCCAGGGTCGATGACCATCCGACCCTAGGTGTTTCTGACCATCGACCCTCAGCATTCGGGAAGTCCAGAAAGAAGGGAGGGTCGATAGACCCATCGACCCTAGCATCGACCCTCAGTTGACAGAATGGTTTTTAATTCCGAATAAATTCTAATTAAATTCTATCAATTTTGTTAGGTCTTCTAGCAATATAATAACATTGTAAAGGTGAATTTAAAGCTTGAAAAAGTATATTATAGCAAGCTAAGGTGAGGAACCTTAACCCCAAACTAAATTGGTTAATAATAAACTGTTTTCTATTTCTTTAGTCCTATGCTATGTTTGATTCTATGCGAATATGTTTGTAATGTGCATATAGCATGCCATCCAATATTTTTATTACTTGTTCATGCATATTTACTTTATGTTTATAACATGATGATGATGATGATAGGAATAGGCATGTGCTTGTATGTGTGTGGTTGATGTGCTTGATGCGAGCGAGTATCAGGGGAGGTGTGATGAGAACGTCAATAAACGTTAACCTTTGGCGGGTCTTAGCACTTTAGCTCTATCTCTAACTCAAGTCTTGTGCGTTGGCATTGTCGTATCGCCATTACTTTAGCAGAACTATTATGTCGTAGAGTATCAGGGGAGGTGGTCTCGGTCTTTGTAGTCTCTGACTCTACCGGGGGGCCTTAGCTTTATCTCTATGGGCATTCTGAGGGATGCTGGGGTGAGGCCTTGGATACACTGTTTGGCATTAGGATTGGTTAGTTGCGAGCCCAGTTTGCAGCCCTCGCCAATAGGGGCTTACGTGTTGGTATGACACTATATAGCAATAAACGTAACCTTTGTTATATAATGTTCATGATTGGGTGCATGTGAGTTGACGATAAACGTGATCTTCGGGTAACGTCACACACTCGTGTATAGAGGCAGAGTCAATAAACGCGACCTTTGGCTTCCTCAACCTTTCTATAGCATACTGCAAACTTTAAACCGGACCAAAGATATAAATTGACTTTTTGCATGCATATGTATTGTTGCATTGTTTTGGCTACTCACCTTGCCGTATTGTGTGCTCACCCCTAGACGTCGAATATTTTTAGTTGATGATGCAGGTTATACCGTCGAAGACTACATGAATGCGTCTGCGTACGGGAACGCGGCAGCTATGGAAGTGGAAGCTGAAGTGGATACACAGGACTCCTCTTGCGAGTGCAACTCGTGTGTATTTGATTAGATATTTTATAGGTTTCTTTAATTGGATTTTATTCAGACATGTATTTGATATTTAATGTTTATGTCTAAGTTGAATATGAATAATTTGCTTTAAATTATTAATATCATTTTGTTCTCAGTTCATTTTATTATAAGACTTTCGTTATTATGTATTTACTCTGATTATGACATGGATGTATGGAGGTTCAGTTAACGTGGGGATAGGCTATTTGAGATCCTGGTTGAACCGTTGGTTTATTAGCGGTTCATCACACCATTCTGGTTAGACCAAAATTGGGGTGTGACATATTGCACTCCCATACACTACATGCCCATCATACATGGTCTCAATAGGACTACACCCAATGAAAAACCCCAACTCCCTACTACCATGGTTCATTGTGCCTCCACTAAGGTACAATCACTTTCCCAATGTGATTCATGTGGTCACTCATTACATGAACCACCATACATGGGTGGTATCCCAAAGGAGGACCTCAGATCGCCATCCCATGGATCACCGTGTCTCCACTTAGTATACCGGCACACCAACATGGTACGCATGCCTGTACTCTTATACATCACACGCACCATCATACATGGCTAAGCTCACAACATCATCAACTACCCCTTGCAAAGAACCTTGGATCCCCATCCCAGGGATCACCGTGTCTCTACAAGGTCATAATAATTTTCAACATGGTTCGTGTATTGTGCCCACACACCACACGGCCATCATACAACAATCTACATACATAGTTATTGTAAAAATACAAATGCATGAACAATAATAGACATTTCATTGGATGACATGTTATAAAGGAAAAACAACATCCATTACACAATAAACACATGCTTAAACTCTACGTGACCCAACCCCTCACCTATAGACACCAGAGGTGCTGCTGAACCTTGAAGCCGATAGAAGGCTTCAACCACTACCCATGGTGTTTTACCTAATTGATTAGATAAATTGATTAGGTTGGTGAATATCTTTTAAACCAGCATATATAGGTCCTAGAGTCCATGCACGGGTCGCAAGATAGGCTGGGAACTGAAAGGATAGTCTTCCTAACCAATTCTAGGCATATAAGTCAATACTAACTGAACTGACAGAAGGAACCAATTGTGCATTCCACCAGTACTAGTGTCGGTTAACACTTAACCGATTCTTACATATAATGAACCGAAAGATTGATCAGATGAATGGTCATCTAGTTAGTCATCCGCTTTACATACTATTTACAGTATGGGGATTCCAGTGAGTTATGCGGAGGCTAAGCCAGGTGATCAGTCATTCAACAGCGGCTCTGCTTAGAATTAAGTCTATGCGGAGGCACAATCAAACGCTACCTCGTATATACCGGTGTGATGTACCTGACAGATCGTGCTTCCGGTTCCTGATACCGGTTAGGGTAACACCGGATATTACTTAGTCCGACATGTTAAGATATTTACCCTGTCGATAGACTAGTTATGAGTCAATCGGTATTAGGGCCAATACCAGTCAACCGGTTCGTGCTACCGGTTCCAACCCAAAACCAGACCCGAACCAAAGAGGGTTTCTTCTTTGTGAAAGTTCTCCCCCACCATGGTTTCTTCTATTCTAAAGGTGGGAAACCACAAACAACTCTTATTGAATACAATGGGGGTTGTTTAGACTCCATTTGACATCTCCCTTTATAGAGAGGGTGAAAACCTAAGTTTCTAGGTTAAGGTTCGGTGGCCATTAATGGAGACCATCAATGGTGAGCTCCATCATGGTCTAAGGTCTACATCCCTACAAGAGTAGAGGGAGAAGAAGGGATGAGAACCTACCTTAAGGAGAATTGATTCCTTGAGCTTGAGTTCTTTCAAGCTTGAGCTTCAAGATTCCCTCTCAAGCACACTCACTCTCCCACGGTTCAACAAGAGAAAATAAGGAGAGTGTGTCCTCCCTTTTATAAGATTCGTGGAGAGAGAGTGTTCTAATCTCTCTCAACTGACAGAAGTCAAGTGGCAGAACATTCACCCAATACGTGCTGTTGATTGAACTTAAAACTCAGCTAGGCCTAGTTTTATGGGCCCAATTTCATGGTGATGCTTCCTAAACTTTAAGTGTCTATCCTCACATGACCTAGCTCTGATACAAAGTTATTACACCCCAATTCTAGACGAACCAGAAGTGTGATGAACCATCATAAGAACCAACGGTTCAAGCCAGGATAACATAGGACCGTGCCAACCATCAAACCATACATTCCACATAATCAGAGATAATAATTAAATACATAAATCTTTATTAATATGAACTGAGAATCTAATGATAATTAAAAAATTAAACCATTTATCCAATGTGACCAAAACATACTTTAATATCCATTACAAGTATAATTCAAATAAGGAAAATAACTAAGCGTAGACGCAGTGGAAACACTCGCATGAAGAATCATGCTTGTCCTTTACAGCTTGCATGTTCATAGCCACCAGTCTCAAAGTTAGATTCTAGGCTTGACCAGTCGACTGACTAGTCACCAAATACGAGGACAGACAATTAAAATTGTCTAACTAGACAATCTATGAGAGACTGATTTCTTACCTGACTTTGTGGTCTAGCATCATCTAGCTAGTTCGTTTGATCGGGTTATGATGGGAAGACCTGGTACGACACAGAAACGTAAGGTTAGACTAGTTCATGGAGTATAGGTCTTACATCTTACTTAGGAAAAATCCATTGCCCCTCATGGATGTATCTGATAGATGAGCAAACATGTTGACATTAGATAGTGCATTATGACTAGCTCGCTCACCAATAAAATCAGCAACTGTAAAAGGACCTATAACAGTCCATCCTGAATTTAATTAGTTTACCTTCCCCTATCTGTCACCTTACATTCTTGGTAGTCCAGTCCCAGACTATAAAACTCACACCCAGAATCCTCACCAACTCGGATCCCTACTTTGTTGGGTCTTACTGTGCCAACACTTGGCACCCTGACGTTTGACCCTCCATATGATGTTGGGTTAAATTCTTGGATTACTTAGTGATGGTAGAACATGTGGGAGGAGATACATGAAACCTAGGCAGCATCCTCACCAAACTGGGCCCATGAAACTAAGCCTAAACCTATTTTTAAGCTCAATCGGAGGCATAGCTGGTTGAACGATCCCCAGATTGACTATATCTGGTTGTACACAAGTAGGACACCTTATCTTTCCGCGGGTCCTATAAAAGGGAGCCCACACTTCCTAGTTTCTCTCTTGTTAAACTGTGAGGGAGTGAGAGTAGGAGAAGAAGTGGAGCTGAAGCTTGGAACTCAAGCTCAAGCATTGATTCTCCTTGAGGTAAGTGTTCTTCACTCATTCCTCTTCCATTCTTGTAGGAATGTATGCTAGATACCATGGTGGAACTCCACCATTAATGGCCTCCATTAATGGAGACCGAATCTAACCTAGGAAACCTAGATTATCGTCCCGTCTATGAATGGAGATGATAATAGAGTCTAAATGACTCCCATTGTGTTCACTAATGATAGATATGTATTTTCCACCACTTAGAATGAAGGAAACCACGATGAAAAACCTTCCCCAAAGAAGGAAACCTTCTCTGGCTCGAGCCTGGCTTCTGGGTCTGAATCGGAGACATGAACTGGAGGACTGGTAGTGGCCCTAACTCCAGTTGATTCAAAACCAGTCCTCTGTCAGGGCGATTGCCTTAGCCTATCAGACCAAGTGATATCCAGAGGACCCTAACCAGAGCCACCTAACTGGGAGTACAACCCTCCTGGTAAGTTCCACCAATATAGTGCATGAATTCATTTGGTCATGCCTCCGCATAGGCTTAATGACAAGTAGAGGCATTGTCGGATGGTTGACCACCTGGCTTAGCCTCC
This sequence comes from Protea cynaroides, assembly GCA_028583415.1. Classification (NCBI taxonomy): domain Eukaryota; kingdom Viridiplantae; phylum Streptophyta; class Magnoliopsida; order Proteales; family Proteaceae; genus Protea; species Protea cynaroides. The sequence continues at coordinate 86,202,780 of CM053268.1, forward strand.
GAATGACCTATTGGAACCACATTGTATGACAGTGGATATGGACCGGATGGTCTATCGAATGCCCAACCATCCGACTCATCCCCTGGTCCAGTGTACTTAAGAAATGACTAAGTGTTAATTGACCCACTGTACCGGAGGAATAACCAATCAATTTTATCCTCTGATTCAGTCTATTTGACTTATAAGCCTAGGAATGATTAGAAAGACCTACTGTTCAGTTCTCGGCTTATCTTGGGACCCATGCATGGACTCTAGGACGTGTCTATGTTGGTTTAAAAGATATTTACCAACCTAATGAAACCTATCTAACTAATTAGGTAAAATACCACGGGTAATGGACGAAGCCTTCTGTCAGCTTCAAGGTTCTTCAGTACCTTTGGTGTCTACAGGTGAGGGGTCGGGTCCCGTAGAGTTTGAGCATGTGTGTGCTATGTGTTGATTGTTGTTTTTCCTTTTATAACATGTCATCCAATGAAATTGTATAATTGTTCATGCCCTTGCATAAAAACTATGATTATGAATATGGATGTTGTATTATGGACATGTGGCGTGTGGGAGCACAATACACGGACCATGTTGTTGGTTGTTGGCATACTAGTAGAGGCACGGTGATCCATGGGAGTGGAAATCTGGGGTTCTCTTTAGGCAGTATTTATTCATATCATTATGTGTGCATGACCATGTTGGTGTGCTGGTACCTTAGTGGAGACACAGTGACCCATGGGAGTGGGGATCCGAGGTTCTTTGTTGGGGTGTAACCCATGTACAGTGGTTCATGTAATGGGCGACCTCATGAATTCACGTTGGGATTGGTTGAACCTTAATGGGGACACAACGAACCATGGGAGTGGGGATTCGGGGATCTCTGCTGGGGTGCAGTCCTATTTGAGACCCTGTATGATGGGCGTGTGGCTTGTGGGAGAATAATACATTGGCCATGTGGGCACGCTATATACTCTAGTAGGGACACGAGGTCCATGGGAGTAGAATCGGGGATTTCTACTAGAGTATAGTTTTACTCACTGCGTGCACATGCCATGTTGGGTGATTGTTAATAGGGATGTGATTCTGTTGTGGGGTATTTAATCGTGTAGTATATGGGAGTACAATACATGGCCATATGCTCGGTTGTACCTTAGTGGGGGCACAGTTAGTCCATGGGAGTGGAACAGGGACCTCTGTTGGGGTGCAACCCTTTTGTTATTATGTTATCATCATCATACATCAACTTGGTCAAATGACTTGTGCTTTAGCGAGGGGAATTTAATCCAGGCGGTGGGGTATGGGTATATGCTCAGGTGGTGGGGTATGGGGCACTCGCTTTGGTTGTGGGGTACGGGGTAGATCCTTGCTAGGGTATAGGTCAACCATGATCTGCATACATACTTGAATGCCACTCACAATTGCTTATTTATTTGCTTCTGTACTGCATCATTAGATTGTTGATTAGGTTTGCATTGATACCTGACTTCTCACTGAGCTGGGATGGGAGCTCACCCCTTGATATCAAATTTCTTTTAGCTTTGATTGTAGGTACCTCAACTGCTACTGCAGATATGGATCTTGATGATATTGAGGGTACTTCCCTTGGTGGGATCCCGCTGAGAGATCATGCCAAGGGCTGTACCTGTAGGGATTGCATCTACGGGACCTGAGTAAGCACCTTGCCTCTATGATTTTGTTGTCTATAGATAAATGACGGTTTGGTCTATCTACATGGATGTGATTAGATTTACTTTAGTTATTTAGTATGGGATGTATGTACTATGAAAGATATTGCGGAACAATTTGTAAAACCTAACAGACTAATTATGTATTGATAATATTAGTAGCATCTGTTCTCTAGTATGATTTCACGGCCACTCTTATGATTCCGTTGTAATTATTATTAAATGTTGTTGATTATTGTGGATATTGTGTGTGTAGACTGTGGGGCTTGTTTGGTAATTCACTTTGGTTGTCGGTCACTGGAAGATTCAAGTTGTTGCATGGATGACTCGGATATCACGCCCGATTCCCCAGAATGGGCTATGACATAAACTTTCCTAACACTCTTCTATATCGCCGAGGAGTCAAAAATCTCTTGAAAGATCCATTGTCTAGTAAGTACCTTGACCGCATGAACTTAGCATTTAACGAATCAATTGTCTGTATTTATTAAGCCATTCTTGATTAAAGGGCCAAATTCATCTCATGCAACTTTCGGTTGCCTAATCCACCTTCTTTCTTAGGCTTACATACAGATTCCCAACTCTCCACAGTGGATTTTCGATGGTTAGGATCTCCACTCCAAATAAAGTATTTTTTTTATCCATTTCTCAGCTTGCTTAATAATGTTAGAGGGCCGTAAGTAAACTGAGAATGGATGAATAAAGGAGCTAGAAATAACAATTTTCACCAATTCAACACGACCAGCCATAGAAAGCAATCTTCCTGACCAAACTGAAAAATTTCCCTGAATTTATCTAGTAAAGGCATAAAATATTCTGTTTTAATTTTACCAGAGAAGAGATTTACCCCTAGGTACCTGGTTGGGAATTTTCCTCTTGAAATATTTTCTTTCTTGAAACCGAGACACCAACAATGAAGCTCTTACTTTGGTTTTTGTTGATTCTTTGTCTAGATTAATCTCCATAAACTTTGAGCATTCTTTTCAGTAGCCTTGCATTCTTTTTCATCCTTGTTTTTGAAGATATAATAAAATATCATCAGGAAAAAATAGATGAGATGGAGGTTTCACATGCTGCAGTAAAAATGTGTTATATTACCCTAAGATACCATGCTTCTAACACTTCTACAAAACACTTCTTCTGCCAACACAAAGAGTGGTAGAGAAAGGGGATCTCCCTGTCGCAGCCCTCTTGTGGCTTTGAAATATCCAATAGGCCCACCATTTAACATAACAGACATTCTAGCTGATTGCAACAAAGCAGACAATTTGTTAGTAAAGGTGGTTGAACCGAATTTATGAAGTGTATCCATAAGAAATGGCCACTCTAGTATGTCAAAAGCTTTTTGTATATCCAGTTAAGGGCCATTGCCCCTCTATTGGATCTTTTTTTCATGATGGTAGTTAATTTAGAAGCAATACCAACATTGTCATGAATAAAACTTCCTTTTTCAAATGCTCCCTGTTCTTCAGATATCAAATATCCCATGAATGTGCCCAATCTAATAGCTAGAATTTTGGGGATGATCTTGTAGATAAAATTGCCAACACATATTGGCCTGTATTTAGAAAGCTGGATGGCCTCATCACATTTTGGGATCAGAGAGATAAAATTGTTATTTATTCCATTTGGAAGAGAGCTTGTCTGAAAAAAAGAGCAAACTATCAAACAAATGTCAGAACCAACAATATCCCAGCAAGTCTGAAAGAACTTACTTGGGAAACCATCCGGGTCAGGAGCACTGTCTGGGTTTGAATTAAACACAACATTTTTAATCTCTTCAGTAGATGGCATGGCATCCAGATTAGATGAGTCAATGTCGCTCACCAACTTTGGCACAACATCGAGTATGTCTGGTTTAGCTACAGATCCCGAACTACAGTGGAAGGCCTCATAAAATGATGACATGTGAGTTTTAATATCACCTTGATACTCTATCAAAAGCGCATCATTAGATTTTAGTAGCCAATTTTTTTTTTATCTCCTCTAGATCGAGTATAGTTATGAAAAAATTTAGAGTTCCAATCCCCTTTTTGGAGCCATTGGATCTTAGACTTTTCTCTCCAAGAGATTCATCAAGGTCCAAGGCAGTTTCCAATCTTCTGGAAGTCGAAATCTCCATTTCCTGTAGAGATTCATTGAGGCCAACTATTTGTATGGTCTCTTAGATATCCTCAAGATATAAGCAGGCATTTATAATTTCTTCTCCAGTTTTAGGAAAACATTCCTCAGACCACTTCTTCAAAATCATCTTTAGATTCTTTACTCTTTGTGCCAGAACATAGTATGGATTACCTAAGATGGGGATGCTCCGATGGCTCTTCACGATATCTTTGAAGTTCTCTTGATCCATCCAAAACCTTTGTATCCTAAATGAGATGTTAGTTGGTCTAGGAAGAGAAGTACAACCAGTGATGAGGGGACTATGATCCGACATAGATTGAGGAAGCACTCTTTGATAACTCTTTTCATATCTAGAAAACCAAGCCAAATTTCCAAGGCTTCGGTCAAGAAGAGCTTTAACATTCCCAATGAGTCTGTTGTTTGTCCAAGTATATTTTAGACCAATTGGTGGTATCATCTTCAATGAAATTGAGTCCCAAGCACCAACTCCAGTTCTCTCATGAGAGAATAAGCAAACATTAAAACCCATTGAGACCATCCAAGGAGACTGAGTAAACCCCAAAGATGCAATATGAAGCCAAAGTTCTCTTCTCTTTACTTTGAAGCAATCAGCATGTACAAAGGTTATAAAATTCTCTACTCCATCCAACACAACTAAATAGTGATTTGCTGAGTAGAGGATGATATCACAATTGGTTTGTTAATTTCCCTCTTCTACATAATCCATAGATTAGGTGGTTTTCCATTTATACAATTATAGATAAAATCAACATTGTATCCAAGACCATAATAGTCTTAGGATATTTTTCAGGCCATACTAAAGGCTTTGTTAGACATAAGATAGAAGGAGAATGTTCCCTAGTAATTGAACGAATCACTTGTCTTGATTTTGGGTTTGAGACACCCCTTATATTCCAATATGCTATCTTCATTTGGAAACATTCTTTTTTTTTTCTTTTCTTTCTTACTTAGGTTTTCCATAGGCTTACTAACAGATGTTTCCATAGCTTTGCTTGATCTCCCCCTTATAGGCCCTACCTCAGAAAAAAGCCCTTCATCTTCATGTAATAAACCATCCAGGTTTTCCATCTAAGGAAACAAAATTTGTATAACTCCTCCAGATCCGAATGTAATAACTCTTACCATTACTAGAACCGTGAATTGTTGATTTCTTATCCAGAGCTAGATTAGGAGATGCCCTCTTCAAATGTCCATAAGAGGGAACACATTGAGTAATTGGAACAGAAGCAGCAATAATCGAAGGTACTGGAATAGGTGAACTCGCCATCGTAGTCATTGTTGGATAGGAGTTTGCTCTCAGTTGCCACTTCCACATCAACTGCTAGTTCATTAACATTGTCCTCTTCTTCATCTTCCTCAGATTCATCATTTCCCATATCATCTTCAAAATCAGCTCATGATTTCCTCCTTTTTGTGTTGCTAGTACCAGCATTACAAAAAGAACCGCTTCCGTTGGAGTCCAAGTTAACGGATTTTTGTACCTGATTTATCTGCAGAGGAGTAGCCAAATGAGTTTCTGGTTGAAGAGCAGGTTGAGCCATGGCATTTACTCCTGTACATCCTGATTTTCAGCACCTGTATTGCTTTTGAGTCTACAATTTTCCTGGGAATGTCCAAAAAATTAGAACATCTGGTACACTTTACAAGAGCCTCCTCATAAACAACCTCTTGTTTAAAGAAAAAATCCTAGCTAGGTATATGATGAATTTTGCCTACTAGAATCTCCTTCTTACTTGGAGCATTTTTTTCTACCTCAACTCATACCCTAGCTTACCGTCCTAGGATAGCATGCTGAGTCCTCTTATCCATAGCCACTAGCTTCCCAACTGTTTGAGCAATAGGATACAAAATTGATTTTTCCCAATATTTGTTTGGAAGAGCAGGGAACCTTACCCATTGCAATTTCGAGTGATACTTTGCTTCATTAGATTAAAGTTTGGCTCCCACTTTTGAAAGCTAATAGGCCTTCCATGTACTTTTGTTACACCTCATTTCCAGACAAACATCATGTCTCTCCCAAAATTAAATCTGAATATAAAAAAAACCTCTTCCTAGAGATGCCATCTCGAAGGTTATGTTCCCCCCACTATTGTTTGATTGCTTGGTCAATCTCAGACAATAAAAGTCCTCTAGAGTCAATCTAGCCTATAAGGGTTGTTTCAAATTTCTTCAATTGTTTTTCATAAGCCGCTTGAGGGATCATAACTTTCAAAATTCCATCCATATAGGTTTGCTTAGTTATACCTGAATAATTAGTCCTTGTAAAACCTCTTGCAACATCCGCAAAGGATCTGGCAGCTGCCCCCTCTTTGGAAGTCCCCTGATCGGAAGCCCCATTACTAGTGTTTCCTTGCTGAGGTTGAGTGATATTATTTGTAGGAACCAGGCCAGGAAGACTTAAACTAGTGTCAACAGTAGCTTATAACACAAGAACCCTACTTGTTATAGAAGAAGTATTCTGATTTGGCATATGGATTTACCCTTTTCTTGCCAAGTCCATCTTCTACGCTTTCTGTTGTTAATTCCTTGTTTTCTCTGGTTGTTTACATAAACTCCAGCTCCTTCATATCTACCCGATTGAAACAAACCCCGATTATTTCCTGCCATGATAGTAGGGCCCCGTTTCATAACATTTACATAACTATTCATCATCTTACTATTATAAGAGTTGCTACATTACATTTAAAAATAACTATCTTGTCTCTCTCTATCTCTAGGAGTCCTAGGACTCATACTCTGCCCTCCTTTGGCGGTGCTTGCTCTGGCTCAGTGGAAGTCTCTGATATAATCTCTTTTGTCTATATTTTATCAAAGATAAAGGTGTGAGCTCACAGCTCAGTAAAGAACACAACCTATGCTTAAACATGGTGCATCAACATCGAACACATAACAAAATATATGTTCACTGCAGCATCAACTAACAAAAAAAAGTGATCATGTGCTACTAGGCAAAATGGAAAATGGCAATTTAAGATAAAACTGCATCAAATACTAGCATCCAAACATAAGATAACAAGTGGGGGGGGGGGGGGGGGGAGAGAAATGGGCATGTGATAGACTGGGCAACATGTAGTTAAAATCACTCAACATGATATTATCAACAACTAATCATACATGGTGGATATTAGCAAGCAAAGCTTACAACAACATCACTCATCATATGGGTTGCGTGAATGCAATAATCCTAGATAACCATTCTACATGTCCTAAGTATCAACTGGTTTATGTTTGCTGGAGTTGTGGCTTACTTATCTAGTTTCACCCCTTGTGGGTGGTAAAATGGTTTTACCCTGAACCAAATGATGGTTCAATAATGGACTAAATCTAAGACGTCCATCTCAAACTGACTATGTATTCTATTCTAGAAATCAAGTAGTCCATAACGTAGTTCGAGATGGTTGATTAAAGCTTATAGATGTGATTTATGCTTAAGTTTTATTAGATTCAAGATTTAAGTTGAGATTTATGCCTAATGTATGGTTGATATTGAATCTGGATAGTCCATATGGACTGTAATACCATACTTGGAGATTCTTGCAAATTGCCTACGTATTTCAGTGGTCCTGAAAATCAGGTACAATGTAGTTTGGATGGTTGGATGTCCCAATGTGGGTAAGGAAATGGATAGTCCATGTAGACTAAATGGATGATCCTAGAGGATCTACGGATGGATAGTCTCATGGACTATGGTGGATGGATAGTATCAAGGACTAAGGATGGATGAATAGTCTCAAGGACTCAAATGGGTGGATAGTCTCAGGAACTAAAATGGGTGGATAGTCTCAAGGACTATTGTCACACCACAAAACCCTGGCATTTTGGTATGACTATGGTTTCCTCGCAGTGCAAGTACTACCATACTAGAATCCATTCACAATACTCACATATCAGAACTCTTTCGTTAATCACAACACATATTACGGGAACATCAGAGGTAAAACCAGAATAATAGAAAAAATCAATAACTAGAACCGTAAACCAAGTCTAACTATAATAGATAAATATTGTAAAAGTTTATTTGTTTGTAACCAAGACATAATTAAAATACTATCAAGTACTTAATACTTAAATAAACCATTACGGGTTAAACAATGCCCAAAAACAAAGTAACTAAATAAACTGAAATTAAAATAATCTTAATAAAGTCTTGTTTCTCAGATAGAGTCGTCTTCTCTTCTTCAGAAACATTATCCCTTAGCCATAGAGATAATCATCGCATTTACACGACGAATCATGCAAATTATCTTCAGGTACTTCTTCTTTATTCATTTTCAGCTAAATCATTACCTACAAAACAATCTAAAATTTTATACGTATAAGGGTAAGCAAAACCACACTGTCATAGCCCATTATAAAGAATTGTTTGTGATCTCCGGGTCAACTCAAATAGCTAACTGAATCTTCCAACGATCGATAACTATAGTGATATACCATACAAATCCACAGTCTACACAAGAAATAACGACAATAATAATTAAAGCAATCAGAGTGATAATAGCGGAACCAGTAATAAATGGCAGATGACAACTAGATGATGTCATAACATAAATAAAGTTAAGTCTTGTGATGTTTCACCACAATAGTCTCACAAATACCATAATATCTCATATATACATATCCCGAATTTAAGAGTAAATCTGTAAATGTTGTTTCGGATATCTAAATGTTTATCCACATCAGAGTTAAAAAGTAAAAGAAAAAGTATAAAGAGGGGTGCATCAAGCGTAGATGCAGTCACTACGAGTACAACCCTTGCCATGCTCTCCTGAAGCTTCCTTAGCACCGGTAGCATCACTAACCAGTGAATCCTCTATAAACTTAGCCACAGTATAGTCACATGCATCAACATCTAGAAAAGAAGTATCGATACGAGGGTGAGCTCCCATCCTAGCTTAGTGAGAAATCAGGTATCACATGCGTGCATCATCTAATGAAATAAAATGAGTTCATTAATTAGGTATCTGGTTAATGTACTACTGTGGTGTCATATTAAGATTCAGCCAATGCTTTCGGTCCAGCCTATGGCCGCTAGCCTCCAACTCTCATACATCGGAAAAATTAAAAGAAGAATACGAGATCCCAAATCACTAAACTCCATCTACAAGTGAACCTCCAACCAGGTCCTCAAAACCCTTCAGGCTTGTCACCTCCCACCATAGACTTCGTCTCACGCCAGCTACCGTGCACCCATATGAATGACATTGACTCTTTACTCGGGTCACCCAACCTTTGGAAGTATGAGTCTATGCCAGTATCTTAACCCCTACTAAAAGGGTGTAGGATATAGGGTAATGTCATTACATATGTCTATCATGTGCATCTAGTTAAATAGGACTGCACCCCAGTAGAGACCCCTGGCTTTACTCCCATGGATCGCCATGTGTCCGTTAGAGTGTTAGCAATTCCAACATGATGCGTGTACCCATGCTCCCACACAACACACTCATCATCTTACATGGTGATTATATATATTAAGATGAAACAAGGCCTTACCCCAGTAAGGACCCCCGACACCACTCCCATGGACCACCGTGCCCCCGCTAAGGTAAGAGCATAAAATAACATGGTTCATGTATTGTGCTTCTACACGCCACACGACCATCATACCCATACAACAATAATTATACAAAGCATATATAGTTGTTGTTATGCAAATACATGTTCAATAATAACAATTCATTGGATGACATGTTATAAGCATAAGTATGGCATGTTATAAACGTAAACATAGCATGTTATCATTTCAAGCATAGCATGTTATTGACATAAAAGTAGACACGTTAGTATGCCCTAATTACTACGGACCAGACCCCTCACTTGATTACACTTAGAGTGTAGTTGCAATGCTAAGCCCAATAATAGGCCAATACCTTGTCCGAGTCTGAAACCTATTTCATTAGATAATTATTTGTTAGTTGGTTGGATAACTTTTAATCCATATGGATAAGTCTCTTAGGTCCATATACAGGTCCCAAGATAAGCTGGGAACCGAACTGTTGGTCCCACAAATCCTAGCTAAGGTAAACTGTCTTTCAGGATCAGAAACGGATGGAGGACACGGGTGGTACACCCTCGGCACAACACTTAGAAGAATCTAATAGTTTTCAAATAAATTAGAGGGATATACTGATGGTGTGTCATCCGGCACATCCTTGGATATCTTCCAATTGATTATAGAAAATAGATGGCATGTATTCCAGAGGCATTGTCAGGTGATGTTCCTTCCAGCATATCCTCCGGATACCATTATGCTCACAAGGTAAATTACAAGGAGCCTTTGATGGATTCTGGAAGGTAAGGCTCCGGTTGGAGGATATGCCCCCGGTGTGCATCCTCCAGAGCGAGCATGGAAATCACTCGAATCATAGTTCTGGTCTTCCATCTTTGGGACATTTCGTCCCCAATGCCCATTCTATGGCTTACAGTTGATGGAAGTCATCTTCCCAAGTTAAGGGAAGGGATTAGAGTCGTCATTGACTCATTCCATCCCCACCATGATGTGAGCGAACATTCTATCTACTATGGTTAAGCTTTCTTGGTCATTCCATTAACAGTGACCATTAATGGTGGAGGGTTCCATCACTAAGTCAACCATGTCTACTGGAAAAGAGAGATCTAAACTCTCATTCAAAGAGTAAACCTCCTATGTCTAGGTTTAGTTCTTCTCCATTAATGGTGACCATTAATGGAGGAGTAAACCCTCATTAGGTCTACCATTAGTGCTGAAGGAGAGAGAAGGAGAGAGTGAGGTGGACTTACCTCATAAGAGAGAGAGAGAGATTAAGGTACAAGTTGACCTCCTTCACCAATCCCAAAGCCTTCTCCAAGAATTTCAAGGTCAAGAGAGTGAAATAAGGGACTGAGATCCCCTATTTATAGAATCCCGAGGAGAGAAAGTGTTTCACATGTTTGTTTCTAGCATACAAACCTGGGGGAAGCTACCAAGTGGTGTTCCATCTGATAGAACCTCTAGTTAGGCCAAATTGTAGCCCCCCGATCAGTGGAATGGCTCCCATGCATTGGGATACATGTGGGGCCACTCTAAGTCTTCCCTAATGCTCTTACATTGTCATATATGGATAGAGGGACTTCCCTAAGGTTCGGAGGTATCCATTTGATCCGTGTTGGGTGCCTTGTCAGTCTGAGTATTGAGACCTAGCACAAAGGGAATCCAGGTTAGTAGGGGATTCTAGGTGTGGGTCTTACACACACGCTCAATGAGAAATTAGCACACACAAGTACAAAATGCATGAATAGTTTATTAAGGTTTATATGGTCTGTAAATGGGCATGTGCAAATAGTATTACACCTAAATACTGATGACAAATACTCAAGCACGGGTAAGGTGAATGAGACACACTTGGCAGCACAACATGTGAAACACTACCCAAAGAATGAAGATACAACCCAAGAACACACCATCTTGGCATCATACCAGCATTCCTCCATCATCGGCTTCCTCATGGCATCACAGTAGTAAGCCTCACTTTACTTTTCCAACTGCGCTCCCAGTCCATCGTACAAGCACTTAAACTGGACTCATCCCTAGTTCTCACCTGAGACACTAGAGGTTGGCTCCCAGCTCATGTTTGAAACCCTGCTCCAGCTGCGAAAGAGTTTGAGCTCATGACTGGCCCTCACATAAGCCTATGCCAATACCTAAACCATTATTGGCAAGGGTTGTCTGTCATAGGATATTAAAGCCTAATCCAACAATATTACTAATGTTGGTACCCATATCCTAGCTTAATGGACCAAGATGAACCGTCCCATTTTAGCCATCTGAATCCACTAAGAAACAAGTGAACGACAAACAATCATGTTATCAAACATCCACATGTTATCAAACAATCCCTAATCTGCTAATCTAATATAGAGTTAATAATATGCAAGAATGCATGAACAATTATCACATTTATTGGATGGCATGTTATCACACAGTAATCCAAACAATTAGAAAGCACATGCGCACAAAAAATAAGAAAATAAAACAAGACTAATCCCTTACCTGTACTGGTCAACTAATCCCACTCTGTAGCAGACAGAGTACTTTTTCCCTTGTTTACCTATGTCGACTTACCTATTGTAATAGACATATGATTATTACTTTTGATTGTTTAGTCATACTTATAATAGGTCTAGGGTATCTTCATTAGTCTTAAGAACATGTCCTAGGGTCAATTGGTCAGGTCTCAAAGTCCTTGGTTAAAAATTCAACCAAAACAGGCTTGCTGTTAATATGGTCAATGAGCTGAAGTGGTCAATTAAACTCATTTCATCAACCAATTAGGCTTTTCGGTGAATATGGATTCCTAAGGCTTGTACCTCTCTAGGTTCACTTCTACAATGTTTTATGATGGGTTTTAACTATTGGTGAGTATAAAATCCTATATTTATGGGTTGTATACAAGTATGGTTCTCGACTGTGAATGTTGGCTTTGCAACCACACGTGCTTATACTCTTGGGAGTACATTCTAATCAAACCAATCATTTTAATAGGTCTATGTATCATTCTTGAGGTGTGGGATGGTCAACATAGTCAAATTGGCCAATTGGGATTGAAAATACCAAGCTTGCACCTCATTGTAACACAGGCGATTGATGACAGCATAGGCAGTCGATCAAGTCAATTTTGTCGACCGCCTTATACCAGTGAGCTCAATCCTAAAGGTTTCTCTAACAGATTTGGAATTTTAGTTATTTGTGGGATTGAAATGGTATCCAAACCATAATGTAGACATGGATCCAAGAACCCAAACTCCTTAAACACCATTAGAAAAATCCTAGAAACACACCTGAGAAAAATGGTGGCCATCGGACCACGTTTCGACATGCGGTCACATGGATCAGCCGCACGACCTACCAGTCGTGACGTGTGGTAGATGCCATCAGTTGCACGTGATTTATGTGTCGGATCTTGGCCAACTTGGCTAGTAGCTATATAGAAATTATTTGGACATGTTTAAGGGTTTAGAACCTTGTAATCATATTTCTATGAAGAGAAACCCCTTATGCTTCATGTGTATCAGGGGTAGGATTTGGTTTATACACTAAAATGACCAACCACACACCACCTCTTCTGTTTGAGGCCTTAAACCCGACCTACAGGGACTAACCTACACCCTTGAGGTGTTGGCACAGTCAAACAGCCACGCGAAAGCATATGGCGGCAACCATCATCCGGACGCCTATCACCTGGTGAGGTGAGGCCACAACCATCTACTGCACGCATGTTTGACTGTAGCTCCTTCCCGTGTTAAGCTAGTAGCTACCACTCAGCCTTAGGACCCCTGTTAAGGTGCTAAAATGCCCCTGGCCTTGTTAGAAGAAGTCCTTCTTAGTATTAAGGCTAATAAAAGGTGGATTCTGTCTAAAGAGCGTGTTGTCTTGTGGAGATCCAATCCACACTTGACCTATCTCATATGGACAGCATGTTTAATTCTAGTTAGAAGTACCCTTAAACCTCAAATGGATATGAATGGAATTAATAAACAAACGTTTAATGCTATACTATGATAAATAGACAGTAGATGGTAGGCATGATATATCAGACAAGAAAATAACAATGTGAACATAGGAATAATAAGCATGAAGCAATGCTAGAATAAATCTGTAAAATGATAAGTTAATGAACAATATTGCATATGATTTTGATAGTGATACGAAGACTCCGGTGTAAGCACCCCATTTTTGCTTTCCCCGACTAGGACAGCCATATTGGTGTGTAGATAGCGAGAGAGGGGAGGCGAGTGAAACTCTCTCAAACCAATAGTCAATTAGTCCCTGTGTGCTCTCTATGGTGTTCTGAGCTGAGCCAAAGTGCCCCCCCAATGTGTAGGAGTCTTGGTGAACAAATTCGGAAAGATTGTGGGTCAATTCAAGGTTTGGATGTTAAGAAATGACTTGGAGGCTGATTTCATCAGGCCCCACAGCAAGGTCATGGGCTGTAATCTGCATGGATGCGTATATCTTGGAAATACCTTTGAAATAAGAATAGAATCGCTCAATCCTGATATCAAAGGAAGAAGATATGACAATTTCAGTCTGGAAATAAGTACAAGGGGTCTTTCAGAAAATAATAATAAATTATTTAGGGGCTTGCATGCAAATTATCTTAAGTTTAATTATCTAAACTTCACGTCCTCATATCTTGATCATCCGACATCCAAATCCGGTGATCCAATAGCAGCGTGCTCCATTGTCCGTCCTCTTCAAAGTGGACGTAAAATATGGGACAACGGCCTCCGAAGGATCCCATGTAGAGCTGCAAGCCAATATGCCTGCCTAACTTCGATCCTTTATAATTTTATTATCGGACTTCCGAATCAAGTGATTTAAGCACCAGTGTTCTTCATTTTGGATACTCTGCAAAGCGGATGTGGAAAATTCAGGAGAAAGGTCACCGAAGAATTCCATGCGGACGCGTACTGAAATGACCCATAAAAGACGGAGAGGAGCCGATCAAAACCCAAATCAACCCAACTCGGTTCAACCCAAGTTAGCTCAAACCCAATTCAGTCCAACCCGGTCAAACTCGACTAGTCCGACCTGACCCAGCCTAGACCAATCTGGACCAAGTCTGTTCAACTCATGTGCATGTATTTTTGTATTTTTTTTATACATATATGTTTATATGATATATATTATATATTATATATATATATATATATATATATATATATATATATATATATATATATATATATATATATATATCATATTATTATATTATATATATCTATACATTTATATATATTTGATCAAGAAGAAAGAGAGAGAGAGAACCCGATAAGAGAGAAGAGAGAAGAAAGCACCACCTAGCCACACCATTCATCATCAATCCACTCCATCACCCATGATGCACCTTCACTTGATCCCATGCTACACCACCCAAAACCAACCTCCATACACCAACCCAACCATGTACTCCACTCCACCTCCCATCTTAAGCCTAACCCCAAAGCACCGCCACACCGTACCTTTTGAGTCTAGCTCTACCATCGACTACACTCCTCTGCCCATCTACTTGAGCCCAGCCCCATGCTACCATGCTTCTACAAATACACACCGCCATCAATTGTAAGACCCGCACTCCATAAACTTGGTTTAACGGTGTCGTGCCAGGTCTTCCCATCATTCCTAGACTAAGTGGACCAAACGTGTGAAGATGGATTACAAACCAGGAATAAAAATCGACTCAACACCCAAAACTGTATGCATATGGTCAGATACCTGGGTCGGTATGGTCGACCATATGGTAAGAATGAAGATCATAGATCCAGGACCCTACGGTCGATGATTTTGAACCTACGGTCAATGGGTTCTGCGACCGTAGCCATCGACCGTAAGGCCCCATGTCAGACTCCGAGTAATAGAGACTTTCTTAAATTAAGGGATTTCTTTCCTAATTGAAAGAGGACTCTATATTGAGAGTTTTCCTCTATAAAAAGGACGTCCCTCAACCCTTTTTCACCCATTTAAAACATTAGTAAACCCTAGATAAGAGAAGGGAAGAGAAAGAAGAGAAAGAGAAGAAGAAAAGGCTAAGGAAAGGATTTTGGTAAGAAGATTTTAGCTCTCTATCACAAGCAAAGGTATGAACCTAATCTGTGGAGATGTAAACTCTATGGAATAAAACTTCTATGGAAGATAGGCAATATCAACCTATTATGATCCATGTGATTTCCTTGAGAAAATCCCAAGGAGAACCATGGGGAGTGAGTTTGATGTGTAGGGTTGATAAGAAACTACTAATGATGGCCATAAGATGACCTTAGAATAAATCCAATTGAAGATTAGAGGACTTGACCCAGGAAGAACTCGAATTACATGTAATCTGTGACCAGAAATCTCAAGGTCGCAACTATGGTCGACCATAGCATGACCAGCCTGATCAGAGGAACGACCATAGGCATTCAAAAAGATTCAGGAATCATATGGTTGCAACTACGGTCGCATTAAATTCGACCATAGGGTATCGACCGTAGGCAGTAAAATCGATATAGTATGAGACCATAGGACCAATCAGACACCTATCAGTGCTCTGTTTCAATTTTTGACTACTGTAACATGTTACATATGAACCCTGACTTTAATTCATATAACTTTTAGGTTATTAAATCAATTTAAAGAGAATTACAAGGCGTGGAAGAAGATCGAGTATTGCTAACAGGTGAGGGAACAAGACCTAAACTAATTGGATAATAACAAACTATTTATTTTTATTGAGTCCAATGTCATGATTGATTCTATGCTTGTATGCTTGTAATGTGCATCTCACATGTCATCAAATATTCTTTCTATTACTATTCATGCATATTTAATTCTATTTATTTATAACATGAAGATGATGAAGAAGCTAGGAATAAGTATGTGAATGTATATGTGTGGTTGGTTTGTTGGATGCGAGTGGAGCATCAGGGGGAGGAGGTGGCATGGTGGTCTTTGACCTCGTCACCAGACTCTAGCTCTATCTCTACTCAAGTCTTGTCCACTGACATCATCGTATCGTCATTACCTTAACAGAACTATTACGTCATAGGTCTCGGACTGTGTGGTCTTTGACTCTGTCGGGGGGCCTTAGATCTATCTCTATGGAAGTATTGAGGGATGCTGGGGTGAGGCCTTGGATACACTATTTGGCATTAGTATTGGTTAGTTGCGAGCTCAGTTTGCAAGCACTCACCAATAGGGGCTTACTTGTTGGTATGGGTAGGGCATCAGGGGAAGTGTTGGCGGTGTTTGATCCAGACACTTTAGCTCTATCTCTATTCCATGGTGGGTGCATATGGGACGGCAATGGTGTTTGATCCATTGGGTGGATTCATACACTCGTGTATAAAGGTACGGGGGCCACCAAACCTTTCTATAGCATATTTCAAACTTAAAAACCAGACCAATGATATGAATTGAATGCATGCATATGTTTGTCGCATTGTTTTGTTTGCTCATTGAGCCATGATGTGTGCTCACCTTTTCGACGTCGAATATATTTAGTTGACGATGCAGCTCTTACTGTTGAAGATTATGTGAATACACCGATGTATGGACACGTTGCGGCCATGGAGGTTTAAGCTGTGGAAGATGCGCATGATTCATCATGCGAGTACAATCTGTGGATATTCGATTGGTTTAGCTATATTTGATTATTAAAATATGTAATTGATTATTTATTTTTATGTCTCGAGTTTTAGAGATAATCGGATTAATTATTTATTATCATTGTTAGATACTCAGTTCATTATCTATAAGACTTCTGCTTATTTGTTTATTATCTCTGATTATTACTATGGAATGTGTGTGTGGTTTGATATGGTGGGTATGACCTATACGAGATCCTGGTTGAACCGTTGATTTATTGGCGGTTCATCACACTAATCTGGTTAGACCAGAATTAGGGTATGACAACTTGGTATCAGAGCATCTCAGGTTCTACCCATTGACCTAACTACTTTCACGTGAGTCATGAACTGAGTTAGGATAAAAATTTAAAAGCTGTAATAAGAATACATCATAAGCACCTGTGTTGTATGAGACATAAACTAGAAAGAGAATAATGCATATATGTAAATGGAAAACTAATTATATATATATATATCCAAATGGGAGTAAGATAAGATACATCCGAATCAGAGTACAGTCCATAAATCCGGACAGTTACTCTGTAAATTAAATGAGAAAAAGAAATAAATGATATCATGGAGCTGGAGGTGTTGGAGGAGGAGGTGCCTCACGGTCTCTATCTTAGTCCTCAACATATACTCTCACGAGCTAGGCCACCTGAGTCTGAGTCGCTCAGAGACTAGCTGTCAGATCCACTACCTGCTGGTCTGTAGAGCGCTGGCCATCTAGAGGCTCTCTTACTCTCCACTCAGTCATGCGCTGAGCCTCCCGTATCTCATGTAGTAGTCCCATCATGTCATCTGGTGGTGGGCGTGAAGGGCCAGCTGAATGAGAAGCCCGAGAAGGGCCAGCTCCAGTAGAATGCTGTGATGATGGAGGAGGGATGACATCCACATCCATGTACATCCTATCATCATCCTCCTCATCATTACTCTTGTGTGCCTCTGCTGCTGCCACTACTGCCACCTCTGCATCTGCTGCTGCTAGCTGAGTGAAAGGACATCTCATAGCATTCCTCTCGTCATCACTGACCTGTATCTCTCTCATGCCCATCCTACTGATGGCCTCCCAATCAAGGTCAGCTGAGAAGGTGTCCTCAAAGATCTTCTCATCCACTAGGTCCACCTGTAGAAGAGCGAGTAGGGTAGAGATTAGTCGCCCATAGGGCAAGTTACCTCTCGAGTCAGGCAACGTAACTCTGTGCATAGTTCGAAGAATAATATATGGGAGACAGACAGGCTACCTAGTACAGATATAGTATAGCAGGTACTAAATTAGCTGTGAGACCATCTCATAGTGTCCACCCTGGGGAATAAGATTATGGTGGATAATGTTATAGTAGACCCGTGGCTCTAGACACAGGTTGACTATTTTCATCTCCCAGCGATCATCCTGAAGAATTTGGATATCTATTTCTGCATGCACCTATGTAGACAGAAACTGTGGCTCCCTGTGTGCACAGTAAACCAACTAACATCATTTGAGATGCCAAGGAGATCGGCCAACTCCTGACAGTTGAAAGAGATTAGAACCCCTTTTATACAGCTAGTGATCCAAAGCTCTCTACCCTTGTCCACATCCTCTAGGTCACCCTTCACCTGAAGGTGACAGTAGAACTGCTTGACCAAGTCCGGGTGAGTGCAAGCCTCACACAGAATCACTGGAAGTCAGCCCATATCACCAAACGTCCTTTCCACATCAAACAAAGTTAAATGGGCTAAGTTAACACATCTACCCCCTTCCACCTTCTTTCTATTAAACCAAGGGTATTGTGTTCCTGCTTCCACGGAGCTGAAGCTACGTGGTTCATGAACTCGAGGAACCTTAGTGCGAACCATGATAACTGTAAGAGATGAAAATAAGAAAAACAAGTTAGATAAATTTGAAAATTTGACAGCATAACGACGTAAAATGGGAAAAGCCTCACTTTTTACCCAAACTTTGGGCAGGAGGACTTACAAAGGTCCCAAACCATCCTACAAGCTTATTCAATGGGAAATTTTAACTAGGTAGGTCAAATTTGAAGAAATTTTGACAATTGAGAATAACCCCCAAAATTTAGGTAAAAAATGGGAATTTGCAAGTTTCTACTAAACTAACCGATGAAACTCGAATTTTCTTGAGGGCTTTCATTTATTGGGTAGCCAATAACAAAAGCCCCCAATAAAAATTAAATTTTTACGGTCAAAAAATATTAATTTGAAGAGAACCCTATAAATGAAGCAAAACCTAGGTATGAAAGCTTAAAAAGGAGAAAGAGTAGAGAACATACCTCGAGGAATGGAATGGAGATTGTGGATTGATGAAAGAATCACCAAATTTGTATGATTGACACTGTAGTAACTCAGTGGTGGCAAGCTAAGTTGTGAGCATAGGAAAGGAAAGGAGAATGGGAGGGAAATTTTTTTTGAAAACAGGTTTTAAAACCTGATTCGGATCTTACGGTCGCACAATTCGACCAAAACCATCATTCATATGATTGACAGTATGATCGACCACAGGGTCTCAGTAAGTTGCCAGGATTTTAAAGGTTGCACCTATGGTCGCACAACATGTGACCGTAGGCCATCGACCGTATGACTGAATGTTGTCTATTTTGATTTTGTTTGAACTTTTTCCTATTGATTTTGTTCTTCTCTTGCCTCCATTATGAGACTAACCCAATACCACTATTCTATTTTGTCTTACATGTGTAGCTTTGCCAATAACACATCAACCAAGAGTTTAAATGGCTGGGCGTAGAGTAGGTAGAAAGAGACAGAATGCAAACCCGTCTCCACCACCTACGGAGACCAACGACAATGAAGGTCAGCAAGGGCATGAAGGAAATATTGGAGCTCAAAATGCTACACCTCAGAATGTTCACACCCAAGCCAACCTAACCAACTTACCTGCACCACCTATGGATTTGGCTACTATGGTAATGAATTTGGCACAACAAATGCAGCATATGCAACAAATGCAAGCCAACATGTAAGCTCCTATGGGAATTGCTTTCCTAGTTGCAAGTACAACATCTCTACCTGCAGGACAAGCCAGTAAGGCACATGGTGGTAGCAACACTGTACCTCAAGCACCACAAACACTAGCAGTACAAGGCCAAGTGTAAAACCCTAAAGCACCTTAAGGCGAGTATAACCAAGGTAATTATCACTACCAACCGCCTATGTATGAGGCATATGCACAGTATTAGCTTGATCACTCTCGATTAATCGAGCGTTTCCTGAAGTTAAAGCAGAAGGAATTCACAGGAAAGCCATCAAATCCGTTATTGTCAGCTTACTGGATCGATGAGATGGAAATTTTTTTATAATGATGACTATAAATGAATAAGAGAAGGTATTATGTGCCACATTTATGTTGAAAGGTGACGCACACCACTGGTGGAAATCAACTAGAAGTTATCTATTAACAAAGCACGCCTAAATGACATGGGTTATCTATAAATAAGCTTTCTTCGAGAAGTATTTTCCAAGGAGTTTCAGAGATCAAATGAAAAAGGAGTTTCTGAGTCTGTATCAGGGATAGATGACTATAGACACATATTAACAGCGTTATGAAGAACTGTTTTTCTTTGCTCCCTCTAGCATGCAGGAGGAAAATGCCAAAACCCGAAGGTTCATCATGGGACTTAGGGAAAGTATCCGTGAGCATGTATTGGGACTGAAAAAGAAGACTTATAATGAAGCTATACAGATTGCTGATGTATTGGAATCGAGCCAGAGGGAAAGTTATTTTTCTCAGAACAGAGGCATCAAGAGGCCCAATGGAAACTCATACAATGGAGGAAACTCAAAGATATTTAAACCCTTCCGTATTCAAGGCTTCAATGCTGCAGCCAAGACTACTCCGACAGCCCAACCTCAACAGAAGCAAAGTAATGCTGGAGTTAAATGCTTCAATTGCGATCAAGTAGGACATTATTCAAGAGAGTGTCCTAAGCCAAGGAAAATTTTATGCAGTTATTTCTAAGGATGCTGTCGCATCGCCTGATGTGGTCACAAGTATGACCTAAACCTTTCATTTTTGTACTACCTTATGTGAGCATTTGATAGATATAAGAAGAAAATCACAGGTATCATACCTATTAATGGCATACTCGTACTATTTGACTCTAGGGCTACTGATTCTTTTATATTTGTGTCATTTGAAATGAAGTTAAATCTACCCTTCATACATTTAGACTGCAAACTGCTTATACAATCACCTATGGGATTTGAAGTGGAACTAGACAAAGGTTATGGACCATGTCTAGTTCTTATCGGCGAGAAGATTTTGGATGCATCCTTAATTTAACTCGAGATGGTAGACTTTGACGTTATCTTGAGAATGGATTGGTTAGCTTGGCACTCCACAAACCTATTATATGCGAAAAAGAAACTGACATTTAAAGATAAGGAAGGAGCAGAGTTTAGTTTTGTGGGAACCAAACTTCCCCGTAACGAAAGCTCATCCTCTCTACATTGAAAGCTAGAAAATGCCTCGAGAAAGGAGGAATTGGGTACTTAGTGTCCGTGGTTGACCTCACCAAGGAAGCACCGCAAATGGAGGACATTGAAGTTGTGTGTGAATTTTTGGATGTATTTCCTAAGGAATTACCAAGACTACCACCTGACCGAGTGACAAAGTTCGTTATAGATCTTATACCCAGAGCCGCACCAGTATCTAAAGCACCCTATCGAATGGCTCACACTAGACTGAAGGAACTGAAGGTACAATTACAAGAATTACTAGACAAGGTTTTCATTTGACCCAGCATATCACCATGGAGAGCGCCAGTATTGTTCGTGAAAAAGAAAGACGGTAGCATTAGACTGTGTATAGATTATCGAGAATTGAATAATCTTACAATCAAGAATCGAAACCCGTTTCCTTGGATCGTTGACTTGTTCCATCCGTTGCAAGGTGCCAAAGTATTCTCCAAAATTGATCTATGATTGGGATACCATTAGTTGAAGATCAAGGAATGTGATATTCCTAAGACAGCATTCAGAACCAGATATGGACATTATGAATTTTTAGTCATGTCTTTTGGATTGACTAATGCACCCGCAACTTTTATGGAACTCATGAATCGAGTATTCCACGATATATTAGATACATCAGTCATTGTATTTATTGACGACATACTAGTCTACTCTGAGGACAAAGAAACTCATATCACAAATCTAAGAGCCGTTCTGTAGCGACTAAGAAAAGAGAAGCTTTACGCTAAATTTACAAAGTATGAATTCTGGCTAAATGAAGTC
The DNA here is from genome assembly GCA_028583415.1 of Protea cynaroides. NCBI lineage: Eukaryota > Viridiplantae > Streptophyta > Magnoliopsida > Proteales > Proteaceae > Protea > Protea cynaroides. The sequence goes on from CM053268.1 coordinate 86,224,967, forward strand.
TCTTTCTTAGGCCATGTTGTATCAGCTGAAGGAATTAAAGTGGATCTTAGCAAGATTGAAGCCATTGTAAAATGGAAAGTACCCAAGAATATTGTAGAAATTAAAAGTTTCTTAGGTTTAGCTGGTTACTATCGACTATTCATGGAAGATTACTCTATAATCGCCGTACCACTCACCAGTCTGACTAAGAAAGGAGAAAAAATTTGTTTGGATAAACAAATGTGAAGAGTGTTTCCAAACATTGAAGGCTAGATTGATATCAGCTCCCATCTTGACCATTTTGATTCCAGGACAACCATTTACCTTGTACACCGATGCGTCTGGGTTAGGTTTGGGATGTATGCTTATGCAAGGAGAACAAGTAATTGCATATGCCTCAAGACAACTAAAGACACATGAGAAGAATAATCCCACTCATGACTTGGAGTTAGCAGCGGTGGTACATGCTGTTAAGATATGCAGACATTATTTGTATGCAGAGAAATTTCAGATTAAATCAGATCATAAGAGTCTCACACACCTTTTTAATTAGAAGGAGTTGAACATGAGACAGAGAAGATGGCTGGAATTACTGAAGGATTATGATTTCGATATCTAGTATCATCCAGGAAAAGCTAATGTAGTTGCTGATGCACTAAGCAGAAAGGCAATGACAAAGTCTCAGAAAGAAGCTAGTATAAATGCTACAATGTGTGTCACAGGAAGAGTATTTAATTACGATAAAGAGCAATTCATGATTGATATTCTGAATGAATCAACTGACCAAGGGTTTATTTATCTATTCTCAAACATGTTTGCTACATTGAAGATTGTACCTGATCTATTAGACGAAGTGAAAGCAGCTATTCAATCAGACCCTTATCTGAGAATGGTGCAAGAAGAACTTGAAAAGGTAGGACTAACCTTGACTTCACTTTGGATTCTGAGAAAGTAATAAGATACAAAGGGAAAGTATGTGTTCTTAAAAATAAAGACTTGGATATTAGACATAGACTAATGAAGGAAGCCCAAACCACCGCTTATTTGGTATGTCCTGGAAGTACAAAGATGTATCATGATCTGAAGAAACTATATTCGTGGAGAGGAATGAAAGCAGATGTAGCTAAATTTGTGTCTTAGTGCTTGAATTTTCAGCAGGTAAAGGTTGAAATGAAAAGACCTACATGATTATTGTAGCCATTCCAGAACCAGCATGGAAATGAGACTGCATTACTATGGACTTCGTTACCGGGTTACCATTGACTCCTTGAGTAGTTGACGCGGTCTGGGTGATTGTAGATCATTTGACTAAGACAACTCGTTTTATAGCTATACGATCTCAGTATACACTAGAGAGGTTAGCTAAGCTATATGTGGATAATATTGTCAGATTACATGGTGTACCTGAAAGCATTGTGTCTGACAGAGACCCATGCTTTACCTCAATATTTTGGGAAAGATTACAGAAGGCTATGGGTACAACGTTGAAGTTTAGTACTGCATTTCATCCTCAGACCGATCGACAGTCAGAACGTACCTCAGATTTTATAAGATATGCTCTGAGCTTGCGTAATTAATGTCAAAGGATCATGGAATGAGAAATTACCATTGATTGAGTTTGCTTATAATAACAGCTATCATGCTACAATACAGATGTCACCCTATGAAGTACTGTATGGTAGAAAATGTCGAACTCCTTTATTTTGGAATGAAGTTGGAGAACAGAGTATTGTTGGACCAAAGTTTATTGAAGAGACTTGTTGAGTGGTCAACATTATATTGGACCTTATGAAGTTCTAGATAGACGTGGAAAGGTAGCATATTAGTTAGCACTACCACCATCAATGTCTAGTGTACATGATGTATTCCATGTCTCACAATTGAAGAAGTACGTCAGAGATCCAACACATGTGTTAACAACGGATCCACCGGATTTGATAGAAGATTTGACGTTCAAAGTAGTACCTTTTGAGATCACTAGCCGGAAGGTGCAACGTCTTTGCAATCGTGACATTTAATACGTTAAGGTTACTTGAAGAAGCTAAAATGTAGAAGAAATTACATGGGAAGAAGAGAATACTATGCGGAAGCAATAACCTTACCTATTCTACTCGGAAGGTATGTGCAAATTTTGAGGAAGAAATTTATATAATAGGGGGGGGGGGAGTTGTAAGACTCCACTCCACTAACTTGGTTTAACCATGTCATGCTAGGTCTTCCCATCTTTCCTGGACCAAGTGGACCGAGCGTGTGAAGATGGATTACAAACCAGGTATAAAAATCGACTCAACACCTAAAACTGTATACATATGGTCGGATACCTGGGTAGGTATGGTCTACCAAATGGTAAGAATGAAGATCATGGATCTAGGACCCTACGATCGACGATTTTGACCCTACGATCGATGGGTTCTGCGACCGTAGCCATCGACCGTAAGACCCCAGGTCAGACTCTGAGTTTTGGAAACTTTCCTAAATTAAGGGATTTATTTCCTAATTGAAAGAGGACTCTATATGGAGAGTTTTCCTCTACATAAAGGACGTCCCTCAGCCCTTTTTCACTCATTTAAAACATTAGTAAACCCTAGATAAGAGAAGGGAAGAGAAAGAAGAGAAAGAGAAGAAGAAAAGGCTAAGGAAAGGATTTTGCTAAGAAAATTTTAGCTCTCTATCACAGGAAAAGGTATGAACCTAATCTGTGGAGATGTAAACTCTATGGAATAAGACTTCTATGGAAGATAGGCAATATCAACCTATTATGATCCATGTGATTTCCTTGAGAAAATCCCAAGGAGAACCATGAGGAGTGAGTTTGATGTGTAGGGTTGATAAGAAACTACTAATGATGGCTATAAGATGACCTTAGAATAAACACAATTGAAGATCAGAGGACTTGACCCAGGAAGAACTCGAATTACATGTAATCTGTGACCAAAAATCTCAAGGTCGCAACTATGGTCGACCATAGCATGACCAGCCTGATTAGAGGATTGACCATAGGCATTCGAAAAGATTCAGGAATCATATGGTTGCAACTACGGTCGCATCATATGCGACCATAGGGTATCGACCGTAGGAAGTAAGGTCGATATAGTATGAGACCATAGGACCAATCAGACACCTATCAGTGCTCTGTTTCAATTTTTGACTACTGTAACATGTTACATATGAACCCTGACTAGAATTCATATAACTTTTAGTTTATTAAATCAATTCAAAAAGAATTGCAAGGCGTGGAAGAAGATCGAGTATTGCTAATAGGTGAGGGAACATGACCTAAACTAATTGGATAATAACAAACTATTTACTTTTATTGAGTCCAATGCCATGATTGATTCTATGCTTGTATGCTTGTATTGTGCATCTCACATGTCATCTAATATTCCTACTATTACTGTTCATTCATATTTAATTCTATTTATTTATAACATGATGATGATGATGATGATGCTAGGAATAGGCATGTGAATGTATGTGTGGTTGGTGTGTTGGATGAGAGTGGAGCATTAGGAGGAGGACGTGGCATGGTGGTCTTTGACCTCATCACCAAACTCTAGCTCTATCTCTACTCAAGTCTTGCCCACTGACATCATCGTATAGCCATTACCTTAGCAGAACTATTACGTCGTAGGACATCAGGGGAGGTGGTCTTAGACTGTGTGGTCTCTAACTCTGTCGGGGGTCCTTAGCTCTATCTCTATGGACGTATTGAGGGATGCTAGGGTGAGGCCTTGGATACACTATTTGGAATTAGAATTGGTTAGTTGCAAGCCCAGTTTGTAAGCCCTCGCCAATAGGGGCTTAAGTATTGGTATGGGTAGGGCATCAGGGGAAGTGTTGGCGGTGTTTGATCTAGACACTTTAGCTCTATCTCTATTTCATGGTGGGTGCATGTGGGATGACAATGGTGTTTGATCCATTGGGCAGATTCACACACTCGTATATAGAGGTGCGGGGGCCACCAAACCTTTCTTAGCACATTGCAAACTTAAAAATCAGACCAAAGATATGAATTGAATGCATGCATATGTTTGACGCATTGTTTTGTTTGCACACTGAGCCATGATGTGTGCTTACCCTTTCGACGTCGAATATTTTTAGTTGATGATGCAGGTTTCACTGTTGAAGATTATGTAAATGCGCTGATGTATGGACACATTGCGGTAATGGACGTAGAAGCTGTTGAAGATGCGTATGATTCATCATGTGAGTGTAATTAGTGTATATTCGATTAGTTTAGCTATATTTGACTATTGGAACATGTAATGGATTAATTATTTTTATGTCTCGAGTTTTGGAGATAATTGGATTAATTATTTATTATCATTGTTAGACTCTCAGTTCATTATCTGTAAGACTTTTTGCTTATTTGTTTATTACCTTTGATTATTATTGTGAAATGTGTGTATGATTTGATATGGAGGGTATGACCTATACGAGATCCTGATTGAACCATTGGTTTATTTGTGGTTCATCACACTAATCTGGTTAGACCAGAATTGGGGTGTGACATCATTGGTCCACACAAACCTACCCAACCATGCTACATCGACACATCAAGTTGCCCAGCCATCCCTCATTAAACCTGTTCAGTCCTGCCATCCATTTCCCATGCTGCAAACCACCTCCATTCAACAACGCACCAACTCCCATGCTGCAAACACTCCAACGGATCTACTACCACACCACCCACAACTCATCAACCCATGACTAGTCACCTACAAACATGCTGCCCATCTTCCTACCTAGAGAGATGGAATGAGACCAACACCTTACCCTGACTGAAAACCCATAGAGAGAGAGAAGAGGGAGAGATAAAAGGGAGAAGAAGAGAAAGACGTAGAGGAGGGAGGCTTGCTGCTGGACCATCGAGGAGACTGGAGAAAAAAAGGAGAGAGAGAGATTTTTTTGGAACGAAGAGCGGGGAGAGGAGCAGTGAAAAAAAGAGGAGAGTAAGGAGAGAGTAGAAAGAAGAAACAAGAAAAGGAAAGAGTTTCACAGAGAGAGAGAGAGAGAGAGAGAGAGAGAGAGAGAGAGAGAGAGAGAGAGGGTGTTTAAGAGAGAAGGAAAGAAGAAAAGGGAAGAAGCAGACAGGAGAAGGAGATCGACAGGGAGGATTGGGACCTGAACCGATCCACCTGCAATTCTTTTCATCAACTCACTAAGAGCATTTCACAACCATTATCAACATCACCCATAACCATCGTTGGCAACCCACAGCCCTCGCGACACCTTGCGACAACCATCGGCAACACCTCCATCCAGGTTAGTTCTATTTTCTTCTTCCCGGTTTTACATGTACCTTGCATGCATTGTTGTTATTTGATTTTCAATTCTTGAGTATATGCATATTACATGACAGTACGCATATGTTATGTACATTTTTATTTTAATCTTTGATACCATGTATATAATTTTTTTGATTACATAGTGTATAGCGTATTTTTGACCTTTGGTATTCCCTGTTTGTACAATACTTAGTATGTGGTATTATTTTAATCAAATTATGAAATCTCACTCATTGGTTATGAATTTTAATGTGATTAAAATTTGGCACTTCGATTATGAATTTTTATAAGATGAAATCTGGCCCACTGATTTTTTTTGAGGATATAATCATGGCCATTGATCTTGGATTGCTAGATGTTTAAAATATGGTCATTGATCTTGTATTTTGGGTGATGAAATTGATCCTATGCGATTGAAAATTTTATGTGATGAAAATTGATCCGACCATATGATTGAGAATTTTATATTGGTCCAACCATATGATTGAGAATGTGATGAAAATTGATTCGACCATATGATTGAGAATTTTTTGTGATTGGTCCGACCATATGATTGGAATTTTTTGTGATTGGTCCAACCCTATGATTGAGAATTTTATGTGATTGGCCCGACCATATGATGGGAATTTTAACGTGATTGGTCTGACCATATGATTGGAATTTTAATGTGGTTGATCCAACCACTTGATTTAAATTTTATGAGAATTGATCATGACCATATGATTGGAATTTTAATGAGTTGATCATGGGGATTGATTTGAAATTTTGATGTGATTAAAATACATTCATTGATCATAAATTTTCATTGCGAATTTTAATATGGTCATTAGATGTGATTTTAATCAATTTGAACCATTGGATTGTCTTGATAAGTGACTTTATTGAATCTGAATGGTCGGATTATGTTTTTGATGAATCTAATCCGTTAGATCTTGATCATGGGTGTTTTAAATGAATTTGAACCGTTAGATTGATATCATAAGTGATTTAAGTGATTTGAACCATTGGATTGCCATTAGGAGTGATTTAAATGAATCTGAACAGTAGAATTATGATTTTGAGTGATTTAAACCGCTAGATTATCATTTTGTGAGATCTGAGCCATTGATCGTAGCCATCGCGATGAGATATTAGCCACTGATCATAATTATAACTTGACGTGAGATCTAAACCGTTGATCTTGGCTATTTTCATGAAATCTGAGTGTTGATCATGATTATCAATGTTTTGAAGAGATCTAACCGTTAGATTGAGGATATGATATTGTCTACACTTCTATGTTTGTGCATTTGTCTTGATTACACTGCTATATTTGTGGATCTATCTTGATTACATTGTCATATTGTGCACTGCCATGTTTAGAATGCTTACATTGCCAGCTTTGTGCATACTACCGTGTTTAAATCTGTTTGATTATGCAATGCTTGAATGAAATCTATTGTCGGCAAAGAACTTACTTTCTGCTTCACCCTAGTCGAACTGCCATGCATGTACACTGATAGAAGATATTCCTAGGTGTGGGGACGTGCATGTAGGCACCCACATTCGGGGAAGGGTGAAAGCTGAAAAGATATAAGTCTTAATCAAGAAGCATGAAGCCTAACCCAACAATTCCAAAATTAGGGTTTAGGTTACAAGGGTAGCTTTAGGACGATCCCAACCCTTCAGCTCATTCCTCTAAGGTGCAGAAACCTAGATAGGTGTGAAGTGAATCCAACCACAGATCTTTTAGGATCATCACTCGATCCTGAGGGACCACCCATGTTTCGACCCAAGCGGGTCACCCATGAACATCAAGTTGAATTCTGAACTATGCGGATCCTGATTCTTAGAGCAAACCCTAAGATACGAAGGTAGTCTGGAGAAACTCCCAGATACGGTTCCACACCTCAATCAATACACACCTTACTCCCTGAGAGTTCATATCTTACTCCCTGAGAGACAAACCTTACTCCCTGAGAGACATATCCTACTCCCTGAGAGACACACCTTACTCCCTGAGAGACATACTCTACTCCATAAGAGTATACATACTTTACTCCCTGAGAGTACGCATACCTCACTCCCTGAGAAACATATCCTACTCCCAGAGAGACACCCCTTACTCCCTGAGAGACATACCTACTCCCTGAGAGACTTACCGTACTCCTTGAGAGACTTATCTTACTCCCTGAGAGTACACATACTTCACTCCCTAAGAGTGCTTATATATCCTACTCCTTGAGAGTGCATATCTTAGTCCCTGAGGTTACCCAATCCACCCAACAACGAACTATGTTGTACTTGATTTCTAGGAGCTCTAGAATACGTAGGCAACTCGGAGGACTCTCCAAGTATGGTACCATACCTTAGTCTTCTTAGGTCGCCCATATCCATATCCATTTCCATATTCCATATTTACTTCGATCCATTAGGCTATCTCTAGATTCAATCTCAATCATCATCAAGCATAAATTTTAACTTGAACAATTGAATATAAGAAAGCTTAAGAATAAATCACATCCATAAACTTGAATCACCTTTACCTTCGAACTATGTTTTGGACTTGATTTCCAGGATTGGAATATGTAGGCAATTTGAGATATTTTGGACGTTTCAGATTCAGTCCATCACCGAACCACTTTCGGTTTGGTTCGGTTCATTGTATATTGTTTTGTTTGTTTCTTTACTTTGAGAACATGTTTGGTTGAACTTAGGCTTGAAGAACTTAGCAACTTGGTGTAGGATTTCCCATGAGCCCTAGTCATCATCTATTGACCATGAACAGTCAAAACCATAGAGTCTAAGGAAAGTAGAATCAGATAGGAGGTCGATTTTTGGATCGGGCAGCTTTGGGTGCTTAACACCTTCCCAAACTATACCTTAAACGCTTATCCGTTCTCTGATAAACCAAAGTCGATATATTGGGTCATGAGTCAATAGAAGTCTTGTCCTGAGATGAGACTATATTTTAGGTCTTAGAACTTAATCTTGGTGGTGACTCCAAATCGTTACCGTCTATCAGCGCTGGTGGATATTTGTCCTCACAGTGGTGACTCTACTAGGGATTTCATGTTCAAACTCTAGATTTACTTTCCTTACATTGTTTGACTAACATTGGATGCTAGATCTAGGGCTACTATTATTAATGTTTGTACTTATTTATTTTGGGGGGTGTGGGTTCAATTACACATCGTGATATTAGCCGACTTGGGTCCTCATGCATATGGGATGGCCCGCTAGGTGAAAAGCACAGCCTTGACATGTACTTTGTAAAAGTCTCGACTATGGAGAGCCTCTAACGTTTATTTCTTCGGTCCGCCCGAGGAAGCATTACACTTCTCCAGGTCATTTGAAATTTTGCAAAATGGTATATCGAAAGGAATCGAGGGGCCCATGATTCATCGTGTAGATGGGAATAGGTCCACTCCTCTTTGTCAAGGTAGCCTTTGCCGGTCCTAACCCGGAGTGAGCCACATGTTTGTTATTTTTGGTTCATCCTTGAACTGATGCTGTAAAATTTAACTCGATTATGACATCTACGCCTATGATGTTGAAGTTCTACCCTTTTTGATTCTCGATCTGTCAACATGTTTGGATTCACCCCTTGAGGATTCAATGTGTCACACCTTTCATTGTTGATAAATCAAGTCTCGAAAACGATAAAAAAATCCGTATCATGGCATGGATATGGTGATCGAATGGGAGTTTACCAGTTTGTTCAATTATAAACCATGTTTTCTAACTTATCCCTTATGAAAGTTTAAGAATGAGCATATCCATTTCAATTTCTTTGATTTTGATAAACCAAGTGGTTGGAACTTGTCAACCCAATGACCCATTTTGGGTCAAGAGGCCCAAGCCCGATCACGTGGTCATTCAAAGCAACTAAATTGGCGCAGATAATGTTTGTTCAAGGGGTTTCATAAGAGAGCTAACATTTGTATGGTTGAGTCAGCTTTGTTTGTGCATGTTAATTCTTCTTTATCCTATCTCCATTCCAAGAATCCTAATACTTGTCAACTTTGACTTTTTTCAGTAACCTATCAGGAGTCACCCTAATCAACAATCATTTTTACCTAGTAAGTGAGAGATCCCATCGCTGGGAGGTTATCAAGAGAGTCCACACCTGAACCCATTTTCCCTGCCTTGACGAGGCCAGTTGAAGCTATGTGTGAAGGATAGAATCCCACCCAAGAGGCAGTAGAAGCCAGGATGGCGAAGATGGAAGATGCCATAATCATGACGGCTACCCTAATGAAGAAAATGGATGCAAAATTGCAGTCCCAAGAGTCAAGGACTGAAAGAGTGGAGACACCACATTTACCTTCAAGCTCCACACCTGAGGAGGTAGAAGAAATTAAACACAGAAAATATCCAACTATACAAAAGGCTCTCACAGTTGAGAACTCAAGAGAAGAGGATGGCCCATACAGAGATAGGTTGAGCCAAGTAGAAAAGATTTTGAGAGGTCTGAAAGGGGTAGAAAGTCAGATTATTGATGCCGAAGGTTTATGTTTCTTTCTGGAAGTGAAGTTGCCTCGTAAATTCAAATGGACCATAGAAATATTTGATGGAATGGGTGATCCCAAAACCCATCTAAGGCCATTCACCGGTCTACTGAAACAAGGCCAAGGTTTCACTGATGAGCAGTTGACACAAGCATTCCAGTTCTTACTGACAGGTGAGGCCCATAGGTGATTAATGAATCTGAATCCATCACAGATCTACTCATGGTCGGACATTACCAGGGCATTCATAAACTTTTATTCCTACAATACTGAGATCGAGACCCATAGGAGGCAACTCAAAACCATGATACAGAAGTCAGATGAAACTTTCACAGAATACTTGTCCCAGTTCAGGTTATTGGTGGCAAAACTTTGGGACTGGCCATTTGAGAGGGATCAGGGCCAATTGATGATGAGGGGCTTGAACAAGACTTATAATACCTATATCTTTGGACAAGCTATACTCACTTTCGAAGGACTCCAGGTTACGGGACAATAGGTAAAAGACGCCATCAATCACAGAGATGTCCTCCCGACCAAGGCAGAAAGGTCAGAAGTTGGTTTAAATCAGAATTCATACCCATCCAGGGGTTCAGGATCTAACCCACCTGTAGCGTCGAAGCAAGTGGCCGCTACAAGCTCAACATCGTTGATCGTAGAGACTACATCTCCTTACTCTACCGCACAAAGGTTCAGACCCAGAAGACAGTTCATGAACTGGGTATGACCAGAACATCGATCCTTGACAAGCTAGTTAAAGGAGGGAAGCTCAAAATTTTGGAAACGTGGCCTGTTCCGAACCCGTTTGCTCACTATTGGCTCCCGAATGAATTCTGCATACCATAATCAAAATGGGCATGATACTGAGTATTGCACCACTTTGAGGCATGCTATACAAGATCTATCGGATTCTGGGAAATTTAAGCTCCAACGAAGGCAAGCGTCTGTCACAAACAACCCCCTTCCTCATCACGTAGTGAATTTTATAGAATGGGGGGAGGTGTATTCAGACAAGGGTATTCCAACTGAAACAGTCCAAGTTGTGAATGGAAGAAGTGCCACACCTAGTGATGAAGTAAACTTAGTTTCCATCGAGGAAGTAGGGGGTGATTATGAAGCATACTTCCTAGAAATTTCTCAACATACGGTGGCAGGGACAGAGTCAGAAGAGCCGCTCATTATTTATCAATCTGATGATGAAGCAGAAGACACTTATATGGCTGATCAATCTATAGAAATGGAGGTAATCTTTCCAGAGGATCATCAGTACTCATTAGCAGAAGCAGATTCAGAGGAACCACTCATCATCTATCTTTCAGAGGATGAGTCAGAGATAGCTCAATTGAACAAGCAGTTTGTGGAAATGGAAGTGGTCTTCCAGGAAGACGAAGAAGAAATAGCAGAAACCAGGACTAGTAAAAATTTTAAACCAGCCCACCTTGCAGTTGAGAACCCAACTCATTTGATGAGAGAGAAGGACAAGGGTCAGAGTAGTCAACTAGCACCTTAGGACCCAATGTTGAAGCAACTTCAAAAGACCCAAGCAAATGTGTCCATATGGGGGCTACTGATGGCCTCCAAAACTCATAGAGATGCGGTCCTTAAGTCTTTGGCAAGTATTCAAGTCCCAACTTCAACTGATTGTCATGAGCTAGCAAAAATAGTAGGGGAAAGTATGCAGTAAACTTCATCGTCTTCGGAGATGAAGATCTTCCCCCAGAAGGCAAAAATCATAACAATCCTTTGTACATCACCATCAAATGCCGGGGTAAGAGAATCTTTCAAGTTTTCATTGACACTGTGTTAGCTCTAAATGTGTTCCCCATTGGTATGTTCAAGCATTTGGGATTTAGTGAATCTGAGCTCAGGCCTTCCGATATGACCATTCGAGCATACGATAATACAAGGAGGGCTGTTTTGGGTGTTTTCACTATGCCAATACAAGTTGGATCTGCAGAGTTTCTAATTGAATTCCAAGTCATAGATATTTCATCATCTTTCAGTATACTTCTAGGCAGACTTTGGATACATATGTCTGATGCAGTGATGTCTAATTTGCCTCAGAAAGTCAAGTTCGTCCACAATGGCACCATAGTGACAATATTTTATAGATTCGGCAGTTGTAAATGAGCTAGCTATCGGACAGAGTGATGCGGGATCAGGACAAAATGGGCCCCAAGACCATCCTCTCAGAGGGTTTCAGATCAGTAACATCCTAGCCACCACAGAACCAAAACCCTCAAGTACGCATTTGTCATTTCCTTTTCGTCAATTACTTAACATGTCTTATTTCCTAGGTATGGGCCTCGGTTCAAATCAATAGGGTAATGTCAACATGTTGTCTCTTTTAATCAATGACTATAGATTTGGACTGGGGTATACCCTCACCGGGCATGATTTGAGTTTGATAGAAGAAAAGCAGAGGAGAGCCGATGATGCATTTTGGAGGCGCAAGAGGAGGAACTATGGGAGTAACAGTATAAGTACAACAAAGGCAACATGCATGGGTTGTAGAAGATGGCAACCACAAAGGACAGATGAACTGGTCTTTCAAGCATAGTTCGACAAGTTATATGAAGATGAATAAGTCATTCCACACTCAAAGACACTCTATGGGTGTTTTGTCAAAGTGGGAGAGAATGTTGCATTTTGTGGTTTTTTTGAACCATGGCTAGACGTAAACCTCCAGAGACGAGTACCTGGCTTTGAGATATTTTTTGACTACACCATTGATTGGGTAGAGCTAGAGCAGATCAAGATCCAAAGGCAGGAAGAAGAGCAAAAGTCAGAGACAAGGTCAATCAACATCGGTAACTTGTTCAATGAAGACCAAGTTTTAATGCTCAATGGAGAAGATCAAGATAGAAATCTCGATCCATGACAGTTCATCCTTCCAATCCATGGAACAATCCCTAACTGGACTTGTTTGGATGCTTTTGTCTACCCAAAGGGGTTATCGTGTAATCATTATAGTATGGCCATGTCTGTTCCTGAAGTCCAAGAGTCCTTAGTTAGGGTCGAGTCTTTAAAATGATTTGAGTCCGTTCTATTTATAACCTTCTCCTCTGCACCTCTGTATGCAAGCATTAATAAAGAAAATCTTTCCAATCATACTACGTCTACTTCTTATAATCCCCTTTCTTTTAACTCTAACTTTGATGATGATGAAAGTGATGAACTTCCTCTTGAAATTCTATAATCCATCAAAGCCTCAGAAGAGAAGAAAGCCCAACCTATCGGTGAAGATTTCTAGATGATCAATCTCGGCATAGAAGAGCAACCGTGAGAAATCAAAATCAGCATGACCTTAACAGACAAGGAAACTGTCCATTTAACAAAGCTATTGATGGAATTCTAGGAGGTGTTCATGTGGTCTTATGAAGATATGCCAGGCATAGACCCAGAAGTGGTGCAACATAAATACCTCTGATCCATAATGCTAAGCCACATAAGCAGAAGTTGAGATGCTTAAAACCCGAGTGGGCTCTAAAAGTCAAAGAAGATATAATGAAACAGTTTGACGTCGAGTTTTTAGAAGTGTCAAAATACCTAGAATGGTTGGCTAATGTGGTCATTGTTCCTAAGAAAGATGGCAGACTGAGAGTGTGCGTGGATTACAGGAATCTATATAAGGCTAGTCCCAAGGATGACTTTTTACTGCCAAAGATAGATATCCTAGTTGATAACACGGCTAACCATGCACTCTTGTCATTCATGGATGGATTTTCAGGGTATAACCAGATCAAGATGGCACCTGAAGACAAAGAGATGACTGCCTTCACCACAGACTGGGGTACCTACTGCTACAAATAATGTCGTTTGGACTGAAAAGTGCAGGGGCGACTTATCAAAGGATGGCCACGACGGTACTACATGATCTGATCCATAAAGAGGTCAAGGTATATGTGGATGACATGATTGTAAAATCACTTACCAGAGGAGACCATAACATAGCACTGAGAGAGTTCTTCGAGAGAATCAAGCAGTTAAAGCTCAGGCTTAACCCACAAAAGTGTGCATTTGGGGTAACGACAGGCAAAATGCTAGGCTACATGGTCAGTCAGAGAGGAATTGAGATAGATTCTACAAAGATAAAGGCAATATCTGAAATGACACCCCTGTCTACAGAGAAGGAGATAAGAAATTTCTTGGGAAGACTCTAATACATCAATCGGTTCATTGCACACTTCACTGCAACTTGCGATCTAATTTTTAAGCTGCTAAGAAAGAATCAACCCAAAGAGTGGAACCCCAAATATCAGTTGGCCTTCGTCAAGATTAAGACCTATCTGTTAAATCCACATGTGCTGGCCTCTCCAGTCCCTGGGAAGCCACTACTGTCACACCCCAATTCTGTACCAACTAGAATGGTGTGATGAACCTTCAATAAACAAACGGTTCGACTAGGATCTCGTCTAGGCTATCCCCATTTTTGTTAAATCAAAAAACATTCCACACTAATCAAAGATAATAAAGTAAATAGCGAAAGTCTTACAGATAATGAACCGAGGTATAGTCATGATAAATAATTAATATTCCATTTATCTCCAAATAACCAAAACATAATTTAATACATATTACAAATATCCAAGTACGAAAGTTAAACACTAAGCGTATTCATAGTTGAATGCTCGCTTAACTAATCACAATAGTCCTCCACAGCTGGCTCATCATAGTCGCGACATGTTCATATGTTGGCGTATTGACATAATCTTCAATCGTAATACTTGCAACATTAGAAACTAAAAATAATTTCGTGGACGAGGGTCAGCTCCCCAACTTGAGCTCAGTAAGTAAACAAAACAATGCAACAAAACATATGCATGCATTCAATTCATATCTTTGGTCTGGTTCATAAGTTTGCAATGTACTATAGAAAGGTTCGGAGGCCCCCTCACCTCTATACACGAGTGTATGAAATCGCTTAATGGATCAAACACCATTGCCGCCCCCACATGCACCCACCATGGAATAGAGATAGAGCTAAAGTGCTTAGGACCGCACCGCATCACACTTCCCCTGATGCTCTACCCATACCAACACGTAAGCCCCTGTTGGCGAGGGCTTGCAAACTGGGCTCGCAACTAACCAATCCTAATGTCAAACAGTGTATCCAAGGCCTCACCCCAGCATCCCTCAATACGTCCATAGAGATAAAGCTAAGGCCCCCTGGTAGAGTCAGAGACTACACGGTCCGAGACCACCTTCCCTGATGCCCTACGACGTAATAGTTCTGCTAAGGTAATGGTGATACGACGATGTCAGTGGGCAAGACTTGAGTAGAGATAGAGCTAAAGTGCTTAGGACCGCACCGCATCACACTTCCCTTGAAGCCTCACTCGCATCAAGTACAATAATCACACACAAGCATTCACATGCCTATTCCTAGCATCGTCATCATCATCATGTTGTAAATAAACAGAATTAAATATGCATGAACAGTAATAACAAGAATAGTAGATGACATGTGATATGCACATTATAATCATACAATCATAGAATCATACATGGAATTGGACTCAATAAACGAAAACGGTTTATTATTAGCCAATTAGTTTAGGTCTTGTTCCTTCACCTTTGCTTGAGTG
The DNA here is from genome assembly GCA_028583415.1 of Protea cynaroides. Lineage (NCBI taxonomy): Eukaryota > Viridiplantae > Streptophyta > Magnoliopsida > Proteales > Proteaceae > Protea > Protea cynaroides. Next base: position 86,240,312 of record CM053268.1, read on the forward strand.
TAGATCCTCTTTCAAGCTTTAATAATCACTTTTATATCACTAGAAAAACCTAACAAGTCGATAGATTTTAATAAGAATTAATTCCAATAGTTTTAAGCTTGTTGTACTGCTAGGGTCGCAGGTTGGGTCGCAAGTAGGGTAGCAATTTTCTGCGACTCCAGGGGTAGGGTCGATCATAGGTCGGTTATCCATCGACCTTAGGTGCGACCATAGCTTCCCTGGACATCCCGAGAGCTTGGGGTCGATCCTGTGGTCTGATAGGGTCGGTTACCGGTCGACCCTATGTGCGACCATATGTAGTTTGAGTCAACTTTTCATCCTACAGTCTACTCTTTCATGTTTGGATCCTTTGACTTACTTTCATGGTCCATTCTATGATTGTTCGATGGCTCAAAACTCCAAGTTACTTCCTTTACTTTGCTTACAATGATTCCATTGGAATTTTCCCATGGATGGATGATTTGGGTTTCTCCTAGATCCTACCCTCTTTTTAAACTATTCTAGGGTCTTACACAATTCATAGAGAATGTTTTCATACCTTAGATTTGCTGAATTCAGAAATTCTTCTGAAACTCTTCTCCTTGGCCTTCTTCTCCAACTTTCCTTCTCTTTTCCTTCTCTTCGTTCTCTTCTCTTTATCACTTTCAATTAGGGTTTCAAAAGGAGTGAAAGAGCTTAAGGGACGTCCTATTTATAGAGAAAAACCTCCCAAAATAAGTCCCATTGAGTTTAGGAAAGGTCCCCTTTGAAATTAGGAAAGTTTCCTAATTTTCAGTTCGTGCTGTTTTCCTAGGGTCGATGCAAGGGTCGCATAATCCGAGAGACCCATGCGACCCCACAACCAAAAAGTCATGGGTTGGACTTCTGTTGAGGTGGGGTCGACCTTACCTTTTTAGGCATGAGACCCTACCCTCATTTTGACTATTTTTGAGTTAAATTTCATATTGGGTCTTGGGTTTCTTCACGCACTTGGTCCACTTGGCTCGACCATGATATGTATACTGGTCACGACACGAAATGTAAGGTTAGACCAGGTTCGTGGCGTGCTGGTCTTACAACTCCACCACCCTTAAAAGAAATTTCGTCCTCAAAATTTGAACGTATAGATCTTACAACTCCCCCATCTTTAAAAATAAATTTTGTCCTCAAAATTTGAATTTAGGTGGGAATTCTATTTCCTCATTGCATCTTCTTCTTTCCATGCAATCTTCTCCACGTCTTGTCTTCGTCAGATTATCTTTATATAATAATTATCCCAGTTTTTGAGATGTTGTACCTTCCAACTAGTGAACTTGGCTGGTACCACTTCAATAGTTAAATCTTCTCTCTAATCTAGTGGATCAGTGGTCAATACCTTTGATATGGATATCCAACATATACTTCTTCAATAGAGATACATGAAATACGTCATGCACACTAGACATGGACAGCAGTAATGCTAGTTGATATGCAACTTTTCTATGTCTCTCCAAAACTTTACAAGGTCTAACACATATATAGGATACCACTTTCCCTTCTTGCTGAACTGCTTCAAATCATACATAAGTGATACCTTCAAGAACACTTTGTCACTTATAGCGAACTCAAGGTCTTGGTGTCTCTCCTGAAAAACTTGAGCTATCTTGGTCCTTTTCTTTGATCTTGTCTACCACTCGACAGGTTTCTACAATAGACGTAGGTCTTAAAATTATTCATTCACTAACTCTATTCCAAAATAGAGGAATTTGACATTTCTACCGTACCATGCTTTATAGGTAACATTTACATAGTAGCTTGGTAGTAAATTCAATCCACATATAGCTTAGTTAGCTGCTCCAAAGCATACCCAGGTCGTATAGCAATGGAATGAGTTATCTTCCTAAGGTGATCAACAATCACCCAAACTACGTCAACCATTCTAGGAGTCAGTGGCAAATCAGTGACATAGTTTATTGTAATGCAGTTTCATTTCCAGACTGGCTCTGATTTTGTAGTAAGCCATGTTGGTCTTTGTCTTTCAGCCTTTACTTGCTGAAAATTCAAACACTGGAACACGCACGAAGCTACATTTGTTATCATTCCTCTTTACCAGTACAATCTCTTTAGGTCATGATACATATTGATACTCCAGGATGTCCTGCATATTGAGTACAATGGGCTCTTATCATTATCCTCTTCATGATATCTGAGTTTTTATTTTCAGGTATTCAAAATCTACCTCTGCATCTGAGTACCGTCTCCGCATCCAAAGTAAGTCAGGGTTAAGTTTTTCCTTCTCTAAATCTTCTTACCCCGCTCTTAGATATAGATCTAACAAAATTACTACTTTTACTTCGTTTATCAATTCAGAGATGATCTTTAATGTTGTGAATGCAAGCGAGGAACTATTGCTCCATAAGTTCATCCATAAGTTCTCAATCAATTAGATCCTCACGAGTTTCTATTATATTTTACTCTCCTTCCAAATCTGAATCAATTGCTGCGAAACATAAGGCAGCATTTATACTGGGTCCTTCCTTGGACTTCATAATTCTCTTTTTCTTTAAGGCCTTAGCTACTACATTAGCCTTGCTCGGGTGACACTTAATATCACAGTCTAAATCCTTGGGCAATTCCAGCTATTTTTATCCTTATGTTCAACTCTTTCTGGTGAAGAGATAAATAAAACTCTTGTGTTTCCATTTAATCTAAATTCTTCTCCGTATTGATAATGTCTCCAATTCTTGATTGCATAATTCATCAATGATAATTTCAAGTCATGAGTAGGGTAATTCTTTTAATGCTCCTTCAGTTTTCTTGAAGCATATGCAATCACTTATTTACCTTGCATCAACCCACATCCTAGATCCAATCCAAAAGTTTCAATGTATAGGGTAAAAGGTTTCCCTAGTACCAGAACGATCATGATGGAAGCTGATAACAACCTTGTTTTTAGAGTGTAGAAACATTCCTCACACTTGTCAGTCCAATTAAACTCTTCTCCTTTCCTGGTTAGCTTGGTAAGAGATTTTGCGATCTTAGAGTGGTCCTCTACAAATCGTCTGAAATAACCAGCTAAACCCAAGAAACTTCTGATCTTCGCAATATTCTTTAGGTGTTTCTCACCATAAGATTACTTCTATCTTAATAGGGTCTACTTTAATCCCTTTTTATGATGCTACGTGATCTAAGAAGATCACTTTGTTTAATTCAAGTCTCATATTTCTTGGACTTGGCATAAAGCTCTTCCCTTCTCAGCTGTTGTGAAGTTGTTCTAAGATCCGTTGAATGAGTTGCTTCATTCTTGGAATAAACAAAAATATCATCTATGAAAACTATGACCAATGTGTCCAACATGTCATGAAACACCCATTTCATCAGCTCCATAAAAGATGTCAGGGCATTGGTTAATCCAACCGTCATAATCGAGAACTCATAATGTCCAATCCCGATTCTAAAGGTATCTTCAAGATATCTCTATCCAAATTCTTCAGCTGTTGATATCTTGATCGAAGATCAATCTTAGAAATTACCTTTGATCCTTGCAACTTGTTTAAAACAAGTCATCGATCTGAGGTAGTAGATATCGATTCTTGATCATGAGCTTATTTAGTTCCCGGTAGTCTATAAATAATCTGACACTACCGTCCTTCTTCTTCACGATTTGCATTGGTGCTCCCTGTGAAGCAATACTTAGCCGATTAGAACCCTTGTCTAATAACTCCCGTAGTTGAGTCTCAATCCCTTCAACTACATAGGAACTACTCTATAGGTGCCTTTGACATAAGTATCATCCTTGGTAACAAGTCGATGACGAACTCGGTCGTATGATCAGATGGTAACCCAGGTAAGTCTCCTGGAAACACATTGGAAATTTATACATCACATCAATATCTTCCATCTGTGGTGCTTCTTTGGTAACGTATACCACAGATACCATATATCCAACTTCTTTCTCTTCAAAGCATCTCTTTGCCTTTAGCATGGAAAGGATCAGCTTTCATTTCTTAGGCAACATACTTCCAATAATACTAAATTATATGCCGTCTTTATTCTTGAATGATAATCTCTTCTATGCACATAACAACTTTGTAGAGTGTTGAAAGAACCAGTCTATTCCCAAGATGACGTCAAAGTCTGCCATCTCAAGTCAATTTAGGTTGCATCCAAATTTTGTCCATCCATATGATTTGAACATTGTTAATAATACTCATCCAATTCAACATCTAGTCCAAAGGGCTTGAACTAGCAAAATCTGGTATAAGGTCTTAAGAGCACATCTAGCTCCTTAATCTCCAAGTTTTTCAAGGACTATTGCTTAAAATCTCATATATCCCAAAAAAACTCATTAGCTTACACCTTCTTAGTCATTGTTGTTCTACCTTGATCTCTCTTTCATATACCTCGAAAAATATCTTGTGATTGTTACTTACTTTCTTGCTCATGCAGTCTTTTATAGACATGACCATATCCATCTATTCAGTAATCTTGAAACCATTCCTCCATTACATTATCTGAGGTTCATTGGCTATAGCATTTAATCTAAATCCAATCATCTTTCTTCCTATAATTCCATTATCACTAAACATCTTTTCAATCGATGTCGAGAAATGTAAGAATTAGAATGTTTATCCAAAAGCAATTCATTTTATTCTTTCAATTTAGTATAATGACGAACACTTGCTTTATCTAGTGAACTTAGGTTTAAAGATCAAGAGTAAATCTGTGGTAATCCAACCGGCATCAAAAGGTCATTAAGTTGCACGGTGGTCCAAATACATGGAAAATAGAGGTTTTTTTTTTTTTTTTACAGTTCTTAACCTCATGGTTACAGGTGGTATCGAGTATCTAATGCCATTGGTCAAGGCACTATAAGAATAAATCTGGAGAAAGTTTTCATACATTAGTAAATCAGGTATAAATCGGAAGATGTACGCTCAACATGATTAAACATTTAACTATTCTTCAGTTCATATCTCTGTTCATGTTGTTGATCATGAGTGTAAGATCCGTACGTTCAAATTTCGAGGACAAAATTTCTTTTAAGGGTGGTAGAGTTGTAAGACCCGCACGCCACGAACCTGGTCTGACCTTACATTTCGTGTCGTGACCAGTCTACATATCATGGTCGAGCCAAGTGGACCAAGTGTGTGAAGAAACCCAAGACCCAATAAGAAATTTTACTCAAAAACAGTCAAAATAAGGACAGGGTCGCATGCTGTGAGGACAAAGATTGAAATCTTTAGAAGTCGCCACCTAGATTTAGGTCTAGGACCTTGGAAATGTGAAATCTCACCCCTAGGTAAGACTTCGATTGACTCATGACCCTTAGATTGGAATTCTGGTCCATCAGAGATTGGGTAAGCGTCAGGTTACGGTTATGGGAAGGGGTTAGGCACCCAAACCGCCCGATCGAAATCGGTCTCCTATACCTTTCCTATGCTAGACTTTATTTGTTAAGCCAAACCAAACTAAGTGGTTTGATATCATTGAACCGAATCTGTATCCATCAGATTGCCTACGTATTACGGATTTATTCTGAAAATTAGGTTCACCATCATAGTTCAGGTGTGATTAAAGTTTATGGCTGTGATTTATGCTTGTGCATAATTAAGTTCTTTGTTCAAGTTGAAATTTATGCTTGAAAGGTTGAGAAAACCTATGGGTTAGGATCTGGATAGTCCATGTGGACTGATAGATAGTCCTAGTGGATCTAAGAATAACCCTATTTGGGTTAGAATGTGGATGAATCGAGCTGTCTTGGTAAGTCGATCGACTATAACCCAAACTGCATCCACCGACCTTGGTGTCAAGGGTAGGCCAGTGACGAAATCCATTGTGATGCAATCCCACTTCCATGCAGGTTCTGGTAGTGGTTGTAGTAAACCTGCGGGTCTCTACCTTTCTACCTTAACTTGCTGGCAATTCAAACATTGGAATACGAAACGAGCTATATCCGCTTTCATACCCCTCCACCAATATAATCTTCTTAAATCATGGTACATTTTGGGGCTTCCTGGATGTACCAAGTATGGAGTGTAATGAGCTTCTGTCATAACTCGATCTCTGATATTTGAGTTCTCACTCTTAGGTATACATAATCGTCCACGATACCTGAGTACCTTGTCTGAATCCAAGGTAAAGTTAGGATTGCTTTTACCCTTCTCTAGATCTTCTTGCACAGTCTTGAGATGTGGATCCTGTAGGATTGCTACTTTGACTTCATCTATTAGCTCCGATGAGATCTTCAGAGCTGCGAAGATCAATGTGAACTTATGAATTAAGCCCTGTGCCATTGGATCTCTTGCAGTCTCTAATATGTTCTCTTCATCATTCTCTGTTGAGCTCGAGGTTGCAGCACATAATGCAGCATTTGTACTTGGTCCTGCCTCAGGTTTCAATGTCCACTTTCTGCTTAAGGCATCAGCCACAACATTTGCCTTACCCGGATGGTACTGAATGTCACAATCGTAATTTTTAATAGTTCCAGCCATCTCCTCTGTCTCATATTCAGGTCCTTCTGAGTGAAAAGATAGGTTAAGCTCTTGTGATCTGATTTAATCTGAAACTTTTCACCGTAAAGGTAGTGCCTCCAAGTCTTGATTGCATGTATAACCACTGCTAACTCCAAATCATGTGTAGGATAATTATTCTCATGCTCTTTCAATTATCTAGATGCGTAGGCAATCACCTATTCTCCTTGCATCAATACACATCCAAGACCCAGCCCTGAAGCATCCGTATATAGGGTAAATGGTAACCCTGGTGCTGGGATGGTCAAGATAGGTGCAGAGACTAGTCTTGACTTCAAAGTCTGAAAGCATTTCTCGCACTCATCTGACCATATAAATTTTTCTCCTTTCTTGGTTAGTCTGGTAAGTGGAACGGCGATCCTTGAGTAGTCTTCCACAAACCTTCTATAGTAACCAGCCAATCCGCGGAAACTAAAAATCTTCGCAACTGATTTTGGTGCTTCCCATCCTACTATAGCAGCTATCTTACTTGGATCTACCTTGATACCATCTTTAGATACTATGTGGCCCAAGAAAGCTACCTCCTTCAGCCAAAATTCGCACTTCTTGGACTTGGCATAAAGCTTCTCCCTTCTCAGCCGTTGTAGGGCTGCTCTCAAATGTGTTGCATGAGCCTCCCTGTCCTTTGAGTAGACCAATATGTTGTTGATGAATACGATGACCGAAGTGTCCAGAATGTCATGAAACACTTGGTTCATCAGTTCCATGAACAACGCTGGAGCGTTAATCAACCAGAACGACATTACCAGAAACTCATAATGCCCATACCTTGTCCTGATTTGGAATATCTCCGGCCTTGATCTTCAATTGGTGAACCCTGATCTGAGATCAATCTTCGAGAAAACCTTTGCACCTTGTAACTGATCGAATAGATCATCGATCCTAGGCAAAGGATATCGATTCTTGATGGTTAACTTGTTTAGCTCTCGGTAGTCAATACATAGCCATACACTACCATCCTTCTTCTTGACGAACAATATAGGTGCTCCCCATGGTGATATGCTTGGTCGTATGAAACCTTTATCTAATAGTTCTTGTAACTCGGTCTTCAACTCCTTTAATTCGGTAGGGGCCATCCTGTACGGTGCCGACCCTGGCATCAGGTCTATCACGAACTCTGTAGCCCTGTCTGGAGGTAGACCTGGGAGATCTTCTGGAAACACATCTAGAAACTCTCGTACCACATCTAGATCTTCCATCCTTGGCACCTCAGCAGTGATGTCGACCACAGACACTAAATACCCTACTCCTCCCATCTCTAAGCATCTCTTAGCTTTTAGGGCGGAGAGGATCAACTTCCGCTTCCTAGGTAACTTGGTCCCTGTGAAGCTAAACTCCTTGCCCTTCTCATCTTTAAGCACCAGTTTCCTTTCACCACATAATAAGCTAGCTGAATGATGGCCTAGCCAATCCATTCCCAAGATGACTTCAAAGTCTGCCATCTTGAGTTGAACCAGATTTGCTTCTAGGTTTTGGCCCTCAATGCTCACTGTACATGGCCCATAATATTCATTCAATGCCACTTCGGCTCCCAACGGAGAGCGAACTATCTAGCTTTGGTTCAAACACTTGACAGGTAATTCCATTTGCTTCCCAAAAGAAATAGAAACGAAGGAGTGCATGGCCCCAGAGTCAAAAAGTACTCTGGCGGGTATACCAGCTATGTTTACAGTTCCTGAAATTTAATTATCCCTTAGTTCTACATGCTCACGCACCACAAAATAGTAAGCTAAATAGGAAGGGATGGAATCATACCAGTGACCACATCAGGTGATGCGGCTGCCTCTTCAGTGGTGACTACGAATACCTTCCCTAGCTGTGGAGGTTGCTTCCTAGGTAAAGTGCAGGTCCTTGCAATATGACCCAGTTGCTGACAGTTGAAACATTTAACGTTCTGGTTCTATCCAGTGAACTGTGGCGGTGGTGGTGTAGTAGTGTTCCTTGCAGGCACCATAGTGGACTGAGCCCTGTATGGGCAGAATGGTCTATGATTGCCTCCACCTAAAGTCTCAGTAGCAGGCCTCTTCAGTCCCCTATTCTGAGCAAAGATGTTGTCTCGTTGACTGGATTCAATTACTCTAGCAATCTACACAGCCTCATTATAAACTTTCTTCTCCAGACCCAAGACGTGCTCTCTAATGCTTCCTCGTAAGCCCATGGTGAACCTACGAGTATTGGTTTCTTATTCTTGCATATTTTCTGGTGCAAAGAGAAATAGCTCTTCATACCTTTGCTGGTAAGCATCTATAGTCGATTGAGATTGCTGCAGGTTAAGGAATTCCTTATCTATTTGATCTCTGAAGCTCTTTGGAAAATATTTATCGAAGAAAGCTCCCTTGAATATTGCCCAATCGATCTGGGTGTGCTTTACCTCTAAGTATGACCGGGTAGAATTCCACCAGACATTAGCATCTTCTTTAAGCATGTGCGTGGCAAACAAAACCTTATCATCCTCAGTACAAGTCATCATACGGAAATGCTTCTCCATCTTAGCAACCCACTGTGTAGGCCATAGTGGTTTTCCTGGTTTCCCTGTGAAAGTAGGGGGTTTCAGCTTCAAAAACCTATCCACCGCTCAACTTATGTCATTCTGCTATTGTGCATTCATTCTGTACCATGGTGGTGGGTACGGGTAGACTCTGTGATAGGCAGACGACGATGGAAATTGGTGTGGTGGTTGTAGATTCTGTCCTTGGCCCATTGGCCCAGAGCTACCATCCATTGGCCATGTGGTGTTATTTCCCCTATGTTCAGGTGTGCCTTCTGTAGGGATATATCCTGGTGGCCCGAACATCTTTAGCATCTCATTCAGGAATGTCTTCTGCTGAGCTTCCATCTGATAAACCAAATTTGTGACAATCGTCTCCGAGATAGTGTGAGGAGGGCCGGGTAAGTTTGTCGGTGCCCTAGGGATCTGCCCTTCTCCACTTTCCATGTTCTGGTTTTTCTCTTCAACATATCCAGTTTCCACATTTTCCTCAGTTTGGCGCACCCTGGAGTGGTGACGCTTCCATGAACCTCTTTGACCATTTCCGCTTACCATCCCAGACTAGTCTGTTTGGATCTGAGACGAAGACATAACACATGAGGTACAATCGTATAATCATAATAATGTTAGTTCTTTAACAATTGCAAGGCAAATAATCGAAATGGAAACTAAAAATTGAATTTTTTAAAATTTTTCCAAAATTTCCTGGGTTGCACATAGCTGACCGGTCGCAACATACCGGTCGCTACTCTGTAGAGTATGGTGCGACCGGTATAATTGACCGGTCAGCACCATCTCTTTGACCGAGAGGTAGCGGTCGTAGTACCCAGGGGGTACCGGTATGGGCAAAACCGTCGACCGGTATGCCCAAAACTCCTTTAAAGTTGCAAAAAGTGAGATTTTTCTCACTTTTCTCTTCTTCTTCTTCTCCGGTGGCAATTCCTCTCTGACTCCTTGAGTTGCTATAGTCCGACCGGTGATCTTAGAAGCCATTTCCTTCCGATCCGGACCTAGAACATCGCCTCAAAGTAAGTTCCTTCCTTCCATTCATCATTTTCATATCGTTTCTCTATGGTTCTAAGCCCAAAATGGGGGTTTTTCATTGTTTAGGAAATTTTAACTGTAGGAACTCTTTTCCTTCAGCTTAGAATGGGTTTAAGGACCTCTAGGAGCAAAATCCCTCAACAAATTTGAGGTTCCACCGAAAGGTTTTAGAAAAAAACTGAATTTTTCTAGTTTTGACCTAGGTTTTGATAAAATAGAATTTTTTTTCTGAAAATTCCTAAATTTCTTGCTTGATTGATAAATGTTTGGATTCCATGAAGTGTTTGGGGGTTACGTAAGTCCTCCTCCTCAGGTTTTGGGTGAGTTCAAGGCTTTTGCTTAAATTGCTATCGTTATGCTGCAGAAAATTTCTAAAACATTCTAACAATTTCTCATTATTTGTCTTTGTTTTGCAGCTTCAATGGCTCAGCGCAGAGGAGCCGGCAAACGCTCCTATGGTCTTGGCATGCACTGTCCACATCCCCCTGTTCCATAACTTAATGAGCGATGGTTTCGTTCCGAGGCTGTGCAAGCCTGCTTCCCCTGGTTTGAGGAGAAGAACATTGAGTCAGGACGACGGGCAAACCTGGTGTAGTTACAACGGTTTGATGTTAAAGCCGCTTTTGGAAGGCTTGGTTGGTTTCCTGTCACCTACACTGTAACCACCCGCCCCAACCTTGTCAAGTATTTTTATGCCAATCTAGAGATAGATGGAGATGTGAATGACTTCAATCAGTGCCGGGCGCTCCGTTTAACCAGCTACGTCAAGGGTGTCCCCATCTCTTTTGACACTCACCAGCTCGCTGATCTCCTAGGGATTCCCAACGATGGGGATTTGGTCTACTGTGCCCCTAAGATGAAGGGATTTCTCACTGATGATCTGCACCAGGAGATCTCAGAGCAGCTACTTAACCCTGGGGCACCCATGAAAGCTGCCAGTTTGAGGCCTGTGCCTCGGGTATACAATCGCATCATCCAGCACAACATTGTGCCTCAGAGCGGCCATTACAGTGAGTTGTCTCAGCTCACTCAGTACCTGACCTACTGTGTCTGCACTGGGGAGCGAGTCTGTCTGCCCTACATCATCATTAGAACCATGCATCAGGCTACACTGCCTGGTCTGGCTAGCAACCTTCCATACGGTCGACTCATCACCACTCTTCTATGGCGATTACAAGTAGACATGAGGGGTGAGATCACCATTGAGGATACTATGACCTCGGACATCGACTGGGATTCCATCCTTCGGATGCAGATGGAGAACCTACCGATCAGCGATGAAGACTTAGAGGCTCATCCTCGCCCACTCAGGAGGGTACTAGCCGTGGCAGCAGCAACAGCAGCAGCCAATGCTGCTCATGCAGTATAGGCAGCGGGTGATGACGAGGGTGGCGACGATCAGATGGAAGATGTTCCAGCGCCAGCACCACTGCCCAACCATGCAGTAGGACCATCTCATCCTCCTCCCGACACCGTGATGGATATGTTCACGGAGATCAGGGACGCTCAGCGTGAGATGAGCTATGACTTGGGGCACTTGGCTCGCAGCCTACAAGTCACTCAGGAGCAGGTACACTGGCTCAGGGTCGCCTATGAGTGGGATTATGATATTGTCGACCCTATTCCTCCTATGCCCCCAACGCCATGATTGAGTTCTTATTTTTCCTCTTTTCACAGTACAATTTATATAATAGGGTAACTGATCGGTTTGTGGACCGTACCCTGTAGCACTTTTAACTTAACACACTTTAATGTTTTCAATAGCAGTTTATGGTTTTGCCTATCAAGAGCATGTGCATTTATTAATTCCATATTTAATATAGTATGTTATGCTCTTCCTTATATAGTTTCAGGCATCAAACAAGTGCTTAAGGTGTGTTCTTATTAAGGCTTTTAAAATTTTCCTATCTCAGTTCATCGACTCAGTTAAGTGCAATATGGTCTGTTGGACAGAGCTTGGTAGCTCTGATACAAAGTTGTCACACCCCAATTCTAAACCAACCAGAATGGTGTGAGTGAACTGTCACTGAACCAACGGCTCACACCAGGATCTCAATAAGACCGTGTCCACTTAGACAAACCATTGCACAAAATCACAATTCGAATATAACAGAATACAACGAAAGTCTTTAAATAAAATGAACTGAGTATCTATCGATAAATTTAATAAAATATTCCATTATCCAAATTCTCAAAACATAAATAAATATCTTCACATTACTTTAATGTCAACCAAAAATAAATGAAACAAATAAAATAAAATTCAAGAGATACACGTAGAAAGGGCACTCGCATGAAGCGTCACGCTCATCCTCTCCTGCCTGCACATCCAGAGTAGCAACACCTCCATACGCCGAAGCGTTCACGTAATCATCCACCGTATAACCTGCATCAACATCTAAAAACATGAATCTATACAAGGGTGATCTCACAACTTAGCTCAGTAAGACAATCAGATAGTGTAACATTCATATGCATGAGTAAAAATCATATTATATCATGGTCTGGTTTAAGTTTGCAATGTGCTATAGAAAGGATTGGCGGCCACCGCACCTCTATACACGAGTGTGTGAAGCCGCCCAGTAGATCACACCACTTCCGTCCCACATGCACCCACCATGGAATAGAGATAGAGCTAAGGCGTCCACCACCTCCCCTGATGCTCTACCCATACCAACACGTAAGCCCCTGTTGGCGAGGGCTTACAAACTAGGCTCGCAACTAACCAATCCTATATGTCATCACAGTAGGCCCTATCCCAGCACAGCTCCCTATGGCATAGAGATAGAGCTAGAGTCTGGTGGCCAGGCCGGAGACCACAGTGCCACGTCCTCCCCCTGATGCCCTACCAGCACCAAGCATACTAAGATAGAACAATACGCAAGGTAGACCCTATCCCAACATAGCTCCCTACGGCATAGAGATAGAGCTAGAGTCTGGTGGCCAGGCCGGAGATGACAGTACCACGTCCTCCCCCTGATGCCCTACCAGCACCAAGTATGCTAAGATAAAATACTACGAAAAGGTGCTAGTGTGAGGAATGATCCCAGACCCCAGGCCCTTTCCATTCCACACACCAACGAAAACAATCACATCCTAGCATAGCGAGTATGCATGAACAATAATAATAACTGAAAGTAAATGATGACATACGAGTATGCACAAACATCAATCCACAGAATCATAGTTATTAACAACAGTTTACTGTCCATTAGATTATTAGGGTTTAGGTTTAATTCCCTTACCTGACGCTTGTTTGATAGCTTTCACTACGTCGCAAGATCCAAACGTGCTATCACAAAGTCCTATACAATATTAGGGTTTAGTTAGAATAATTTTCCTTAGGTTTCATGTTGGTCAGAAAACCAACGATATTACAAAATATATCTCTCAAAGCTGACCGGTCACAGTACCAGTTGCAACACTGTGGGGAAACCTGTGACCGGTATGGTCAGCCGGTCCCCACAGTCCTGCCCCCGAAAGGTACCGGTCGTAGTACCGGTCGCACAGGGTGCAACCGGTATAGTCGACCAGTATGTCTCTGGAAGACCATACGTTCGGTTCTCGACTACCGTCGATCATCCCCTATTGATCCTAGGGTTTCTCCTACACATTCTAGGTCTGAGCACTGAGTTAGAGTTTCTCCCAACTCCATTCAAGTCCTAGCTTTGACGGTCTCCTTCCTAGAGCTCGAATCTAGGGTTTACCAACTAGATTAGGGTTTGTCGGCAAAATAGGGTTTATTGACAAAATAGGGTTTTAGATCAATACCTGCTTTGCATGGTATTGATCAATGCAACCTAACCATACTAGAGTCATAATCCTAGATTCATAATGTAAAAGAAGGTTTAAGCACTCACCGTCCACTAGCGGTAAGGTGTTCTTCTTCGAACGGCAATATCGGCTCTTCCTAGCTTCTCCTCCTTTTTCAGCCTCTTTCTCTTTTCTAGGGTTTGTGAGGATCAATGGAAGGGATTCTAGGAGGTTTAGAGGTGTTTATATAGGCTAGGTTTTGGTTTAGGAAGCCTTCTAGGATTAGGAAAGTCTTAGGGTTTGGAATTTGGAAAGTAGGACCCGTAGAGATCCGGTTCCAGATCTTGGTAGTCTGCTGACTATACCGGTCGACCGGTACCAATGCTAAGACTGGTAACATCGACTAGTATGACTAAATTCATACCTAATTTGGTCCGTTTGGTCCGATTTCATACCTGGTTGTCATCCGCTCGTCCCGTCTGGCCCGATGATGATTGGAAGACCTGTTATGACATGAAATCAAGGTTTAGATCGGGTTCATGGAGTGCGGGTCTTACACATGGGTCCATGCTCTAGAAGGATTTATGGGGAATCTGGAAATGCCTGATTAAATGAAAATAAAATGTGCCACTTATCAGTTGGTAAGAGAACCATTCGTGTAATTGCAGAACACGGAACTGGTGCTCTGGGAATGCCATGGAGTCATCATATGGGACATATTTCGGGAATCCTTCCTGACCAATTATGTTGCCCAGGTAAGTAAGTCGGAGACAAATCCCTCTACTAGTATGGGAAAAAGAGAGATCAAAGGATCTCTCAGGGGAGTTTCGCTCTTGAAGCGATCAGTTGTTCTTGTACGTCGAGACTTTCCACCCTATATCCCTAGATGTACCTCTTGCCGCATAATGGGCCATACCCAGGAGCAATGCCCTTACCCAATGGATACGACATCACTCTTAAGGAATTGTTACAACTGTAAAAGAGAATGGCACATGGCTTGGAACTGTAAATACCCAGTGAAACAAGGACCACAACTAAGATAAGGAGAAGTGGAACAGACGACTGGCATAATCATAGGTAATTCTTTTATCTCTAGTGTCCTATTTCAAGTTGCACACGTACACGTAAAAATCTAGAATTGTACATGATTAGTCAAATTCCTACATACCATTGATGAACATGACGAGATAGTAAATCTGAATTCAAGTCTTGTAGAATTAGACGAAAACCGCATGATATATTTCTGATGATCAATTGAAAGTTGAGAACTTGACCTAGACCCTTGAAGTTCTATTATGAAAAGTGATAATTCTTAGAATATCAACCTGGATGTCATATTGATTAGCACCATATAGAGACAAATTTAACAAGTAGTTATTAGTGCAGATTGAGGTTATTAAAAATAATCGATTGTATTATAATGATATAGATGGATCGATTGATAAATCTCAAGATTTTGCAACCCAGTGCTGGTACAGAAGAATAATAGGTTGTGAGGTATGATGATGTAAATTAATCATACTTCTGAAGACAACTTGAGGAAAACAAAAGAAATTTCTCCTATCTAATTATGTTAAATTGCTTGTGAAAAAATTTACGTTATTGAGGATTAGCATATGGATGTTATAACTATAGGGGACACTATCGTTACTACCCCTAAGACAATACATTGATATGTGAATGAAAATTTTGAAGTGATTTTAGAAGAATTAATCTGTCCACCTCGAATAAGGAGACACAATGCGTAGTCGACCTACCCCTAGGATCAGCACTCGTACTAAAAGGTATCCTGTAGGGCAGAACCTATAATGGGAGAATCCATAAATGGCTTAGGACACAGATTATGGAGAAGATACCGATTGCCTAGGATCAATAATATATTTGATTGAATATAAGGGAATTGATATCCGAAAGCTCTTACCTCAATGAGCTATCAATAACATTGATCGAGGCTAATAGCATTCCAATTTTATTAAAAGTCAATAAACTTCTACATCCCAAGGAATGAATATGAGTATCGAATGAGGGTGAAATGATGAGAGAATGTAATTATGTTGATGGAGGCCTATACCATATGCTATTCTCATACACGAAGGCGATAAAATTTGGTATCGATACAAGTCAGAATTAAGAATACTGATATTGTTGATTAAAGAAGCTGATGATCTTGATGATTAATAATCTGAAGAGTAGATATTAATGTTTTAAAGAAGTTGCCATGATCAGATAGAAGAGATTTATGTATATGACTTATAAACACATAAGGAGCCAATAGAGGAGAAAGTGTAAGATTCTTATTACATTGAATAGATGTTAGTAAAGGAAAATGTAGAAAGAATGGTTTGAGAAACTTAAGAGAATCGAAAGAGTTGAAGGGAACTAAGATTTTAATTTTGTTACTCTCCAATGAAGCTGGTATCATGAAAAAACTTCCATTCGATATAGTAAAGGAGTTAAGCAAGGATGAAATACAAAATATTGGACTTAAGAAGTGCTGAACTGGCATAGCTACTTTACCAGACAGCTATCCCATTGACTATCGCAACAACTACACTGTGTTCCACATGTGATGTGAGAAGACACATCAGACACCCTGTATATGGACCACCTAACTGCCCCAGCCTAGGCAGATTTGTCATATTCCGTGGAACCATCGACTATTGCAAATGAAATCGCCCAACCGTATGTCACATCCTAATTCTGCACTGTTCAGAATGGAGTGATTAACCGCTAATAAACCAACGGTTCAACCAGGATCTCAAATGGGCTGTGTCCATTTTCTTAAATCATACACATCCACAACCATAATAAAAGTAAATACACAATAGCGGAAGTCTTAAATATTAAATGAACTGAGAATCTAAATGTGATAATCACAAATAAAATACCCAATTATCTTTCACTGACTGAGACATAAGTAAATAAAATAATCAATTACATTCACTCAATAATCCAACTAAAATCTAATCGAAAATGCATGAGTTGCATTCGCATCATGAATCATGCGTCTCCATTATATCTTCTGCGTCCATCGCCGCAACATGCCCGAATGCGGGAGCACTCATACAATCTTCCACGATCATACCTGCATCATCAACTAAAATATTTGAATTTGAAAAGGGTGAGCACACATCACGGCTCAGTGAGCAAACAAAAGAATGCAACAAACATATGCATGCATTCAATTCATATCTTTGGTCTGGTATATAAGTTTGCAATGTGCTATAGAAAGGTTTGGTAGCCGCCTCGCCTCTATACACAGAGTGTGTAAGCCCACCCAATGGATCAAACACCATTGTTGTCCACATCCACCCCACCAGGGAATAGAGATAGAGCTGAAGTGCTTAGGACCGCACCGCATCACACTTCCCCTGATGCTCTACCCATACCAATACGTAAGCCCCTGTTGGCGAGGGCTTGCAAACTGGGCTCGCAACTAACCAATCCTAATGTCAAATAGTGTATCCAAGGCCTCACCCCAGCATCCCTCAATACGTCCATAGAGATAGAGCTAAGGCCCCCCAGTAGAGTCAGAGACTACATGGTCCGAGACCACCTCCCCTAATGCCCTACGACGTAATAGTTCTGCTAAGGTAATGGCGATACGACGATGTCAGTGGACAAGACTTGAGTAGAGATAGGGCTAAAGTGCTTAGGATCGCACCACATCACACTTCCCCTGATGCCCCACTCGCATCAAGTACACTAACCACACACAAATATTCACATGCGTATTCCTAGCATCATCATCCTCATCATGTTGTAAATAAACTGAATTAAATATGCATGAACAGTAATAACAAGAATAGTAGATGACATGTGATATGCACATTAAAATCATATAATCATACATGGTATTGGACTCAATAAACGAAAATAGTTTATTATTAGCCAATTAGTTTAGGTCTTGTTCCCTCACCTTTGATTGAGTGTAGATCCTCTTTCAAGCTTTAAGAATCACTTTTATATCACTAGGAGAACCTAGCAAGTCGATAGATTTTAATTAGAATTAATTCCAATAATTTTAAGCTTGCTGTATAGCTAGGGTGGCAGGTTGGGTCACAGGTAGGGTAGCAGTTGTCTGAGACCCCAGGGTGTAGGGTTGGTAATAGGGTCAGTTACCCATTGACCCTAGGTGCGACCACAGCCTCCCTGGACTTCCCGAGAGCATGGGGTCCATCCTGTGGTCTGGTAGGGTCGGTTACCAAATGACCCTACGTGCTATCACACGTAGTTTGAGTTGACCTTTCATGCTACAGTCCATTCTTTCATGTTTGGATCCTTTGGGTTACTTTTATAGTCCATTCTATGATTATTCTATGACTCAAAACTCCAGGTTACACACTTTACTTTTTTTACAATGAATTCCTCCATGGATTCCATTGGAATTTATCCATGGATGGATGATTTGGGTTTCTCCTAGATCCTACTCTCTTCATGAACTATTCTAGGGTCTTACATAATTCATGGAGAATGTATTCCTACCTTAGGGTTGCTGAGATTCAGAGATTTCTCTGAATTTCATTTCCTTAGTCTTCTTCTCCAACTCTCCTTCTCTTCTCCTTCTCTAACTTTCAATTAGGGTTTCAAAAGGAGTGAAAGAGGCTAAGGGACGTTCTATTTATAGAGAAAAACCTCCTGAAATAAGTCCCATCGAGATTAGGAAAGGATCCCCTTGAAATTAGGAAAGTTTCCTAATTACGGTTTCAGTCTATCATCCTAGGGTCGATGCTAGGGTCGCAGGATCCGTCGACCCTAGGGTCTCAAGTCATCCGACCCTAGGACTGAAAAGTCATGGGTTGGACTCTGTTAAGGTGGGGTCGACCCTACCTGTTTAGGCATGCGACCCTAACCTCAAATTTACTATTTTTTGGGTTAATTTCATACCTGGTCTTGTGATTTCCTTCACGCACATGGTCCACTTGGCTCGACCATGATATTTAGACCTAGTACAAGGTGGTAAGACCGGTTAGTTTGTTACGGGTCTTACAACTCCCCCTTTCTTATTAAAAATTTTGTCCTCGAAATTGGTACATACCTTCCTAGTCGAAAAGATGAGGGTATTGCTTTCGCATAGCATTATATTCTTCCCATGTGATTTCTTCTATAGCTCTGCTTCTCCAGGTGACTTTAACATAATAGATGTCACAGTTGCATAGTCGTTGAACCTTTTGGCTGGTGATTTCAGTTGGTGCTACTTCAAATGTCAAATAATCAGTTAAATCAGGTGGATCTACTGTCAAAATGTGCGTTGGATCTCTGACATACTTCTTCAATAATGAAACATGAAATACATCATGCACACTTGATATAGATGGTGGTAATGCTAACTGGTAAGCCACTTTTCCACGTTTGGCTAAAATCTCATATGGCCCGACATATCTCGGACTTAGTTTCCCTTTCTGTCCGAACCGTTTTAAACCTCACATAGGTGATACTTTCAAGAACACCTTATCATCTATGACGAATTCAAGGTCTCGACGTCGAGTATTTGCATACTATTTCTGACGATTCTGAGCCGTTCTTACTCTTTCCTTGATAATGTCGACAACTCGACATGTCTCTTCAACAAATTCTGGTCCAACAATGCTACATTCTCTAACTTCATTCCAAAACAAAGGAGTTTGACACTTCCTACCATACAATGCTTCATAGGGTGACATCTGTATAGTAGCCTAATAGCTGTTGTTATAAGCGAACTCGATCAATGGTAATTTTTTCATCCCATGATCCTTTAAAATCAATTACACAGGCTCGAAGCATGTCTAAAATCAAAATGGTACGCTCTGACTGTCCGTCTGTCTGAGGATTGATTGCAGTACTAAACTTCAATGTTGTACCCATAGCCTTTTGCAATCCTTCTCAAAACTTTGAAGTAAATCGTGGATCTTTGTTGGACACAATGCTTTCAAGTACACTGTGTAATCTGACAATATTATCCACATACAACTTAGCTGACCTCTCCAGTGTATACTGAGGTCGTATAGCTATAAATCGCACCATTTTAGTCAGGCGGTGTACAATCACCCAAACCACATCAACTACTCAGGGAGTCAATGGCAACCCGATGCCGAAGTCCATAGTGATGCAGTCCCATTTCCATGCTGGTTCCGGTAACGGCTGTAACAGTCCTGCAGGTCTTTGTCATTCAGCCTTCACTCTCTGACAATTTAGGCATTGAGACACGAACTTAGCTACATCTGCTTTCATTCCTCTCCACCAATATAATTTCTTTAGATCATGATACATTTTTGTACTTCCAGGATGTATCGAATAGGCGGTGGTATAGGCTTCCTTCATTAGTCTTTGTCTAATGTCCAAACTTTCTGTTTCAGGTACACATATTCTTCCTTTGTACTTTAGTACCTTTTCATCGTCCAAGGCGAACTCAGGGGTAGTCCTACCTTTTTCAATGTCCTCTTGTATCGTTCTTAGATAAGGGTCTGATTTAATAGCTGTTTTCACTTCATCAATTATATCAGGTACAATCTTCAATGTGGCAAACAGACTTGAAAACCGATGAATAAACCCTTGATTGGTTGATTCACCAGGTGCATCTATCACAAACTGCTCATTACCATAATTAAACATTTTTCCGATAGTACACATTGCAGCAGTTCTGTTAACCTCTCCTTGAGATTTTATCATTGCCTTTCTACTCAGAGCATCAGCTACCACATTAGCTTTTCCCGGATGATACTGGATATCACAATCATAGTCTTTCAATAGTTCCAGCCATCTTCTTTGTCTCATATTCAACTCCTTCTGATTAAAGAGATAAGTAAGACTCTTATGATCTGATTTAATCTAAAATTTCTCTTCGTACAAGTAATGTTTCCATATCTTGACAGTATGTACCACTACCGCTAATTGCAAGTCATGAGTGGGATAGTTCTTCTCATGTGTCTTTAGTTGTCTTGAGGCACATGCAATTACTTGTTCTCCTTGCACAAGTACACATCTTAAACCTAATCCTGACGCATCAGTGTACAAAATAAATGGCTGTCCTGGAATTCAGTCAAGATCGGAGCAGATATCAATCTAGCCTTCAATGTTTGGAAACTCTTCTCACATTTATCAGTCTAAACAAACTTTTCACCCTTCTTAGTCAAACTGGTGAGAGGTACGGAAATTCGGGAATAGTCTTCCACGAATCATCGATAATACCCAGCTAGACCTAGGAAACTTTTAATTTCTGCAACGCTCTTCGGTGCTTCCCACTTCACAATGGCTTCAATCTTGCTAGGATCCACTTTAATTCCTTCAGTGGATACAACATGGCCTAGGAAAGCGACTTCAGTTAGCCAAAACTCGTACTTTGTAAATTTGGCGTAAAGCTTCTCTTTCCGTAATCGCTGCAAAGCGGCTCTTAGATTCATAATATGAGTTTCCTTGTCCTTGGAGTAGATCAATATATCATCAATGAATACAGTGACCGACGTATCCAACATATTATGGAATACCCGATTCATAAGTTCCATAAAAGTTGCTGGTGCGTTAGTCAATCCAAAAGATATGACCAAAAATTCATAATGTCTATTTCTGGTCCTGAATGCTGACTTGGGAATATCTCCGTCCTTAATCTTCAACTGATGGTATCCTGACCGAAGATCGATCTTGGAGAACACCTTGGCACCTTGCAACTGATCGAACAAGTCATCGATCCAAGGCAATGGATACCAATTCTTAATTGTCAGCTTATTCAGTTCCCGATAATCTATACATAGTCGAACACTACCGTCCTTCTTCTTTACAAAAAATACTGGCGCTCCCCATGGTGATATGCTAGGTCTGATGTAACCCTTATCTAGTAGTTCTTGTAACTGTACTTTTAATTCCTTCAGTTCAGTAGGAACCATTCAATAAGGTGCTTTAGATACTGGTGCGGCTCCGGGTATCAGATCTATAACAAACTCTGTAGCTCGGTCGGGTGGTAGTCCTGATAGTTCTTCAGGAAATACATCTGGAAAGTCACGCACGACATCAATATCCTCCATTCATGGTGCTTTCTTTGTGAGGTCGACCACTGATACTAGATACCCAACTCCTCCTTGCTCGAGGCATTTCTTAGCCTTTAATGCAGAGAGGATGAGTTTTCGTTTACGGGGGAGTTTGGTTCCCGCAAAATTGAACTCCGCTCCTTTCTTGTCTTTAAATGTCAGCTTCTTTTCGACACATAGTAGGTTTGCAGAATGCCGAGCTAACCAGTCCTTTCCCAAGATGACATCAAAGTTTTCCATCTCAAGTTGAATCAAGGTTGCATCCAAGGTTTTCTCGTCAATAAGAACTGGACATGGTCCATAACCTTTTTCTAATTCCACTTCTAATCCCATCGGCGATCGTACCAGCAGTTTATAGTCTAAAGATTTGAGGGGTAGGTTAAGCTTCTTTCCAAATGACACATATATAAAAGAATGAGTAGCTCCTGAATCAAAGATTACTCTGGCGGGAATGCCATTAATAGGTACGATACCTGTGGTTTGGTTTAATTTAATTTACATGCTCACACAATGTAACACCAAATGAAAGGTTCAGGTCATACCTATGACCACATCAGGCGATGTGGCAGCATCCTCAGATGTAACAGCATAAACCTTTCCTTGTTGTAGCTGCTTCCTGGGTTTAGGACACTCCCTTGAATAATGTCATATTTGATAACAGTTATAGCATTTTACTCCTTCATTATTTTTCTTTTATTGCGGTTGAGCTGCTGGAGGAGTCTAGACTGTAGCGTTAAAACCTTGAGTATAGAATGGTTTGAATGTCCTTGTATTCCCTCCGTTATATGAATTTCCAGTTGGCCTTTTAATACCTCAGTTTTGAGCAAAATAGCTCTCTTTCTGGCTCGACTCTATCACCCGAGAAATTTGTACAGCTTCATTGTAGACTTTCTTCTCAAGTCCTAGAACATGTTCTTGAATACTTCCCCTAAGTCCGATGACGAACCTTCAGGTCTTCGTATATTCCGCTTGCATACTGACTGGTGCAAAGAAGAACAGCTCCTCATAACGCTGTTGATATGCATCGACAGTCATCTGTCCCTGATACAAACTCAGGAACTCTCTCTCCATAGAATCTCTGAAACTTATAGGAAAGTACTTCTCAAAGAATGCCTCCTTATATATGCCCCAGGTCAGTTGGGCGTGCTTTGTTAACAGATAAGTCCATGTGGACTTCCACCAGTGGTGTGCATCACCTTTCAGCATGAATGTTGCACACAGTACTTTCTCTTCTTCAGTAACTGTCATCATCATGAAATTCCTCTCCATTTCTTCAATCCAGTGTGCTGGCCACAAAGGATCAGTTGGCTTACCATTATATTCCTTGGGTTTCATCTTCAAGAAACGCTCGACTAATCTGGAGTGGTCTAGCTGATACGGAGCGTAGGCCCCATACATAGGTGGTTGGTACTGATAACCACCTTGAGCTACTTCAAGATTCTATACTTGAGCGTACATGACTGGAGTTTGAGGTGCATGGGGTACCTGTTAGTTCCCCCTAGTACTGTGCTTGCCTGTCCTGCTGGCTTCGGTGTCCTCTGTGTAGCTGTAAAAGCCATGCCTATGGTAGCTTGCATATTAGCTTGTACCTGTTGTATTTACTGTAGCTGTTGTGCCAAGTTCATTAAGACTGTAGCCAGGTCTGTAGGTGGGGCTGGAAAGTTGGTAGTATTTGTCTGGCCATTAACCACGAACGGTGGCGTATTCAGATTCTCTTCTGTCTCAGGATGTATATGGCTGTCTTCCTCCATAGGTGGTGGTGGTGGAATAGAGTTACGACTTTGTCTGGTCACTCTTCGCCCAGCCATTTTCTGTTCTGATGATGGTAGTGCCTGTAACCAATCATAGCACATGTGAGGCAATCAATATAGTTGTTCTCCAGTAAAAAATCCAACTAATCATTATAATTTTCAAAATTTTCAGATCATTCTGACAAAAATACTGTATTTTCCATTGCAGGGTCGATCATTATGCGACCTTAGGGTATGCGACCCTGAGAATCACTGTCAACTTATCGAGAGCCTAGGGTCGAGGGTAGGGTTGGTATATGTCTGACCCTAGGGTCGACCCCTAGTTCTCTGTCAGATTACTGAGAGGCTAGGGTCGATGGGTGGGTCGGAGGTAGGGTCGCATGTTTTGGTCGAATTATGCGACCTTACGATCCAGAATCAGGTTTTTAAACCCGATTTTGGATTCATTTCCCATTCTTTCTTCTGTCTTCCAACTTAACTCATTTCTCTGAGCCGCTACAGTAACGATCCCTACCTGTTTCGTGATCCTATCCTTCATTCGTGACTACCACTCCTTCTCTACAGGTATGTTCTCTACTGTTTCATGTTTTTAAAGCTTTCTAACTAGGTTTTTGCCCATTTACATCGTTTTCTTCAAATTAAACTTTTTCCAACCATAAAAATTTCATTTTTATTGGGGTATTTAGCTATTGGTCACCCAATGGATGAAAGCCCTAAAAAATATTTGAGTTTCATCGGTTGGTTGTCGAGAAACTTGAAATTTTCCATTTTTGCCCTAATTTTTGATATTTTTTGAATTTATTGAAATTTCTTCAAATTCGATCTCTCAAATTTAAATTTCCAACTGTATGAGCCTTGTAGGATAGTTTAGAACCTATGTAAGTCCTCCTTCCCAAGTATATGGGTGAAAAGTGAGGCTTTTGACTAATTTATGCTGTTATAATGCCGAAATTTTTGGGTTTTTCACCATTACTAATCTATTATCTGTTTTTCTTTGTTTTGGTAGAGAAGATGGTTCGTACCAAGGCTCCTAGGTCTCATGACCCAGTCCGCTTCCGCTCCAATGAGGCCGAAGCTCAGTATGCTCACTATGCGCGTAAGAAGGTAGAGGGAGGTCGTCGTGTGGACTTGGCTAGTCTAGCCTTGTTCGACTTGGAGAGGGCATTTGGTGACATGGGCTGGCTCCCTGTGATTACCTACGACACCTGTACCCGTCCGGATCTGGTGAGACAGTTCTATTGTAATCTCCAAGTGGTGGAAGATCACAATGACACTGAGAGGGGTAGGGAACTTAGGAACACGAGCTACGTCAAAGGAGTAGAGGTTTCCTTTGACTGCCAACAGTTAGTTGATCTTTTGGGCATATCACATGACGGCTCTCTAGTGTACTATGCTCCTAGGGAGCCCCAGTTCCTTTCCTTGGAGATGTGGGCTGAGATAGACTGTCAGCTTATCAAAGAGGATCATTGGGAGATGAAAGCGATCAACCTACATCCAGAGCCCCGGGTGTACTGTAAGATCATCCAGCACAACCTGATACCCCAGAGTGGACATTATGAGAGGATCTCCCAGTTGACCCAGTACTTACTTTACTGTATCTGCACTAGGCAGCCTGTCTGCCTCCCTTATATTATCATGAGGATGATGATCTATGCTATGCTGCCTGGTTAGATATGAAACCTGCCCTATGGACGTCTGATCACCACCATGCTTACCCGCCTAGGTATTGATTTAGTGGATGAGAGGATTCAGGAGCAGACCTACTCATCGGTTCTGGACTGGGAGGCCATCTGTAGGATGGGCATGCGGGATGCTTAGGTCAATGTTGAGGAGAGGAATGCTCAGGTGCGTCCTCGTACTCGGGTGGAGGTGGCAGATTCTAAGGCAGCAACAGCAGTAGCCGCTGGAGCAGGGGTTCACGGGGGTGATGCTGAGGATGAGGATCGTATGTACATGGATGTTGACTCCACACCTCCTCCATCACCTCTACATTCTACTGGAGCTGGTCCATCTCAGACTCCTTCACGCATGGCTGGTCCTTCACGCCACCATCTGATGATATGATGGGATTATTGCGTGAGATCAGGGAGGCTCACCGCGCGATGGATTTGAAAGTGGGAGAGCTTCTGGATGCTCAACATGCGTCTGATTAGCGGATGGCTGCCTTGACAGCTAGTCTCCAGATGACCCAGACTCAGGTAGCCTGGTTGACTAGAGTCTATGCTGAGGATTATGATAGAGACCGCGAGGTACCGCCTCCTCCATCACCTCCAGCTCCATGATGTATTTTTCTTTTATTCTTCTTTTGTATTACAGAGTAACTGTTTGGGTTGTGGACTGTACTCTACTTTGGATATGTATATAAATTTGATTTTGGTTTGATGTATATAAAACTTGTTTCTCCCTTTATATGTGCATTATTCTATTTCTTAATTTTGTCTCAAACAACATAGGTGCTTACGGTGTGTTTTAATTAAAGCTTTTAAATTTTATCCTAACTCAGTTTACGAACTTTTGTGGAAGTATATAGGTTTAATAGACAGGGCCTGAGAGCTCTGATACCAAGTTGTCACACCCCATTTTCGTACTGTTCAGAATGGTGTGATGAACCGCTAATAAACCAATGGTTCAATCAGGATCTCAAATAGGCTATGTCCGTTTGCTTAAACCATACACATCCACAACCATAATAAAAGTAAATACACAAGCGGAAGTCTTAAATATTAAATTAATTGAGAATCTAAATGTGATAATCATAAATAAAATACATAATTATCTTTCATTGACTGAGACATAAGTAAATAAAATAATCAATTACATTCACTCAATAATCCAACGAAAATCTAATCGAAAACGCATGAGTTGCATTCGCATGACGAATCATGCGTCTCCATTATATCTTCTGCGTCCATCGCCGCAACATGCCAGAATGCGGGAGCACTCATATAATCTTCTACGGTCATACCTGCATCATCAACTAAAATATTCGAATTTGAAAAGGGTGAGCACACATCACAGCTCAGTGAGCAAACAAAACAATGCAACAAACATATGCATGCATTCAATTCATATCATTGGTTTGATATATAAGTTTGCAATGTAGTATGGAAAGGTTTGGTAGCTGTCTCGCATCTATACACAGGGTGTGTAAGCCCACCCAATGGATCAAACATCATTGTTGTCTACATCCAACCAACCATGGAATAGCGATAGAGCTAAAGTGCTTAGGACCGCACTGCATCACACTTCCCTTGATGCTCTACCCATACCAACACGTAAGCCCCTGTTGGCGAGGGTTTACAAACTGGGCACGCAACTAACCAATCCTAATGTCAAACAGTGTATCCAAGGCCTCACCCTAGCATCCCTCAATACGTCCATAGAGATAGAGCTAAGGCCCCCCGGCAGAGTCAGAGACTACACGGTTCGAGACCACCTCCCCTGATGCCCTACGACGTAATAGTTCTGCTAAGGTAATGACGATATGACGATGTAGTGGACAAGACTTGAGTAGAGATAGGGCTAAAGTTCTAATGACCGCACCGCGTCACACTTCCACTGATGCCCCACTCGCATCAAGTACACTAACCACACACAAACATTCACATGCCTAATCCTAGCATCATCATCATCATCATGTTGTAAATAAACTGAATTAAATATGCGTGAACAGTATTAACAGGAATAGTAGATGACATGTGATATGCACATTACAATCATACAATCATACTTGGTATTGGACTCAATAAACGAAAAC
Source organism: Protea cynaroides (assembly GCA_028583415.1). Taxonomy (NCBI): domain Eukaryota; kingdom Viridiplantae; phylum Streptophyta; class Magnoliopsida; order Proteales; family Proteaceae; genus Protea; species Protea cynaroides. Next base: position 86,267,596 of record CM053268.1, read on the forward strand.
AGTTTATTATTAGCCAATTAGTTTAGGTCTTGTTCCCTCACCTTTGATTAAGTGTAGATCCTCTTTCAAGCTTTAAGAATCACTTTTATATCACTAGGAGAACCTAGCAAGTCGATAGATTTTAATTAGAATTAATTCCAATAATTTTAAGCTTATTGTATAGCTAGGGTGGCAGGTAGGGTAGCAGTTGTCTGAGACCCCAGGGTGTAGGGTCGGTCATAGGGTCAGTTACCCATTGACCCTAGGTGTGACCATAGCCTCCCTGTACTTTTTGAGAGCATGGGTACGATCCTGTGGTCTGGTAGGGTCGGTTACCAATCAACCCTACATGCTACCACACGTAGTTTGAGTCGACCTTTCATCCTACAGTCCATTCTTCCATGTTTGGATCCTTTGACTTACTTTTATAGTCCATTCTATGATTGTTCTATGGCTCAAAACTCCAAGTTACACACTTTACTTTGTTTACAATGATTTTTTCCATGGATTCCATTGGAATTTATCCATGGATGGATGATTTGGGTTTCTCCTAGATCCTACTCTCTTCATGAACTATTCTAAGGTCTTACATAATTCATGGAGAATGTATTCATACCTTAGGGTTGCTGAGATTCAGAGATTTCTCTGAATGTCTTCTCCTTAGTCTTCTTCTCCAACTCTCCTTCTCTTCTCCTTCTCTTATCTTTCTCTCACTTTCAATTAGGGTTTCAAAAGGAGTGAAAGAGGCTAAGGGATGTCCTATTTATAGAGGAAAACCTACCAAAATAAGTCCCATCGTGATTAGGGAAGGATCCCCTAGAAATTAGGAAAGTTTCCTAATTACGGTTTTAGTCTGTCATCCTATGGTCGATGCTAGGGTCGCAGGATCCGTCGACCCTAGGGTCTCAAGTCAACTGACCCTAGGACTGAAAAGTCATGGGTTGGACTCTGTTGAGGTTGGGTTGACCCTAACTGTTTAGGCATGCGACCCTACCCTCAAATTTACTATTTTTGGGTTAATTTCTTACCTGGTCTTGTGATTTCCTTCACGCACTTGGTCTACTTGGCTCGACCATGATAGGTAGACCTGGTACAGGGTGGTAAGACCGGTTAGTTTGATACGGGTCTTACACCGTAGGCCGATTTGTTATACAAAGTGTAACCTTCGACTATTGTATAACAAGAAGGCAAGGGACACACATTGCAGTACCTCTTGGAATCTAAGTCTTGTGGAAAGGACCGTAAGATCAAACGATTTAAATTAGAAATAAGGTGGATGATACATGAGTAATACCCCAATGATGAAGGGCATAGTTATGCTTAAATTTTGAGGATGAAATTATTTGAACGGGGTGGAGTTCTAAGACCCACCCAAACCTTGTTCTGATCTGGTCAAATTGGGCATGTGTTGGGTTTTCCCCCATGCAAACGTACTGTATCAATATGACCAAAGGAGATGAGATACTCGTGAGGTGACACCAATTCACTATCTTGAACCTCTCATGTTATCAAAATGCATGAAAGTGCATTACGAGAAACCTCGGACCCAACCTATGCGACCCCCAAGAGCATAACATGTACACACCTAAGCTGACCAACCAAAAAGGAGGTCCGACGGAAGGCAGAGGTGGTACGGTAGAACATCAGCTGCACACTGTACCGATGCACTTCTAGGCACAAAATTATTGAGACGAACCGTATGTGGGACCCAATGATTTGAAGCCAAACTTCTCTCTACATGGAAGGCCTTCACTAATGGCCCATTCATGGTAGGCTAATCCATGATTGGGTTTAGAATGGAAAGAAAAAGAGGAGAATCTTCTCTATTCCATTCTTATGTCCACTATATTGGTTTTGGGATTGGAGAGGATTTACTCTACCCATTCAATCACCCAAATCAGAGGGGATTGGTCTAAGGAACCTCTGACGCACGAAGTTGAAAGAGAAGAGAGAAAGGAGAGAAAGAAGAAAGAATAAGAGGAGAAGAGAGGGAGATCTCTCTCTCGTACAACCCAGGGAGGAAAAGAAGAAAGCAAGGAGAAGAAAAGAAACCGCAAAGAAGAAAGTGGAAGAGAAGGCAAGCTAAATTTGGATCACCAACTTACTTCCTAGGAACTCGAACGAGAGTCGGATCTTGTTGTAAGTATCCCTTCCTTCTAAATTGATCTATCAAGATTAATGAAAAAGAAAAATATTTAGGGATGGTTTCCATAAATGATTATGTGTATATTAAGGATCTGTCCATGAATCAGTCATAAATTGTGACTAAATTAGAAGAGGAATTAATTATTCACCACCCATGGCAGAGCCTTAAACATGTAGACCATCGTTCATAGTTTAGAATAGTGGACGGTAGTGTACATGGAAAGGTCAGATTGAATCATTGGAAATATAATTATCTATGGACTCTAAAAGACCTTAAGATGACTGTAGTGGACTTAAACACAAGAGATATAAGTGGATCCAAAGCTAAGGAATTCACATCTAGAGTTTAAATCAGAATTGAGATCTCAGTTAATTGTCAAATCAAATATCGGTATCCAAACCCTAGTGTAAACTTAGATCCAGGTGCTCAAACTCCGTATTCGTAGTGAGAAAAATATGGAAAATACGTCTGAGAAAGTTGGCAACCAACAGACCACGTTTTGATGTAGGCGTAACATGCAGTCGATGCCATCCGCTACACGCCATTTCGATATCGGATTCCAGCCAAACTTGGCCAGTTACTTTCTATAATTTATGATGATTTAATCAAGGCTTAAAACCTTGAAATAATATTTTTATGATGAGAAAACCTTTGTGTTTAATATATACCAGAGGTAGGTTGTAAGACCCGCACGCCATGAACCCGGTCTAACCTTATATTTCGTGTCGTAACCAGTCTACATATCATGGTCGAGCCAAGTGGACCAAGTGTGTGAAGAAACCTAAGACCCAATAAGAAATTTTACTCAAAAACAATCAAAATGAGGGTAGGGTCGCATGCCCAAACAGGTAGGGTCGACCCCCACCTCAAAGAAGTCCAACCCATGACTTTTTGGTCGTGGGGTCGCAGGGGTCTCGAACTGTCCGATCCCCTCATCGACCCCCAAGCATCGACCCTAGGAAAACAACAAAAACAGCATGAACCGAAAATTAGGAAACTTTCCTAATTTCGATTGGGACCTTTCCTAAACTCAATGAGACTTATTTTGGGAGGTTTTCCTCTAAAAATATGACGTCCCTAAGCCTCTTTCACTCCTTTTAGAACCGTAATTGAAAGTGAGCGAAAGAGAAGGGAAGGAAGAGAAGAAGAGAAGGAAAACTTGAAGAAAAGGGTATGGTAGAAGAAGAATCTCAGAGAAATCTTTGAAACACAGACTATAGAAGGTATGAACCTCAATCCTTGTCTGAATCGAAAGCTTAGAATAGATTATGACGAAGTTAGGTTAGGAGAAACCCTAATTGTAAGACCCGTATCAAAATAACCCGGTCTTACCACCTTGAACCAGGTTTACCCATCATGGTTGAGCAAAATGGACCAAGGGCGTGAAGGAGATCATGATCCCAGGTATTAAATCGACCCAAAAACACTTAAATTAAGGGGAGGGTCGCATACCCAGCAAGAGAGCGTCAGACCCCCCAAGACAGAAAGTCAGACCCCCTGTTTTATAGAGGGGGTCGGACACTTTAGGAGTTAGGGGTCGACGGGATCATCGACCCCCAGTTGCCGCCAGAAACAGAAATTAGGAATGTTTTCTAATTTCGGTTGGACTCTTTCCTAAACTCAATGGGACTTATTTTGGGAGGTTTTACTCTATAAATAGGACGTCCCTAAGCCCCTTTCACTCCTTTTACAACCCTAATTGGATTGAGAGAAAGAGAAGAGAAGGAAGAGAAGAAGAAGAGAAACAAGGAAGAGAAGAAAGCAAAAAGGTGAAGAGTTGCAGAGAAGGAGTATTCTTCTCAGGTATGGATACTAATTCCATGAGTCTCTATAGACCTTAGAATAGGTAATGAAGAGAGTATGATCTCGGAGAGTCCCAAACCATCAACCCATGGTTAGATTTTAATGGAAAACCATGGGGAAGTCATGAAAGCCATATAGGTGAATGAATCATGGTTCCAGACCGTAAAACATGTGTAATATGGATTGTAGTAGCAAGCCATAGGACCCTAAACACGAAGAATGGACTGAAAGGAAGAACATCGACCAAAACCCATAGGGGGTCACACAGGAGGTCGATGGCCAATCGACCCTAACAGACCCTACCTCTGGCCCCCAGTTAAATACATGGTTTTTAAATTCAGAATTAATTCTAATTAAATTCTATCGACTTTGTTAGGTCTTCTAGCAATATAATAACATTATAAAGGTGATTCTAAAGCTCATAAGAGGATCTATTAACAAGCTAAGGTGAGGGAACAAGACCTAAACTAACTGGTTAATAATAAACTATTTTATTTCTTGAGTCCAATGCCATATTGATTCTATGCGTGTATGCTTGTATGTGCATTCAACATGTCATCCAATATTTCTATTATTTGCTCATGCATATTTACTTTACTGTTATAACATGATGATGATGATGATAGGAATAGGCATGTGAATGTTTGTATTTGACCAGTGCATATGGTGCGGGTAGGGATGGTATCTACCGGTACAGCCATGCCCGTTCTTCATGGGGTGTATATTGTGCCATGGTCTACGCAAGTCATGTCCACTGACGTCGTCGTATCGCCATTACCTTAGTAGAACTGTCATGTCGTAGAGTATCAGGGGAGGTGGTCTCGGTCCTTGTAGTTTTTGACTCTACCAGGGGGCCTTAGCTCTATCTCTATGGATGTTCTGAGGGATGCTGGGGTGAGGCCTTGGATAAACTGTTTGGCATTAGGATTGGTTAGTTGGGAGCCCAGTTTGCAACCCTAACCAGCAGGAGTTTATTTGTTGGTATGGTATCAACCGGTACGGCCATGACCATTCTTCATGGGGTGTATATTGTGCCATTCTGGGTGCTTGTGGGGCGACAGTGCCATTTTCATTGGGCGTTTCCACACATTCATGCATAGATGTGTGGTGGCCACCTATCCTTTCTATAGCACAGTGCAAACTTTAAACCGGACCAAAGATATGATTTGACTGCATGCATATGTATTGTTGCATTGTTTTGTTTGCTCACTGAGCCGTGATGTGTGCTCACCCTTTCGACGTCGAATATTTTTAGTTGATGATGCAGGTACGACTGTTGAAGATTATGTAAGTGCTCCAGTGTATGGGAACGTGGCGGCGATGGAAGTGGAAGAGGAAGTGGATACACATGACACCTCTTGCGAGTGCAACTCATGTGTATTCGATTAGTTATTTTTCTAGTTTTCTTTATTTGGATTTATTAAGGATATGTATTTGATATTTATTTATGTTTCAGTTGATACCGAATAATTTTCTATTTAGATATTAATATCACAGTAGATTCTCAGTTCATTTTATTACAATACTTCCGCTATTGTGTATTTACTCTGATTGTGAATATGGATGTATGGGGTTTAGATAAAACGGATATAGCCTACTCGAGATCCTGGTTGAACCGTTGGTTTGTTAGCGGTTCATCACACCATTCTGAATTGTATGGAATTGGGGTGTGACAACTTGGTATCAGAGCATCTCAGGCCTTGTCCGCTGGACTAGCATACCTTCATGACAAATTATGAACTGAGATAGGATAAAAGTAAAAACAGTAATATTAACACATTATAAGCACACGTGATGTTTGAGACCAAATTTAAAAAGAGAATAACGCATCTATTAAAGGAGGAACAAATTTAAATACAATGTTAAAAAACAAACGTACATACATAGTTAAAACAGAGTACAGTCCACAACCAGGACAATTACTCTGTAGTACAAAGGAAGAGAAAAGATACAATCATGAAGCTGGAGGCAAAGGAGGAGGCGGGGCCTCACGATCTCTGTCATAGTCCTCAGCGTAGACTCTAGTCAACCAGGCTATCTGAGTCTGGGTCGTCTGCAGACTAGCTGTAAGATCGGCTACCCGTTGATCAGTCCGATGCTGAGCCTCCATGAGCTCTCCCATCCTCATGGCTGATGTCCGCTGGGAGTCTAGTAGCTCATCCACTGTCACCCGCTGAGCGTCTAGTAACTCACCCATCCTCATGTTTGATGTACGCTGGGCGTCTATGAGCTCATACACTCTCACACACTGAGCGTCTAGTAACTCCTCCATCCTTAGATCAGATCTGCACTGAGCCTCTCTGATCTCATGCAACATCTCCATCATATCAGAAGGGGGGTGTGAAGGACCAGCCGCATGAGAAGGACCAGCCTCATGAGACGGACCAGCCACATATAAAGTACCAGCTCCAGCCGCATGCGTAGGTGAAGGCGGTGGTATCGAGTCTACATCCATGTACATACGGTCATCATCATCAGTAGGCTCCGCATGAACTCCAGTAGCGGCAGCAGCTGCCTCAGCGTCAGCTATCTCTACGCGAGTGCGAGGGCGCACCATCGCGTTCCTCTCCTCATCACTGACCTGAGCATCCTGCATGCCCATCTTGCAAATAGCCTCCCAATCTAGAGGCGATGAGAAGGACTTCTCCTGAATCTTCTCATCTAATAAATCGACCCCCAGGCGGGTAAGCAGAACAGTGATCATACGTCCGTACGAAAGGTTTCCAGTGTGACTGGGCAACGTAGCAGTGATCATAGTACGCATAATGATGTACGGAAGGCAAACGGGCTGTCTAGTGCAAATGTTGTACAACAGATACTGGGTCAGTTGGGAAACCCTCTCGTAATGGTCACTCTGTGGGATCAGGTTATGCTGAATGATCTTGCAGTATACTCGTGGAGCTGGACGCATATAGCATGCCCTCATCTGCCAACGGTCAAGTCGTAGAAGCTGACTATCAATCTCAGCCCTCATCACGGTGGAGGAGAACTGGTGCTCTCCAGGAGCACAGTAAACCATGGGGCCATCATAGGAAATGCCCAGTAGGTCAGCCAGCTGTCGAAAATCGAATGAAATGTTCACCCCTTTCACATAGCTGGTGATGCGCAGCTCATGACCCCTCTCGACATCATTGTAATCCCCCACCACCTGGAGGTTACAATAGAACTGACGTACCAAATCCGGACAGGTGCAAGAGTCGTAAGTGATGATAGGGAGCCATCCCATATCACCAAATGCCCTATCTACATTGAACAGGGCTTACTCAGCCATGTTCACCTTATGACCACCCTCTACTTTCTTGCGAGCATAGTGGGCATACTGTGCCTCAGCTTCGTTGGAACGGAAACGAAGATGATCACGAACTCTGGGTACTTTGGTACGAGCCATGATATCTGCAAATAAGAAAGAAAAATAGATAGTACGTTAATAGGGTAGAAAAGACGAAATTTAGACATTATAACGACGTAAGTTGGCCAGAAGCCTCACTTATCACCCATACACGTGGGCAGGAGGACTTACGTAGGTTCTAACATATCCTACAATACTCACATAGTAGGAAATCCAAACTAATGGGATCCAATTTGAAGAAATTATGAGAAATCAAAAATTTCGACAAATTAGGGCAAAAAGAGCAAAATTTAAGTTTCTCGATAACCAATCGATGAAACTCAAAAATTTTTGAGGGCTTTCGTTCCTCGAGACACCAATAACAAAAGCCCCCAATAAAAATCAAATTTTTACGATTGAAAAAAGTTTAATTCAAAAAATACAAGTTAAATGGGTAAAAACCTAGAAATGGAAACCTAAAAACAGGTAAAAATGAGAAAACATACCTGTAGGAGTGATGTGGACGTCGAAACACGGAACCAAAATGATCAATACAGTGGAGTGGCACTGTAGCAACTTAGAGGTGAGAGACGAGTCAAAACAGGGAAGAAATGAGGGGAAATGAACCCAGATTTGGATCTTAAAAGTCTGATTTTTGGTCTGGGGGTCGGACAATTCGACCAGGATCATCGACCCCCATATCGACCCCCAGCTCTCGGGAATCTGATAGAAAACTAGGGGTCGGACCAGGGGGTCGGACACCCATCGCCCTCCATATCAACCCCCAGCTCTCGGAAATCTGACAGAAAAGTAGGGGTCGTACCAGGGGGTCGGACACCCATCGACCCCCATATCGACCCCAGCTCTCGGGAAGAACAGGATATTCCCAGGGTCGAATCCTGAGGGTCGGACATATCATCGACCCCCACCATCGACCCTGTATAGCAAAGACAATATTTTTCGTAGAATGAGCTGAAAATTTTGAAATTTTGTTTCGGTTAGCGTGCCTAAATGAAGTATAAATGATTGTCTCACGTATTTGATGATTTTCAGGCACCCCATTCTCAGGAGAAAATATGTCAGGGCGTAGAGTAACCAGGCAGAGCTGAAATGCAGTTCCACCACCCCCTGTGGAGGAAACTAGTTAAGAAAATTTATATGCACAGGAAAACCCACAGGGTGCACCACCAGAAAATCCGGTTCAGGCGAATCCTACAAACTTGCCACCCCCACCACCGGAGTTAGAAACCGTGGTGATGAACTTAGCACAGCAGCTGCAACAAATGCAACACGCACAGGCCCAAATGCAAGTTGCAATGGGGATTATGTTCCAAGCCGCACATGCTACACCCATGCAGACTGGACAAGCCAGTGCAGCACCGGTGGGCCACCACTCAGTACCTCAAACACCTCAACTACCAGCTGCACAGATTCTAGTACCAGGTCCGAAAGTAGCTCAGGTTCAATATCAGTATCCACAACCTATTTTTGGGGCATACCCCCAAAATCAGATGGATCACTCTCGACTGGTTGAGATATTTTTGAAGATGAAGCCCAGGGAATTTAACGGTAAACCGTCTGATCCGTTATGGCCAACACACTGGATCGATGAGATGGAGAGAAACTTTCTTATGATGACTATTACAGAAGAAGAAAAGGTACTATGTGCCACCTTCATGCTAAAAGGCGATGCACATCATTAGTGGAAATCTACTAGGGCCTATCTATTGACCAAGCACGACCTATTGATTTGGGCTATTTATAAAGAAGCTTTCTTTGAGAAGTATTTTCCCCGAAGCTTCAGAGATTCTATGGAGAAGGAGTTCCTGAGTTTATATCAGGGCCAGATGTCCGTGGATGCATATCAACAGCGTTATGAGGAGCTGTTTTTCTTTGCACCACTTAGTATGCAAGAAGAAGAAACTAAGACACGTAGGTTTGTCACAGGGCTTAGAGGAAGCATCAGAGAGCATGTTCTGGGTTTGGAAAAGAAGATATATAATGAAGCTGTCCAAATTGCTCGAGTTATAGAATCGATCCAGAAGGAAAGTTACTTTACACAGAACAGAGGCATAAAAAGGCCAACCGTAAATGCTTATAACGGAGGGCACAATAAGACATTTAAACTCTTTTGTGCTCAAGGCTTTACTGCTGCGTCCAAGACTACCCCGGTAACTCAACAGCAACCAAAGCCAAATTCTGAAGGTCCGAGATGTTATAACTGCAGCCAAACGGGACATATGGCAATGGAGTGTCCTAAGCCCAAGAAGCACTTACATCAAGGACGAGTATATGCTGTTACATCCGAGGATGCTGCCGCATCACCCGATGTGGTCACAGGTATGATCGAAACCTTTAAAGTTGTATTACATTGTATGAGCATGTAGACTAAGTTAAATAAATCACTGGTATCGTACCTATAAATGGCATACCCGCCAGAGTACTCTTTGATTCGGGAGCTACTCATTCCTTTATATCTGTGTCGTTTGGAAAGAAGCTGAACTTACCCATCAAAACATTGAACTACAAACTACTTGTACGGTCACCGATGGGGTTAGAAGTGGAGTTAGAGAAAGGTTATGGGCCATGCCCAGTTCTCATTGGTGAGAAAACCTTAGATGCAACCTTGATCCAACTTGGGATGGCAGACTTTGACGTCATCTTAGGAATGGACTAGTTAGCTCGGCATTCTGCGAACCTACTATGCGCCAAAAAGAAATTAACATTTAAAGACAAAGAAGGAGCAGAATTCAGTTTCGTGGGAACCAAACTTCCCCGTAAACGCAAGCTCATACTCTCAGCACTAAAGGCTAAGAAGTGCCTTGAGAAGGGGGCAGTCGGGTATCTAGTATCAGTGGTCGACCTAACCAAGGAAGCACCATGAATGGAAGATATTGATGTCGTACGGGACTATCCCGACATATTTCCAAAGGAACAACCAGGATTACCACCCGAAAAAGCAACAGAGTTTGTGATAGACCTTACACCTGGAGCCGCACCAGTATCAAAAGTACCTTATAGAATGGCTCCTACTGAACTGAAGGAATTGAAAGTGCAACTACAGGAACTGCTGGACAAGGGTTATATTCGACCCAGTATATCACCATGGGGAGCGCCAGTATTGTTTGTAAAGAAGAAGGACGGAAGCGTTCGACTACTAACGAGAATTGAATAAGCTTACAATCAAGAATCGATATCCACTACCTCGGATCGATGACTTGTTCGATCAGTTGCAAGGAGCAAAGGTATTTTTTAAGATCGATCTTCGATCAGGCTACCATTAGTTGAAGATAAAAAATGGTGATATTCCTAAGATGGCTTTCAGGACCAGATATGGACATTATGAATTCTTGGTCATGTCTTTTGGATTAACAAACGCACCAACAACTTTCATGGAACTTATGAACTGGATTTTCCATGATATGTTGGATACGTCAGTTATTGTATTTATTGATGATATATTGGTATATTCCAAGGACAAAGAAACTCATATTAAGAACCTAAACGCCGCCCTACAACGTTTAAGGAAAGAGAAGCTATATGCCAAATTTACCAAGTGTGAGTTTTGGCTAAGTGAAGTCGCCTTCCTAGGCCATGTAGTGTCTGTTGAAGGAATCAAAGTTGACCCTAGCAAGATCGAGGCTATTGTTAAGTGGGAAGCACCAAAGGGCCTTGCAAAAATTAGAAGTTTTCTGGGTCTCGCTGGTTATTATCGGAGATTTGTGGAAGACTATTCCCGGATTACCGTACCTCTCACCAGTTTGACTAAGAAAGGTGAAAAGTTTGTATGGACGGATAAATGTGAGAAGAGCTTCCAGACATTGAAGACCAAGTTGATATACGCTTCGATTTTGACTATTCCTGTCCCAGGACAGCCATTTACCTTGTACAATGATGCGTCAGGACTAGGATTAGGATGTGTGCTTATGCAAGGAGAACAAGTAATTGTTTATGCCTCAAGACAGTTGAAGACACATGAGAAAAGCTATCCCACTCATGATTTGGAGTTAGCAGCAGTTGTACATACTGTCAAGATATGGAGACATTACCTATACGGAGAGAAGTTTTAGATTAAGTCGGACCATAAAAGTTTTACTTATTTGTTTAATCAGAAGGAGTTGAATATGAGACAAAGAAGATAGCTGAAACTACTAAAAGACTATGACTGTGATATCCAGTATCATCCCAGAAAAGCTAATGTAGTAGCAGACGCGTTGAGTTGAAAGGCAATGATAAAATCTCAAGGAGAGGTTAGCACAACTCAAGCAATGTGTACTACCGGAATGGTATTCAATCACGGAAACAAGCAATATGTGATAGATACAGCGGATGGGTCAGCCAACCAAGGGTTTATTCATCATATTCAAATATGTTCGCTGCATTGAAGATTATACCAGACATAATTGATGAAGTGAAGACAGCTATCAAATCAGACCCTTACCTGAGAATGGTGCAAGAAGACATCGAAAAAGGTAGAACTAACCCTAAGTTAACCTTGGACGAAGAGAAGGTACTGAAGTACAAAGGAAGGATATGTGTACCCGAAACAGAAAGTGTGGACATTAGACACCGAATGATGAAAGAAGCCCATACCACCATCTATTCGATACATCCTGGAAGTACAAAAATGTATCATGATCTAAAGAAACTATATTGGTGGAGAGGGATGAAATCAGATGTAGCTAACTTCGTGTCTCAATGCCTAAATTGTCAGAAAGTAAAGGCTGAACGACAAAGACCCGCAGGACTGTTACAACCATTATCGGAGCCAGCATGGAAATGGGACTGCATCACTATGGACTTTGTCACGGGATTACCACTGACTCCTCGAGTGGTTGACGCCGCTTGGGTGATTGTAGACCGCCTGACTAAGACAGCTCGCTTTATACCGATACGACCTCAGTATACACTGGAAAGGTTAGCAAAGCTGTATGTGGATAATATTGTTTGATTACACGGTGTACCAGAGAGCATTGTGTCCGATAGATATCCATAATTTACTTCCAAGTTTTGGGAGGGATTGCAAAAGGCTATGGGTAAAACATTAAAGTTTAGTACTGCATTCCATCCATAGACAGATGGACAGTCAGAGTGTACAATTCAGATTCTAGAAGATATGCTACGAGCATGTGTAATTGATTTCAAAGGATCATGGGATGAAAAGTTACCACTGATCGAGTTCGCTTATAACAATAGCTACCAGGCTACTATACAGATGTCACCCTACGAAGCACTGTATGGCAGAAAGTGTCGAACCGCTTTTTTTTGGAATGAAGTTGGAGAACGTAGTATTGTTGGGCTTGAATTTTTCGAAGAGACTTATCGCGTGAAGGTATCCTGAAGGTATCGCCTATGCGAGGATTAAAACGGTTTGAACAGAAAGGGAAACTAAGTCCAAGGTATGTCGGGCCATATGAGATTTTAGCTAAGCGTGGAAAAGTGGCTTACCAGTTAGCACTACCACCATCCATGTCAAGTGTGCATGACGTATTTCATATTTCCTTATTGAAGAAGTATGTCAAGGACCCAACGCATGTCCTGATAGTAGATCTATCGGAATTGACTAATGAATTGACATTTGAAGTAACACCAACTGAAATCACCAGTCGAAAGGTTCAACGACTATGCAACCGAGATATCTATTATGTTAAGGTCACTTGGAGAAGGAGAGACATGGAAGAAATTACATGGGAAGAAGAGAATGCTATGCGGAAGCAATACCCTCACTTATTTGATTCAGAAGGTATGTACAATTTCAAGGATGAAATTTTTATAAGTAGGGGGGACTTGTAAGACCCGTATCAAACTAACCCGGTCTTACCACCTTGAACCAGGTTTACCCATCATGGTTGAGCAAAATGGACCAAGGACGTGAAGGAGATCGTGATCCTAGGTATTAAATTGACCCAAAAACACTTAAATTAAGGGGAGGGTCGCATACCTAGCAAGAGAGGGTTGGACCCCCCAAGATGGAAAGTCAGACCCCCTGTTTTATAGAGGGGGTCGGACACTTTAGGAGTTAGGGGTCGACGGTATCATTGACCCCCTCATCGACCCCTAGTTGCCGCCAGAAACAAAAATTAAGAATGTTTCCTAATTTTGGTTGGACTCTTTCCTAAACTCAATGGGACTTATTTTGGGAGGTTTTACTCTATAAATAGGACGTCCCTAAGCCCCTTTCACTCCTTTTACAATCCTAATTGGATTGAGAGAAAGAGAAGAGAAGGAAGAGAAGAAGAAGAGAAACAAGGAAGAGAAGAAAGCAAAAAGGAGAAGAGTTGCAGAGAAAGAGTATTCTTCTCAGGTATGGATACTAATTCCATGAGTCTCTACAGACCTTAGGATAGGTAATAAAGAGAGTATGATCTCGGAGAGTCCCAAACCATCAACCCATGGTTAGGTTTTCATGGAAAACCATGGGAAAGTCATGAAAGCCATATAGGTGAATGAATCATGGTTCCAGACCATAGAACATGTGTAATATGGACTGTAGTAGCAAGCCATAGGACCCCAAACATGAAGAATGGACTGAAAGGAAGAAAATTGACCAAAACCCATAGGGGGTCGCACAGGGGGTCGATGGCCAATCGGCCCTAACAGACCCTACCTCCGACCCCCAGTTAAAAACATGGTTTTAAAATTCAGAATTAATTCTAATTAAAATCTATTGACTTTGTTAGGTCTCCTAGCAATATAATAACATTATAAAGGTGATTCTAAAGCTCGGAAGAGGATCAATTAACAAGCTAAGGTGAGGGAACAAGACCTAAACTAACTGGTTAATAATAAGCTGTTTTATTTCATGAGTCCAATGCCATATTGATTCTATGTGTGTATGCTTGTATGTGTATTCAACATGTAATCCAATATTTCTATTATTTGTTCATGCATATTTACTTTACTGTTATAACATGATGATGATGATGATGATAGGAATAGGCATGTGAATGTTTGTGTTTGGCCAGTGCATATGGTGCGGGTAGGGATGGTATCAACCGATACAGCCATGACCGTTCTTCATGGGGTGTATATTGTGCCATGGTCTACGCAAGTCATGTCCACTAACGTCGTCGTATCGCCATTACCTTAGCAGAACTGTTATGTCGTAGAGTATCAGGGGAGGTGGTCTCGGTCCTTGTAGTCTCTGACTCTACCGGGGGGCCTTAGCTCTATCTCTATGGATGTTCTGAGGGATGCTGGGGTGAGGCCTTGGATACACTGTTTGGCATTAAGATTGGTTAGTTGCGAGCCCAGTTTGCAACCCTAATAAGCAGGGGTATATTTGTTAGTATGGTATCAATTGGTACAGCCATGACCGTTCTTCATGGGGTGTATATTGTGTCATTCTTAGTGCTTGTGGGGCAACGGTGCCATTTTCATTGGGCGTTTCTACACATTCGTGCATAGAGGTGCGGCGGCCACCTATCCTTTCTATAGCACAGTGCAAACTTTAAACCAGACCAAAGATATGATTTGACTGCATGCATATGTATTGTTGGATTGTTTTGTTTGCTCACTGAGCCGTGATGTGTGCTCACCTTTTCAACGTCGAATATTTTTAGTTGATGATGCAGGTACGACTGTTGAAGATTATGTAAGTGCTCCAGTGTACGGGAACGTGGCACGATGAAAGTAGAAGAGGAAGTGGATACACATGACTCCTCTTGTGAGTGTAACTCATGTGTATTCGATTAGTTATTTTTCTAGTTTTTTTATTTGGATTTATTAAGGACATGTATTTGATATTTATTTATGTCTCAGTTGATACAGAATAATTTTCTATTTAGATATTAATATCACAGTAGATTCTCAGTTCATTTTATTACAAGACTTCTGCTATTGTGTATTTACTCTGATTATGAATATAGATGTATGGGGTTTAGATAAAACGGATATAGCCTACTCGAGATCCTGGTTAAACCGTTGGTTTGTTAGCGGTTCATCACACCATTCTGAATAGTGCAAAATTGGGGTGTGACAACTGGCCATATGAGATTTTAGCTAAGCGTGGAAAAGTGGCTTACCAGTTAGCACTACCACCATCTATGTCAAGTGTGCATGACGTATTTCATATTTCCCTATTGAAGAAATATGTCAAGGACCCAACGCACGTCCTGACAGTAGAGCTACCGGAATTGACTGATGAATTGACATTTGAAGTAACACCAACTGAAATCACCAGACGAAAGGTTCAACGACTACGCAACTGAGATATCTATTATGTTAAGGTCACTTGGAGAAGTAGAGACATGGAAGAAATTACATGGGAAGAAGAGAATGCTATGCGGAAGCAATACCCTCACTTATTTGATTTAGAAGGTACGTACAATTTCGAGGACAAAATTTTTATAAGTAGGGGGGAGTTGTAAGACCCGTATCAAACTAACCCGGTCTTACCACCTTGAACCAGGTTTACCCATCATGCTTGAGCAAAATGGACCATGGGCGTGAAGGAGATCGTGATCCCAGGTATTAAATCGACCCAAAAACACTTAAATTAAGGGGAGGGTCGCATACCCAGCAAAAGAGGGTCGGACCCCCCAAGATAGAAAGTTAGACCCCCTGTTTTATAGAGGGGGTCGGACACTTTAGGAGTTAGGGGTCGACGGGATCATCGACCCCCTCATCGACCCCCAGTTGCCGCCAGAAACAGAAATTAGGAATGTTTCCTAATTTCGGTTGGACTCTTTCCTAAACTCAATGGGACTTATTTTGGGAGGTTTTACTCTATAAATAGGACGTCCCTAAGCCCCTTTCACTCCTTTTACAACCCTAATTGGATTGAGAAAGAGAAGAGAAGGAAGAGAAGAAGAAGAGAAATAAGGAAGAGAAGAAAGCAAAAAGGAGAAGAGTTGCAGAGAAGGAGTATTCTTCTCAGGTATGGATACTAATTCCATGAGTCTCTACAGACCTTAGGATAGGTAATGAACAGAGTATGATCTCGAAGAGTCCCAAACCAACAACCCATGGTTAGGTTTTCATGGGAAACCTTGGGGAAGTCATGAAAGCCATATAGGTGAATGAATCATGGTTCCAGACCGTAGAACATGTGTAATATGGACTGTAGTAGCAAGCCATAGGACCCCAAACACGAAGAATGGACTGAAAGGAAGAAAATTGACCAAAACCCATAGGGGGTCGCACAGGGGGTCGATGGCCAATCGACCCTAACAGACCCTACCTCCGACCCCCAGTTAAAAACATGGTTTTTAAATTCAGAATTAATTCTAATTAAATTCTATCGACTTTCTTAGGTCTTCTAGCAATATAATAACATTATAAAGGTGATTCTAAAGCTCGGAAGAGGATTTATTAACAAGCTAAGGTGAGGGAACAAGACCTAAACTAACTGGTTAATAATAAGCTGTTTTATTTCTTGAGTCCAATTCCATATTGATTCTATGCGTGTATGCTTGTATGTGCATTCAAAATGTCATCCAATATTTCTATTATTTGTTTATGCATATTTACTTTACTGTTATAACATGATGATGATGATAATGATAGGAATAGGCATGTGAATGTTTGTGTTTGGCCAGTACATATGGTGCGGGTAGGGATGGTATCAACCGGTACAGCCATGACCGTTCTTCATGGGGTGTATATTGTGCCATGGTCTACGCAAGTCATGTCTACTGACGTCATCGTATCGCCATTACCTTAGCAGAACTATTATGTCGTAGAGTATCAGGGGAGGTGGTCTCGGTCCTTGTAGTCTCTAACTCTATCGGGGGGCCTTAGCTCTATCTCTATGGATGTTCTGAGGGATGTTGGGGTGAGGCCTTGGATACACTATTTGGCATTAGGATTGGTTAGTTGCGAGTCCAGTTTGCAACCCTAGCCAGCAGGGGTTTATTTTTTGGTATGGTATCAACCGGTACAGCCATGACCGTTCTTCATGGGGTGTATATTGTGCCATTTTGGGTGCTTGTGGGGCGACGGTGCCATTTTCATTGGGCGTTTCCACACATTCGTGCATAGAGGTGCGGCGTCCACCTATCCTTTCTATAGCACAGTGCAAACTTTAAACCGGACCAAAGATATGATTTGACTGCATGCATATGTATTGTTGGATTGTTTTGTTTTCTCACTGAGCCGTGATGTGTGCTCACCCTTTCAACGTCGAATATTTTTAGTTGATGATGCAAGTACGACTGTTGAAGATTATGTATGTGCTCCAGTATACGGGAACGTGGCGGCGATGGAAGTGGATGAGGAAGTGGATACACATGACTCCTCTTGCGAGTGCAACTCGTGTGTATTCGATTAGTTATTTTTCTAGTTTTCTTTATTTGGGTTTATTAAGGACATGTATTTGATATTTATTTATGTCTCAGTTGATACAGAATAATTTGCTATTTAGATATTAATATCACAGTAGATTCTCAGTTCATTTTATTATAAGACTTCCGCTATTGTGTATTTACTCTGATTGTGTATATGGATGTATAGGGTTTAGATAAAACGGATATAGCCTACTTGAGATCCTGGTTGAACCATTGGTTTGTTAGCGGTTCATCACACCATTCTGAATAGTGTGGAATTGGGGTGTGACACTAATACCATCCATCAATGGATGAATTCTAATGAAAATCATGGAAAACTATGAAAATTGAGTAACTTGGAGTTTTGAGTCATAGAACAATCATAAAATGTACTATAAAATTAAGCCAAAGGACCCAAACATGAAAGAATAGACTGTAGGATGAAAAGGTCGACTCAAACCACGTGCGATCGCACGTAGGGTCGATTGGGAATCAACCCTACCAGACTACAAGATCGACCCCCAGCTTTCGAGAAGTCCAGGGAAGCTGTGGTCGCACCTAGGGTCGATGGAACATCCGACCCTAGGATCGACCCTACCCCTGGGGTCGCAGAAACCTGCGACCCTCGCTTAACAGCAAGCCTAAAATTATCGGAATGAATTCTAATTAAAATCTATCGACTTGTTAGGTTTTCCTATTGATATAAAAGTGATTCTTAAAGCTTGAAAGAGGATCTACACTCAAGCAAAGGTGAGGGAATAAGACCTAAACTAATTGGCAAATACTAAACTATTTTATTTTGCATTCTGGGCTGGAAGGAGGCAAGCAAATGAGGGGAGGCATTACGGGCCGACTACAATCTTTCATTCCAACTAGCTTGAATGGGACTCTACAAGTCGCTTATAGAAGGCCGATGACTACTTTAGTTTAGTAAGGAGGGAGGGAAGCTCGAAGAGCTTTCGAGCTTTAGTTGGCCGACCACTACATAAGCCGCTGGCGGAGAAAGCTCGAAGAGCTTCCTTCATTCGTTGCTATGGCCCTGCTAGTGTGCGAATCCCGTAGCCTCTTCTGTCCATTCTGTCAGAGTCTTATGTGGCCTGGCTTCTTGAATCGGCAGAATCTGCCCTCCAGCCCTTCCCTCTTCTGCTAGCCCTTCCCGGTCAACTACGGAAAACCTTCTCAATTCAATTGCCGATTTTTGAGCCTATCTCGCTAGTTCAAGCCCTCTTATGGGTCTTTTTACTAGTTCTGCTTTCACATGCTCTTTAACTTGAGTCTAATGCCATGACTGATTCTATGCATGTATGCTTGTAATGTGCATTCAACATGCCATCAAATATTTCTATTATTACTGTTCAAGCATATTTAATTTCATTGTTTATAACATGATGATGATGATGATGATAGGAATAGGCATGTGAATGTTTGTGTTTGTTGGTGTACTTGATGCGGATAGGGGATGGTATCAACCGGTACTTCATTACCGTTTTCATTGGGTATATTGTGCCATAGCTCCATACAAGTCTTGTCCACTAACATCGTCGTATTGCCATTACCTTAGCAGAACTATTATGTCGTAGGGCATCAGGGGAGGTGGTCTCGGACCATGTAGTCTTCGACTCTTCCAGGGGGCCTTAGCTCTATCTCCATGGACGTATTGAGGGATGTTGGGGTGAGGCCTTGGATACACTGATTGAAATTAGGATTGGTTAGTTGCGAGACCAGTTTGTAAGCCCTAGCCAGCAAGGGCTTATGTGTTGCTATGGTATCAACCGGTACTTTAATGCCGTTTTCATTGGGGTATATTGTGCCATAGTGGGTGTATGTGGGACGACAATAAACGTTAACCTTTTGGTGGCTTCACACACTCGTGTATAGAGGTGAGGCGGGCACCAAACCTTTCTTTAGCACATTACAAACTTATATACCAAACCACAGATATGAATTGAATGCATGAATATGTTTGTTGCATTATTTTGTTTGCTCACTGAGCCGTGATGTGTGCTCACCCTTTCGACGTCGAATATTTTTAGTTGATGATGCAGGTACCACTATGGAAGATTATGTAAATGCTTCTGTGTACAGACACGTGGTTGCAATGGAGGCTAAGGACATAGTGGAGACGCATGACTCCTCATGCGAGTGCAACTCATGCGTTTTCGATTACATTTTTATTTAAACTATTAAGGAAATGTAATTGATATTTTATTTACTTATATCTCGGTTAATTCAACATAATTTGATATTTTATTTATGATTATCACAGTTAGATTCCTCAGTTCATTTAATATTAAGACTTCCGCTATTGTGTATTTATTCTGATTATGGTTGTGGATGTATATGGTTTAATTTAAAAGGAGACAACCTATTAGAGATCCTGGTTGAACCGTTGGTTTATTAGCGGTTCATCACACCGTTCTGAATAGTGCAGAATTGGGGTGTGATAACTTGGTATCAGAGCTCTCAGGCCTTCCCATGAAACCTGAATACTTCCCCTGGAGTCCATGAACTGAGTTAGGATAAATTAAAAGCTTTAATACAAACACACCATAAGCACCTGTGTTGGTTGAGACAGAACTTAAACAAGATAATAATGTACATATTAAAAGTGGAACCATATATATACACAAACAAAAAGGGAAAATTCAAAAACTTATCCTGATAAACGAATAATATAGGGTATGATCTATAGGTTGAGCAGTTATCTAAGTATACAAAGGATATAGTACAGTAGCCGAAACATTGGAATACCGAGTTGATACTCACATGATGTGAAACTCGATGTATGACAGAGGAAGAAGGAAAATGGGTAGTAATGTCAAAATCCCTGTAGAGATAAAGAGAAAGATCTCGGACTAAATCCAACAGAGATAAGAGAATAATGGCCATACAATAAGAATAAGAGTAACTACAAGAAGATAAAGCTATACTCCTGGGTGACATGGATACTCAGAATGAGATCCACCACAAGTTGATCCATTACCCGCTGAGCATTAAGTAGAAGTTGCAACTTGACCCCACCATTATCTGGGTTGAGAATGGATAATGAAAACTCATCTGAGTAGATGCTAAATAATGATAATCAGATTGGAGCAAATCAAAAGAGGTGAACAACTAGGCCACTCCAGCCAATCACCTGGACTACGTTGCCAATGCTACATCAACACCTCTGGGTCAAACCAAGTATGGTACCAATTGGTATCAACACTGTACCTCCAGCACATGTGACCTATAACATAGTGCCTACCATACAGTAAGTCCCAGTAACACACACCCCAGTGCAGAAGCTTGGTGCACAACAAGCAGTGTATCAAGGTGGTTACCCTTATTAGCCATCAATGTATGGGATAGCTGCATCATGAAAAAATGATCCGACCAAGAATTGAGGAATATTTTCTAAAGACGAAGCCTTAAACTTTTTCAGCAGAGGATCAAATATAATTGTGGCCATATATCCAGATAGGTTTATATAGGATGCGGTGCATTATTGATTTACTCTTATGATTATAGAGGATGCACATACTTGATTTTAAATTCTCGTACCTTGACAGGATACCTTCTTGATTTAACCTATCAATTGGAGTTATAGATATTGTTTCTTTAGTATTAGTCCTAATTACACCAATCTGAGCTACTCTCATGATCGACAACATGAACAAGGGTATGAGCTAAATGAACAGTAAATGTTTAATCATGTTGAGCTTACATCTTTTTTATTATACCTGATTTATTGATGTACCAAATCTTTCTCCAGATTTATTTCGATAGTGCCTTGACCGATGGCATTATATACTCGATAGAACCTGTAACCATGAGGTTAAGAACTGTAAAACCTCTATTTTCCATGTATTTGGACCACCGTGCAACTTAACGACCTTTTGATGCCGATTGGATAACCACAGATTTACTCCTGATCCTTTAAACTTAAGTTCATTAGATAAAGAAAGTGTTTATCGTCATACTAAATTGAAAGAAGGAAATGAATTATTTTGGATAAACATTCTAATTCTTACATTTCTTAAAATCCATTTATGTTTAGTGAATAAGGAATTATGGGAAGTAAGATGATTAAATTTAGATTAGATTCTATAGCCAAGGAACCTCGGATGAAGAAATGGAGGATTTGTTTCGAGATTACTGATTTGATGGATATGAGCCATGTCTATAAAAGAGTGCATGAGCAAAAAAATGAAAACTATCAAGAGTAACTAGGAAAGAGTAGATAGCACTCAAGTAAAGTTAAAGATGGTTATACCGGTATGAATTTTGACAAAGCAAAAGATTCTTAAAAGCAAATCTAAGAGTGGATACAAGGATAAAGTCAAAATTATGGCATTGATAGTATTCAGATTAGTATAAGTAATACTGGGTTATGCCAAATGTCGAGTGAGATGATTAAGTTAAGACCAAAAGAGTTTGGGCAGAATTAATGAAATTTTGAGCATATACCCTAATGCTTAAACTTGGGATATGTAATGAGTAAATAGTCAGAAGATATTTTTCGAGGTATATGAAAGAGAGATTAGGGTAGAACAACAATGATAAAGAAGGTGTAAGCTAATGAGTTTTTTTTTTTTTGAGATATATAAGATTTCAAGCAATAGTCTTTGAAAAACTAAGAGATGAAGGAACTACACAAGCTCTTAAGACCTTATACCAGATTTTTCTAGTTCAACCCCTTTGGACTAGATGTTGTATTGGATGAGTGTTATTAACAATGTTCGAATCATATGGATGGACAGAATTTGGATGCAACCTAAATCGACTTGAGATGTCAGACTTTGACGTCATCTTGGGAATAAACTGGTTATCTCAGCACTCCACAAAGTTGTTATGGGCATAGAAGAGATTTTCATTGAAGAATAAAGATGGCATATAATTTAGTATTATTGGAAGTATGTTGCCTAAGAAAAGAAAGCTGATCCTCTCTATGCTAAAGGCCAAGAGATGCTTTGAAGAGAAAGAAGTTGGATATATGGTATCTGTGGTATACATTACCAAAGAAACACCACAGATGGAAGAATTGATGTGATGCATAAATTTCCTGATGTGTTTCCAGGAGACTTATTTGGGTTACCATCTGATCATGCGACTGAGTTCGTCATCGACTTGTTACCGAAGGACGATACTTGTGTCAAAGGAACCTATGAATAGCTCTTATAGAATTGAAGGAACTGAGACTCAACTACAAGAGTTATTAGACTAAGGTCCTAATAGGCTAAGTATTGCATCACGGGGAGTGCCAATGCAATTCGTGAAGAATAAGGATGATAGTGTTTTCTGTGTATAGACTACAGAGAATCGAACAAGCTCACGATCAAGAATCAATATCTATTACCTCGGATCGATGACTTGTTTAAACAGTTGCAAAGAGCAAAGATATTTTCTAAGATTAATCTTCGGTCAAGATATCATCGGCAGAAGAATTCAGACAGTGATATTCTGAAAATAGCTTTTAGAATCTGGATTGGGGAATTTTGAGTTCTCGATTATGACGTTGGGATTAACCAATGCCCCTACATCTTTTATGGAGCTGATGAACTGGGTGTTTCATGGCATGATGGACATGTCGGTCATAGTTTTCATAGATGATATTTTGGTTTATTCCAAGAATGAAGCAACTCATACAATGGATTTTAGAACAGCTTCACAACAGCTGAAAAGGGAAAAAGCTTTATGCCAAGTCCAAGAAATATGAGAACTAAATAAACGAAGTGATCTTCTTAGATCACATAGCATCATAAAAAGGGATAAAAGTGGACCCTATTAAGATAGAAGTAATCATATGATGAGAAAAACCTAAAGAATATTGTGAAGATCAAAAGTTTCTTGTGTTTAGCTGGTTATTATAGACAATTTGTAAATGACCACTCTAAGATTATAAAACCTCTTACCAAGCTCACCAGGAAAGGAGTGGAGTTTAATTGGACTGAAAAGTGTGAAGAATGTTTCCAAACTCCAAAAACAAGGTTGATATTAGCTTCCATCATGATCGTTTCGGTACTAGGGAAACCTTTTACCCTATACATTGAAACTTTCGGATTGGATCTAGGATGCGGGTTGATGCAAGGTAAATAAGTGATTGTATATGCTTCAAGAAAACTGAAGGAACATGAGAAGAGTTACCCTAATCATGACTTTGAAGTACCGGTGATGAGTTATGCAATCATGACTTGGAGACATTACCTATATAGAGAAGAATTTCAAATTAAATCGGATTACAAGAATTTTATTTATCTCTTCATTAAAGATAAGAAAATAGTTGGAATTGCTCAAGGATTAAGCTTGTGATATACAGTGTCATCCAAGCAAGGCTAAGGTAGTAGCTAAGGCCTTAAGCAAAAAGAAAATTATGAAGTCCAAGGAAGGAACCAGTATAGATGCTGTCTTATGTTTCACAATAACAAATTCAGATTGAAAGGAGAGTAACATATAATACAAACTCGTGATGATCCAATTGAGCGAGAATTTATGGATGAACTTATGGAGCAATAGTTCGTCGGCTGCGCTTCTGGCATTAAAGATCATCTCTGAATTGATAGATGAAGTAAAAGTAGCAATTTTGTTAGATCTGTATATAAGAACGGTGTAAGCAGATTTAGAGAAAGGAAAACCAAACCTTGACTTACTCCGGATGCAAAAAAGGTCCTATGATACAGAGGATGATTATGTATACCTGAAGTGAAAAATGCTGATCATAAGATATAAGATAGTGTTAAAAGCCCATTCTATTCCGTATTGGATACATTATATTACCAAAACATGAAGAGATTATTTTGGTAGAAGGGAATGGAAGTAGTTGTGGCTAGATGTAGGTTTTAGTGTCTGAATTATCAGCAAGTAAAGGCTGAAGGACAAAGACCATTGTAGCTTACCATAAACACTATCGGAGCCAGTCTGGAAGTGGAACTACAGAACAATGAACTATGTCAATGATTTGCCACTGACTCCCAGATCGGTTGACATGGTTTGAGTGTTTGTTGATCGCCTTATGAAGATAGCCCATTCCATTGCTATACGACCTCGGTATGCTTTGGAGCAGCTAGCTAAGCTATATGTGGATTCAATTGTTACCAAGCTACAATGTAGATGTCACCTATAAAGCATGGTACGGTAGAAATGTCAAATTCTTTTGTTTTGGAATGAAGTTGATGAATGAAGAGTTTTAAGACCTGAGCCTATTGAAGAAACCTATCGAGTGGCAGACAAGATCAAAGAAAAGGTCCAGGATAGCTCAAGTTGTCAGAAGAGACACCAAGACCTCGAGTTCACCATAAGTGACAAAGTGTTCTTGAGGATATCACTTATGCATGGATTTAAAACAATTTAACGAGAAGGGAGAGTTGTTTTCGATATATGTTTTGGACCTCATGAAATTGGAGAGATGTAGAAAAATTGTATATCAACTAGCGTTACCGCTGTCCACGTTTGGTGTGCATGACATATTTCGCGTGTCTCTATTGAAGAAGTACGTTGGAGATCCATATCAAAGGTATTGACCATTGATCCACTGTATTAGATAGAAGATTTAACTATTGAAGTGGTACCAGCCTAGTTCACTAGTTGGAAGTTACAAACATTTTAAAAACTGGGATAATTATTATATGAAGGTAACCTGGTGAAGACAAGACGCGAAAAAGATTGCATGGAAAGAAGAAGATCAATGCAGAAATAGAATTCCCACCTAAATCCAAATTTTGAGGACAAAATTTATTTTAAGGAGGGGGAAGTTGTAAGATCTGTATGTTCAAATTTCGAGGACAAAATTTCTTTTAAGGGTGGTGGAGTTGTAAGACCCGCACACAACGAACCCGGTCTAACCTTACATTTTGTGTCGTGACCAGTCTACATATCATGGTCGAGCCAAGTGGACCAAGTGTGTGAAGAAACCCAAGACCCAATAAGAAATTTTACTCAAAAACAATCAAAATGAGGGTAGGGTCGCATGCCCAAATAGGTAGGGTCGACCCCCACCTCAAAAGAAGTCCAACCCATGAATTTTTGGTCATGAGGTCGCAGGGGTCTCGAATTTTCCGACCCCCTCATCGACCCCCTAGCATCGACCCTAGGAAAACAGCAAAAACAGCATGAACCGAAAATTAGGAAACTTTCCTAGTTTCGATTGGGACCTTTCCTAAACTCAATGGGACTTATTTTGGGAGGTTTTTCTCTATAAATAGGACATCCCTAAGCCTCTTTCACTCCTTTTAGAATCATAAATGAAAGTGAGAGAAAGATAAGATAAGGAAGAGAAGAAGAAAAGGAAAACTTGAAGAAAAGGCTAAGGAAGAAGAAGAAGCTCAGAGAAATCTTTGAAACTCAGACTACAGAAGGTATGAACCTCAATCCCTATCTGAATCGAAAGCTTAGAATAGATTATGATGAAGTTAGGTTAGGAGAAACCCTAATACCATCCATCCATGGATGAATTCCAATGGAAATCATGGAAAACTATGAAAAGTGAGTAACTTGGAGTTTTGAGCCATAGAACAATCATAGAATGGACTATAAAAGTAAGCCAAAGGACCCAAAATGAATGAATGAACTATAGGATGAAGAGGTCGACTCGAACCACGTGCGGTCGCACGTAGGGTCGATTGGGAATCGACCCTACCAGACCACAGGATCGACCCCCAGCTTTTGGGAAGTCCAGGGAAGCTGTGACCATCACACCTAGGGTCGATGGAATATCCGACACTAGGATTGAACCTACCCCTGGGGTCGCAAAAACCTGCGACCCTACCTGCGACCCGTCCTGCGACCCTCGCTTAACAGAAAGCCTAAAATTGTCGGAATGAATTCTAATTAAAATCTATCGACTTGTTAGGTTTTTCTATTGATATAAAAGTGATTCTTAAAGCTTGAAAGAGGGTCTACACTCAAGCAAAGGTGAGGGAACAAGACCTAAACTAATTGGCTAATAATAAACTGTTTTATTTGTTGAGTCCAATGTCATGACTGATTCTAGGCGTGTATGCTTGTAATGTGAATTCAACATGCCATCTAATATTTCTATTATTACTATTCATGCATATTTAATTTCATTGTTTATAACATGATGATGATGATGATGATGATGATAGGATAGGTATGTGAATGTTTGTGTTTGTTGGTGTACTTGATGCAGATAGGGGATGGTATCAACCGGTACTTCAATGCCGTTTTCATTGGGTATATTGTGCCATAGCTCTATACAAGTCTTGTCCACTAATATCGTCGTATCGCCATTACCTTAGCAGAACTATTACGTCGTAGGGCATCAGGGGAGGTGGTCTCGGACCGTGTAGTCTTCGACTCTACCGGGGGGCCTTAGCTCTATCTCTATGGACATATTGAGGGATCCTGGGGTGAGGCCTTGGATACACTGATTGACATTAGGATTCGTTAGTTGCGAGCCCAGTTTGCAAGCCCTAGCCAGCATGGGCTTACGTGTTGGTATGGTATCAACCGGTACTTCAATGCCGTTTTCATTGGGGTATATTGTGCCATAGTGGGTGCATGTGGGATGACAATAAACGTTAACCTTTGGGCGACTTCACACACTCATGTATAGAGGTGAGGACGCCACCGAACCTTTCTTTAGCACATTGCAAACTTATATACCAGACAATAGATATGAATTGAATGCATGCATATGTTTGTTGCATTATTTTTTTTGCTCACTGAGCTGTGATGTGTGCTCACCCTTTCGACGTCAAATATTTTTAGTTGATGATGCAGGTATCACTGTGGAAGATTATGTCAATTCTTCTGTGTACGGACACGTGGCTGAAATGGAGGCTGAAGACATAGTGGAGACACATGACTCGTCATGCGAGTGCAACTCATGCATTTTTTATTAGATTTTTATTTAAACTATTAAGGAAATGTAATTGATATTTTATTTACTTATGTTTCGGTTAATACAACATAATTTATATTTTATTTACTTATATCTCGGTTAATACAACATAATTTGATATTTTATTTATGATTATCACAGTTAGATTCCTCAGTTCATTTAATATTAAGACTTTCGCTATTGTGTATTTATTCTGATTATGGTTGTGGATGTGTATGGTTTAATTTAAAAGGACACAACCTATTAGAGATCCTAGTTGAACCGTTGGTTTATTAACGGTTCATCACACCATTCTGAATAGTGCCAAATTGGGGTGTGACATTGGTTGTGGTTTACACTATAAAACAACCAATGGCTTATCACCTCTGTGATATGAGATCTTAAACCCAACCAACAGGGACTAAGCAATGCTTTGGTGGTGCGGGCAATGTCATTTGGCCTTGTGAAAGCATGCAGTCGATGACACGTACCATACGCTTGTGGTCGAAACTATGTGATCGAAGCCATGTGCCGCAGGAGATTTTGACCTCGGTTGTTGACCATCTTCAGTCAGTAGTTCCCTAGAATTTTATTAAACCAATTAATGGGGTTGGATCCCTAAAATCCTATTTATAGCTATGTATTCTCTGTTATTTTGATTAATAACCGTTAAGCTATTTAGCTACTTACCGTTAACTCTTAGAGTGCTAGAAATCTCTGGACGGAAAGTATTGAACCTTAGAAACTAAAAACCTGAGCCCTGCGTGGTGCTATAACACCCCTGACTTCATTAGAAGAAGCCCTTCTTAGTATTAAGGCTTATAGAGGGTGGGATCTACCTAAGGAGCTTGCTGTCTTGTGACAACCAACCCACTCATTAATTATCTTGTATGGACAGAAAGTCTATTTAGGTTGGAAGTACCCTAATTCTATGTACAGTAATGAATGAGGTTAATAACAAAAGAATCTTAATGCTATGCTATGATAATCAAACAGTATATGTTAGGCTTGAGTTATTAGACAAGTATATAACATTGTGAACACCATAATAATAAGCTTAAATTGAAACTGGAATAACTTGATTGGATAATACATTAATGAATATTATTGCTTATGATCTTAATAGAGCTATGAGTACTCTGGTAGGCAGCTACTTGATCGGATTTACTATAGTTTACTCTTTATCTTTTGGTAAGGAAACTAAACATCTTGGATACGTATGTTTTTCTTATTTATTATGTTGTGTAATGGTGTGAGATTGATAACATGCTCTTGTATGATAACATGCCATCCAATAAATTATTCTATGTGATCATGCATATGCATCCTTGCGCTTGGGGCCAACAGTGCCATGTAGTAGGGAACGAGTGGAATGGGACACTCATGACCCCATGAACATGATTAATCCATGCTTGATTCATGATGTCTAGTTAAGTTAGTAAGGAAGAAGGTGGGTGGAATGGGACTCTTGCACCAACTTCTTATTGCCTCTGCTTTGCATTGACCATATGTAACCTAACCAAGTCATGATGTCTGATGTGGCGAGCGGATGGAGTCAGAAGGTTAGAGATGTTACGGTCCAGTAATACGGCTAATTAGGTGGACATGGCTAGTTGAACATTAATATCCAATATAACTATACCCCTAGCCATTAGAGGGTTATGTAATGGCATGGGTTCAATAAAAAGATGGTATGAACATAACTTTGATGCTCTCCATGGCCAACGTAATATGGGTGGGCGGGCGAGTCGACTAGTGGGATTACCATCTCCTCAAGTGGCTGGCATAATGCAGGTGATTAGGAGGAATTTCTATTCTATCTTTTACCTACTCAGCCGAACCTTGTAGAGTTAGCAGAGCAACAAGGCAAGTGTTGGGGGAATCTCCCACGTCACCGATGAGATGGCGACAGCTAGGACCCAATTGTCTACTATACATTCTCACGTGGATATAGGAGAGCATCCCTATAGATCCAGTAAATGGGTAAGGGTACAAGCGCCATTCCTGAGCTATTACAAGGACATTTTAGGCATCAAATACAGTGAAGGAAAAAATTGACATTCACGAAAAAAGCACTATTCACTATAAATACCCAAATCCTATTATTCCAGGTACGCAAACATTAATTACTCATTCTTGGGATTCTCATCTGACATTTTGGACTCAGGATTTCTCTCTTACACCGCTACATAAAAGGTGGGCTTAGATCCTGAGTCCATTGATTGTTCATAGATTCGTAACTTTAGCATTGGACTAGACCCGACGCCATAAGGCCTGCCCCTCTCGTTTTTGTCTTGCAGGCCTTGCTAGCACTGCGGACTTCGGATAAGAAACTTAGTAGAAATAATTTGGCACCCACAGTGGGGCCCTTGGGCGATATGGAATCAGAAGGCTAACGTTGGAACTAAATCTTTAAGCATGAAACCTCGGAGGACGAGAAGCCACACGGTCCATCTCAACCCGTGTAACTCACCCATGAACATTCATGATGCTAGCCGACCAGAAGGAAGACCAGCATAGAGGAAAGGAAAAAGGGCTGCGGCTGAGTCACCATCACAGGATTACGTCACCTATGAACAGTTTGATGCCATAGTGAAATAGTTGAAAGAAGTAACAAGGGCTTTGCAGGTAACCCAGCACCCACCAATTGGTGCCACCTCACGGCCCCTTATTGGGGGTTTTTCCCCATATCGCTCAGCTCCTCAGAACAATCTTCTTCTAGAGCCCCCTCAGCTTGGTAGGTGTCACACCCCATTTATGGACTAGCCAGTAGTGTGATGAACCATCACCAGAATCAACGGTTCAAACCAGGATCTCATATAGGCTGTACCCACCATAATAAACCAAACACATTCCACAATAATAATCAGAGATAATAATTAAATAGCGAAAAGTCTTTATTAATAATGAACTGAGGTCTAACAATGATAAATAAATAATTAAATCTAATTATCTCTAAATAACTCGAGACATAAAGTAAAATAATCAATTACAAGTCTAGTATTCAAATATAACTAAATTAATAAAAAAAAATTGAATGCATTCATATGATGGATCATGCACTTCATCCATTGCTTCTATGTCCATAGCCGCCATGTATCCGTACAACGGCACATTCATGTAATCCTCCATGGTGGTACTTGTTTCATCAACTAAAAATGTACGACATCGTGGGGTGAGCACACATCACGGCTCAGTGAGCAAACAAAATAATGTGCAACCATATGCATGCATTCAATTCATATCTTTGGTCTAGTTTTACATTTGCAACTATGCTATAGAAAGGATTGGCACCACTGCACCTCTATACACGAGTGTGTGAATCCGCCCAATGGATCTGTTATTCCCAAGTTGACACTGAGAGGTGGGGTGAATCAGTGACCACTAAAAATTTCTTTTCCACTATAATGGTCTGGTCTGCTACTATGGACAATGCTGCCAAGAGCTGTTGATCAACTTGTGCTATGCTGCCTTGAGCTGATTGCTTGAACTTTCTCACAGTCATTCTGTCAAACACATTTCGTGTACACACCAACCACACACCCACAGGTATCCATACCAGGGGCTTGGCCTGCCAAGTGTGTACAGCCAGACCTGCAACACACATACTTCTAATCCACACTCACAAGCACATACATAGGACACACAATATAACGTGGTTCACCAATCACACACTGTGATGGCTACTCCACGGGGCAATACCCTAACCAGGGTTTCGTATATACCCAATACTCAACAATAATGCTACGGTTGCACCTACAACCCCGATGCTACAACATCAACTGCATTCACAGCTACAACTGTGTCCTAGGCATCAACCCCAACTCCAGTCAAGCACCCACTTGACAGGTCATATAATATGTATATCAAATGATTACAAACCCTTCCCATATAACACTGATACAGTAAATAGAGTTTGTGTGCGAGTTTACCTCCCGGTCTTGCTCACTACTGAAGCAAGCCTCTCTGTGCAAGTATTTCGGCCTCCTCTCGGTGCATAGCTCATTCTTCACCACAAGAACTCCATTGGACGCTCTCAGCTGGTCCTCACACTTTCTTTAAGCTTCAATGAAGCTTTCATGGCCTCACACTGCCAGTAGGAGTTTCAATCTCTCTAAGAAGCTTCAATGTAAGGTTTTCATCAAAGTTGCTATTTCAGACCTTCTGCTCGAGCTCAAACCCTTCTCATTGTCACCTACATCGAAATACCTTCGATTTGACATATTATGGGCCTCGATCTGAGATCGGACGGCTGAGATATGATCAAAAGAAGTTCGGCCAGTGAGATTATTTCGAATGGAATCTCTGGCCCTGATTCAGTGCGCTGCGACGCACTCTATCACTGCCGTCTCTGACGCAACGTACGCCGTTGTCGTCGTCTGATTGGCTGAGAAGGAATCAACCTCACTCGACCGTTGGATCGGTCATAGAAATGTGGGATCTCCTCTGATCCCTCCGATCGGCCTCATCAGGTCAGGCACGATCGGGATGCGCCTCGGCCTTCAGATGCGCATCTTCTGCGCATGCACACTTCATGCGTGCACCACCGAATCACGGATCCTCTTCCGTGCGGTGCAACTCATACTCTTATACTGCC
Source organism: Protea cynaroides (assembly GCA_028583415.1). NCBI lineage: Eukaryota > Viridiplantae > Streptophyta > Magnoliopsida > Proteales > Proteaceae > Protea > Protea cynaroides. The sequence goes on from CM053268.1 coordinate 86,299,534, forward strand.
TTCAGCCAATGAAAAGCATCGCGCAAGAATCTGAGCTTGATTTCTGCGCAACACTGAATCCTGCCTTTTTGTAAGTGCTTGATCTAGCATCTTGTTGCCGTGGCTTGATCGAAGCCGTAGAGAAGGAATTTACACTTTTTCAAAGGGCCAAAATGCCCCTCCACAAAGTGTGGTAATGCCCTGTATATCTAAAAAAATTCCAGTAGGGTCTTGAAGGATTTCTTCTTTACGGCATTTCGTCGAACATCCTGAGCGCATGCCGAAGGACCCTACTGTGGCTTGCGCTGTGCTGCTGCGCTGTCTGCTTGTGTGCGGCATGGCATGGTTTGCGGCATGCTGCTGCTGAGCTGTGCGTAGCAGCCTCCATGTGCGCGGCTGTGCTGTGCGCATGGCCCTGGCATGGGCGCGGTATGGCATGCTGGCATGGGCTTGAGCTTGCTGCTGGGCATGCTGGCATGGCTTGCTGGCCTGGTGCCGCGGGCATCTGCCAAGCTGGCCTGGCCACCGAAGGTGGGACCCACCTGGTCCCGACCCATTCTCTCTCCTCTTTCTCTCTCTTCTTTCTCTCTCTTCTACTGGACTTTCTCATCAGCTGGGCTACATTCTCTTCGGCTACTGCATCAACCTAGTCACCTTGACTGACAGAGAGTTCTACAGACACTCTCTCTCTGCTAAGGTTTCCAACAATGACAACACTTATAGCACTATCTGGATAGGGTTTCAACAGGATCAAACACCATTTCCATCCCACATGTACCCACCATGGAATAGAGATAGAGCTAAAGTGTTCGGATCACACACCGCCAACACTTCCCCTGATGCCTTACCCATACCAATACGTAAGCCCCTATTAGTGAGGGCTTGCAAACTGGGTTCGCAACTAACCAATCCTAATGTCATCCAAATGTATCCAAGGCCTTATCCTAGCATCCCTCAATACGTCCATAGAGATAGAACTAAGGCCCTTCGACAAAGTCAAAGACTACACGGTCCGAGACCACCTCCCCTGATGCCCTACGATGTAATAGTTTAGCTAAGATAACGACGATAGAGATAGAGCTAGAGTCTGGTGGTCAGGCTAAACCTCAGTACCATGTCATCCGCCTGATGGTCCACGCTCATCTAATACATTAACCACACACAGAATCATATGCCTATTCTTTGCATCATCATCATTATGTTATAAACAGACAGAAATAACAACAATAATGGATGACATGTGAGATGACATTACACGCATAAAAGCATAGTATCAATCATAGCATTGGATAAATAAAATAAAAATAGTTTGTTATTATCCAATTAGTTTAGGTCTTGTTTCTTCACCTGTGAACGATATTCAATCTCCTTCCAAGCATTGGAAATCACTTTGAACTATAGGAAAACCTAGGGAATGTATGGATTTAAGTTAGGGTTCAATTGTACCAAGTTACAGTAGTCTAAAACCATGTTTGGTCTAAAAGTATGCTTCCTGTTAGGCTGTGGTTGACCTGTGTAGTCTCAATATATATCAACCACAGGCTGTGTGGTTGATATGTATGGTTGCATATCATGCGACCACAGCATGCGACTACACCTTTCCAGGGAACTTCTTGAATAGCTGTGGTCGACCCTCTGATCACTCTGTGGTCGACCACAGGCTACCACCACATGATGTTTGGTCAGTTTTCATCTTCAATCCAAATTCTTCATGAATCGATTTCTTGGCCCATCAATGAGGTTCCTCTTATCATCAGTCTATGGCCATTAAATCATAATTTTTACAAAGTTATTAACCCTAACCTATTTTCCATGGTTCTCCTTTGAGATTTTCTCAATGAGTTCCATGGTCAAATTCTTACATTAATCCCATGACTCAATTTGCAATGGGAACTCATATTCCAGGTGTTTTATTGGTACATGGAAGAGTTACATGTCACACCCCAATTCCGCACTGTACAGAATGGTGTGATGAACCGCTAGCAAACCAACGGCTCAACCAGGATCTCGAGTAGGCTATCCCCGAGTTATGTAAACTCCCATACATCCATAATCATAATCAGAGTAAATACACAATAGCGGAAATCTTATAATAAAATGAACTGAGAATCTACTGTGATATAAATATTAAATAACAAATTATCCTGTATCAACTGGGACATAAATAATTATCAAATACATGTCTTTATTAAATTCAAATAAAGAAACCTAAGAAAAATCTAATCGAATACACATGAGTTGCACTCGCAAGAGGAGTCATGTGTATCTACTTCAGCTTCAGCTTCCATCGCCGCTACGTTCCCATATGTTGGAGCATTCATAAAATCTTCAACTGTATAACCTGCATCATCAACTAAATATATTCGACGTCGAGGGGGTGAGCACACATCACGGCTCAGTGAGTAGACAAAACAATGCAACAATACATATGCATGCAATCAATTCACATCTTTGGTCTGGTTTATAGTTTGCAATGCGCAATAGAAAGGTTGGGTGGTCAAAGGTTAACGTTTATTGACCCCGCCTCTATACACAGGGTGTGGAAGTCTGCCCGAAGGTTAACGTTTATCGTCGTCTCCATCCACCCTAACCATGACATTATACAACAAAGGTTAATGTTTGTTGCTATATAATACCATACTAACACGTAAGCTCCTGTTAGTGAGGGCTTGCAAACTGGGCTCGCAACTAACCAATCCTAATGTCAAACAGTGTATCCAAGGCCTCACCCCAGCATCCCTCAGAATGTCTATAGAGATAGAGCTAAGGCCCTCCGGTAGAGTCAGAGACTACAGGACCGAGACCACCTCCCCTAATACTCTATGACATAATAGTTTTGCTAAAGTAATGGCGATACGATGATGCTAATGCACAAGACTTGAGTTAAAGATAGAGCTAAAGTGCTGACACCCGCCAAAGGTTAACGTTTATTGACGTTCCCATCACACCTCCCCTGATACTCGCTCGCATCAAGTACACCAACCACACACATACAATCACATGCCTATTCCTATCATCATCATCATCATCATCATCATCATGTTATAAACAATAAAGTAAATATGCATGAACAAGTAATAGAAATATTGGATGACATGTTGTATGCGCATTACAAACATATTCGCATAGAATCAAGCATGGCATTGGACTCAAGAAAATAGAAAACAGTTTGTTATTAACAAATTAGTTTAGAGTTCCGTTACCTCACCTTAGCTTGCTAATAGATACTTTTTCAAGCTTTAGAATCACCTTTATATTGTTATTATATTGCTAGAAGACCTAACAAAGTTGATAGAATTTAATTAGAATTAATTCTAAATTTAAAAACCATTCTGTCAACTGAGGGTCGGAGGTAGGGTCGGAGTCATGATCGACCCTGGGTGCGACCCTCCCCAAACTCTGAACTTCCCGAACACTGAGGGTCGATGGTCAGGATCACCTAGGGTCGGATGGTCATCGACCCTCGGTGCGACCCTCGGTGCACTTTGGTCCAATTCCCTCTTTTAGTCCATTCTTCGTGCTTGGGATTCTATGGCTTGCTCCTACATTCCATTCTACTTTCATTCCATGGTCTGAAACCATGTATAATCCACCTAGGTAGCTTTCATGTAATCCCCCATGGTTTCCCATGAAAACCTAACCATGGGTTGATGGTTTGAGTTTCTCCGAGATCACACTCTCATCAATATCTAACCTAAGGTCTGTAGAAACTCATGGAATTAGTATCCATACCTGAGAAGAATACTCATTCTCTGCAACTCTACTCTTTTGGCTAAATTCTCTTCCTTGCTTCTGTTCTTCCTCTTTTCCTTCTCTTCTCTTTCTCTCAATTCAATTAGGGTTGTGAAAAGGAGTGAAAGAGGATTAGGGATGTCCTTTAAATAGAGTAGGAACATCCTAAATAAGTCCCATTGAGATTAGGAAAGAATCCCAATCAAAAATTAATAAATTTCTTAATTTTTATTTCTTACGGTAACCGAGGGTCGATGGGAGGGTCAATGATCCCGTCGACCCTAGGATTCAAGATGTCCGACCCTCCCTTCAAAATTGAGGGTCTGACTTTCTGCTTTGGGAGGTCCGACCCTGCTTAGCTGGGTATGCGACCCTCCCTTCAAATTAAGTGTTTTTGGGTCGATTTGATACCTGGAATCTCGTTCTCCTTCACGCCCTTGGTCCATTAGACTCGACCATGATAGGTAAACCTGGTTCAAGGTGGTAAGACCGGGTTAGATTGACACGGGTCTTACAACTCCCCCCTACTTATAAAAATTTTGTCCTCAAAATTGTACGTACCTTCTGAATCAAATAAGTGAGGGTATTGCTTTCGCATCGTATTTTCTTCTTCCCATGTAATTTCTTCCATGTCTCTACTTTTCCATGTGACCTTAACATTATAGATATCTCGGTTGCGTAGTCGTTGAACCTTTCGGCTGGTGATTTCAGTTGGTGTTACTTCGAATGTCAAATCATTAGTCAATTTCGGTAAAGTTACTGTCAACACATGCGTTGGGTCCTTGAAATACTTCTTCAATAGGGCAATGTGAAATACGTCATGCACACTCGACATAGATGCTGGTAGTGCTAACTGATAAGCCACTTTTCCATGCTTAGATAGAATTTCATACGGCCCGACATATCTTGGACTTAGTTTCCCTTTCTGCCCGAACCTTTTTAATCCTCGCATAGGCGATACTTTCAAGAATACTTTATCACCTATGGCGAACTCCAGATCTCTGCGTCGAGTATCTGCATATTGCTTTTGACGATTCTGAGCTGTTCTTACTCTTTCCTTGATAATGTCGACCACTCGGTAAGTCTCTTCAACAAATTCTGGCCCAACAATACTACGTTCTCCCACTTCATTCCAAAACAAAGGAGTTCGACACTTCCTGCCATACAGTGCTTCATAAGGTGACATTTGTATAGTAGCCTGATAGCTATTGTTATATGCGAACTTGATCAATGGTAAATTTTCATCCCATGATCCTTTGCAATCAATTATACATGCTCGTAGCATATCATATAGAATCTGGATTGTACGCTCTGACTGTCCGTCTGTCTGTGGGTGGAATGCAGTACTGAACTTCAACGTTGTACCCATAGCCTTTTGCAATCCTTCCCAAATTTGGAAGTAATTCGTGGATCTCTATCAGACACAATGCTTTCTGGAACACCATGTAATCGAACAATATTATCCACATACAGTTTTGCTAACCTTTCCAGTGTATACTGAGGTCGTATCGGTATGATGTGAGCTGTTTTATTCAGACAGTCCACAATCACCCAAACTGCGTCAACTACTGGAGGAGTCAGTGGTAGTCCCGTGACGAAGTCCATAGTGATGCAGTCCCATTTCCATGTTGGTTCTGGTAATGGCTGTAACAGTCCTACGGGTCTTTGTCGTTCAGCCTTCACTTTCTAACAATTTAGGCATTGAGACACGAACTTGGCTACATCTGCTTTCATTCCCCTCCACCAATATAGTTTCTTTAGATCATGATACATTTTTGTACTTCCAGGATGTATCGAATAGATGGTGGTGTGGGCTTCTTTCATCAGTTGGTGTCTAATGTCCATACTTTCTGTTTCAGGTACACATATTCTTCCTTTGTATTTCAGTACTTTCTCTTCGTCCAAGGTGAACTCAGGATTGGTTCTACCTTTCTTGATATCTTCTTGTACTGTTCTCAGATAAGGATCTGATTTGATAGTTGTCTTCACTTCATCCAATATGTCCGGTATAATCTTCAATGCAGCGAACATATTTAAAAACCGATGAATGAACCCTTGGTTGACTGATTCATCCATTGCGTCTATCACATACTGCTCGTTTTCGTGATTGAATACCATTCCGGTAGTACACATTGCTGCAGTTGTGCTAACCTCTCCTTGCGATTTTATCCTTGCTTTTCTGCTTAACGCATCTGCTACTACGTTCATTTTTCCCAGATGATACTGGATATCACAATCATAGTCTTTCAATAGTTCCAGCCATCTTCTTTGTCTCATATTCAACTCCTTCTGATTAAATAGATAAGTAAAACTTTTATGGTCTGACTTAATATGGAATTTCTCTCTGTATAGGTAATGTCTCCATATCTTGACAGCATGCACTACTGCCGCTAGCTCCAGATCATGAGTGGGATAATTTTTCTCATGTACCTTTAACTGTCTTGAAGCATAAGCAATTACTTGCTCTCCTTGCATAAGCACACATCCCAGTCCTAGTCCCGATGCATCAGTGTATAAAGTAAATGTCTGTCCTGGAACGGGAATAGTCAAAATCAGAGCGGATATCAATCTGGTCTTCAGCGTTTGGAAACTCTTCTTGCATTTATCGGTCCACACGAACTTCTCACCTTTCTTAGTCAAACTAGTGAGAGGTACGGCAATCCGGGAATAGTCTTTTACGAATCTCCGATAATAACCAGCTAGACCTAGAAAACTTCTAATTTCTAAAACGCTCTTTGGTGCTTCCCACTTTACAAAAGCCTCAATCTTGCTGGGGTCCACTTTGATTCCTTCGGCGGATACTACATGGCCTAAGAAGGCGACTTCACTTAGCCAAAACTCACACTTTGAAAATTTTGCATATAGCTTCTCTTTCCTTAAACGCTGTAGGGCGGCGTTTAGGTTCTTGATATGAGTTTCTTCATCCTTGGAGTATACCAATATATCATCAATAAATACTATAACCGATGTATCCAACATATCATGGAAAACCCGATTCATTAGTTCCATAAAAGTTGCGGGTGCGTTTGTTAATCCAAAAGACATGACCAAGAACTCATAATGTCCATATCTGGTCCTGAAAGCTGTCTTAGGAATATCACCCCCTTTAATCTTCAATTGATGATAACCCGATCGAAGATCGATCTTAGAAAATACCTTTGCTCCTTGCAACTGATCGAACAAGTCATCGATCCGTGGTAATGGATATCGATTCTTGATTGTCAGTTTATTCAACTCCCGATAGTCGATGCATAATCGAACGCTACCGTCCTTTTTCTTCACGAATAACATCGGCGCTCCCCATGGTGATATACTGGGTCGAATATAACCCTTGTCCAGTAGTTCCTGTAGTTGCACTTTTAGTTCCTTCAGTTCAGTAGGAGCCATTCTATAAGGTGCTTTTGATACGGGTGCGGCTCCAGGTACAATATCTATCACAAACTCTGTGGCTCAGTCGGGTGGTAAACCTGGTAGTTCCTTCGAAAATACATCGGGATAGTCCCACACGACTTCAATATCTTCCATTTGTGGTGCTTCCTTGGTTAGGTCGACCACTGATACTAGATACCCGACTGCCCCCTTCTCGAGGCACTTCTTAGCCTTTAGTGCTGAGAGTATGAGCTTGTGTCTACGGGGAAGTTTGGTTCCCGTAAAACTGAATTCTGCTCCTGCTTGATATTTAAATGTTAGCTTCTTTTCGGCGCATAGTAGGTTCGCCGAATGCCGAGCTAACCAGTCCATTCCCAAGATGACGTCAAAGTCTGCCATCTCAAGTTGTATCAAGGTTGCATCTAAGGTTTTCTCACCAATGCGGACTGGACATGGTCCATATCCTTTTTCTAATTCCACTTCTAACCCCATCGGTGACCGTACAAGTAATTTGTAGTTTAATGTTTTGATGGATAAGTTTATCTTCTTTCCGAATGACACAGATATAAATGAATGAGTGGCTCCTGAATCAAAGAGTACTCTTGCGGGTGCGCCATTTATATGTACGATACCTGTTATTTATTTTAACTCAGTCTACATGCTCACACAATGTAATTTCAACTTCAAAAAGTTTCAGTCATACATGTGACCACATCGGGTGATGCGGCCGCATCCTCGGATGTAACAGCATATACCCGTCCCTGATGGAACTGCTTCTTGGGCTTGGGCACTCCCTTGCCATATGTCCTGGTTGGTTGCAGTTATAACACTTTGGACTTTCAGAATTTGGCTTTGGCTGAGGTTGAGTCCCTGGAGTAGTCTTGGTTGCAGCATTAAAATTCTGAGGGCGGAAAGGCTTATATGTCTTGTTATTGCCTCCGTTATAAGAATTTCCAGCTGGCCTTTTGATACCCCGGTTCTGTGTGAAATAACTCTCCTTCTGGCTCGATTTAATGACTCGAGCTATTTGGACAGCTTCATTATAAATCTTCTTTTCCAAGCCCAGAACGTGCTCTCTGATGCTTCCTCTCAGTCCCGTGACAAACCTATGGGTTTTGGTTTCTTCTTCCTGCATACTCAGTGGTGCGAAGAAAAACAGCTCTTCATAACGCTGTTGGTATGCATCCACTGACATCTATCCCTGATATAGACTCAGAAAATCCTTCTCCATAGAATCTCTGAAGCTTCGTGGAAAATATTTCTCGAAGAAAGCTTCTTTACAACCAGCCCAAGTCAGTTGGGCGTGCTTGGTCAATAGATAGTCCCGGGTAGATTTCCACCAATGATGTGCATCGCCTTTGAGCATGAAGGTGGCATATAATACTTTTTCTTCCTCTATAATAGTCATCATGAGGAAATTTCTCTCCATCTCATCTATCCAGTGTGCTGGCCATAATGGATCAGACGGCTTGCCATTAAATTCCCTAGGCTTCATCTTCAAAAATCTCTCCACTAATCGAGAGTGATCCAATTGATTTTGGGAATATGCCCCAAACATATGGGGTGGATACTGGTAATTAACCTGAGCTGCTTCCGGAGCCTATACTGGAATCTGTGCAGCAGGTTATTGAGGTGTCTGAGGTGCTGGGTGGTTACCCACTGGTGCTGCACTGGCTTGTCCTATCTGCATAGGTGCAGCTTGAGTGGCTTGGAACATAATACCCATCGCAACTTGCATCTGAGCCTGTGCGTGTTGCATCTGTTGCAACTGCTGAGCCAGATTCATCACCACGGTTGCTAGCTCTGGTGGTGGAGGTGGCAAATTTGTAGGGTTTGCCTATTCTGGATACCCGGTGCATAATTATTTTCCTGACTGGTCTCCTCCACGGGTGGTGGTGGTGGAACTGCATTTCGATTCTGTCGGGTTACCCTACGTCCAGACATAATTTCTTTTGTGATTGGTGGTGCCTGAAAATTATCAAAATAGTTGAGAAGTCATTTATATTTCATGTAGGCACGTAATCCGATATAAAATTCCAATTCCAGCTCATTTTTAAAGAAAAATACTGTCTTTTCTATGCAGGGTCGATGGTTTGTCCGACCCTTAGTATCCGACCCTGGGAATGACCTGTTCTTCCCGAGAGCTGAGGGTCGATGTGAGGGTCGATGGGTGTCCGACCCTCAGTTCCGACCCTCAGTTTTCTATCAGATTCCTGAGAGCCGAGGGTCGATGGGAGGGTCGATTCGAGGGTCGATGGTTCTAGTCGAATTGTCCGACCCTCAGACTAAAAATCAGATTTTTAAGATCCGATTTTGGGTCATTTCTTATTATTTCCCTCCCGTTTCGACTTGTCTCTCCCCTCTGAGTTGCTACAGTACCACTCCACTGTTTTTGGTCGGTTTGAGTCCGGGTTTCGACGTCCACGTCATCCATACAGGTATGTTCTCCCATTTTTACCTGTTTTTAGGTTTTCTTTTCTAGCTTTTTGTCCATTTAACTTGTATTTTTCAAATTAAACTTTTTCCAACCGTAAAAATTCGATTTTTATTGGGGGCTTTTGTTATTGGTATCTCGAGGAACGAAAGCCCTCAAAAATTTTTGAATTTCATCGGTTGGTTATCGAGAAACTTGAATTTTGCTCGTTTTTGCCCTAATTTGTCAAAATTTTTGATTTCTTGAAATTTCTTCAAATTGGTCTTCGTGGGTTTCCATTTTCTACTGTGTGAGTGTCGTAGGATGTGTTGGAACCTAAATAAGTCCTCCCGCCCACGTGTATGGTGAAAAGTGAGGCTTTTGGGCAACTTACATCATTAAAATGTTAAATTCAGATTTTTACTCTATTAACTCCTTGTCTCCCTTTCTCTTTCTTATATGCAGATACCATGGCTCGTACCAAGATACCCCGAGTTCGTGATCCGCTTCGCTAACGCTCTAATGAAGCCGAGGCACAGTATGCCGACTATGCCCATAAGAAAGTGGAGGGTGGTCGAATGGTGAACTTGGCTGAGCTAGCCTTGTTCAACGTAGAGAGAGCATTTGGCAGGACGAAGGCAATGACGACCACACTCCACCATCGTAGGCCGTCATACAACCTAATGACAGAGTAAGAGCCCTAGTGAGCACAGAGGGAGCCGCACTAATTGAAGAATAATTGCTGCCCGTGGATACCTATGATGGATCCACCAACCCAATTGAACACTTAAATCATTTTGTGGTAGCTATGAGGCTTCATGCTAATCCAGACACGATCATGTGTAGGGAATTTCTTCTAACCTTGAAGGGAGCCGCATGAATGTGTTTCAACAACCTACCCCCGAGGTCAATAAACGGATTCCAAACGTTAAACAAGTCATTTTAGATACACTTCAAAGGAAGCCGAGTACAGAAAAAGACAAGCGCACACCTCATAAATCTAAAGCAGCAACCGAGGGAGTCCCTGCGTGCCTTCCTGGCCAGATTGAAGTTGGAAGTACTACAAGTCAAAGACATCGAGCATTTAGTTCATTTTGCCACCCTAAGAGAGGCTGTCACTGATGAAAAACTTCGATTCTCCATCACCAAGAAGGAACAAGTCAATCTCCAGGAGCTTCTAGCTGGTTGCGAGAAATTTGCTACAGCAAATGAAATTTATGAGGCCAACAAGGGCGTGCATAGTACCCCAAGCAGGAAGGGAGATGAAGCAAAGAAGGCTGTACAAACTGGTGAACATAAGCGGTCAAGGAGAGAAGAGGCTAGAGCTAGGGGGATACTAAGAAGATTTAACGATTACACCCCTTGAACCGGCCACTGGGTGCTGTGTATACATTAATTGAAAAGGATGGCTACCTTCAGAAGCCGCTAAAGATTATGACCGAGGCTCGAAGATGGAATTTGAACAAGTATTGTCGGTATCACCACGACATCTGGCACACCACTGATGAGTGTCGGTACTTACATGATGAGATCGAGGACCTCATCAGAAGGAGATATTATGGCCAATTTATTGACCACGACGTGCCCAGGGTGCCAGCAGTGGCTCCAGAGGATGCATGAGCACCATCGCAACACCCTCAGGAGAGATCCCTGTGCAAGAATGACAGAGAGAAGTAAGAAGGGTAGTTGACATGGGACATAGGAGAGATGCTCGACGAGAACCTTTGGACAATGAAAGGAGAGAAGAGGGAAAGAAAAGAAGACAGAGAGATCGATGGGTCGAAGATGCCCCAAGGTGCGACAAAAAACAAGACAGAGCACCTACTCTAGCACAAAGGGTAGTCGGCGTCATCCGAACCCAATTTGCCCTCGCATTGGATCAAGTCCCTCAGCAAGTACACGAATCAAGAGAATCATCAACACATTGGAGACTAGGGGGCGACCACTTGTGCGGATCTACCCTAAAATTTCCCACCATCTATGAGACTAGACAAGGCCGCCTCTCCCCATTTAGTGTTGGATCCCCCGAGCAGCTCATTGACTGCCCCTTTGACCTTGTCAATTCTATTGGAGTCATGCCGCTGAATTACATTCCCCCCGTAAGGGTGCTGAATCTAAAGGCCATTGGCATCGGCTCGATTATCAAAAGTCAAGTCACAAATGACCGACCTGCACTGACCACGGTGGCCACCTCAACCTTGGAGGATAGTATGAAGTTTGACTCTACGCGTGAAGGACGGAAGGCGATGACCATCACCAACAACCCCGCATCAGGCAACACATCTGCTCAGGCTCAGAAGGCCTATACAAGGAGCGTAAACTCCATTAAATGGCCGGGGAAAAGGGCGAGAACTGGGGACTTCTTAATCTTTAGCAATGAAGACCTCTACGGATTAGAAGTCCCACATAATGACACCACCGTTATCACTCTGCGCATCGAAGATGGTGACATGTATAAGATCATGGTGGACACTGGTAGCTCCGTGGACATAATATATTGGCAGGCATTCCAGCGCATGGAGATACCTCAAGATTACTTTTTGCTAGTGGATTACCTACTGATTAGCTTTTTCGGAGATTTGGTGACAGTCAAAAGCTCGATCCGGCCGCCAGTTCAAGACAGTTCTTACCCTGAGGAGTTGCGAGTCATGATGAACTTCTTGGTGGTCCAAGTGCCCTCTTCGTACAACACTTTACTCTGTCGAACCGGGCTTCATGCCCTACGATCTGTCCCATCTACATACCATTTGGTGATAAAATTTCCCACCCCTAAAGGTGCAGGAGATTGCAAGATGAATCAACTAGTCGCCCGAAAGTGTTATTTGGCCGAACTGACCGGCCTAAAAAAATCAGCTCAAGCCTTCCCAATCCAATTTTAAGATCTAAGGGATGACCCCAATCAAAGAAAAGGGCCCATGTTGAGGACCTTTTCAAGGTTCCCCTGTATGAGACAAACCCAGAAAGGACTGTGCAGATAGGCTCAACTCTTGAAGAACCATGGAAGACAGAGCTGATCACCTTCTTGCATAACAATGCAGACTTCTTCGCGTGGTCGGTATCAGATATGCTAGGCATTTCAGGGGAAGTCGCGGAACATTGCCTAGGCATAGACCCACAATACCGCCCAATGCGTTAGAAGAAAAGAGCATTTTCCCCTGGTAGGAAAAGGATCATTGATGAGGAGGTCGACAAACTACTTAAGGCCAACTTCATATGGGAAGTCACTTACCCAGAATGGAGTCATGATGGTTCCTAAGAAAGACAACAAGTGGTGAATTTGCATCGGCTTCTCAGACCTCAACAAGACATGTCCCAAGAATAGCTTCCCTCTCCCGCAAATTGATCAATTGATCAACGCCACAGCAGGACATGAGCATCTCAGCTTCATGGACGCCTACTCAGGATACAACCAGATCCAGATGCACAAGGCATATGCCAAAAAGACTGCATTTGTAATTAATTGGGGTCTATTTTGCTACAACGTTATGCCCTTTGGATTGAAAAATACTGACATACCAAAGGCTTGTGGACAAGGTTTTCAAGAAACAGATCGGTCGGAGTGTCAAAGTTTACGTGGATGACATGCTGGTCAAAAGCCTAGCTGGAAATAACCACCTAAAGGATTTAGATGAAGCATTCAGTGTACATCGATAGTACCATATGCGGTTGAATCTTGCCATGTGTGTGTTTGGCTTCACATCAGGAAAATTCCTTGGCTTCATGGTGTCCAGCCACGGGATAGAAGCCAACCCTTCCAAGATCTCGGCCATATTGGATATGCCAACCCCAACCAAGGGGAGACATGTACAGAAGCTGACAGGGAAGATTGTCGCGTTGAGCTGATTCATGTCTAGATCCATCGACAAGTGCCTTCCATTCTTTTAAAGTATGAGTGAAAATAAAATGTTCGAATGGACAGATGAATGCTATAAGGCGTTCAAGGAACTGAAAACATATCTGGCATTCCTACCCCTGCTTACCTAGCCTGAAACAGGCAACGTACTCCAGCTGTACCTAGTTGTATCTTCACGAGCAGTCAGTGCCGTCCTCATCAAGGAGGCCGATAATGCATAGAGGCCGATATACTACATAATCAAGATACTACTGAATGCCAAAACACGATATAAATTCATCGAAAAAGTCACCCTAGCTCTTAGTCATGGTGGCAAGGAAACTCTACCCTTATGTCTAGGCACACTCCATAGTTGTTCTCACAGACCAACCTTTGAAGAAGATTCTCACCAAGCCAGAAGTATCGGGACAAGTCGTCCATTGGGCCATGGAGCTGGGGGAATTCGATATCATGTATAGGCCTCAGACAACTATTAAGGTGCAGACTCTGGCAGACTTCTTGATCGAGTCATCACATTCGGAGGAACCTGAAGATGAAGAAAATTTTAATGACGTCGTTAAGGCACCCCAGCCCCCATGGGCCATGTTCTTAGAAGGAGCCTCCGACAAGGGCTGCTGTGGCACTGGCCTCCTCCTGACAAGCCCTGAGGGTTTCCAAATCTAATATGCTTTACAATTTAAGTTTCACACTTCAAACAACATGGCGGAGTATGAGGCACTCTGCTCTGGTTTGCTATTGGCCAATGCCATCTATGCTAGAAGGATCGATGCATCCAATGATTTACAGCTGGTAATTAAGCAAGTCAACGGGGAGTACAAAGCACATAAGGCCAATATGGTGGCCTACTTGGCAAAGGTAAGGGAAATGTCATTAACTTTCAACAGTTTTACCTAAGGCATGTCTCGAGGGATCAAAACACACAGGCGGATGCGCTCTCCAAACTAGCAAGGTTAGACCTATCCGATCTAAGCCATTCAGTTTACATTGAAACATTCATCAAGTCAAGTGCTGACCCAAACTAGGACAAAGTAATGGTCACTGAGGTGGAACCCTTGTAGATGGACCAAATCTGCTCTTACTTGGAAAGCGAAACCCTTCCGGATGAGAAAGCAGAAACCCGAAGAATCTTGTCGAAGTCAATGCACTACGTACTGGACTATGACATTTTGTACAACAAGGCCTTCACCTTCCTGTTTCTTAGGTGTTTGTGACCCTCCTAGGAAACCTTAGCAATAAAGGATGTACACTAGGGTATCTGCAGCTCACACCTAGGTGGTCGGGCCCTAGCACAAAATATCCTTAGGTAGGGGTACTATTGGCCTAAGATATGAGAAGAATGCTTGGACTATGTCAAGAAGTGTGAAAAATGCCAATTGTATGCCCCAGTGCCTCACCTACCAGCAGCACCTCTAAGGCCGATCTCCTCACCTATCCCATTTGCCACATGGGGTATGGATATCATGGGACCTTTCCCACCAGCACGATACCAGCAAAAATTCGTCATCATAGCGGTGGATTACTTCACAAAATGGGCTGAGGAGGAGGCAGTACCAAGCATCCCTAAGAGTACAATCTTGGAATTCTTTAAAAAATCAATCGTCTATCGCTATGGCATCCCCCGCGTGTTGATCACTGATAATGGCGCACAGTTCACCAACAAAGCCTTTGTCGAGTTCTACTCAGAAAACAACATTGACCATAGGTACGGTGCAGTCAAGCACCCCTAGACCAGTGGATTTGAACCAAGTCCACTAACAAAATCCTTGTGCAAGGAATTAAGAAATGCTTGGAAGGAGCCAAAGGACTATGGTTGGATGAGCTACTGCACATTTTATGGGCAGAGCGCACTACCACAAAGGCAGCCACGGGCAAGTCACCTTTTATGCTAGCATTCGAAACAAAGGCTGTAATCCCCCTTGAGGTTGGTGTACCATCCCATACGGTAATATACTATGAACCAACAACCAACGACGAAGGCCTAAGGACGAACCTAGATCTACTAGAAAGAGTATGGGACCAAGCACAGATTAGAATAGCAGCCCAACAATAGATGATAGCTTGACACTACAACAAACGCATCCGAGAATGGACATTCCGCATCGGTGACATGGTACTCCGTAGCACCCTTGCATCAGATCCCACCAACTAGGGCAAGCTAGCTTCCAACTGAGAAAGGCCATACAAGGTGATGCAGAAACTCCAAAGCGGGGCCTATCATCTTAAGGACATGGAAGGCAAGCCCCTACCTCGTGCCTGGAACGCAGAGCACCTCTACCGTTTCTACTAGTAGTTTCCTCAGAATTAAGTGACATACTATAGCCTGTATATCACCTTTTGCCAAAATGTAATGACTGTAGTCAATGAGAATTTTCTACATTTCCATCACTGCATCATCTCCACCATACAAAGTGACCCATTCGGCCAAAAGAGTTCCCCATGCGAACACATTTGGCCGAGGAGGGCAGAACGAGCTCCCACATTCAAAAGTGACCCATTTGGACAAAAAGTTTACTTCCAAAACACCCTTGGTCGATGAGGGTAGATTGAGCTCTACCATACAAAGTGACCCATTCGGCCAAAAGAGTTCCCCATGCGAACACATTTGGCCGAGGAGGGTAGATCGAGCTCCTACATCCAAAAGTGTCCCATTCGGCCAAAAGAATTCTCCAAGAGAACACATTTGGCCAAGGAGGATAGATCGAGCTCCCACATTCAAAAGTGACCCATTCGACCAAAAAGAGTTCCCCATGCGAATACATTTGACCAAGGAGGGTTGCACTGTCGAACAACCTCCTTGGTTTGGACACATATCTTTGTGTGAACAACTCGGGCTAGATGTACTTAACAGGAAAGATTTCATACGAACCATCAAGGAGAGAGGACTTTACACTTAGGTTTTGGAAAGTGTGAGGGCGCTTTCTTCTTAAATACATTCTTTTTTTTCCGATGAAATGACAGCTGGACTGACTTTAGGACAATTGTTAAGGATTGGTGCGCAACTTCGAAGAGGTGGAATGGAATGTCACACGTGTTTTAGCCAGGGTTTCATTCCACAAAGACAGTGAGGTTTGAACTGACTCTATTCAGAACATTGCTAGATAGACGGAAGGCTTTTGGTATATTTTACATTGTTCAAAAGAATGTTCAGAGTAGTTTTCTGGGTACAATCACTTAAACGTTTCTTTTCCCTCAATCACTCTTTCTCCTTAGGAGAAAGGATAGAGATAGGGAAAGTCCTATCTTATATACTGGTAGGCTCTATAGTTTAGTAGTGTTGTCCCAAAGGAATTCAAATTGCCTTGGCATCCCTGGTGTCATTGTAGCACCGTGGCTCGGGGACTCTCACTCGTAAAGAGTTTCCTAATTGTAGTCGCCCCAGCCCTCTTTAGGACAATGAACTCAGCCACAAGATTTTGGATCTGGGCCTTGAGCACCTCAATGGGCGCTCTTCGTGTCGCTGCCCAACCCACAACATTCTTCCACCAAGTCTTGGATAGCCTTCTAAGAGGCATCCATTCTATTCCCAAGTCATCACTGATCTCTAAGGCATTGCACTGACCTCAACTCGAGCCTCTAAGCGGGAATAGATCGAGTTCCTACATTCAAACGTGACCCATTCGACCAAAAGAGTTCCCCATATGAACACATTTGGCTGAGGAGGGTAGCACAATCTATGAAACAAGATCAGGGCAAGAAACTACTTCAGCCAACATAGCCCACTGCACAAAAATGATGGACGAGGAGGGTAGATGGCTATAAGAAACCCTGTGCGTTGAAAAACACAAGTACAACCAACTTCAACAACAATTCAATACGGAATAACTCTTAAAATCAGCAATAAGAAAGAAAGTTGTATATATATTGCCAAAGGAAATTATGAAGTAGTTCAAAAGCAGGGCCCCTTGTACAAAAACCAACCTAAGGGCACCCCGTAGCACTTCAAAAAAAATATACATCTTACAGAGAAAATATACAATGTCAAAGGCCACCATCTCCTTCATGGGCAACCCACCGCCGCTATCGAAAGCGGGGCCATCAAATGGGAAAGAACTGCCAGGGGTAATGGGAAGCCCTGTAGTGTGAGCAATATCGACCCACAGTGTGGAAGGAGACTCTTCACCACCTCGAAAAGCCGGACCACATGTAGGAGAATCCTCTACCTCAGCATCAGGAGATGGTGGAGGATCCTCTCCTTCGAACTCCTGTGCAAGCTGCCGAAGGATCTCGGGTCATCCTCTTCTGCCTCCTCCAGCGAAACCTTGACTAGCTTCAGACACTCGACGTCAGAATAATCGACCCCCGAGACCCTCTCGTCTAAATACTCCTTCAGCGATTCAGCACCCTAGGTAAAGCTAGAAAGTGAATGCTTTCCCACCAGCTCCTTGAATGCCTTGGACTTGTACAGGAGGACGGCCGAAGGCAGTGATAGACCTGGCCTTGCAGAAGGCATCCTTGTATTTGGTCACGCGAGCCCAAGAGATCTCGCTAGCAGACTTCAATTTGGCAATGGGGGCTCGAGTCTTTAGGTCCGCCTCATAAGGATTCCACCTCGGCTCGGAGCTTAATGCTCTCATTTTCCTTGGTGTTTAGTTACGCTTGAGCACCATCCCATTACTCCTCCACCAGGTGCAGCTTCTGGTCGATCTCAGCCAAGTCCTTGGCCTATTTTCTACATGCTACTTCAACATCTCCATGTACACCCCAATCTGTCAAAGAAAGGATCAAAGGTAAAGTTATTACATATGATGGTATCAAACACAATTCATACAAAAAGCAACAACAAAAAACAGCTACTCACCCACGCTTAGGGTGTCCGTGCTCAATATCAAGGATGGAGCAGGTAGTTCAGACACCAACTCCCAGTCACAAGGGAGGGTGCCTCCCTTTATCAACTCGGGCACTGGGCAGATGTCACCCATTGCTGTGTCATCCTCGATCAGAGCCCAGTCTGCGGGAAAGACATGCTTATTATAGTCTTCTTCATAGGCAAAGGTCCCTCAATGGAATCGACAGGATGTGGCTCATATCATCCTCCATCGACATGTACTCCCTCGGTTGGGATGATTGGGGAGTGGAGTGCTGTTGTAATAGCCGAGGGGTAGGATGCCGTGCTGCCCAGGTACCAGTTGACTCTGCAAGGGCAAGCATGGCCTCGGAGGTCACTATGTTGGTGCCCTTCCTTAAAAAGTCAAGAATAGGGTAATGAGGAATCAGAGGCATGGCATAGATGCGGGCCGCATTGGCAAGAGCTGAATTGGGAGATATCTTACGTGGTCTCTTCAAGGTCTTCCTTGAGGGCTCGCCCTCTACCCTCCGCCTCTCTTGAAGCCTCTGCTTTTCCTGCTCCGCCTTAAGCCTTTTTTCTTTAGCCTCATGCTCCTTGGCCTCTTCCTTCCCGTACAACTCCAGCAACTACTCCTTCGATAGCATCACTGCAGCAAGCAAAGACAAAAATCAGCCATTGGTTAGAGCTCGCATAGGAAGAGGATAATGTGAAAATACTCACAAAGCTTGTGTTCATATAAAAAGAAGGGGTTTTTTAGATCGGCAACGTAAACTGCGGTCCCCTTGGACCATTTGGCACAATGCAACAGCTAGGATTCAAAAGGCCGGAGTGACACATCGGTATTAGGAGATTCGGTGTCCAACTTCTCCCAAATGTTTCCCAATACGAATTTGTCGCTGCGAATATAGAATAATCTATTCTTCCATAACCTGATGGACGTAGGTTTCTATGCCAAAATGTTGCCATACTCAGGTTTCTTGGCAAAATGGTACCACCCTAACTTGTAGTAGTCATTGAAGGTGAACATGGACATGAACATATTCAGAGTGGGCTTCTTCCCCATCTGTCGGAAGTAAGCAATGAAGGCTATCATGTTCTTCCAAGAGTTCGGCATCAGCTGGATCGGTGCAACCTTATAGTACACAAAAATGTTGGCCACCAGTTGTGGTATAGGGACACGAAAACCAGCCTTGAACATCTCCAAGTTCACACACAACTCCTACTCCAGACTCCAACATGCCCTCTCCCCTGGCTTAGGCATCTGTATCTCAACATGGGGAGGTTTGATATCGTTCGTGATGTCTAGAGAATTTGGCCGTAGTCAAATAGCAAACCTCCTCCCATGCATCGAATTCAGGAGGAGGGTCGGCTCCTTCTTTAGCCTCGTGAATCACCACGGTTCCTAGACCATGACTGGATACACAAGTTGCCTACTCCTGCCTAGATAACATGAACGAGGACGAACCCCCTTGTGTTTTCCAAGGAAGAGACGGAGGGCTGCTCCGCAGATGGCACCGTCCTTAGTTTCACCTTAGGACCACCCTTGGAAACTCGGCCTCCAGACCCTTCCTAGGAAGATGGCGAACTGTCGCTAGACCCACTACTGGACGGCAATCACACACTGTTGGACAAGGTCGACTTTGCCAATCCAGGCCCTTCTGCATCTACTGCCTCCACGTCTATCTCCATGTCGGTATCCCCTTTGACACCTGACATCACTCAAAAGTGACAAGACGATAAAAAAAGTATCAAGCAAATAAAACTTAATGATGAAGACTGTTAATAGCTCGAGCCGAGGTCAAAAAACACGCCAAGAATATATCAATGCCGTGCCTTCTGTCCTAGCTCTTCGAACTTCAATGTGAGGAAAAACGAGACCCACCACCCATATTTATAAAACACCAAGGAGAAACCTCAAGAATAAAGAAGCACGTGTCCACATGGCACATACCGATAAGATTAGACCTTGGCAGCATTTATTACCGATGCTAAACTTTGGGTCCGTCAATTAAGTTCCGCCTTGCGGTATCCATGCATTTGACCCGACCCGCCAAACTAGAATCCAAGATAAACTCTAAATAAATGTAACATACAAGTACCATTACCCACATAAGAAAAGACGAGGGTCACGTGTAAATCCTGTGGCCCACATCGATCAATGATTTCAAGATGACTGATCTGTATTGGCCGATCCACCCACATCGGTCCCCATTCAAAAGACGAGGGTCACATGCAAATCCCGTAAACCGCATTGGTCATTGATTTCTGGCTGTGCCGCTCACATCCTCCTCGTGACCTGCATCGGTCAATGATTTCAAAATGATCGATGTGTATTGGCCACGCCGCCTATATAGGCCTGATTACATCAGTCCCCATTCAGAAGAAGAGGGTCAAGTGTAAATCCCTTGACCCATATAAGTCAATGTTTTCAAGATGACCGATGTGTATTGGCCATGCCGCCCACATCGGCCCCATCACATCTGTCCCCACTCAAAAGATGAAGGTTACGTACAAATCCCGTGACCTACATCGGTCAACATTTTTAAGATGATCGATGTGTATTGGCCTCGCCACCCACATTGACCCCATCACATCGGTCACCATTCAAAGGACGCGGGTCATGTGCAAATCCCGTGACTCAAGTCTGTCAATGTTTTTAAGATGACTGATGTGTATTGGCCCCGTCACCCACATCGGCCCCATCACATCGGTCTCCATTCAAAAGAGAGGGTCACTTGCAAATCCCGTGACCCATGTCTGTCAATATTTTCAAGATGACCGATGTGTATTGGCCGTGCCACCCACATCGGTCCCATCACATCGTTCCCCATTCAAAAGACGAGGGTCACGTACAAATCCCGTGGCCCACTTCAGTAAATGATTTCAAGATAATTGATGTGTATTGGCAGCGTCACTCACATCTGCCCTATCACATCGTTCTCCATTCAAAAGACTAGGGTCACATCTAAATCTCGTGACCTGCATCGGTCAATGATGTCACACCCCAATTCTGAACTAACCAGAATGGTGTGATGAACCATCAATAAATCAATGGTTCAACCAGGATCTCCATTAGGTAGTACCCCCCATATCAACCACACACACATTCTACAGTAATAATCAAAGATAATAAACAAATAAGCGGAAGTCATTATAAATAATGAATTGAACATCTAACCATGATAAATAATTATTTAATCCAATTATCTCCAAAACTAAAGACATAAAAGTAATTAACCCATTACATGTTCCAATAATCAAATATAATTAAACCAATAAAAAATACACTGGTTGCACTCGCATGAAGGATCATGTGTATCTTCTACAGCTTCAACATCCATGGCCGCAATGTGTTTGTACGTCGATGCATTCACATAATCTTCAACAATAGGAGCTGCATCATCAATTAAAATATTTGACGACAAAAGGATGAGCACACATCACTGCTCAGTGAGCAAACAAAACAATGCAACAAACATATGCATGCATTCAATTCATATCTTTGGTCTAGTTTTTAAGTATGCAATGTGCTATAGAAAGGATTGGCGGCTACCGCACCAGTATACACAAGTGTGTGAATCTGCCAAATGGATCAAACACCGTTGCCGTCCCACATGCACCCACCATGGAATAGAGATAGAGCAAAAGTGTCTGGATCAAACACCGCCAACACTTCCCCTGATGCCCTACCCATACCAACATGTAAGCCCCTATTAACGAGGGCTTACAAACTGGGCTCGCAACTAACCAATCCTAAATATCATCCAGTGTATCTAAGGCCTCACCCCAGTATCCCTTAATACGTCCATAAAGATAGAGCTAAGGCCCCCTGGTAGAGTCAAAGACCCCATGGTCCGAGGCCACTACCCCTAATGCCCTACGATGTAATAGTTCTACTAAGGTAATGATGATACGACGATGTCAGTGGGAAAGACTTGAGTAGAGATAAAGCTAGAGTCTGGTGACCATGTCAGAAACCACCATGCCACGTCCTTCCCCTGATGCTCTACTCGCATCAAGCACACTAACCACACACACATAACCACATGCCTATTCCTAGCATCATCATCATCATTATATTATAAATAGACATAAATAAATATGCATGGGCAGTAATAACAGGAATATTAGATGACATGTGAGATGCATATTACAAGCATACAAGCATAGAATGAATCATGGCATTGGACTCAATAAGTAAAACAACTTGTTATTAGCCAATTAGTTTAGGTCTTGTTCCCTCACCTGTTAGCAAAACTTGATCTCCTTCTAAGCCTTGTTATTCTCTTTGAATCGATTTAATAAACTAAAAGTTATATGAATTTAAGTTAAGGTTCATATGGAACATGTTACAGTAGTTGAAAATCAAAATAGAGCACTGATAGGTGTCGGTGTCTGATTGATGCTGTGGTCTCATACTATATCGACCTTACTGCCTATGATCGATACCCTACAGTTGCACCATATGCGACCATACCTGTGACCATATGGTTTCTGAATTCTTTTTGAATGCCTATGGTCGATACTTTGATCATGCTGGTCATGCTATGGTCGACCGTAGCTGCGACCTTAAGATTTTTGGTCACAAATTACAATCAATTAGAGTTCTTCTTAGGTCCACTCCTTGGCTTTTCTCTTGTGTTCATTATAAGGTTATCCTATGATCATCATTAGTAGTTTCTCATCAACCATTATCACCAAACTCACCCCTCATGGTTAGCCTTGGGATTTACTCAAGGAATCACATGGATTATAATAGTTTGACATCTCCAATCCCCCATAGAAACCTTATTCTATAGAATTTACATCTTCAGAGGTTTGGTTCATACCTTTGCCTATGCTAAAGAGCCAAAATCTTCTCAGCGAAATCTTCTCCTTAGTCTTCTCTTTTTCTCCTTCTTTTCCTTCTCTTTCTTTTTCTTTCTCTTCCTTCTCTTCCTCTAGGGTTTACTAATGTTCTAAAAGAGTGAAAAAGGTTGATGGACATCCTTTATATAGAGCAAAATTCTCCATATAGAGTTCTCCAACATTAGGAAAGAAATACCCCTTAAATTAGGAAAGTTTCAAACTCGTCTGATCCAGAGTCTCACAGTTGATGGCCTATGTTCATAGAATCCATCGACCATAGGGTTGAAAACATAGATTGTAGGGTCCTGGATTAGTGACCTTTGTTTCCTACCTTATGGTCGACCATACCTACCCAGGTATTCGACCATACGCATACTTTTGAGCATTTTAACTAGGTTCATACTTGGTTTTGTGATCCATCTTCACACGATCGGTCCACTTGGTCCAAAAATGATAGGAAGACCTAGCACGACACGGTTAGACCAAGTTAATAGAGTGCAGGTCTCACAACTCCCCCTTATATAAAATTTATCTTCGAAATTTTCACATACCATCCGAGTCGAACAGGTGAGGATATTGCTTCCGCATAGCATTTTCTTCATCCCATGTAATTTATTCCACATTTTGGCTTCTCTAAGTAACTTTAACATAATAGATGTCATGATTGCAAAGACATTGAACCTTTCGACTAGTGATTTTAAAAGGTACAACTTTGAACGTCAAGTCTTCAGTCAAATTTGGTGGATCCATTGTTAACACATGTGTTGGATCTCTAACACACTTCTTCAGTTGTGAGATATGGAATACATCATATTCACTAGACATTGATGGTGGTAGTGCTAACTGATATGATACCTTTACACATGTAGCTAGAACTTCATAAGGTCCAATACATCTGGGACACAACTTTCCCTTCTGTCCGAACCTTTTTAAACCACACATAGGAGATATTTTGTAAGACCCGTATCAAACTAACCCGGTCTTACCACCTTGAACCAGGTTTACCCATCATGGTTGAGTCAAATGGACCAAGGACGTGAAGGAGATCGTGATCCCAGGTATCAAATCGACCCAAAAACACTTAAATTAGGGAGAGGGTCGCATACCCAACAAGGGAGGGTCGGACCCCCCAAGACAGAAAGTCAGACCCTCTGTTTTACAGGGAGGGTCAAACACATTAGGAAACCTAGGGTCGATGGGATCATCGACCCTTAGTTTCCGTCGAAACTAAAATTAGGAAATTTTTATAATTTCGATTGGGATTATTTTCTAATCTCAAATGGACTTATTTTAGGATGTTTCTACTCTATTTAAAGGACGTCTCTAAGCCTCTTTCACTCTTTTTACAACCCTAATTGAATTGAGAGAAAGAGATGAGAAGGAAGAGAAGAAGAAGAGAAACAAGGTAGAGAAGAAAGCAAAACAAAAAGAGTTGCAGAGAAGGAGTGTTCTTCTCAGGTATGGATACTAATTCCATGAGTTTCTACACGCCTTAGGTTAGATAATGATGAGAGTGTGATCTCGGAGAAACCTAAACCATCAACCCATGGTTAGGTTTTCATGGAAAACCATGGGAGAATACATGAAAGTTATATAGGTGGATGATTCATGGTTCTAGACCATGGAATGCATGTTGAATGGACTGTAGGAGCAAGCCATAGGACCTCAAACACGAAGAATGGACAAAAAGGAAGAAAATTGACCAAAAACAACCGAGGGTCGCACAGAGGGTCGATGACCATCCGACCTTATGTGATCCTGAGTATCGACCCTCAGGGTTCGGGAAGTCCCTATTTGGGGAGGGTCGCACCCAGGGTCGATCATCACTCCGACCCTACCTTTGACCCTCAATTAACAGAATGGTTTTAGAAATTAGAATAAATTATAATTAAATTTTATCGACTTTGTTAGGTCTTCTAGCAATATAATAACATTATAAAGGTGATTCTAAAGCTTGGAAGAGTATCTATTAGCAAGCTAAGGTGAGGAAACGGAACTCTAAACTAATTGGTTAATAACAAACTGTTTTCTCTTTTCTTGAGTCCAATGCTATGCTTGATTCTATGCGAATATGTTTGTAATGTGCATACAAAATGTCATCCAATATTTCTATTATTTGTTCATGCATATTTACTTTATTGTTTATAACATGATGATGATGATGATGATAGGAATAGGCATGTGATTGTATGTGTATGGTTGGTGTATATGATGCGAGCGAGTATCAGGGGAGGTGTGATGAGAATGTCAATAAACGTTAACCTTTGGCGGGTTTCAGCACTTTAGCTCTATTTTTAACTCAAGTCTTGTGCATTAGCATCATCGTATCGCCATTACTTTAGCAGAACTATTATGTCGTAGAGTATCAGGGGAGGTGGTCTCGGTCCTTGTAGTCTCTGACTCTACCGGGGGGCCTTAGCTCTATCTCTATGGACATTTTGAGGGATGTTGGGGTGACGGCTTGGATACACTGTTTGGCATTAGGATTGTTTAGTTGCGAGCCCAGTTTGCATGCCCTCGCCAGTAGAGGCTTACGTGTTGGTATGGCACTATACAGGAATAAACATTAACCTTTGTTGTATAATGTTCATGATTAGGGTGGATGGGGACGACAATAAACGTTAACCTTTGGGCGGACTTCCACACCCTGTGTATAGAGGCGGGCTCAATAAACGTTAACCTTTGACCACCCAACCTCTCAATTGCGCATTGCAAACTATAAACCATACCAAAGATATGAATTGATTGCATGCATATGTACTGTTGCATTGTTTTGTTTGCTTACTGAGCCATGATGTGTGCTCACCCCTCGACGTCGAATATTTTTCGTTGATGATGCAGGTTATACCGTTGAAGATTATGTAAACGCTCCAGCGTACGGGAACGTAGCGGCGATGGAAGTTGAAGCTGAAGTGGATACACATGACTCCTCTTGCGAGTGTAACTCATGTGTATTTGATTAGATATTTTCTTAGTTTTCTTTACTTGGATTTATTATGGACATGTATTTGATATTTATTTATGTCTCAGTTGATACAAAATAATTTATTATTTAAATATTAATATCACAGTAGATTCTCAGTTCATTTTACTACAAGTCTTCTGCTATTAAATATTCACTCTGATTATGAAGGTGGATGTATGGAGTTTAGATAACATGGATATAGCCTACTTGAGATCCTGGTTGAACCGTTGGTTTGTTAGCAGTTCATCACACCATTCTGAAGTGTGCGGATTTGGGGTGTGACAACTTGGTATCAGTGCATCTCAGGCCTTGTCTGTTGAACTAGCATACATT
The DNA here is from genome assembly GCA_028583415.1 of Protea cynaroides. Lineage (NCBI taxonomy): Eukaryota > Viridiplantae > Streptophyta > Magnoliopsida > Proteales > Proteaceae > Protea > Protea cynaroides. Next base: position 86,325,812 of record CM053268.1, read on the forward strand.
CAAGACAATTGTGAACTGAGATAGGATAAAAGTAAAAACAGTAATAGTAACACACTATAAGCACAAGTGATGGTTGAGACCAAATTTAAAAAGAGAATAATGCATCTATTAAAGGGGAAACAATTCTACATACAGGAGAGAGCAACAAATGTATATACATAACTAAACTAAAGCATAGTAGAGTCCACAACCCGGACAGTTACTCTGTAGTACAAAGAAAATAAATACAATCAAGAAGCTGGAGGTGAAGGAGGAGGTGGTGCCTCGCGGTCTCTGTCATAGTCCTCGGCATAGACTCTAGTCAACTAGGCCACCTGAGTCTGGGTAGCCTGAAGACTAGCTGTGAGATCAGCCACCCGTTGATCAGTCTGGCACTGGACATCTAGAAGCTCCTCCATCCTCAGATCAGATCTGTGCTGAGCCTCTCTTATCTCATGCAACATCTCCATCATATCAGAAGGTGGGCGTGAAGGACCAGCCACATGAGAAGGACCAGTCTCAGGTGCAGGACCCGCCGCAGAGGAAGTACCAGCTCCAGCCGCATGCATGGGTGAAGGCGGTGGTATCGAGTCGACATCCATATACATGCGGTCATTGTCATCGGTAGGATCCGCATGAACTCTAGCAGCGGCAGCAGCTGCCTCAGCGTCAGCAATCTCGATGCGAGTGTGAGGGCGCACCATCTTGTTCCTCTCCTTGTCACTGACTTGGGCATCCCGGATACCCATCTTGCAGATAGCCTCCCAATCTAGAGGCGATGAGAAGGTTTTCTCCTGGATCTTCTCATCCACTAAATTAACCCCCAGGCAGGTAAGCAGAACAGTGATCATACGTCCATAGGGTAGATTACCCCTATGACTGGGCAATGTGGCACTGATCATAGTCCGCATGATGATGTAAGGAAGGCAGACGGGCTGTCTAGTGCAAATGCTGTACAGAAGATATTGGGTCAGCTGAGAAACCCTCTGGTAATGGCCACTCTGTGGAATCAGATTACGCTGGATAATCTTGCAAAAGACCCGTGGAGCAGGACGCATATAGCAAGCTCTCATCTGCCAGCGATCAGGTCGTAGTAGCTGACTATCAATCTCAGCCCTCATCTCTATGGAAACGAACTGGGGCTCTCCAGGAGCACAGTAAACCATGGGGCCATCATAGGGAATGCCCAGTAGGTCGGCCAGTTGTCGATAATCGAATGAAATGTTCACCTCCTTGACATAGCTTGTGATGCGTAGCTCGTGACCCCTATCCACATCATTGTAATCCCCCACCACCTGGAGATTACAATAAAACTGCCACACTAAATCCGGGCATGTGCAAGCGTCGTAGGTGATGACAGGGAGCCACCCCATATCACCAAAGGCCCTCTCCACGTTGAACAAGGCTAACTCAGCCAAGTTTACCATAGGACCACCCTCTACTTTCTTACGAGCGTAGTGGGAATACTGTGCCTCGGCTTAGTTGGAGCGGAAGCGAAGTGGATCACAAACTCTGGGTACCTTGGTACGAGCCATTGTATCTGCCAAATAGGAAAGAAATACAGATAATGCGTTAATAGGATAAAAATTCAAAATTTGACATTATAACAACATAAGTTGGCCAAAAGCCTCACTTGTGACCCATACACGTGGGCAGGAGGACTTACGTAGGTTCCAACATATTCTACAACACTCATACAGTAGGAAATTCTAGCTAATGAAGTCCGATTTGAGGAAATTGTGAGAAATTGAAAATTTCAACAAATTAGGGCAAAAAGAGAAAAAAATCCAAGTTTCTCGATAACCAACCGATGAAACTCAAAAATTTTTGAGGGCTTTCGTTCCTCGAGACACCAATAACAAAAGCCCCAATAAAAATCAAATTTTTACGGTTGGAAAAAGTTTAATTTGAAAAATACAAGTTAAAGGGACAAAAGCCTAGAAATGGAAGCCTAAAAACCGGTAAAAACGAGAAAGCATACCTGTATGGATGATGTGGACGACGAAACACGGATCCAAACTGACCAAAATAGCATAGTGGCACTGTAGCAACTCAGAGGTGAGAGACGAGTCGAAACAGGAGGAAAATAATAGAGAATGAACCCATAATCGGATCTTAAAGGTCTGATTTTTGGTCTGAGGGTCGGACAATTCGACCAGGATCATCGACCCTCGGATCGACCCTCCCATCGACCCTCAACTCTCGGGAGTCTGACAGAAAACTAGGGTTGGATACTAAGGGTCGGATACCCATCGACCCTCACATCGACCCTCAGCTCTTGGGAAGAACAGGTCATTCCCAGGGTCGGATACTGAGGGTCGGATACCCATCGACCCTCACATCGACCCTCAGCTCTCGGGAAGAACAGGTCATCCCCAGGGTCGGATACTGAGGGTCGGACATACCATTGACCCCCACCATCGACCCTGCATAGAAAAGACAGTATTTTTCATAAAATGAGCTGAAAATTTTGAAATTTTACATCGGTTAGCATGCCTACATGTAGTATAAATGATTGTCTCACATATTTTGATGATTTTCAGACACCACCAATCTCAGAAGAAAATATGTCTGGGCGTAGAGTAACCAGGCAGAGCCGAAATGCAGTTCCATCACCACCTATGAGGAAACTAGCCAAAAAGATATATACACCCAGGGAAATCCACAGGTTGTACCCCCACGAAATCCAGACCAGGAAAATCCTACCTACTTGCCACCTCCACCCTCGGAGTTAGCAACCGTGGTAATGAATCTAGCTCAGCAGCTGCAACAAATGCAACACGCACAAGCTCAAATGCAAGTTGCAATGGGGATTATGTTCCCGGCCGCACATGCTACACCCATGCAGACCGGACAAGCCAGTGCAGCACCTGTGGGTAACCACCCAGCACCTCAAACACCTCAACCACCAGCTGCACAAATTCCAGTACTAGGTCCGGAAGCACCTCAGGTTAATTATCAATATCCACAACCTATGTTTGGGGCATACCCCCAAAATCAGATGGATCACTCTCGACTGGTTGAGAGATTTTTGAAGATGAAGCCCAAGGAATTTAACGGTAAACCGTCTGATCCGTTATGGCTAGCACACTGGATCGACGAGATGAAAAGAAACTTTCTCATGATGACTATCACAGAAGAAGAAAAGGTGTTATATGCCACCTTCATACTGAAAGGCGATCCACATCATTGGTGGAAATCTACCAGGGCATATCTACTGACCAAGCATGCCCTAGTGACTTGGGCTATTTATAAAGAAGCGTTCTTTGAGAAGTATTTTCCCCGAAGCTTCAGAGATGCTATGGAGAAGGAGTTCCTGAGTTTATATCAGGGCCAGATGTCTGTGGATGCATATCAACAGCGTTATGAGAAGCTGTTTTTCTTTGCACCACTTAGTATGCAAGAAGAAGACACTAAGACCCGTAGGTTTGTCACGGGGCTTAGAGGAAGCATCAGAGAGCATGTTCTAGGCTTGGAAAAGAAGGTATATAACGAAGCTGTTCAAATCGCTCGAGTTATAGAATCAAGCCAGAAGGAGAGTTATTTTACACAGAACAGAGGTATAAAAAGGCCAGCCAGAAATGCTTATAACGGAGGGAACAACAAGACATTTAAACCCTTCCGTGCTCAAGGCTTTACTGCTGCATCCAAGACTACTCCAGTAGCTCAACATCCGCCAAAGCCAAATTCTGAAGGTCCAAAATGTTATAACTGCAACCAAACAGGACATATGGCAAGGGAGTGTCCTAAGCCCAAGAAGCAGTTACATCAAGGACGAGTGTATGCTGTTACAACTGGGGATGCTGCCGCATCACCCGATGTGGTCACAGATATGACTGAAACCTTTTTTTAAAATTGTAATTACATTGTATGAGCATGTAGACTAAGTAAAATAAATCACAGGTATCGTACATATAAATGGCGTACCCGCTAGAGTACTCTTGGATTCAGGAGCTACTCATTCCTTTATATCGGTGTCATTCGGAAAGAAGATGAAATTACCCATCAAAACATTGGACTACAAAATACTTGTACGGTCACCGATGGGGTTAGAAGTGGAATTAGAGAATGGTTATGGACCATGTCCAGTTCTCATTGGCGAGAAAACCTTAGATGCAGTCTTGATCCAACTGGAAATGGCAGACTTTGACGTCATCTTGGGAATGGACTGGTTAGCTCGGCATTCCGCGAACCTATTATGCGCCGAAAAGAAGCTAACATTTAAAGACAAAGAAGGAGCAGAATTTAGTTTTGCAGGAACCAAACTGCCCCGTAAACGCAAGCTCATACTCTCAGCACTAAAGGCTAAGAAGTGCCTTGAGAAGGGGGCAGTCGGGTATCTAGTATCAGTGGTCGACCTAACCAAGGAAGCACCACGAATGGAAGATATTGACGTCGTGCGGGACTATCCCGACGTATTTCCAGAGGAACTACTAGGATTACCACCCGACCGAGCCATAGAGTTTGTGATAGATCTTATACCAGGAGCCGCACCAGTATCAAAAGCACCTTATAGAATGGCTCCTACAGAACTGAAGGAATTGAAAGTGCAACTACAGGAACTGCTGGACAAGGGTTATATTCGACCCAATATATCACCATGGGGAGTACCGGTATTATTCGTAAAGAAGAAGGACGGTAGCATTCGGTTATGTATCGACTATCGGGAGTTGAATAAACTGACAATCAAGAATCGATATCCACTACCTCGGATCGATGACTTGTTCGATCAGTTGCAAGGAGCAAAAGTATTTTCTAAGATCGATCTTCGGTCAGGCTATCATCAGTTGAAGATTAAAGTGGGTGATTCCTAAGACAGCTTTCAGGACCAGATATGGATATTATGAGTTCTTGGTCATGTCTTTTGGATTAACAAATGCACCAGCAACTTTCATGGAACTTATGAACCGGGTCTTCCATGATATGTTGGATACGTCGGTTATTGTATTTATTGATGATATATTGGTATATTCCAACGACAAAGAAACCCATATCAAGAACCTAAACGCCGCCATACAACGTTTAAGGAAAGAGAAGTTATATGCCAAATTTATCAAGTGTGAGTTTTGGTTAAGTGAAGTCGCCTTCTTAGGCCATGTAGTATCCGTTGAAGGAATCAAAGTGGACCCCAGCAAGATCGAGGCTATTGTAAAGTGGGAAGCACCAAAGGGCGTTGTAGAAATTAGAAGTTTTCTGGGTCTCGCTGGTTATTATCGGAGATTTGTGGAAGACTATTCCCGGATTGTCGTACCTCTCACCATTTTGACTAAGAAAGGTGAAAAGTTTATGTGGACGGATAAATGTGAAAAGATCTTCCAAACATTGAAGACCAGATTGATATCCGCTCCGATTTTGACTATTCCCGTTCCCGGACAGCCATTTACCCTATACACTGATGCGTCAGGACTGGGATTAGGATGCGTGCTTATGCAAGGAGAACAAGTAATTGCTTATGCCTCAAGACAGTTGAAGACACATGAGAAAAATTATCCCACTCATGATTTGGAGTGAGCAGTAGTAGTACATGCTGTCAAGATATGGAGACATTACCTATACGGAGAAAAGTTCCAGATTAAGTCGGACCATAAAAGTCTTAATTATTTATTTAATCAGAAGGAGTTGAATATGAGGCAAAGAAGATGGCTGGAACTATTGAAAGACTATGATTGTGATATCCAGTATCATCCGGGGAAAGCTAATGTAGTAGCGGATGCGTTGAGCAGAAAGGCGATGATAAAATCTCAAGGGGAGATTAGTACAACTGCGCTATATGTACTACTAGAATGGTATTCAATCATGGCAATGAGCAATATGTGATAGATACAACGGATGGATCATCCAACCAGGGTTTAGTCATTGATTTTCAAATATGTTCGCGGCATTGAAAATTATACCGGATATAATGGATGAAGTGAAGACAGCTATCAAATCAGATCCTTATCTGAGAACAGTACAAGAAGATATCGAGAAAGGTAGGACTAACCCTGAGTTCACCTTGGTTGAAGAAAAGGTATTGAAAAACAAAGGAAGCATATGTGTACCTGAAACAGAGCAGTATGCAGATACTCGACGCAGAGATCTTGAGTTCGCTGTAGGTGATAAAGTATTTTTGAAGGTATCGCCTATGCGAGGATTGAAAAGGTTCGGACAGAAAAGGAAACTAAGACCAAGATATGTCGGGCCGTATGAGATTTTAGCTAAGCGTGGGAAAGTGGCTTATCAGTTAGCACTACCGCCATCTATGTCAAGTGTGCATGACATATTTCATATTTCCCTATTGAAGAAGTATGTCAAGGATCCAATGCACGTTTTAACAGTAGATTTACAAGAATTGACTGATGATTTGACATTTGAAGTAACACCAACTGAAATCACCAGCCGAAAGGTTCAACGACTACGGAATCGAGATATCTATTATGTTATGGTCACCTGAAAAAATAGAGACATGGAAGAAATTACATGGGAAGAAGAAAATGCTATGCGAAAGCAATACCCTCACTTATTTGATTCAGAAGGTACGTACAATTTTGAGGACGAAATTTTTATAAGTAGGGGGAGTTGTAAGACCCGTATCAAACTAACCCAGTCTTACCACCTTGAACCAGGTTTACCCATCATGGTTGAGTCAAATGGACCAAGGGCGTGAAGGAGATCGTGATCCCAGGTATCAAATCGACCCAAAAACACTTAAATTAGGGGGAGGGTCGCATACCCAGCAAGGGAGGTTCGGACCCCCCAAGACAGAAAGTAAGACCCTCTGTTTTACAGGGCGGGTCGGACACATTAGGAAACCTAGGGTCGACGGGATCATCGACCCTCCCATCGACCCTCAGTTGCCGCCGAAACTAAAATTAGGAAATTTTTTCATAATTTCGATTGGGATTCTTTCCTAATCTCAAAGGGACTTATTTTAGGATGTTTATACTCTATTTAAAGGACGTCCCTAAGCCTCTTTCACTCTTTTTACAACCCTAGTTGAATTGAGAGAAAGAGAAGAGAAGGAAGAAAAGAAGAAGAGAAACAAAGTAGAGAAGGAAGCAAAAGAGTTGTAGAGAAGGAGTGTTCTTTTCAGGTATGGATACTAATTCCATGAGTTTCTATAGGCCTTAGGTTAGATAATGATGAGAGTGTGATCTCAGAGAAACCCAAACCATCAACCCATGGTTAGGTTTTCATGGAAAACCGTAGGAGAATACATGAAAGTTATATAGGTGGATGATTCATGGTTCTAGACCATGGAATGCATGTTGAATGGACTGTAGGAGCAAGCCATAGGACCCCAAACACGAAGAATGGACAAAAAGGAGGAAAATTGACCAAAAACCACCGAGGGTCGCACAGAGGGTCAATGACCATCCGACCCTATGTGATCCTGAGTATCGACCCTCAGGGTTCGGGAAGTCCAGATTTGGAGAGGGTCGCACCCAGGGTCGATCATGACTCCGACCCTACCTCCGACCCTCAGTTAACAGAATGGTTTTAAAAATTAGAATAAATTCTAATTAAATTTTATTGACTTTGTTAGGTCTTCTAGCAATATAATAACATTATAAAGGTGATTCTAAAGCTTGGAAGAGTATCTATTAGCAAGCTAAGGTGAGGAAACGAAACTCTAAACTAATTGGTTAATAACAAACTATTTTTTCTTTTCTTGAGTCCAATGCTATGCTTGATTCTATGCGAATATGTTTGTAATGTGCATACAACATGTCATCCAATATTTCTATTATTTGTTCATGCATATTTACTTTATTGTTTATAACATGATGATGATGATGATGATAGGAATAGGCATGTGATTGTATGTGTGTGGTTGGTGTATATGATGCGAGCGAGTATCAGGGGAGGTGTGATGAGAACGTCAATAAACATTAACCTTTGGTAGATTTCAGCACTTTAGCTCTTTCTCTAACTCAAGTCTTGTGCATTAGTATCATCGTATCGCCATTACTTTAGCAGAACTATTATGTCGTAGAGTATCAGGGGAGGTGGTCTCGGTCCTTGTAGTCTCTGACTCTACCGGGGGGCCTTAGCTCTATCTCTATGGACATTCTGAGGGATGCTGGGGTAAGGCCTTGGATACACTGTTTGGCATTAAGATTGGTTAGTTGCGAGTCCAGTTTGCAAGCCCTCGCCAGTAGGGGCTTACGTGTTGGTATGGCACTATGCAGCAATAAACGTTAACCTTTGTTGTATAATGTTCATGATTAGGGTGGATGGGGACGACAATAAATGTTAACCTTTGGGCGGACTTCCACACCCTGTGTTTAGAGGCGGGGTCAATAAACGTTAACCTTTGACTACCCAACCTTTCTATTGTGCATTGCAAACTATAAACCAGACCAAAGATATGAATTGATTGCATGCATATGTACTGTTGCATTGTTTTGTTTGCTCACTTAGTCATGATGTGTGCTCACCCCTCGAAGTCGAATATTTTTAGTTAATGATGCAGGTTATACCGTTGAAGATTATGTAAGCGCTCCAACGTACGTAAATGTAGCGGCGATGGAAGTTGAAGCTGAAGTGGATACACATGACTCCTCTTGCGAGTGCAACTCATGTGTATTTGATTAGATATTTTCTTAGTTTTCTTTACTTGGATTTATTATGGACATGTATTTGATATTTATTTATGTCTCAGTTGATACATAATAATTTGTTATTTAAATATTAATATCACAGTAGATTCTCAGTTCATTTTACTACAAGACTTCCGCTATTATATATTCACTCTGATTATGAAGGTGGATGTATGGAGTTTAGATAACACGGATATAGCCTACTTGAGATCCTGGTTGAACCGTTGATTTGTTAGCGGTTCATCACACCATTCTGAAGTGTGCGGAATTGGGGTGTGACATATTTTTAGAAATACCTTATCACCTATGGTAAAATCAAGATCTCTTCGTCAATTGTTCGCATATTGCTTCTGACAGTTCTGAGCTATTCGGACCTTTCCATGATAATGTCGACCACTTGACATGTCTCTTCAATAAACTCTGGTCCAACAATACTACGGTCCCCAACTTCGTTCCAAAACAAAGGAGTTCGACACTTTTTACCTTACAGTGCTTCATAGTGCCACATCTGTATTGTAGCTTGATAGCTGTTGTTGTAAGCGAACTTGACCAATGGTAACTTCTCATCCCATAATCCCTTAAAATCAATTACACAAGCTCAGAGCTTGTCTTTTAAAATTTGAATTGCGCTTCGACTCTCCGTCTGTCTAAGGATGGAATGCGGTACTAAACTTCAATGTTGTACCCATAGCCTTCTGTAATCCTTTCCAAAACATTGAGGTAAAGCGTGGGTCTCTATCAGACACAATGCTTTCAGGTACATGATGTAATCTAACAATATTATCCACATACAGCTTAGCTAACCTCTCTAGTGTATACTGAGGTTGTATAGCTATGAAATGTGTTGTCTTAGTTAAACGATCTATGATCACCTAGATTGTGTCAAGTACTCTGGAAGTCAAACGTAACCCGGTAACGAAGTCCATAGTGATACAGTCCCATTTCCATATTGGTTCTGGTAGTGGTTGTAACAAGCCTGTAGGCCTTTACCTTTCAGCCTTTACTTGCTGGCAATTTAGGTACTACGACACAAAGGTAGCTACATTTGCTTTCATTCCCCTCCACCAGTATAGTTTCTTCAGATCATGATACATTTTGGTACTCTCGGGATGTACCGAATAAGCGGTGGTATGGGCTTCCTTCATTAGTCTGTGTCTAATATTTGAGTCTCCATTTCCAGAAACACATACTCTCCCTTTGTATCTTAATACTTCCTTAGAATCCAAAGTGAAGTCAGGGTTGGTCCTACCTTGTTCAAGGTGTTCTTTTACTGTTCTCAAATAGTGGTATAATTGAATAACTGTTTTCACTTTCTCTATTAGAACATGTATAATATTCAATGTAGCAAACATGTTTGAGAATTGATGAATAAACCCCCAGTTGGTTGGTCCATCCGAAGTATCAATTATGAACAGCTCATTGCCGCTATTGGATACTTTTTCGGCATCACACATTACAGCATTGTTATTAGCTTCTTCTTGACATCTTGTCATTGCTTTTGTACTTAGTGCATCAGTAGCTACATTAGTCTTCCCTGGATGATACTGGATATCAGAATCATAATCCTTAAGCAATTCTAGTCATCTCTTTTGTCTCATGTTCAACTCCTTCTGATTGAAAAGATGAGTAAGACTCTTACGATCTGATTTAATCTAAAATTTACAAATAATGTTTTCATATCTTGACAGCATGTACTACTGCTACTAGTTCCAAGTCATGAGTTGGATAATTTTTCTCATGTGTCTTTAATTTTCTGGAAGCGTACGCAATTACTTGCTCTCCTTGCATGAACACACATCCTAAACCTAATGCAGACGCATCAGTGTACAAGATAAATGGTTCTCCTGAAATCAGAATAGTCAAGATGGGAGTTGATATTAGTTTTGTCATCAATGTTTCAAAACAATCTTCACATTTATCGGTCCAAACAAACTTCTCCTTTCTTAGTCAGACTGGTGAGTGGTACAACGATTCTAGAGTAATCTTCCACGAATCTTCGATAATAACCAGCTAAACCTAAGAAACTTCTTATTTCGGCAACTTTCTTAGGTGCTTCCCATTTTACAATGGCTTCAATCTTACTGGGATCCACATTGATTCCTTCAGCGGATACAACATGGCCTAAGAAAGCAACTTCATTTAGCTAGAATTCACACTTTGTAAATTTAGCGTAAAGCTTCTCTTTTTTTAGTCGCTGCAGAGCGGCTCTTGGATTTATGATATGAGTTTCTTTGTCCTTAAAGTAGACTAGTATGTCATCAATGAATACAATGACTAATGTATCCAATATATCGTGGAATACTAGATTCATAAGTTCCATAAAAGTTGTCGGTGCGTTAGTCAATCCAAAAGACATAACTAAAAATTCATAATGTCCATATCTAGTTCTGAAGGCTATCTTCGGGATATCACCTTCCTTAATCTTCAATTGATGGTATCTTGACCAGAGATCAATTTTGGAGAACACTTTGGCACCTTGTAACTGGTCGAATAAGTCATCGATCCAAGGCAACGGATACTTGTTCTTGATCTTGAGCTTGTTTAATTCCCGATAATCTATACAAAGTCGAACGCTACCGTCCTTTTTCTTCACGAAAAGCTCTGGCGCTCTCCATGGTGATATACTGGGTCGAATATAACCCTTGTCTAGTAATTCTTGTAATTATACCTTCAATCCTTCAGTTCAGTTGGAGCCATTCGATAGGGTGCCTTAGATACTGGTGCGGCTCTAGGTATAATGTTTATAACAAACTCTGTCGCTCGATCAGGTGGCAATCCTGGTAATTCCTCAGGAAATACATCTAAAAATTCACGAATAATTTCAATATCCTCCATTCATGGTGCTTCCTTGGTGAGGTCGACCACGGATACTAAGTACCTAACTCTTCCTTTCTCGAGGCATCTTTTAGTTTTTAATGTCGAAACAATGAGTTTTTTTTTGCGGGGAAGTTTAGTTCCCATAAAACTAAACTCTGCCTCTTCCTTATCTTTAAATGATATCTTATTTTTAGCACAAATCAAACTCACAGAATGCTGGGAAAACTAGTCCATCCTTAGTATAATGTCAAAGTCTGCCATCTCAAGTTGGATTAAGGTTGCATCCATAGTCTTCTCACCGATAATAACTGGACATGGTCCATAACCTTGGTCTAGTTCTACTTCTAATCCCATAGGTGATCGTACAAGCAGTTTGCAGTCTAAAGACCTAAGGGGTAGACTTAACTTCTTTCCAAACGGCACAGATATAAAAAAATGAGTAGCCCCAGAGTCAAAGAGTACTCTGGCGGGTATGCCATTAATAGGTATGATACTTGTGATTTGATTTAATTTAGTCTACATGCTCACACAAGGTATTTCAAAACAAAAGGTTGAATCATCCTTGTGACCACATTGACCACATTAGGCGATGCGACAGCATCCTGAGAAGTAATTGCATAAATTTTTCCTTGTTGTAGCTGCTTCCTAGGCTTAGGACAATCTCTTGAATAATGTCCTACTAGATTGCAGTTGAAGCATTTGACTCCAGCATTGTTTTGCTTCTATTGAGATTGGGCTGTTGGGGTAGTCTTCGTTGCAGCATTAAAGCCTTTAGTATGAAAGGGTTTGAATGTTCTTGAGTTCCCTCCGTTGAACTTATTCTCATTCGGCCTCTTTATAACCCTGTTTTGAGAAAAATAACTCTCCATCTGGCTCGATTTCAGTACTCGGGCAATTTGTACCGCTTCATTATAAATCATCTTTTCTAGTCCTAGTACATGCTCACGGATGCTTCCCCTAAGTCCCATGATGAACCTTCGGGTTTTGGTATTTTCCTCCTGCATGCTAGAGGGAGCAAAGAAAAATTGCTCTTCATAACGTTGCTGATAAGCGTCTACAGACATGTGTCCTTGATATAGACTCAGAAATTCTTTTTTCATATGGTTTCTAAAAGTCTTCGAAAAATACTTCTCAAAGAAAACTTCCTTGTAAATAGCCCAGCTCAGTTGGGTGTGCTTTGTCAATAGATAACTTTGAGTAGATTTTCACCAATGGTGTGCATCACCTTTCAGCATAAAAGTGGCACATAACACCTTATCCTCTTCATTTACAGTCATCATCGTAAAATTTCTTTCCATCTCGTCGATCCAGTGAGCTGGCCACAGAAGATTTGACGACAAGCCGTTGAATTCCTTGGGCTTCATCTTCAGAAAATGTTCGATCAATCTAGAGTGATCAAGTTGATATTGAGCATATGCTTCATACGTAGGCGGTTGGTACTGATAGTTACCCTAGTTATATCCGCCTGGCGGTGCCTCAGTATTCTGTACTTGAGCTTGTAACACTGGCGTTTGAGGTGTTTGGGGTGCCGTGTTGCTACCACCAGGTACGGTATTAGCTTGCCCTACAGGTAGAGGTGTTGCGTTTGCAACTGGGGAAGCAATCCCCATAGTAGCTTGCATGTTGGCTTGCATTTATTATATCTGTTGCGCTTTCTGTGCAAATTCATCACCACAGTAGCCAAATCCATAGGTGGTGCAGGTAAGTTGGTTGGGTTGGCTTGGGGGTGAACATCCTGAGGCACAGTACCTTGATTCCCAACATTCCTTCTTGACCTTTGCTAACCTTCGTTGTCATTGGCCTCCATAGGTGGTGGAGGTGGGTTTGCATTTTGTCTTCTTTGGCTAACTCTATGCCCAGCCATTTAAGTTCCTAGATAAATGGTACATGGAAAGGCTCCTCCATCACCACAGTATTCTACTGGAGCTAGTCCTTCTTGGACTTATCACTTGGTTGGTCCTTTACATCCACCATCAGATGACATGATGACATTACTGTGTGAGATTTGAGACACCCAGCTAGTTACTGATCGATGGGTAGCAGATCTGGCAGCTAATCTTTGAGAGACCCAGACTCAGGTAGCCTGGCTTCCAAGAGTGTATGCTGAAGATTATGATAGAGACCGTGAGGCACCTCCTCCTCCAGCACCCCTAGCTCCATGAGTGCTCCATTATCTTCTTTCCTTTTTATTCTATAGGATAACTGTCCAGATTATGGATCGTAGTCTGATTCGGATGTACATTTGTGTTATTCACTTTTGATATATATATAATTTATTTCTCATTTACTTCTATGCATTATTCTCTTTCTTAGTTTATGTCTCAAACAACACAAGTGCTTATAGTGTGTTCTTATTACATTTTTTTTCTAATTCTTTTATTTTAACCTAACTCAGTTCATAACCCATGTGGAAGTAATTAGGTCAATGGATAAACCTGAGAGAGCTCTAATACCAAGTTGTCACACCCCAATTATAAACTAATCAGAACGGTGTGTTAAACAGTCAATAAATGAACGGTTCAACCAGGGTCTTCGTTAGGTAGTATCCACCATATCAACCACACACACATTCCACAGTAATAATCAGAGATAATAAACAAATAAGCATCTAACCATGATAAATAATTATTTAATCCAATTATCCCCAAAACTCAAGACATAAAATTAATTAACCCATTACGTGTTCCAATAATCAAATATAACAAAACTAATAAAAAATGCACTGGTCGCACTCGCACGAAAGATCATTACGTATCTTTTACAGTTTCAACATCTATGGCCACAATGTATTCGTACATCGACACATTCACATAATCATCAATAGTAGGACCTGCATCATCAACTAAAATATTCCACGTTAAAAGGGTGACCACACATCATGGCTCAGTGAGCAAACAAAACAATGCAACAAACATATACATGCATTCAATTCATATCTTTGGTTTAGTTTTTAAGTCTGCAATGTGCTACAGAAAGGATTGGAGGCCACCGCACCTCTATATACTAGTGTGTGAATCCACCCAATGGATCAAACACCATTGCCGTCCCACATGCACCCACCATGGAATAGAGATAGATCTAAAGTGTCCGGATCAAACACCGCCAACACTTCCCCTGATGCCTAACCCATACCAACATGTAAGCCCCTATTGGCGAGGGCTTGCAAACTAGGATCGCATCTAACCAATCCTAAATGTCATCCAGTGTATCCAAGGCCTCACCCCAGCATCCCTTAATATGTCCAAAGGGATAGAGCTAAGGCCCCCTGCAGAGTCAGAGACCACACGGTCCGAGACCACCTCCCATAATGCCCTACAACATAATAGTTTTGCTAAGGTAATGATGATATGACAAAGTCAGTGGGCAAGACTTGAGTAGAGATAGGGCTAGAGTCTAGTGACTAGGTCAGAGACCACCATGCCACATCATCCCCTTGATGCTCTACTCGCATCAAGCACACTAACCACACACATAATCACATGCCTATTCCTAGCATCATCATCATCATAATATTATATGTAAACATAAATAAAAATCCATGGGCAGTAATAACAGAAATATTGGATGACATGTGAGATGCATATTACAAGTATACAAGCATATAATGAATCATGGAATTGGACTCTAAGTAAAACAGCTTGTTATTAACCAATTAGTTTAGGTCTTGTTCCCTCACTTTTAGCAAAACTCGATCTCCTTCTAAGCCTTGTTATTCTCTTTGAATCGATTTAATAAACTAAAAGTTATAGGAATTTAAGTCAGGGTTCATATGTAACATGTTACAGTAGTCGAAAATCAAAACAGAGCACTGATAGGTGTCTGATTGGTCCTATGGTCTCATATTGTGTCGACCTTACTGCCTACGGTCGATACCCTACGGTCGCACCATATGCGACAGTACTTGCGTTCATATGGTTTCTAAATTCTTCCCGAATGCCTATGGTCGATACTTTTATCATGCTGGTCATGCTATGGTCAATCGTAGCTGCGACCTTAAGATTTATGGTCACAAACTATATTCAATTCGAGTTCTTATTGGGTCAACCCCTTGGCTTTTCTCTTGGGTTCATTCTAAGGTTATCTTATGGTCATCATTAGTAGTTTCTCATCAACCATTATCACCAAACTCACCCCTCATGGTTAGTCTTGGGATTTACTCAAGGAATCACATGGATCATAATAGTTTGACATCTCCAATCCCCCATAGAAGCCTTATTCCAAAGAATTTACTTCTTCAGAGATTAGGTTCATACATTTTCCTACGGTAGAGAGCTAAAATCTTTTCAGCAAAACCTTCTCCTTAGTCTTCCTTCTCCTCCTTCTTTTCCTTCTCTTTCCCTCTCCTTCTCTTCCTTCTCTTCCTCTAGGGTTTACTACTGTTCTAAAAGAGTGAAAAAGATTGAGAGACATCCTTTATATAGAGAAAAATTCTCTATATAGAGTACTCTGACATTAGGAATGAAATTCCCCATGAATTAGAAAAGTTTCCAACTCAGAGTCTGATCTAGAGTCTCACGGTCGATGGCCTATGGTCTTAGAATCCATCGACCATAGGGTTGAAAACATCGACCGTAGGGTTCAGGATCAGTGACCTTTGTTTCCTACCTTATGGTCTGTCACACCCCAATTCTAAACTGACCAGTGGTGGGATGAACCATCATGAGAACCAATCGCTCAAATCAAGATCTCGTATAGGCTATGCTAACCATGTTAAACCAAAACACATTTCACAATAATAATCAAAGTCAATAAATGAATAGTAGAAGTCTTATTAATAATGAACTGAGAGTCTACAATGATAATTAAATATTTAATAAGTTATCTTCAAGTAACCAAAACATAATTAATACTGATTACGAGTAACACAATATGAAAGTTAACCACTAAGCATAAACATAGTTGAAACACTAGCATGACAAGCCATATTCGTCCTACACAGCTTGCACATCCTTAGCTGTTGTATGTCCACACATTGGCATATTGATATAATCTTTAACCGTAACACCTGCAACATCAAAAACTAAAAAGAATTACACGTGCGAGGGTCAGCTCTCCAACTTGAGATCAGTGAGTGAACAAAACAATGCAACAAACATATGCATACATTCAATTCATATCTTTGGTCTGGTTTATAAGTTTGCAATGTGCTATAGAAAGGTTTGGTGGCCCCGCACCCCTATACACAAGTATGTAAATCTTCCCAATGGATCAAACACCATTTTCGTCCCATATGCACCCATCATGGAATAGAGATAGAGCAAAAGTGTCCAGATCAAACACCGCCAACACTTCCCCTGATACCCTATCCATACCAATATGTAAGCCC
This sequence comes from Protea cynaroides, assembly GCA_028583415.1. Taxonomy (NCBI): domain Eukaryota; kingdom Viridiplantae; phylum Streptophyta; class Magnoliopsida; order Proteales; family Proteaceae; genus Protea; species Protea cynaroides. Next base: position 86,342,516 of record CM053268.1, read on the forward strand.
CTATTAGCGAGGGCTTACAAACTGGGCTCGCAACTAACCAATCATAATGCCAAATAGTGTATCCAAGGTCTCACCCCAACATCCCTCAATATGTCCATAGAGATAGAACTAAGGCCCCTCGGCAGAGTTAGAGACCACACGATCTGAGACCACCTCCCTGATGCCTTATGACGTAATAGTTCTGCTAAGGTAATGGAGATATGATGATGTTAGTGGGCATAACTTGAGTAAAGATAGAGCTAGACTCTGGTGACGAGGTCAAAGACCCCATGCCACGTCCTCCCCTGATGCTCCACTCGCATCCAACATACCAACCACACACATACAATCACATGCCTATTTCCTAGCATCATCATCATCATCATGTTATAAATAAATAGAATTAAATATGCATGAGCAATAGTAAGAGGAATATTGGATGACATGTGAGATGCACATTACAAGCATACTAACATAGAATCAATCATGGCATTGGACTCAATAAAAGAAACAGTTTGTTATTTTCCAATTAGTTTAGGTCTTGTCCCCTCACCTTTGATCGATGTTTGTTCCTCTCCTTGTTCCTCTCCCAAGCTTTGGAAGTCACTTTGAATCTATTAGGAACCTAAATAATTAATGTATGTAAGTTATGGTTCAAGTTTACCAAGTTACAGTTCTCAAACCTTGTTTGGTTATAAAATATGCTTGTTGTTTTCCTACGGTCGTTGCTATGGTCGATCCTATGGTCATAGTATATGCCACCATAGGACATACAATTGATACCTTATGGTCGCATTACATGCGAACGTACTTGCAACCTTATGTTTCCTGAATTCTTTTTGAATGGTTGTGGTCGACTCTTTTCTCATCCTATGGTCGACCATAGCTGCAACCATACGTAGTCAAGTTAATTTTTCACTTCTCATATGAATTTCTCCTCATGGATCATCAATGGGATTCATCCTAAAATCATTCATTGGCCTTTGATCACAGTTTATCCTTAACAATTATCCTTAACCTATTATCTGATGGTTTTGCTTAGAAATTCCATAACCAAAATCATTACATTAGATTCAACACATCAATTTAATGGCAAGGAACCTATCCTATCTGATCTATCCTACAGAGTTAAGTCCATACCTTAAGATTATTGTAGAGAGATAGAACTCTTCTCTGCAAAACCTTCCTCTCAGCCTTCTTTTCCAAATCTCCTTCTCCTTCTCTTCCTCTCTCTCTTTATCTCTTAGGTTTAGAGTTTCAATATGGGTTCTAATAGAGTGAGAGAGGCTATGGAATGTCCCTTACATAGAGGAAAAACCTCCATATAGAGTCACACTTTAATTAAAAAAGAGTACTCCTTAAATTAGGAAAGTTTCCTAAACACAGAGTCGGTTCTGGGATCTCACGATCGATGGCTGTGGTCGCAGAACCTGTCGACCGTAGGTTGAAATCATCGACCGTAGGGTTGAAATCATCGATCGTAGGGTCTTGGATCCGAGATCTTCATTCTTACTGTATGGTCGACCATATCTACCCAGGTATCCGACCATATGCTTGTAGTTTTGGGTGTTGAGTCGATTTTTATACCTGGTTTTTGATCCAGCTTCACTCGATTGGTCCACTTGGTCCAGTTATGATGGAAAGACCTGACACGAAACGGTTAGACCAAGTTAGTGGAGTGTGGGTCTTACAACTCCACCACCCTTAATAGAAATTTCATCATCAAAATTTACACGTACGGATCTCACAACTCCCCCACCCTCAAAAGAAATTTCATTTTCAAAATTTAAATGTACCTTCCGAGTTGAATAGGTGGTAATACAATTTTCGCATTGCATCTTCCTCTTCCCATGTAATATTCTCCACGTCATGTCTTCGCCAGGTTACCTTCATATAATAATTATCCCAGCTTCGGAGATGTTTTACCTTCCAACCAATGAACTAGGTTGGTACCACTTCAATAGTTAAATCTTCTATCTAATCCAGTGGATCCGTGGTCAATACCTTTGATATGGATCTCCAACGTACTTCTTCAATAGAGACACACAAAATATGTCATGCACACTAGACATGGACAGCGGTAACGCTAGTTGATATGCAACTTTTCTACGTCTCTCTAAAATTATTATGAGGTCCAAAACATATATAGGATACAACTTTCCCTTCTTGGCGAATCGAACCATACATAAGTGATATCTTCAAGAATACTTTGTCACTTATGAAAAACTCGAGGTCTTGGTGTCTCTTCTGACAAACTTGAGCTATCTTCACCCTTTTCTTTGATCTTGTCTGCTACTCGATAGGTTTCTTCAACAGACTCAGGTCTTATAATCCTTATTCTCTGACTTCGTTCCAAAACAAAGGAATTTAACATTTCTACCGTACCATGCTTCATAGTTGACATCTACATGGTAGCTTGGTAGCAAATTCAATCTGCGGTAACTTCTCAACTCAAGCTCCTTGAAATCAATTTCACAAGCTCGAGGCATATCTCTTAGGATCTGTATAGTCCACTTTTACTGTCCGTCGGTTTAAGGTAAAATACAGTACTAAACTTCAACTTCGTTCCCATTATTTTCTGTAGATACTCCCAAAACATCAAGATAAAGCATAAGCCTCTGACCGACACTATGCTCTCAGACATACCATTTAATCTGGTAATATTATCCACTTATAGCTTATCTAGCCATTGCAAAGCACATGGAGGTCGTATAGCAATGAAACGAGCCGTCATTATAAAGTGATCAATAATCACCCAAACTACGTCAACCGATTTGGGAGTCAGTAGTAAATCAATGACATAGTCTATTGTAATGCAGTTCTACTTTTAATCTAGCTCCGGTAGTGGTTGTAGTAAGCCTGCTTGTCTTTGCCTTTCAGCCTTTACTTGTTGACAATTCAGTTACTAAAACATGCATCTAGCCACAACTACTTCCATTCCCTTCCACCAAAATAATCTCTTCATGTTTTGGTATATTTTGTACTTCTAGGATGTACCCAATACTGAATAGAATGGGCTTTTAGCATTATCTTGTATCTATGATCAGTTTTTTTTACTTTCAGGTATGCATAATCATCCTTTGTATCTCAGGACATTTTTTGCATCCGAAGTAAGTCAGGGTTAGGTTTTTCTTTCTCTAAATCATCTTGCACCATTCTTATGTACAGATCTAAAAAAATTGCTACTTTTACTTCATCCATCAATTTAGAGATGATCTTTAATGCCACAAGCGCAGCCGATGAACTATTGCTCCATAAGTTCTCACTCAATTGGATCATCACGAGTTTCTATTATATGTTACTCTTCTTCCAAATCCGAATCTGTTGCTACGGAACACAAGGCAGCTATTGTACTAAGTCCTCCTTTTGACTTTATTATTCCTTGTTTCTCAAAACCTCAGCTACCATATTAGCCTTGCGCGGGTGACATTGAATATCGCAGTCTTAGTCCTCTAGGAGTTCCAACCATATCCTCATGTTTAACTCTTTTTGAGTGAAGAGCTAAGTAAAATTCTTGTAATCAGATTTAATATGAAATCCTTCTCTGTATAGATAATGTCTTCAAGTTTCGATTGCATGATTCACCACCACTAACTCCATGTCATGGGTCGGATAATTCTTTTCATGCTCCTTCATTTGTCTTGATGCATAGATAATCACTTGTTCTCCTTGTATCAACACACATCCCAGACCCAATCCAAAAGCATCAGTATGTAGGGTAAAAGGTTTCCCTGGTGCCAGAACCATCATGATAGGAGCTGATATCACCCTTGCTTTTAGAGTCTGGAAACATTCTTCACAGTTGCCAGTCCAAATAAATTCCTCTCCCTTCCTGGTTAGCCTGGTAAGAGGTATTACGATTCTAGAGTAGTCCTCCACAAACTATCGATAATAACCAGCTAATCCCAAGCACTTTTGATCTCTGCAATGTTCTTAAGCGCTTCTCACCTTATGATTGCTTTTATCTTACTAGGGTCCACCTTTATTCCTTATGATGATACTACTTGACCTAAGAATGCAATCTCGTTTAACCAGAACTCACACTTCGTGAACTTGGCATAAGACTTCTCCCTTCTCAGCCATTGCAAGGCTGCTCTAAGGTTTGTTACAAGACTTTCTTCGTCTTTGGAATAAACCAATATATAGTCTATGAAAACTATGATCGACGTGTCCAACATGTCATGAAACACCCTGTTCATCAGCTCCAAAAAAGATGTATGGACATTGGTCAAACCAAAAGACATAACCAGGAACTCATAATGTTTGTACCTGGTTCCAAAAGCTATCTTCGGAATATTATTGTCTAAATTCTTCAGTTGATGATATCTTGACCGAATATCAATCTTAGAAAATACATTTGCTCCATGTAGCTGATTAAACAAGTCATCGATCTGAGGTAGTGGATATCAATTCTTGATCGTGAACTTGTTCAATTCCCAGTAGTCTATACATAGTTTATCATTACTGCCCTTCTTCTTCACGAATAGCATTGGAACTCCTCGTTATGAAATACTTAACCAAATAAAACCTTTGTCTAATAACTCTTGTAATTGAGTCTTCAGTTCCTTCAACTCTGTAAGAGCTATTCCATAGGGTGCCGTCCCTGGTAACAAGTTGATAACGAACTTGGTTGTACGATCAGATGGTAACCCAAGTAAGTCTCCTGGAAACACATTGGGAAATTTATGCATCACATCAATATCTTCCATCTATGGTGCTTCTTTGATAACGTCCATCACAGATACCATATATCCAACTCCTTTTTTTTTCAAGGAATCTCTTCGCATTTAATGCAAAGAGGATAACCTAATACTTCCTAGGCAATTATGTGCCGTCTTTGTTCTTAAATGACAACCTCTTCTATGCACATAACAACTTTGTAGAGTGTTGAGACAACCAGTCTATTCCCAAGATGACGTCGAAGTCTACCATCTCAAGTAGAACTAGGTTACATCTCATTTATGTCCATCCATATGAATCAAACATTGTTCATAACACTCACCTATGCAACATTTAGTCCAAAAGGGCATGAACTAGAAAAATCTGGTTTAATGTTCTTAAGAGCTTGTCTAGTTCCTTCATCTCTTATGATTTTTTAAAGACTAACGCCAATAATCTCATATCCCAAAAAACTCATTATGTAAGACCCGTATTGAACTAACCGGTCTTACCACCTTATACCAGGTCTACCTATCATGGTCGAGCCAAGTAGACCAAGTGCGTGAAGGAAATCACAAGACCAGGTATGAAATTGACCCAAAAATAGTAAAATAAAGGGTAGGGTCGCATACATAAATAGGTAGGGTCGACCCCACCTCATCAGAAGACAGACCCATGACTTTTAGTTATAGGGTCGGATGACAAAAACCCTAGGGTCGACGGGATCTGCGACCCTAGCAACGACCCTAGGATCACTGACGAAAACCATAATTAGGAAACTTTTCTAATTTCAAGGGGATTCTTTCCAAATCTAAATGAAACTTTTTTTGGGAGATTTTCCTCAATAAATAGGACATCCCATAGCCTCTTTCACTCCTTTTGAAACCCTAATTGAAAGTGAGAGAAAGAGAAGAGAAGGAGAAGAGAAGGAGAGTTGTAGAAGAAGACTAAGGAGAAGAAATTCAGAGAAATATCTGAATCTCAGCAAGCTTAAGGTATGATTACATTCTACATAAATTATATAAGACCCTAGAATAGTATATAAAGAGAGTATGATCTAGGAGAAACCCAAATCATCCATCCATGGGAAGATTTCAATGGAATCCATGGAGGGAATCATGGTAAACAAAGTAAGTGTTTAACCTGGAGTTTTAAGCCATAGAACAAGAAGAGAATGGACTATGGAAGTAAGCCAAAGGACCCAAACATGAAGGAAGTGACTGTAGAATGAAAGGTCAACTGAAACCACGTGCGGTCGCACGTAGGGTCGATTGGGAACCGACCCTACCAGACCACAGGATCGACCCCAAGTTCTTGGGAAGTCCAGGGAAGCTGCGGTCGCACCTAGGGTCGATAGGACAACCGACCCTATGATCGACCCTATACCCTGGGGTCGCAGAAACCTGCGACCCAACCTGTGACCCATCCTGCGACCCTAGCTTTATAGCAAGCTTAAAACTGTCGGAATGAATTCTAATTAAAATCTATCGACTTGTTAGGTTTTTCTATTGATATAAAGGTGATTCTTAAAGCTTGAAAAAGGATTTACACTCAAGCAAAGGTGAAGGAAAAAGACCTAAACTAATTGGCTAATAATAAACCATTTTTTTATTGAGTCCAATCCCATGTATGATTCTATGATTGTATGATTGTAATGTGCATATCACATGTCATCTGCTATTCCTGTTATTACTATTCATGCATATTTAATTCAGTTTATTTACAACATGATGATGATGATGATGCTAGGAATAGGCATGTGAATATTTACGTGTGGTTAGTGTACTTGATGCGAGTGGGGCATCAAGGGAAGTATGATGCTGTGCGGTCCTAAGCACTTTAGCCCTATCTCTACTCAAGTCTTGTCCATTGACATAGTCGTATCACCATTACCTTAGCAGAACTATTACGTCGTAGGGCATCAAGGGAGGTGGTCTCGGACTGTGTAGTCTTCGACTCTACCGGGGGCCTTAGCTCTATCTCTAGGACGTATTGAGGGATGCTGCGGTGAGGCCTTGGATACACTGTTTGACATTAAGATTGGTTAGTTGCGAGCCCAGTTTGCAAGGCCTCGCCAATAGGGGCGTACGTGTTGGTATGGGTAGAGCATCAGGGGAAGTGTGATGCAGTGCGGTCCTAAGCACTTTAGCTCTATCTCTATTCCATGGTGGGTGCATGTGGGACAGAAATAACGATATTCATTGGGTGGATTCACACACTCGTGTATAGAGGTGAGGCGGCCGCCGAACCTTTCTATAGCACATTGCTCACTTATATCCCAGACCACAGATATGAATTGAATGCATGCATATGTTTGTTGCATTGTTTTGTTTGCTCACTGAGTCGTAATGTGTGCTCACCCTTTTCGAATTCGAATATTTTAGTTGATGATGCAGGTATGACCATGGAAGATTACATGAATGCTACTGCATACTGGCACATTGTTGCAATGGTTGTTGTAGATATAGTGGAGACGCATGACTCATCATGCGTGTGCAACTCATGCATTTTCAATTAGATTTTTATTTAAACTATTAAGGAAATGTAATTTGATATTTTACTTATTTATGTCTCGGTTGATACAACATAATTGGATATTTTATTTATGATTGTCACAGTTAGATTCTCAGTTCATTTAATATTAAGACTTCCGCTATTGTGTATTTATTCTGATTATGGTTGTGGAAGTGTATGGTTTAAGTTAAAGGACACATCCTATTAGAGATCTTGGTTGAACCGTTGGTTTATTAGCGGTTCATCACACCATTCTGAATAGTACAGAATTGGGGTGTGACAATTTGGTATCAGAGCTCTCAGGCCCTGCTTATTAAACAAGTATACTACCACAAAAGTTTGTGAACTGAGATAGGATAAAATTTAAAAGCTGTAATAATAACACACTATAAGCCCCTGTGTTGTTTGAGACAAAATTTTGAAAGAGAATAATGCATCTATTAAATGAGAAACAAGTTCATATACACTCGAGTGAAAGACAAACGTATATACATATTAAACCAAAGCAAATTTATGTACATATCTAAAACAGAGTACAATCCACAACCTGGATAGTGACTCTGTAATACAAAAGGAAAGAAAAATATATCATGAAGTTGGAGGTGATGGGGGAGGCGGTACCTTACGGTCTCTGTCATAATCCTCAGCATAGACTCTAGTCAACCAAGCCACCTGAGTCTGGGTCGTCTGGTGACTAGCCATCAACGCAGTCATCCGCTGATCAGACGCACGCTGAGCATCTAGTAGCTCTCCCACCCTCGAATCCGTCACACGTTGAGCCTCCTTGATCTCACGAAGTAATCCCATCATATCATCAGATGGTGGGCGTGAAGGACCACCCGTGCGTGAAGTAGTCTGTGATGGACCAGCTCCAGTAGAATGCAGAGGTGATGGAGGAGGTATGGAGTCCACATCCATGTACATACGATCCTCATCCCCAGCATCACCCCCATGAACCCCTGCTCCAGCGGCTGCTGCTGTTGCCTCAACGTCTGCCACCTCCACCCGAGTATGAGGATGCACCAGAGCGTTCCTCTCCTCATCACTGACCTGGATGTCCCGCATGCCCATCTAACAGATAGCCTCCCAGTCTAGCACTGATGAGAAAGTCTTCTCTTGAATCTTTTCATCTACTAAATCAACACCCAGGCGGATAAGCAGGGTGGTGATCAGACGCCCATAGGGTAGGTTACCTATCTGTAGCATAGATCATCGTCCGCATAATAATATAAGGGAGGCAGATAGGCTGCCTAGTGCAGATACGGTAAAGCAAATACTGGGTCAACTGGGAGATCCTCTCGTAGTGTCCACTCTGAGGTATTAGGTAGTGCTGAATGATCTTACAGTACACCCGAGGCTCTAGATGGAGGTTGATCGCCTTCATCTCCCAGCGATCCTCTATGATAAGCTGACAGTCTATCTCAGCCCACATCTCCAAGGAAAAGAACTGGGGCTCTCTGGGAGCACAATACACCAAGGGGCCGTCATATGAAATGCCCAAGAGGTCCGCTAACTGTCGGCAGTCAAAGGAAATCTCTACTCCCTTGACGTAGCTCGTGATCCTGAGCTCCCTACCCCTCTCAGTGTCATTGTGATCTCCCACCACCTGAGATTACAATAGAACTGTCTCACCAAATCCGGATGGGTACAGGCGTCGTAGGTGATCATGGGAAGCCAGCCCATGTCACCAAAGGCTCTGTTTACATCGAACAAGGCTAGGCTAGCCAAGTCTACACGATGACCTCCCTCTACCTTCTTATGAGCGTAGCGGGCATACTGAGCCTCGGCCTCGTTAGAATGGAAACGAACTGGTGAACCCTAGGTAATTTGGTACGAGCCATATTATCTGCAAAAACAAAGAAAAATAGATAATAGCTTAGTAATGGTGAAAAAACCAAAACATTTCGACATTATAATAGCAAAATTGGGCAAAAGCCTCATTGCTCACCATACACCTGGGCAGGAGGACTTATATAGATTCTAAACTATCCTGCAAGACATATACAGTTGGAAGTTTTATCTAAGAGGAGTAAATTTAATGAAATTTGGGGAAATTAAAAATATCGACAAATTGAGGCAAAATTTTGGAATTTTCAACTTTCTTGATAACCAACCGATGAAATTTGAATATTTTTGAGGGCTTTGGTCCATTGAGTCACCAACAACAAAAACCCCCAATAAAAATGAAATTTTTACGATTGGAAAAAGTTTAATTTGAAGAAAATGGTGTAAACGAGCAAAAACCTAGTTAGAAAGCTCTAAAAACATGAAACAGTAGAGAACATACCTGTAGAGAAGGAGTAAAAGTCGAAAAGTGAAGCAAAAATCACCAATGGGTCGGAGTTGTCATTGTAGCAACTCGGAGGAATAGCTGAGTCAGAAAGGAGGAGAAAGAATGAGAAATGAATCCAAAATCGGGAATTAAAACCTGATTTTGAGTCCTAGGGTCGCATAATTCGACCAAAACATGCGACCTACCTCCGACCCACTCATCGACCCTAGCCTCTCTGTGATCTGACAGAGAAGTAGTGGTTGAACCTAGGGTCGGACATATGCCGACTCTACCATCGACCCTAGGCTCTCGGTAAGTTGACAGTGGTTCTCAGGGTCGCATACCCTAGGGTCGCATAAGGATCGACCCTACCATCGACCCTACGATGGAAAATACAGTATTTTTGATTGAATGATCTAAAAAATTTTAAAATTGCCTTGATTAGTTGGATTTTTGACTGGAGAACAATTATACTGATTGCCTCACATGTGTTATGGTTACTTACAGGCACTACTATATTCAGAATAGAAAAATGGCTGGGCGAAGAGTAACCAGACAAAGCTACAACTCTATTCCATCACCACCACCTATGGAGGAAGACAGCCCTATACATCCTGAGACACAGGAGAATCTGAATACGGCACCGTCCATGGTTAATGGCCAGACAAATTCTACCAACTTGCCAGCTCCACCTACAAACTTGGCTACAGCCGTAATGAATTTGGCACAACAGCTGCAGCAAATACAACATGTATAAGCTACTATGCAAGCTGCCATAGGCATGGTTTTTCTAGCTGCACAGACGACACCGATTCTAGCAGGACAGGCAAGCACAGTACCAGGGGGAAGTAACACAGTACCCCAGGTACCTCAAACTCCCATCATGCAGGCTCAAGTGTAAAACCCTGAAGTAGCTCCAGGTGGATATCAATACCAACCACCTATGTATGGGGCTTTTGTTCCTCATCAACTAGACCACTCCAGACTAGTTGAGCATTTTCTGAAGATGAAGCCCAGTGAGTATAGTGGTAAGCTAGCTGATCCATTGTAGCTAGCACACTGGATCGATGAGATGGAGAAGAATTTCACGATGATGATAGTGAAAGAAGAGGAGAAAGTATTGTGTGCAACGTTAATGCTGAAAGGCGATGCACACCACTGGTGGAAGTCCACACGGATGTATCTTTTGACAAAGCATGCCCAACTGACCTGGGAAATATATAAGGAGGCATTCTTTGAGAAGTATTTTCCTAGGAGTTTCAGAGATTCTATGGAGAAAGAGTTCCTGACTTTGTATTATGGATAGATGACTGTCAATGCATATCAACAACGTTATGAGGAGTTGTTCTTGTTTGCACTAGTCAGTATGCAAGTGAAAGATACAAAGACCCGTAGGTTCGTCATGGGACTTAGGGGAAGTATTCGTGAACATGTACTAGGACTTGAAAAGAAAGTTTACAATGAAGTGGTACAAATTGCTCGAGTAATAGAGTCGAGCCAGAAAGAGAGCTATTTTGCTCAAAACAGGGGCATTAAGAGGCCAACTAGAAATTCATATAACGAAGGGAATACAAGGACATTCAAACCCTTCCGTACTCAAGGTTTTAATGCTGCAGCCAAGACTACCTCAACAGCTCAATAGCAACAAAATCCAAATAATAAAGGAGTAAAATGCTTTAATTGCAATCAAATGGGACATATATCAAGGGAATGTCCTAAGCCCAGGAATCAACTATAGCAATGTCGAGTCTATGCTGTTACCTCTGAGGATGCTGCCGCATTGCCTGATGTGGTCACAGGTATGACCGAAACCTTTAATTTTGTGTTACATTGTGTGAGCATGTAGACTAAATTAAAACAAATCACAGGTATCGTACCTATTAATGGCATTCCCTCCAGAGTACTCTTTGATTCAGGAGCTACTCATTCTTTTATGTCTGTGTCATTTGGGAAGAAGCTGAACCTACCCCTCAAATCTTTAGACTACAAACTGCTTGTATGATCGCCGATGGGATTAGAAGTGGAATTAGAAAAAGGTTATGGACCATGTCCAGTCCTTATTGACAAGAAAACTCTAGATGCAACCCTGATTCAACTTGAGATGGCAGACTTTGACATCATCTTGGGAATGGACTGGTTAGCTCAGCATTCTGCAAACCTATTATGCGCCGAAAAGAAGCTGACATTTAAAGACAAGGAAGGAGTAGAGTTCAGTTTTGCGGGAACCAAACTTCCCCGTAAACGAAAGCTCATCCTCTCTACACTAAAGGCTAGGAAATGCCTCGAGAAAGGAGGAGTTGGGTATCTAGTATCTATGGTCAATCTTACCAAGGAAACACCACGAATGGAGGATATTGATGTTGTGCGTGACTTCCCAGATGTATTTCCTGAAGATTTACCAGGACTACTCACCCGATCGAGCGACAGAGTTCGTTATAGATCTTATACCCGGAGCCGCACCAGTATCTAAAGCACCTTATCGAATGGCTCCTACTGAACCAAAGGAATTAAAGGTACAGTTACAAGAACTACTGGACAAGGGTTACATCCGACCTAGCATATCACCATGGGGAGTGCCAGTATTATTCATAAAGTAGAAAGACGGTAGTGTTCGACTGTGTATAGACTATCGGGAACTGAATAAGCTGACAATCAAGAATTGATATCCATTGCCTCGGATCGATGACTTGTTCGATCAGTTGCAAGGTGCCAAAGTGTTCTCCAAAATCGATCTTCGATCAGGCTACCATCAGTTGAAGATAAAATACGGTGATATTCCCAAGACAACATTCAGGACGAGATATGGACATTATGAATTCTTCGTCATGTCTTTTGGATTGACTAATGCACCAGCAACTTTTATGGAACTTATGAATCGGGTATTCCATGATATGTTAGACACGTCGGTCATTGTATTCATCAATGATATATTGGTCTAATCCAAGGACAAGGAAACTCATATTAAGAATCTAAATGCCGCTCTGTAGCGATTACAGAAAGAGAAGCTTTACGCCAAATTTACAAAGTGTGAGTTTTGGCTAAATGAGATCGCATTCCTAGGCCATGTTGTATCCTCTGAAGGAATTAAAGTAGATCCTAACAAGATCGAAGCCATCGTAAAGTGGGAAGCGGCAAAGAGCGTTGCAGAAATTAAAAGTTTCCTGGGTCTAGCTACTTATTATTGACGATTTGTGGAAGACTATTCACGAATTACCGTACCTCTCACCAGTTTAACTAAGAAGGGCAAAAAGTTTGTTTGGACTGAGAAATGCGAGAAGAGTTTCCAAACATTGTAGGCTAGATTGATATCTGCTCCGATCTTGACCATTTCGATTCCAGGACAACCATTTATTTTGTACACTGATGCGTCAGGACTGGGATTAGGATGTGTACTTATGCAAGGAGAACAAGTAATTGCTTATGCCTCAAGACAATTGAAGACACATGGGAAGAACTATCCCATTCATGATTTGGAATTAGCGGCAATAGTACATGTTGTTAAGATATGGAGACATTACTTGTACGGAGAGAAATTTCAGATTAAATCAGATCATAAGAGTCTTACTTATCTCTTTAATCAGAAGGAGTTGAATATGAGACAAAGAAGATGGTTGGAACTATTGAAAGACTATGATTGTGATATCCACTATCATCCGGGAAAAGATAATGTGGTAGCTGATGCGCTAAGTAGAAAGGCAATGATAAAATCTCAAGGAGAGGTTAACACAACTGCCGCAATGTGTACTATCGGAAAAGTGTTCAATTACGGTAATGAGCAGTTTGTGCGATGCACCGGGTGAATCAACCAACCAAGGGTTTATTCATCAGTTTTCAAGTATGTTTGCCACATTGAAGATTGTACCTGATATAATTGATGAAGTGAAAATAGCTATTAATTCAGACCCTTACCTAAGAACGGTATAAGAGGACATTGAAAAAGGTAGGACTATCCATGAGTTTGCCTTAGACGATGAAAAGGTGCTGAAGTACAAAAGGAAAAGTATGTGTACCTGAAGCAGAAAGTTTGGATATTAGACAACGATTAATGAAGAAAGCCCATACCACCGCCTATTCGATACATCCTGGAAGTACAAAAATGTATCATGATCTACAGAAATTATATTGGTGGAGAAGAATGAAAGTAGATGTAGCTAAGTTCGTGTCTCAATGCCTAAATTGTCAGAGAGTGAAGGCTGAATGACAAAGACCTGCAGGATTGTTACAGCCGTTACCGGAACCAGCATGGAAATGGGATTGCATCACTATGGACTTCGTCACTGGGTTACCATTGACTCCCCGAGTAGTTGACGTGGTTTGGGTGATTGTAGATCGCCTGACAAAAACGGCTCGACTTATAGCTATAGGACCTCAGTATACACTGGAGAGGTTAGCTAAGTTGTATGTGGATAATATTGTCAGATTACACGGTGTACCTGAAAGCATTGTGTCCGACAGAGATCTACGATTTACTTCAAAGTTTTGGGAAGGATTGCAAAAGGCTATGGGTACAACATTGAAGTTCAGTACTACGTTCCATCCTCAGACAGATGGACAGTCGGAGCGTACCATTCAGATTTTAGAAGACATGCTCCGAGCCTGTGTAATTGATTTTAAAGGATCATGGGATGAAAAATTACCACTGATCGAGTTCGCTTATAGCAATAGCTAACAGGCTACTATACAGATGTCACCCTATGAAGCACTGTGTGGCAGGAAGTGTCGAACTCCTTTGTTTTGGAATGAAGTTGGAGAACGTTGCATTATTGGACCAGAATTTGTTGAAGAGACATGTTGAGTAGTCAACATTATCAAGTAATGAGTAAGAACGGCTCAGAATTGTCAGAATCAGTATGCAGATACTCGGCGCCGAGACATTGAATTTGCCGTAGGTGATAAGGTATTCCTCAAAGTATCACCTATGCGAGGTTTAGAATGGTTCGAACAGAAAGGGAAACTAAGTCCGAGATATGTCGGGCCATATGAGATTCTAGCCAAACGTAGAAGAGTGGCCTACCAGTTAGCACTACCACCATCTATGTCAAGTGTGCATGATGTATTCCATGTTTCAATATTGAAGAAGTACATCAGAGATCCAATGCACGTTTTGATAGTAGATCAACCTAAATTGACTGATGATTTGACATTTGAAGTAGCACCAACTGAAATCAGTAGCCGAAAGGTTCAACGACTACGCAACCATGATATCTATTATGTTAAAGTCACCTGGAGAAGCCAAAATATAGAAGATATCACATGGGAAGAAGAGAATGCTATGCGAAAGCAATACCCTCATATTTTCGACTCGGAAGGTATGTACAAATTTTGAGGATGAAATTTTTATAAGCGGGGGGAGTTGTAAGACCCGTATCGAACTAACCGGACTTACCACCTTGTACCAGGTCTACGTATCATTGTCGATCCAAGTAGACCAAGTGTGTGAAGGAAATCGCAAGACCAGGTATGAAATTGACCCAAAAACAATAAAATAGAGGGTAGGGTCGCATACCTAAATAGGTAGGGTCAACCCCACCTCATCAGAAGACAGACCCATGACTTTTAGTTCTTGGGTCGGATGACTAAAACCCTAGGGTCGACAAGATTTGTGACCCTAGCATCAACCCTAAGATCACTGACGGAAACCGTAATTAGAAAACTTTTCTAATTTCAAGGGGATTCTTTCCCAATCTCAATGGGACTTATTTTGGGAGGTTTTTCTCTATAAATAAGACATCCCTTAGCCTCTTTCACTCCTTTTGAAACCTTAATTGAAAGTGAGAGAAAGAGAAGAGAAGGAGAAGAGAAGGAGAGTTGGAGAAGAAGACTAAGGAGAAGAAATTCAGAGAAATCTCTAAATCTCAGCAAGCTTAAGGTATGGTTACATTCTCCATAAATTATGTAAGACCCTATAATAGTATATAAAGAGGGTATGATCTAGGAAAAACCCAATTCATCCATCCATGGGAAGATTTCAATGGAATCCATGGAGGGAATCATGGTAACAAAGTAAGTCTTTAACCTAGAGTTTTAAGCCATAGAATAAGCATAGAATGGACTATGGAAGTAAGCCAAAGGACCCAAACATGAAAGAAGAGACTGTAGAATGAAAGGTCGACTTAAACCACGTGCGGTCGCACGTAGGGTCGATTGGGAACCGACCCTACCAGACCACAGGAACGACCCCAAGTTCTCGGGAAGTCCAGGGAAGCTGCGGTCGCACCTAGGGTCGATATGACAACCGACCCTATGATTGACCCTATACCCTGGGGTCGCAGAAACCTGTGACCCATCCTGCAGCCCTAGCTTTACAGCAAACTTAAAACTGTCGGAATGAATTCAAATTAAAATCTATCGACTTGTTAGGTTTTCCTATTGATATAAAGGTGATTCTTAAAGCTTGATAGAGGATTTACACTCAAGCAAAGGTGAGGGAACAAGACCTAAACTAATTGGCTAATAATAAACTGTTTTTGTTTATTGAGTCCAATCCCATGTATGATTCTATGATTGTATGATTGTAATGTGCATATCACATGTCATCTACTATTCCTGTTATTACTGTTCATTCATATTTAATTCAGTTTATTTACAACATGATGATGATGATGATGCTAGGAACAGGCATGTGAATGTTTGTGTGTGGTTAGTGTACTTGATACGAGTGTGGCATCAGGTTAAGTGTGATGCGGTGCGGTCTTCAGCACTTTAGCCCTATCTCTACTCAAGTCTTGTCCACTGACATCGTCGTATTGCCATTACCTTAGCAGAACTATTACATCGTAGGGCATTAGGGGAGGTGGTCTCGGACCGTGTTGTCTTTGAATTTGCTAGGGGGCCTTGGCTCTATCTCTATGGATGTATTGAGGGATGCTGGGGTGAGGCCTTGGATACATTATTTGACATTAGGATTAGTAACTTGCGAGCCCGGTTTGCAAGTCCTCGCCAACAAGGGCTTACGTGTTGGTATGGGTAGAGCATCAGGGGAAGTGTGATGCGGTGCGGTCCTAAGCACTTTATCTCTATCTCTATTCCATGGTGGGTGCATGTGGGATGACAATAACGATATTCATTTGGTGGATTCACACACTCATGTATAGAGGTGAGGCGGCCACCGAACCTTTCTATAGCACATTGTAAACTTATATACCAGACAACAGATATGAATTGAATGCATGCATATGTTTGCTGCATTGTTTTGTTTGCTCACTGAGCCGTGATGTGTGCTCACCCTTTTTAAATTCGAATATTTTAGTTGATGATGCAGGTATGACCGTGGAAGATTACATGAATGCTCCAGCATACGAGCACGTTGCTGCAATGGATGTTGAGGATATAGTAGAGACGCATGACTCATCATGCTAGTGCAACTCATACATTTTCGATTAGATTTTTATTTAAACTATTAAGGAAATATAATTTGATATTTTATTTATTTATGTCTCGATTGATACAACATAATTGAATATTTTATTTATGATTATCACAGTTAGATTCTCAGTTCATTTAATATTAAGACTTCCGCTATTGTGTATTTATTCTGATTATGGTTGTGAATGTCTATGGTTTAAGTTAAAGGACACAACCTATTAGAGATCCTGGTTGAACGGTTGGTTTATTAGCGGTTCATCACACCGTTCTGAATAGTGTGGAATTATGGTGTGACACATTAGCTTACACCTCTTTTATCATTGCTATTTTACCCTGATCTCTCTATCATATACCTTAAAAAGTATCTTGTGATTGTAACTCATTTCATATCCCAAGTTCACCTATAAGCATTAGGGCATATGCTAATAGTTTCATTAATTCTGCCAAACTTTCTTGGTCTTTACTTAATCATTTCATTTAACATTGGGCATAACTCAGTATTACTTATACTAATCTAAATACTATCAATGCCACCATTGTCAATTTCATCCTTGTATCTACTCATAGATATGCTTTTAGAAATCTTTGGCCTTGTCATAATTCATACCGATATAGCCATTTTTAATTCTACTTGAGTGCTATCTACTGTTTACTAGCTGCTCTTGATAATTCTCACTTCTTGCTCATGCACTCTTTTATAGACCATGACTCCTATCTATCCATCCAACAGTTTCAAAATAGATTCTCTATTACTTTATCTAAGGTTTCTTGGCTATAGAATCTAATCTGAATTTAATCATTTTACCTTCAATAATTCCCTTATTAACTAAGTATCTTTATCAAAGAAGGTTGAAAAATGTAAGAATCATAATGTTTTATTCAAAATAGATTCACTTCCTTCTTTCAAATGTAGTATAATGACGAACACTTGTTCTATCTAGTGAACATCGATTTAAAGGATCTGGAGTAAATCTATGGTAATCGAACCAACAACCAAGGGCCGTTAGTTGCAAGGTGGTCCAAATACATAGAAATAAAGGTTCTACAACTCTTAACCTCATGGTTATAGGTTCTATTGGGTATATAATGCCATTGGTCAAGGCACTACAAGAGTAAATCTAGAGAAGTTCTGGTACATCAATAAATCTAGTATAAATCAGAAAGATGTATGTTCAAAATGATTAAACCTTTAACTATTCATTCAGTTGATATCTCTGTTCATGTTATCAATCATGAGAGTAGCTTAAATTGGTATAATCAGGACTAATACTAAAGAAAGAATATCTATAACTCCAATTGACAGGTTGAATCGATAAGGTATCCTGTCAAGGCACGAGAATTTAATATCAGGTATGTGCATCCTCTATAATCATAAGGATAAGTCAATGATGCACCGCATCCTATATACACCTATCTAAATATATGGCTACAATAGATTTTATCCTTTGTTGAAAACGTTTGAGGCTTCATCTTTAGAAAATATTCCTCAATCCTTGTCAGATCATTCTGCCATGATGCAGCTATCCCATACATCGGTGGCTGATAAGGGTATTCACCTTGATACACTCCTTGTTGTGCACCAAGCTTCTACACTGGGGTGTGCATTACTAGGACTTACTATATGGTAGGCACTGTGTTATAACTAACGGGTACTGGAGGTACAGTGTTGCTACCAATTGGTACTATACATGGTCTGACCCGGAGGTGTTGGTGTAGCATTGGCAACTTGGGTAGCGCTTCCCATGGTAACTTGCATAGTCAGTATCATTTATTGTTGCTATTGCATTTTATCGGACCAATTTCATTACAATCGTGGCCAAGGCACTTGGTAATCCAGGTAGATTGGTTGGAGTGGCTTGGTTGTTCACCTCCTTTGATTTGCTCTAATCTGATTATTATTATTTAGCATCTGCTCAAATAAGTTTTCACAATCTATTTTTGACCTAGATAATGGTGGGATCAAGTTGAAACCACTTTTTAATACTCAGTAGGCAATGGATCAGAATGTGATGGATCTCACTATGAGTCTCCACATTACCCAGGAGTATAGCTTTATCTTCTTTTATAGTTACTCTCATTTTTGGTGTACGACCATTGTTCTCCTATCTCTATTGGATTTAACCTGAGATCTTTCCCTTTACCTCTACAGGGATTTAGGCATTACTAGCCATTTTTCTTCTTCCTCTGTCATACATCGAGTTTCACATCTTGTGAGTACCAACTCGGTATTCTAATTTTTTGCTTTATAGATGCTCTCTTCTTGCTACTGTACTATATCCTTTGTATACTTAGACAATTGCCCAACTTATAGATCGTACCCTTTATTATTTGTTTATCAAGATACATTTAGATTTTCTTTTTCTGCTTGTGTATACATATGGTTCAACCTTTTATATGTATATTATTGTCTTGTTTAAGTTCTGTCTTAACCAATACAAGTGCTTATTGTGTGTTTGTATTAAAGCTTTTAATTTATCGTAACTCAGTCCAAGGACTCCAGTGGAAGTATTCAAGTTTGATGGGCAAGGCCTCAGAGCTCTGTTACCATGTTGTCACAATCCAATTCTGGACGGACCAGTGGTGTGATGAACTGTCAAGAGAACCAACGGTTCAAACCAGGATCTCGTATATGCTATGCCAACCATGTTAAACCAAAACACATTTCATAATAATAATCAAAGTAAATAAATAAATAGCATAAGTCTTATTAATAATGAACTAAGAGTCTACAGTGATAATTAAATATTTAACATGTTATCTTCAAGTAATTAAAGCATAATTAATACTGATTACAAGTATCACAATATGAAAGTTAACCACTAAGCGCAAACATAGCTAAAACACTAGCTTGACGAGCCATATTTGTCCTCCACAGCTTGCACATCCATAACTGCTGCATGTCCACACGTTGGCATATTCATATAATCTTCAACCGTAACACCTGCAACATTAGAAATTAAAAAGAATTACATGCGCGAGGATCATCTCTCCAACTTGAGCTCAGTGAGTAAACAAAACAATGCAACAAACATATGCATGCATTTAATTCATATCTTTGGTCTGGTTTATAAGTTTACAATGTGCTATAAAAAGGTTTGGCGGCCCCCGCACCTCTATACACAAGTGTGCGAATCCGCCCAATGGATCAAACACCATTGTCGTCCCACATGCACCTACCCTAGAATAGAGATAAAGCTAAAGTGTCCGGATCAAACACCGCCAACACTTCCCCTGATGCCCTACCCATACCAACACGTAAGCCCCTATTGGCGAGGGCTTGCAAACTGGGCTTGAAACTAACTAATCCTAATGCCAAATAGTGTATCCAAGGCCTCACCCTAGCATCCCTTAATATGTCCATAGAGATAGAGCAAAGGCCCCCAGGAAGAGTAAGAGACCACACGGTCTGAGACCACCTCCCTTGATGCCCTACGACGTAATAGTTCTGCTAAGGTAATAGAGATATGATGATGTTAGTGGGTAAGACTTGAGTATAGATAGAGCTAGAGTCTGGTGACGAGGTCAAAGACCACCATGCCACGTCTTCCCCCTGATGCTCCACTCACATCTAACACACCAACCAGACACATACAATCACATGCCTATTCCTAGCATTATCATCATCATCATCATATAAATAAACAGAATTAAATATGCATGAGCAATAATAACATGAATATTGGATGACATGTGAGATGCACATTACAAGCATACAAGCATAGAATCAATCATGACATTGGACTCAATAAAAGAAATAGTTTGTTATTATCCAATTAGTTTAAGTCTTATCCCCTCTCCTTTGATCGATGTGTGTTCCTCTCCTTGTTCCTCTCTCAAACTTTGGAAGTCATTTTGAATTTATTAGGAACCTAAACAATTAATGTTTGTAAGTTAGGGTTCAAGTTTACCAAGTTACAGTACTCAAAAACCTTGTTTGGTCTTAAAATATGCTTGCTGTTTTCCTACGGTCGATGCTATGGTGGATCCTATGGTCACAATATATGCCACCGAAGGACATACGATCGATACCCTATAGTTGCATTACATACGACCGTACATACGACCTTATGTTTCTTGAATTCCTCCCGAATGGCTGTGGTTGACTCTTTTCTCATCCTATGGGCGACCATAATTGCGACCATACATAGTCAAGTTAATTTTTACTTTTCATATGAGTTTCTCCTCATGGATCCTCAATGGGATTCAACTTAAAATCATCTATGGCCTTTGATCACAGTTTATCCTTATCAATTATCCCTAACCTATTCTCTCATGGTTTTGCTTAGAAATTCCATAACCAAAATCGTTACATTAGATTCAACACATCAATTTGATGAAAAGGAACCTATCCTATCTGATCTATCCTACAGAGTCAAGGCCATACCTTAAGCTTGTTGTAAAGAGATAGAACTCTTTTCTACAAAACCTTCTTCCCAGCCTTCTTCTCCAAATCTCTTTTTCCTTCTCTTCTTCTCTCTCTTTCTCACTTAGGTTTAGAGTTTCAATATGGATTCTAAAAGAGTGAGAGAGGCTAAGAAACGTCCCTTATATAGAGGAAAAACCTCCATATAGTGTCCCACTTTAATTAGGAAAGAGTCCTCCTCAAATTAGGAAAGTTTCCTAAACACGGAGTCTGTTCTGGGATCTTACGGTCGATGGTTACGATCGCAAAACATGTTGACCATAGGGTCAAAATCATCGACCGTATGGTCTTGGATCAAAGACCTTCATTCTTACCATATGGTCGACCATACCTACCCAGTTATCTGACCATATGCATACAATTTTGGGTGTTGAGTCAATTTTTATACCTGGTTTGAAATCTATCTTCACACGATCGGTCCACTTGGTACAGCTATGATGGAATGACCTAGCACGACACGGTTAAACCAAGTTAGTGGAGTGCGAGTCTTACATGGTCGACCATACCTACCCAGGTATTCGACCATACGCATACTATTGAGCATTTTAACACGATTCATACCTGGTTTTGTGATCCATCTTCACACGGTCGGTCCACTTGGTCCAAAAATAAAGGGAAGACCTGGTAGGACACGATTAGGTCAAGTTAGTGGAGTGTGGGTCTTACAAATGATTTCAAGATGACTGACATGTATTGGCCGCACCCCCTACATCGACCCCATCACATCCGTCCCGCTTCTGAAAACTTGGGTTACTTGTAAATCTTGTAACCCACATCGGTCAGCATTACTAAATAAACTGATGTGATATGGCCATGCCACTCACATCGGTTCCCCTCATATCATCAAACTCTCCTAACTTCGGTCAACATTCCGTAATATACCTATAAGGCATGGCTGTGTCATCCACATCGATCCTATGCAGGGGACTACTTCAAAGACAACTCTATTTTTATAGACCGATGTGATATGGTTCTTGCATTACTATGTCTTTAAAGACCACCCCCCATGGACCAGCCATAGCAGATGGTTTCAGGGGCCAGTATCAACTTTAGGAGTTGATATATTTTTTTTACACAACTGAACCTTGTAGAGTCAGCAGAGCAACAAGGCAAGTGATTAGGAGGAATTTCTATCCTATCTTTTACTTACTCAGCCAAACCTTGCAGATTCAGCAAAGCAACGAGGCTAATGATTAGGAGGAATTTCTATTCTATCTTTTAGCTACTCTGCCGAACCTTGCAGAGTCAGTAGAGCAATGAGGCAAGTGTTGGGGAATCTCCCACATCATCAATGAGATGGCGACAGCTAGGACCTAATCGTCTACATATACATTCCCACGTGGTTATAAGAGAGCATCCATATAGATCCAGTCAATGGGTAAGGGTAATAGCATAATTCCAGAGCTATTATGAGGGCATTTTAATCATAAAATACAGCGAAGGGAAAATCGGCATTTATGAAAAAAATACAAATACCCGAAATCCCGAGATTCTAAGTACACAAACATTAATTACTCATTCTTTGGATTCTAGCACTGACACTTTAGACTCAAGATTTTTCTCTTGCCCTGCCACATAAAAGGTGGGCGTGGATCCTGAGCCCATTGACTGTTTACAGATTCCTAACATTGGCATTGGAGTGGACTAGGGGCCATAAGACCCATCCCTCTCTTGCCTCTCTTTTTTGTCTTGCAGGCCCTGCCAGCACTGTGGACTTAAATAACTAGGTTGAAACAACAGGCTTGGGATGAGTTGTGGGAAAGTGACCGGCATAATACAAGCTTGTATCATAACGACGGACCCATACTTGGGGGTGGTGCTGTACGTCGAGTTAGACAGTATCATTCGTACTAGAGACTCATGCAGTCTAGAGGCTCCATGCATGGGTTGTCCTGAGCTAGCACATAGAATTGTCATACTTGACCATAGTTGATAATTGCATGCATTTACTTATTGCATGTTTTGTTTTCTTGCTAAGCTTAGTGGTTGAGTTTACCTTGTGCGCATAAACTATTTTTAGATATTACAGGTTCTTCATTTGATGCTTCGGTTTGCCTTTCATCTAGTGTAGAGGATAAGGAAAGTGAACCTGAGGAAGATGTCTCTGATCCATCGTGTGAAGTGTAGAGATACTTCTAGGCCTAGGATGTGCCTATTTCGTTATTGCTTTGGCTTTGTGATTTTACTATTTTGGGTTTATGTTATGAATAAGCTTTGAACAATGGTTGATACTTTAATTTGGATGATTTCTGGATAACTAGATAATTATTTAAATTAAATAGGATTTGGAATAATGTTTTAAGGTCTTATTTAGACTTTAATGATTATGGAAATTACGAATAACTTGGATGAGTTAAGTTAAGTCTTTAGGCGTCAGCATATATTATTGGGTAATTGATTTAAAGACTTCTACCACTCAATGAATCTCTTAATTTATGCTATTGTTTTAATTGAAACTAAAATGGGAGATGTTTATAATACTCTGATATTTTATAATTAATGCTTTGGGGTTAATTGGTGGAATACGATGATGTATGTTCCCAGAAGGGGATTTCTTATGCCCTGATAGGATGGAGAGATCCCGTTGCATTCCATAGTACCGATACATTGGGACGGGGTGTGACAGATCATTTCTAGGGTTGGTACCTAATTGGATGACTTATCTTGACAGTCCCTGACCTTGATCCCTTGGGGTTTGAAATTGAGATATCCGCTCGGGTAATCCTATGGCTACTAACCCTTGGGGATTTAAAGACTAATCTATCTTGGAAATCTTAAACTTTGGCCCTATAGGGTTGAAACTAGAATATCCTCCTAGTTGGTTCTTTAGGACTTGAAACCTAATCCAATTCAGATGTCTCTAGACTTTGGAGTTCTAGGGTTGAAATTAGAATATCGTCCTAAGTGGCTCTTTAGGACTTGTCCATTTCAGATGTCTCTAGACTTGGAACCTTGGTCATATTTGAAATGATGATGGTGAATACATTGGAAACTTTTTTGTGCCTGGACCCTGCTTTTGTTGGTAAAAACCTAAAACCTAGCATTGATGGAAATAGTCATGAAATTTGACACCCAGATTTAAACTTGAAACTTGATATTGAAAGTCGGATTCATCTTTAGTATGAGCACGAAGGTTGTTCAAATTATTTTTCCTCTAAAAGAAGATGATGATTTTCTTCGGCCGACCTTGGCATTGCTGGATTTTAGATTGAAGGAAACTTGGTGAGAACTCTTACTAAGAAATTGGGAATCTTGATAGTCCTTGACCAACGTGATCCTATTAATTGATTTTGGGTGTTAACCTGTTGGAAGACGTCTGATTGACTGAGTTTCCTAACTATGCATTATGGCAGACCAAAATGGTGAAACAACCTAATTGGCAAACACCATGCAAATGGTTCAGGCCCATGGTTTGGACTTGCGAGCTACTTGGAGCTTTTGTAAAATGCTGTATTGATTTGAACAAAACCAACTTAAAATAAATATGAAGAGCAAAGGATTGGAATTCATTCCTCATACAACTTAGAGACTAAGAAAGGTGACATGATTGACCTCCTATGTACAAGCAGGTTAAATTGATGATCTAGCCCTTATAGGTGTAAGGCGAGATCTAGATTTCCTTCTTTACCAGGGATGGGGGAAACATGAGAAGCTAGTGAAGAAAAGAATGGGGGAGATAAAGCTTTTGGATATGATTGCTATCAATTTAAAAGAGCAATGGATGATTGTCATCTCTTGGACTTTCCAGCTCATGGACCATTGTTCACTTGGAACAACAAACATAAAGGGGATGTCAATATTCGTATAAAGTTGGATAGTATTTTTTTTAATTCAATTTGGAAAATGCACTTTACAACTGTAGCTGGTTTTGTTCGACCATCGGTGGGCTCTAACCATAATCCAATTGTTCTAGATTGTAGGGGTTTGCCATGCCTCACCAAATGCCTATTTTAATTTGAGGCTATGTGGATTCGTCATGAAGATTGTAAATGGTTGGTGGATCAGTGTTGGAGTCAAATGATTCAAGGTTTAGGGGTTGAGTCGGTGATTAAGAAACTTAAGGATAGTCAAGTTTCCTTCCAGCAATGGAATAAAAATATTTTTGGTAAGGTATAATCAAATATTACCCAGCATAAATCCAAACTCCATAACCTTCAATCAAAAAGTGGATCTTCCTTCTCTCAAGAAACAAAGAACTCTATATTAGCACAGTTGGAAGCGAAGTTAATACGAGAAGAAATCATGTGGAAGTATCGACTGGTTACAGAAAGGTGATTCAAACACAAGTTTCTTTTTTGCTACAACTATTCATCACCGTAATAGATATCAAATTTATCAGTTGCAAACCAGACCTGGGAATTGGACCTCCTAAAAAATAAAGCTCTATCAGGCTTTTCTTGGACACTTTTTTTATGCCTTTACTTCTGAAGGGGTACCTTAGCAAGCTCTTGGTGATATCATGATTCAAATTCAACCAATGGTTTCTAGAGATATGAATGAAGCATTAATTGTTATACTACATTTTCCTTTGCCCCATTGAAATCACCTGGTCCGGATGGTCATCCCCTTCTCTTTTTTTAGAAGTTTTGGGAGAATACGTGCAAGGATATTATTAGGTTAGTCACAGATTTTTTTCTTGACTGGTTATCTTCCTTCCTAGCTTCATTGTATATATATTTGTTTAATACCTAAAGTTAAACAACCTAAATTTTTGGATCAATTTCACCCTATTAGTCTTTGTAATGTGTGTAAAAAAATTATTTCCAAATTTAAGGTTGTTCGTTTGAAGGATTTTTTGGGAAATATTGTTGCAGATAACCAATTGGCATTTATTCAAGATCACATGATCTCTAAT
Source organism: Protea cynaroides (assembly GCA_028583415.1). Taxonomy (NCBI): domain Eukaryota; kingdom Viridiplantae; phylum Streptophyta; class Magnoliopsida; order Proteales; family Proteaceae; genus Protea; species Protea cynaroides. The sequence continues at coordinate 86,368,583 of CM053268.1, forward strand.
AATATCCTTATGGCTCATCAAGCATTTAATTATATAAGGAGGAGAAAAAATAGTAAATCATAGTTATGGCTATTATGCTTGACATGATGAAGGCTTATGATATACTAGAATGGGCTTTCATTGAATGTGTCCTTAAAAGGTTGGGTTTTCAAGTACTTGGGTTAATCTAGTTATAGAATGCATTACCAAGGTCTCTTACACTCTTATAATTAATCAAGCTGAATTGTTTCTTCCAACCCGCTGAATTCGACAAGGAGATCCTTTATCTCCAGCTCTATTCAACCTGCGTACACATGCCTTGTCAACAATTCTAAATTTCAATCACTAACCAATAGCTCTTTCAGGGATTAGTATCAAGAATAGAGCACAATCTCTCTCATCTTCTCTTCGCTAATGATTGTTTGCTATTTTCTCAAGTTAAGATGAATGAAATTTTGAATTTACAAAGTTGTGTGGGTTCTTATTGTAAAGTGTTTCGGTCCAGATCCGTCCTGTGGGTCCTCCAAGCTGACTGAACCTGCAAGACAAGAAAAGGCAAAGAAGGGGGAGGTGGACCGGATTCCCCGGATCCACTCTGATGCCAAAGTTAGGGCTCTGTGAACAGTCAATGGGCTCGGTTTTGAGCCCACTAAGATATTATAGAAAAGTGTGGGGTGAGGTGAGATTTTTCGTCCCAAGTGTCAGAGCGTGAATCTCTAGGAGTAAAATGAGTAATAAATGAGCAGTAAAAATGTACTCTGTAAAAAACCTCGGGATTTGCCCTATTTATAGTGAATAGTGTAAAATCCTAAAATGCCGATCTTACCTTTTGTTCTTGTGTTTGAGGGGCAATACCGATTTTACCCTTTGTTTTTGTGCTTCAGGGGCCTTCTTATGTCGAATGGGGAATGTCCACGTGGCACTGACATTGAGTCCTACGCGTCAGGGCTGTATTGCTAGTGGTGGTGTAATTCCCTAACACTTGCCTCGTTGCCCTGCCGAATCTGTAGGGTTCGGCTGAGCAAAAAATAGAGAAATGAGTTTTCCCCTTAACAACTTGCCTCGTTGCTCTGCTGAATTTGAAAGATTCGGATTATTCATACTTTCCTTCTTGATGAGGTGGGTGGTTTGGTCAAACATCTGTGGAAAAATGCCTCGTGGTGGAGCTGTGGTGGGAAACCTGGTATGGAAAAGACTGCGCCGGGGTGGTTGCTAAGGGTGTAGGTCCGAGCCCGAGGTGGGCGCTGCGGCTCGATCACATCAGCATTGCTGAGGGTGTAGGTCTGTGGCCGAGGTGGGAACTGCAGCTAATACACCTCGGTATTGTTGAGGGCATAGGTCCGTGGCCGAGGTGGGCACTGCGACTAATACTCCACGGCATTGTTGAGGGTGTAGGGCCGAGGCCGTCACGCGCAAACCACGTGACCCGAGCCAATTTGACCGATGTGGGCAATGCGGCAAATATACATTGGACACTACTGAGGATGAAGTGCTGAGGCGGTTACACGCTGAGCACGTGATCCAAGCCAATTCGATCGATGTGGGCACTGTGGCCAATACACATCGGTCATTGCTGAGGAAGAAATGTCGAGGCCGTCACGGGATTCTCACGTGATCCGAGCCAATTCGATCGATGTGGGCACTGCGGCCAATACACGTCGGTTATTGCTGAGGAAGAAATGCCGAGGCCATCATGGGATTCTCACGTGATCCGAGCCAATTCGATCGATGTGGGCACTGCGGCCAATACACATCGATCATTGCTGAGGATGAAATGCCGAGGCGGTCACGGGATTCTCACGTGGTCCAAGCCAACCCGACCGAGCCCACTGCGGCCAATACACATCGGTTTGATCTGTCAGAGGAAATCTGAGGCCGCCACGCGCTGATCACGTGATCCGAGCCAATATGACCGATGTGGGCATTGCGGCCAATTCACATCGGTCTGATCTTTCAGAGAAAATCCGAGGCCTTCACGCACTGATCACATGATCCGGGCCAATATTGTCACACCCCAATTCCGTACATTTCAGAATGGTGTGATGAACTGCTAAATAACCAACGGTTCAACCAGGATCTCAAATAGGCTATCCCCACGTTACCTGAATCTTCATACATTCACCATCATAATCAGAGTAAATACACAATAGCGGAAGTCTTATAAATAAATGAACTGAGAACTAAAATGATATCCAAAAATAATAGCAAATTATTCTGTGTTTAACTGAGACATAAATATTTAAGTACCAAATACATGTCTTATAAATCCAATAAAGAAACCTATAAAAATATCTAGTCAAATACACATGAGTTGCACTCGCAAGAGGAGTCGTGTGTATCATCTTCAGCTCCAGCTTCCATTGCTGCTACCATCCCGTACGTAGAAGCATTCATATAGTCTTCAACTATGTAACCTGCATCATCAACTAAAAATATTCGACGTCGAGGGGTGAGCACACAACACAGCTCAGTGAATAGCCAAAACAATGCAACATTACATATGCATGCACATTCATTTATCTCTTTGGTCTGGTTTATAGTTTGCAATGCGCAATAGAAAGGTTGGGTGGTCAAAGGTAAATGTTTATTGACACCGCCTCTATACACAGGGTGTGGAAGTCCGCCCGAAGGTTAACGTTTATCGTCGTCCCCATCCACCCTACCATAACATTATACAACAAAGGTTAACGTTTATTGCTATATAATGCTATACCAACACGTAATCCCCTGTTAGCGAGGGCTTGCAAACTGGGCTCGCAACTAACCAATCCTAATGCCAAACAGTGTATCCAAGGCCTCACCCCAGCATCCCTCAAAATGTCCATAGAGATAGAGCTAAGGCCCCCCCGGTAGAGTCAGAGACTACAAGGACCGAGACCACCTCCCCTGATACCCTACGACACAATAGTTCTGCTAAGGTAATGGCGATACGACGATGTCAATGCACAAGACTTGAGTTAGAGATAGAGCTAAAGTGTTGAGACCTGCCAAAGGTTAACGTTTATTGACGTTCTCATCACACCTCCCCTGATACTCGCTCGCATCAAGTACATCAACCACACACATACAAGCACATGCCTATTCCTCTCATCATCATCATCATCATGTTATAAACAATAAAGTAAATATGCATGAACAAGTAATAGAAATATTGGATGGTATGCTGTATGCACATTACAAACATATTTGCATAGAATCAAACATGGCATAGGACTCTAGAATTAGAAAACAGTTTATTATTAACCGGTTTAGTTTGGAGTTAAGGTTCCTCACCTTAGTTTGCTATAAGATATTTTTTCAAGCTTTAAAATCACCTCTACAGTGTTATTATAATGCTAGCAAACCTAACAAAGTCGATAGAATTTAATTAGAATTAATTCCAAATTTAAAAACCATCTTTGTTAAGCGAGGGTCGATCGGAGGGTCGATGCTCAGGATACATAGGGTCGATGGGTCTATCGACCCTACCCTCTGTCTGAACTTCCCGAATGCTGAGGGTCGATGGTCAGGGTGCCTAGGGTCGATGGGTCTATCGACCCTGTGTGCGACCCTCGGTGCACTCTGGTCCAATTTCCACTTTTTAATTCATTCTTCGTGTTTGGGGTTGTAAGACCCGCACTCTGAAAACCCGGTCTAAACCTTGGTTTTGTGTCGTGACAGGTCTTCCGATCATCAGCGCGAGCGGGGCAAGCGGATAGCAACAGGTATGAAATCGGACCGAAGTCGACCAATTATACCTGATTTAGGTATAGCGTTGGGGGGTTTGGGGTTGGTTTTTTTTTTTGGGTTTTTTTTTTTTTTTTTTTTTTTGTATTTTTTGGATGTTGTTTTTGGGTTTTCTTTTTTTTTTTTTTTTTTTTTATTTTTTTTTTAATTTTTTAATTTTTTTATTTAAAAAATTTTTTTAAAAAAAAAAATAAAAACAAAAAAAAAATTTAAATTTTTTTTTAAAAAAAAAAATTAAAAAAAAAAGGAAGGAAAAGGGAAAGGGGGGGGAAGGGGGGGAGGGGGGGGGTCGGCTTTTTTTTTTGGGGGGGGGGTTTCGCGGGGGAAGGGTTGGAATTATTTTTTTTTCTTTATTTTTTATATAATGTGGGGTTGAAAAAAATAAAAAGGTTTATTTAATAAAAAAAAAAACAAAAAAAAAAAAAAAAAAATTTTAAAATTAAAATTTTTTTTTTTTTTTTAATTAAAAAAAAATTTTTTTTTTTTTTTTTTTAAAAAAAAAAAAAAAGAAAAAAAAAAAAAAAAAAAAAAAAAAAAAAAGGGCGGTTCGTTGGTTTGTTTTTTTTTTTTAAAATTTTTTTTTTTTTTTTTTTTTTTTTTTTTTTTTTTTTTTTTTATCCTAAATTGGCCAATAAACCCTAAGTTGCCGTCAAACCCTAGATTCGAAGTTTCGAGATGATATTCATCGAAACGAGACTTGAATGAGTTGGGGATAACTCTAACTCAAAGCCTAGACTTAGAATGGATAGGAGAAACCCCGAAAATCCAGGAGGATGATCGACGACAGTCGAAGAACCCATGTATGGTCTTCGAGACATACGGGTCGACTATACCCGGTTGCACATAGTGCGACCGGTATGTTGCGACCGCTACCTCTCGGGAGGTTATCCGTGAGGGGACCGCGACCATACCGGTCGCCGGTCTTTCCCATAGAGCCGCGACCGGTACATGCCACCGGGTCAGCCTGTGAGGGTATTTTGTAACCATGTTGGTTTCCGACCAACATGAAACCCTAAACAATATATTCTAATGAAACCCTAATATTATGTAGGACGTTGTGACTTATCGTTTGGATCTTGCGACGTGGAGCAAGTGATCGAACACGCCGTAAGGGAATCTGACCTAAACCTAATAATTAATGGACAAGAAATCGTTGTTAATCATTGAATATCCGTGATGTGATGTTTGTGCATATTTACATGCCATCCTTTACTTTCAGCTATTATTATTGTTCATGCATTCATAGGATGTGATTGTTAGGCATGTGATTGTTTTCGTTGGTGTGTGGAGGGGGCATGGGCCTGGGATCGCTCTTCACACCGGCACCTTTTGTAGTATTCTATCTTAACATGCTTGGCAGGTGGGGTATCGGGAAGATCGTGGGTACGTTGGTCTCCGATATTGATGTTGTCCCGACCATCGTTGGTGGTACCGAGGATTCCGAGTCGACCTGCCTTGTCCACGATGCTTTAGCTCTATCTCTATGCCGTAGGGTGTCGTGTTGGGATAGGGTCTACCGCGTATTGTTTTCTATCCTAGTGGGTTAGTTGCGGATAGGGTATCGTGGGAGGTGAGGGTTTAGGAGGTCTCCGACCCGACCTGCACGCTCTAGCTCTATCTCTATGCCGTAGACGGCTGGCTTTGGGATAGAGCATACATTGTTGACATATAGGATTGGTTAGTTGCGAGCCCGGTTTGCGAGCCCCGCAAGGGGGGGGCTTAGGTACCGGTATGGGTAGAGTATCGGGGAGGTGCGGGTATACCTTAGCTCTATCTCTATTCCATGATGGGTGTAGTGGGTTGGTGGTTGTGTGATTATCGGGCGACGCCACACACTCGTGTATAGAGGTGCGGGGGCCACCAAACCTTTCTATAGCACATTGCAAACTTTAAACACCACAAAGATAAAATGATTGTTACTCATGCATAATCTTGTGAAACTGTCGATTGCCTTATCGAACTGTGTTGTGTGCTCACCCTTTGTATATACATTGTTTTAGATCTGGATGCAGGGTTATACCGTGGACGATTATGTGAACGCTCCGGCGTATGGTGGTGCTGCAGGTGTTGGATGACAGGGGGACGGGACGAGCATGACGCTTCATGCGAGTGCCCTTTTCGCGTGTTTGTGATTTGTTTTATTTGTTTATTTCATTATTTTGTTTGATACTAAGTGATGTAATAGATATTTATTTTATGTGATTGAATTTAGATAATGGGATATTTATTTAAATTATCAATAGATACTCAGTTCATTCTATTTAAAGTCTTCCGCTCTATGTTTATATTCGATTGTGGTTATGTGTAATTGGTTTTGTATGGGTGGACACGGCCTATTCGAGATCCGGTGTGAACCGTTGGTTCAATGACGGTTCACTCACACCGTTCGTTGGATCGAATTTGGGGTGTGACAACTTGGTATCGTAGCTCTCGGCCTGTTCCAACAAACCATGCTACACATAATGGGGTCGATGAACTGAAGTTAGGAAGTTATAAAAATCTTAATACAAACGCACCCTAAGCATTGTTTGATACCCGAGACGGACTAAGAAAGAGAATAATGTACTATTCTAAATATGAAACTTAACGGCACATACACTAGATAAGGTGAACCATGAAACTTTCATTAAATGGAAAAATAGTATCAAATGAAATAGTGCTACAGTGGTACAGTCCACAAACCGGAAAGTTACCCCGTTATATAAACAATCATATGAAAATTAGAATGGAAATCATGGGGTAGGAGGCCCGGGAGGAATAGGGGTCCGCTATGTCATAGTCCCGCTCGTATGCGACCCTAAGCCAATGCACTGGTCCCGAGTCACTGTAGACCACGAGCCAAGGCTCCCAACTCCTGACCCATCGTCGCCGAGACTCCAGGATGACCCTCGGGTGTCCCCGATCTCGGCAAACATACTCAACACCGAGCCGGGAGGGGCTGAGATGGCCCGGCTGTGGGAACAGATGGTGGTGGCAGTGGAGAACTGGGGCAGGCACCGGTGCTTCCCCAACTACATCGCCATCATCATCATCCCCCATCTCGCCGCATAGGCGCATTGGCCGCGCCGCCGCCGCCGCGCCGCCGCTACTCTCCCAAGTGGACGAGGGCGAGCCTCTAACTCGTCATCACTAACGGGCAGATCAACCATCCGCATCCCTTTATCGCATCCCGGGCCGATGTCGAAGTCATGGAGTCCTCAACGGCTGTCTCTCCTTCGAAACTCACGCCCAGACGGCGAAGAAGGAAAGTGACGACGGCCATAGGGAAGGTTGCTGGCCCGACGGCCACAGCCCTCGATGCATAGTCCGGATGATGAGGTATGGAAGTGAGATCCGCTCTCCGGTGCGGAACGCAATAAGTGACGTCGGGTGAGCTGAGACAACTCATTGTAGTGACCGCTCCGTGGCACTATATCGGCCGGATGATGCGGCGAGACCCGGGTATAGGTCTCAAGCTAGCCGCCTTCATAGGAGCCCCGGGGTTGAGTATCCGCTGCGCTATCTCCCGGCGCAAATCTTCGTCAAGTAACCTTTCGCCTTGGGGGCGCAAGATACCAAATCTCCATCGTTGGGAACCCCAGCGGATCGGCCAACCGGGGGTGGGTGTTGAAGGAAATATGTACACCCCGGACGTAACCGGATAATGCGCAAATCCCTACACCGGTTCGGGTCCTCGACATCCCCTTCGAGCCCCAGATTTGCATAAAAATGCTTGACCAGGGTTAGGGCGTGGTCTCGTGTAGGAAATAACCGGGCAGCCAACCTAGAGCACCAAAGGCTGTCTCTACATTGAACCGGTGCAATTGTCCCACATTGACCCGGCGCCCGGATACAATACTCTTGTCATCGAACCAAGAAAACCGAGCCTGAGCTTCCAAAGAGCGAAACCATAGCTCATCTAGCTGAGGGATAGGTGGAGAGGGAACCCGAGAACTAGAACCATGTGAGCGTTTCCCGAGGTTGCGTCTAGGAGCCATTTAAAATCTGTAAAACAAAAGGAAACAAGACAAAAGTTGGAAATTTTCGAAATTTCGACAGCATAACGGCAGTAAAAAACCTAGGTTAAAAAGAGTAAAAATTCGATTTTTACCAAAACCTTGCGGTGGAACCCCAAATTAGTTGAGGGCTTTTGCTCTTGGGGGTCCCTAAACCCTTTTGTAAGCCGAAGGAAAGGAATTCCTACGGTTAAAACATCTCGAACAAAGAAAAACCTAAATTTCTACATAAAAGACGATATGGAAAATTTCTAAAAATATGAGAGAGAGGGTAGAGACCCACCGAGACGATGTTCTAGCTTTGGAATGCGAGAAATCGGGCTTCTAAGAGTACCCGGTCGGATTGTAGCAACTCGGTTAGGGCGAGAGGAATCGCCACCGGAGAGAAAGAAGAAAAGAAAAGTGAGATTTTCTCACTTTTTGTGATTTTAAAGCCATTTTGGGCATACCGGTCGACGGTTATGCCTATACCGGTCGACCGGTATCAACCCAGTGTGCGACCGCTATGTCTCGGCCAGAAAATTTTTTCGACCGGTCGACTATACCGGTCGCAACACCGTCACAAAGAGTGGCGACCGGTATCTCATAGACATGCGACCGGTATGTCTCGGCCAGAAATTTAATTTTGACCCGGTCGACTATACCGGCCGCAAAGATATTTCTAGTGTGTGCGACCGGTATGTTGCGACCGTACGCCCCAAAAGAGCCAAGAAAATTTAAAAAATTTCCAAAATTGTGTAAAATTGAAATGTTTCTCAACCTTCCAGAGATCAAATGGAGAGAGAGTTTCTCAACCCGCAGCAGGGTCGGGTCGACCGTAGATGCATATCGCCAGAGGTACGAAGAGTTGTTCTTCTTCGCACCGGTCGAGTATGCGAGGAAGAGGAGACAAAAGATACGTAGGTTCACCATGGGACTACGTGGAAGCATTAGAGAGCATCTTTTGGGTCCGGATAAGAAAACCTACAACGAGGTAGTGCAGGTTGCGAGGGTGATGGAGAGTCCGGTCGGAGGGACAGCTTCTTCGCTCAAAACAAGGGAGTGAAGAGACTCTGCGGAGAGAACTCGAGTGGCAGTAATACTAGACCATTCCGCCCATACAAGGGCAGACGCTACAGCACTGCGAGAAACAACCCGGCACCACATTGCCACAATTAACCAGGCCCAACCCGAATATTAAGTGTTATAACCGCCAAGAATCGGGACATGTTGCAAGGAACTGACGCTACCTAGGAAGCAAGCTCCCCGAAGAAGCCGGAGTTTATGCAAATCACCACCGAAGAGGCAGCCGAATCACCCGATGTGGTAACCGGTACGACTCTATCCCTTACTATTTGGTTTATTCTTTCGGTTGCATGAGCATATAGAACTAAGGGACAATATATTCCGAGAATTGTAAATGTAGGCCGGGTTACCCGCCGAGTATTATTTGACTGGGGCCACGCACTCCTTTGTTTTCGTTTCGTTTGGGAAGCGAATGGGGTTACCAATCAAGCAATTGAACCCAAGCTTGATAGTTCGCTCTCCACTAGGAGTCAAAGTGGCTTTGACCAAGTATTATGGACCATGTCCTGTAAGTATCGAGGGCCGAGACCTAGAAGCAAGCCTAGTAATACTTGAGATGGCAGATTTTGATGTCATTTTAGGAATGGATTGGCTAGGCCATCATTCGGCCGTCCTTTTATGTGGTGAAAGGAAGCTTATGCTTACCGACAGAGAGGGAAAGGAATATAGCTTCGCTGGAATTAAGCTATCTAGGAAGCGAAAGTTGATCCTCTCCGCCCCTAAAGACTAAGAGATGCTTGGAGAAAGGGGGGGGGGGTTATCTCGTATTCGTAGTCGACCTCACAAAGCAGAGTCACTCAAGATGGAGGATATAGAGGTGGTTCGGGGAGTTTCCTGGATGTATTTCCAGGAGGATCTTCCGGGCTTACCACCAGCAGGGCTACAGAATTTGTGATAGACCTTATACCGGGTTCGGCCCGGTGTCTAAAGCGCCATACAGGGATGGCCCCAACCGGAGTTAAAGGAGTTGAAGACCCAATTACAAGAATTGCTGGATAAGGGCTTCATACGACCTAGTATTTCGCCTTGGGGAGCACCTGTGTTATTCGCCAAAGAAGAAAGATGGAAGTGTACGGCTATGTATTGACTAACGTGAGCTAAACAAGTTGACGATCAAGAATCGGTATCCTTTACCTAGGATCGATGATCTGCTCGATCACCGCAGGGTGCAAAGGTTTTCTCAAAGATCGATCTCCGATCGGGTATCACCAATTGAAGACCAAGGCCGGAGATATTCGAAGACCGCTCGGGACGAGGTATGGACATTATGAGTTTCTCGGTTATGTCTTTCGGGTTGACCAATGCTCCAGCGCGTTTATGGAACTAATGAACCGAAGTGTTCCATGACATGTTGGACACTTCGGTCATCGTATTCATCGACGACATATTGATTTACTCTAAGGACATGGAGACTCATACAGCAGCATTTGAGAGCAGCCCTACAACGGCCGAGGGATGTGAGGCTTTATGCAAAAATTCAAGAAGTGCGAGTTTTGGCTGAAGGAAGTAGCTTTCTTTGGGCCATGTCGTGTCCGAGACGGGTATCAAGGTTGATCCAAGCAAGATAGCTGCTATAGTAGGATGGGAAGCACCGGAAATCTGTTGCGGAGATTCGTAGTTTCCTTGGGTTGGCGGGTTATTATAGAAGATTCATGGAAGATTACTCCGAGGATCGCGGTTCCACTCACCAGATTGACCAAGAAGGGAGAGAAATTTATATGGACAGATGAGTGTGAGAAGTGCTTCCAGATTTTGAAGTCAAGACTTGTCTCGCACCTATCCCGACCATCCCCGAACCAAGCGCACCGTTACTCTATATACGGATGCTTCAGGGTTGGGTATTGGGTGTGTTCGATGCAAGGAGAAGGTAATCGCTACGCATCAAGACAGTTAAAAGAGCACGAAGAACTATCCCTACGCATGACTTGGAGCTAGCAGCGGTTATTCATGCAATCAAGACTTGGAGACACTATTTGTACGGTGAGAAGTTTCGGATCAAGTCGATCACAAGAGCTTAACTTATCTCTTCACCGAAGGATCTAAATATGAGGCGAGGAGATGGCTGGAATTGTTAAAAGATTATGATTGCGACATTCAGCACCACCCGGTAAAGCAAATGTGGTGGCCGACGCCTTAAGCGAAAAGTGGGCATCGAAACCCGAGGCGGACCGAGTACAAATGCCGCATTGTGTGTGCAGCCTCGAAGTTCGATGGAAATTGATGAAGACCATATTATCGAAACTGAAGATCCGGTTGAGCAAGGCTTGATTCATAAGTTCACTATGATGTTCGCCGCATGAAGATCTCGCCGAGCCTAATTGATGAAGTCGGGGTAGCAATCCTACGGGATCCATATCTCAGGACCGTGCGAGGGGGAAGACTTAGAGAAGGGTACGGTAATCCCCGACTTTACCTTGGAATCGACAAAGTACTCAAGTATCGCGGACGGGTATGTATACCCGAGAGCGAAGACCGCGATATCGGGAGGCCGAGTTATGACCGAAGCTCATTACACTCCATATTCGGTACACCGAGGAAGTACCAAGATGTATCATGATCTAAGAAGACTCTATTGGTGGAGGGGTATGAAAGCCGATATAGCTCGTTTCGTGTTTCAATGTCCGAATTGTCAACAAGTTAAAGCGGAGAGACAAAGACCCGCAGGTTTACTACAGCCGTTACGTAACCCGCATGGAAGTGGGATTGTATCACCATGGATTTCGCACCGGCTTACCTTTGACACCAAGGTCGTGGATGCGGTTTGGGTTATAGTAGATCGGCTCACCAAGACAGCTCGATTTATTGGTCGGACCTCGGATACCATGGAGAAGCTGGCCAAGTTATATGTTGATAATATAGTCGGACTTCATGGCTTCGAAAGTATAGTATCCGACAGAGATCCCCGTTTTACATCGAAATTCGGGAAGGATTACGAAAGCTATGGGAACAAAGTTGAAGTTCAAGATCCGAGCTTTCCATCCCTCGAGACGGACGGACAATGAGCGAACCATTCAAATTTTGGAAGATATGCTTCGAGCTTGTGCATTAGATTTCAAAGGAGCTTGGGATGAGAAGCTATCACTTATTGAGTTTGCTTACAACAATGTCATCGGGCTACAATCGGATGGCCCCATATGAAGCTCTCTATGGGAGAAAATGTCGTACACCTCTGTTATGGAATGAAGTGGGGGAAAAGAAGAATTGTAGGACCGGAGTTTGTTGGAAGAAACTTGCCGAAGTGATTGATCGATCAAAGAGAGAGTAAAGACAGCTCAAGTTCACGAAGCACTATGGATAATCGACGCCGAGATCCTGGAGTTTGCGAGGGGTGACAAAGTGTTCTTGAAGGTGTCACCGGTGCGAGGTCCGAAACGGTTTGGTAAGAAGGGGAAGCATGCCCCGTATGTGGGACCATATGAGATATTGAATCGACGTGGTAGTGTAGCATATCAATTGGCTCTACCACCATCTATGTCTAGCGTTCATAATGTGTTCCATGTATCATTATCGAAGAAGTATGTCGGAGATCCATCGCATATCTTGAGCGCTGATCCTCCGGACTTGGCCGAAGACTTAACTTTCGAGTGGTGCCCGTAATGCTCTCAAGTCAAAAAAGTTCAGCAACTTCGAACCAAGGATATCCACTATGTGAAGGTGCATTGGAGAAGCCAAAATGTGGAGGAAATTACTTGGGAAGAAGAGACGCGATGAGTTAGGAGTACCCCCAACCTTTTTGACGATCAAGGTACGTTCAAATTTCGAGGCCGAAATTTCTTTTAAGGGTGGGGGGAGTTGTAGTACTTACATGTAAATTTCGGGACGAAATTTCTTTTAAGGGTGGTGGAGTTGTAAGACCCGCACTCTGAAAACCCGGCCTAAACCTTGGTTTTGTGTCGTGGACAGGTCTTCCGATCATCACCGAGCGGACGGGGCAAGCGGATAGCAAACAGTACGAAATCGGACCGAAGTCGACCAATTATACCTGATTTTAGGTATACCGGTCGATGGTACCGGATGATGGTACCGGTCGACCGGTATGGCCTGCACAGCTATGTGCGGGAATTTGGAAATTGGCTCTCGCGGGTCCCACTTTCCCGATTTCGAATCCTAGAAGTTTCCTAATCCTAGTAGGGTTACTAAACCCTATTTCTAGCCTATAAATACACCCTTAAACCCCTCAAATCCTTTCCATTGTCTCTCACAAACCCTAGAGAAGAGAAAGAGCTTGGAGAGGAGAAGGAGCTAGGAAGAAGAAGGAGGTGCCGCCATTACCGTTTGACGAAGCTCACGCTACGCCTGTCAACGGTAAGTGTTTGAATCCATCTTCTCACCCTATGATAATTGTGTGGGTGGATCAATACCATGTAAAGTAGGTATTGATCTAAAACCCTAAATTGGCCAATAAACCCTAAGTTGCCGTCAAACCCTAGATTCGAGTTTCGAGATGATATTCATCGAAACGAGACTTGAATGAGTTGGGGATAACTCTAACTCAAAGCCTAGACTTAGAATGGATAGGAGAAACCCTGAAAATCCATGGAGGATGATCGACGGTCGAAGAACCCATGTATGGTCTTCCGGAGACATACGGGTCGACTATACCAGTTGCACATAGTGCGACCGGTATGTTGCACCGCTACCTCGGAGGTTATCGTGGGGGGACCGGCTGACCATACCGGTCGCCAGTCTTTCCCACAGAGCCGCGACCGGTACATGCCACCGGTCAGCCTCGGAGGGTATTTTGTAACCATGTTGGTTTCCGACCAACATGAAACCCTAAACAATATATTCTAATGAAACCCTAATATTATGTAGGACGCTGTGACTTATCGTTTGGATCTTGCGACGTGGAGCAAGTGATCGAACGAGCGTCAGGTAAGGGAATCTGACCTAAACCTAATAATTAATGGACAGAAATCGTTGTTAATCATTGAATATCTGTGATGTGATGTTTGTGCATATTTACATGCCATCCTTTACTTTACTATTATTATTGTTCATGCATTCATAGGATGTGATTGTTAGGCATGTGATTGTTTTCGTTGGTGTGTGGAGGGGCATGGGCCTGGATCGCTTCTTCACACCGGCACCTTTGTAGTATTCTATCTTAACATGCTTGGTACGGTGGGGTATCGGGGAAGATCGTGGTACGTTGGTCTCCGATATTGATGTTGTCCCGACCATCGTTGGTGGTACCGAGGATTCCGAGTCGACGTTGCCTTGTCCACGATGCTTTAGCTCTATCTCTATGCCGTAGGGTGTCGTGTTGGGATAGGGTCTACCTGCGATTGTTTCTATCCTAGTGGGTTAGTTGCGGATAGGGTATCGGGGGGAGGTGAGGTTTAGAGGTCTCCGACCCGACCAGCACGCCTAGCTCTATCTCTATGCCGTAGACGGCTGTGCTGGGATAGAGCATACATTGTTGACATATAGGATTGGTTAGTTGCGAGCCCGGTTTGCGAGCCCCGGCCGAGGGGCTTAAGTACTAGTATGGGTAGAGTATCGGGGAGGTGCGGGTATACCTTAGCTCTATCTCTATTCCATGATGGGTGTATGTGGGTTGGTGGTTGTGTGATTTGTGCGACGCCACACACTGTGTATAGAGGGTGCGGGGGCCACCAAACCTTTCTATAGCACATTGCAAACTTTAAAACCAGACCACAAAGATAAAATGATTGTTACTCATGCATAATCTTGTGAAACTGTCGATTGCCTTCTGAGCTGGTTGTGTGCTCACCCTTTGTATATACATTGTTTTAGATCCGGATGCAAGGTTATACCGTGGACGATTATGTGAACGCTCCCGCGTATGGTGGTGCTGCGGTGTTGGATGTACAGGGCGGGACGAGACGAGCATGACGCTTCATGCGAGTGCCCTTTTTGCGTGTACCTGTGATTTGTTTTATTTGTTTATTTCAGTTATTTTGTTTGATATTAAGTGATGTAATAGATATTTATTTTATGTGATTGAATTTAGATAATGGGATATTTATTTAAATTATCAATAGATGCTCAGTTCATTCTATTTAAAGTCTTCCGCTGTATGTTTATATTCTGATTGTGGTTATGTGTAATTGGTTTGTATGGGTGGACACGGCCTATTCGAGATCCTGGTGTGAACCGTTGGTTCAATGACGGTTCACTCACACCGTTCTGGTTGGATCAGAATTTGGGGTGTGACAGGGGTCCTATGGCTTGCTTCCACATTCCATTAAACATTCATTCCATGGTCTGAAACCATGATTCATCCTCTTAAATAGCTTTCATGCATTCTCCTAGGTTTTTCCATGAAAACCTAACCATGGATGGATGGTTTGGGTTTCTCCGAAATCCTACACTCAACCATATCTAACCTAAGGTCTGTAGAAACTCATGGAATTAGTATCCATACCTGAGAAGATTACTTTTCTCTGGAAATTCTTCTCTTTTTTGCTAAGTCTTCTTCCTTGTCTCTTTTCTTCCTCTTTTCCTTCTTCTCTCTTTCTCTCAATTCAATTAGGGTTGTGAAAGGAGTGAAAGTGGCTTAGGGACGTCCTTTAAATAGAGTAGGAATGTCCTATAATAGTCCCATTGAGATTTGGAAAGAATCCCAATAAAAAATTAGGAAATTTCCTAATTTCAGTTTCGGCAGTAAGTGAGGGTCGATGAGAGGGTCGATGATCCCGTCGACCCTGTGGTCTGACACTGTCCGACCCTCTCCCAAATTTTAAAGGTCTGAGTTTCTGTTTTGGGAGGGTCGACCCTATTTAGCTGGGTATGCAACCCTTTCTTCTATTTTAAGTGTTTTTGGGTCGATTTGATACTTGGGATCCCGCTCTCCTTCACGCCCTTGGTCCATTTGCCTCAACCATGATGGGTGAACCTGGTTCAAGGTGGTAAGACCGGGTTAGTTTGACACGGGTCTTACAACTCCCCCCAACTTATAAAAATTTCGTCCTCGAAATTGGACGTACCTTCTGAATCAAATAAGTGAGGGTATTGCTTCCGCATAGCATTTTCTTCTTCCCATGTAACTTCTTCCATGTCTCTACTTTTCCATGTGACCTTAACATAGTAGATATCTCTGTTGCGTAGACGTTGAACCTTTCGACTAGTGATTTCCGTTGGTGTTACTTCAAATGTCAAATCATCAGTCAATCCTGGCAAATCCACTGTCAAAACATGTGTTGGGTCTTTGACATACTTCTTGAATAAGGATATGTGAAATACGTCATGCACACTTGACATAGATGGTGGTAGTGCTAACTGATAAGCTACTTTTCCACGCTTAGCCAGAATTTCATATGGCCCGACATATCTTAGACTTAGTTTCCCTTTTTATCCGAACCTTTTCAATCCTCGCATAGGCAATACCTTCAAAAATACTTTACCACCTACGGCGAACTCTAGATCTCTTCATCGAGTATCCGCATATTTCTTCTGACGGTTCTGAGCTGTTCTTACCCTTTCCTTGATAATGTCGATCACTCGACAAGTCTCTTCAACAAATTCTGGTCCAACAATAATACGTTCTCCAACTTCATTCCAAAACAAAGGAGTCCGACACTTTCTGCCATACAGTGCTTCATAAGGTGACATTTGTATAGTAGCCTGATAGCTATTGTTATAAGTGAACTCGGTCAATGGTAACCTTTCATCCCATGATCCCTTGAAATCAATTACACATGCTCGTAGCATATCTTCTAGAATCTAAATTGTGCGCTCTGACTGTCCATCTGTCTGTGGGTGGAATGCAGTACTGAACTTCAACATTGTACCCATAGCCTTTTGCAATCCTTCCCAAAATTTAGAAGTAAATCATGGATCTCTATCCGACACAATGCTTTCTGGTACACCGTGTAAGCGAACAATGTTATCCACATACAGCTTTGCTAACCTTTCCAGTGTATACTGAGGTCGTATAGGTATGAAACAAGCTGTCTTTGTCAGACGGTCTACAATCACCCAAACTGCGTCTACTACTCGAGGAGTCAATGGTAGTCCCGTGACGAAGTCCATAGTGATGCAGTCCCATTTCCATGCTGGTTCCGTAACGGCCGCAATAGTCCCTACGGGTCTTTGTCGTTCAGCCTTTACTTTCTGACAATTTAGGCATTGAGACACGAACTTAGCTACATCTGCTTTCATTCCCCTCCACCAGTATAATTTCTTTAGGTCATGATACATCTTTGTACTTCTAGGATGTACCGAGTAAATGGTGGTGTGGGCTTCTTTCATGAGTCGGTGTCTAATGTCTACACTTTCTGTTTTGGGTACACATATTCTTCCTTTGTATTTCAGTACCTTCTCGTCATCCAAGGTGAACTCAGGGTTAGTCCTACCTTTCTCAATATCTTCGTGTACTGTTCTCAGATAAGGATCTGCTTTGATAGCTGTCTTTACTTCATCCACTATATCCGGTATAATCTTCAATGCCGTAAACATATTCGAAAACCGATGAATAAACCCTTGGTTGGCTGATCCATCCGTTGTGTCTATCACATACTGCTCGTTGTCGTGATTGAATACCATTCCGGTAGTGCACATTGCCGCAGTCGTGCTAACTTCTCCTTGAGATTTTATCATTGTTTTTCTGCTCAATGCATCTGCTACTACGTTCGTTTTTCCCGGATGATACTGGATATCACAATCATAGTCTTTCAATAGTTCCAGCCATCTTCTTTGTCTCATATTCAACTCCTTCTGATTAAATATATAAGTAAGACTTTTGTGGTCCGACTTAATTTGGAATTTCTCTCCGTATAGGTAATGTCTCCATATCTTGACAGCATGTACTACTGCCGCTAACTCCAAATCATGAGTGGGGTAATTTTTCTCATGTACCTTCAACTGTCTCGAGGCATAGGCAATTACTTGCTCTCCTTGCATAAGCACACATCCTAATCCCAATCCCGACACGTCAGTATATAAGGTAAACGTCTGTCCTGGAATAGGAATAGTCAAAATCGGTGCGGATATCAATCTGGTCTTCAACGTTTGAAAACTTTTTTCACACCTATCCGCCCATACAAAATTTTCACCTTTCTTGGTCAAACTGGTAAGAGGTACGGCAATCCGAGAATAGTCTTCTACAAATCTCTGATAATAACCAACTAGACCCAGAAAACTTCTAATTTCTGAAAT
This sequence comes from Protea cynaroides, assembly GCA_028583415.1. Classification (NCBI taxonomy): domain Eukaryota; kingdom Viridiplantae; phylum Streptophyta; class Magnoliopsida; order Proteales; family Proteaceae; genus Protea; species Protea cynaroides. The sequence goes on from CM053268.1 coordinate 86,386,471, forward strand.
GCTCTTTGGTGCTTCCCACTTTACGATAGCCTCGATCTTATTGGGGTCCACTTTGATTCCTTCAGCGGATACTACATGGCCTAGAAAGGTGACTTCACTTAGCCAAAACTCATACTTTGAAAATTTGGCGTATAACTTCTCTTTCCTTAAACACTGCAGGGCTGCGTTTAGGTTCTTGACATGGGTTTCCTTGTCTTTGGAGTATACCAATATGTCATCAATAAATACTATAACCGACGTATCCAGCATATCGTGGAAAACTCGGTTCATAAGTTCCATGAACGTTGCCGGTGCATTAGTTAATCCGAATGACATCACTAAGAATTCATAATGTCCGTATCTTGTCCTGAAAGCTGTCTTCGGAATGTCACCTTCTTTAATCTTCAGCTGATGATAGCCTGATCGAAGATCGATCTTTGAAAATACTTTTGCCCCCTGTAACTGATCGAACAAGTCATCGATCCTAGGTAGTGGATATCGATTCTTGATTGTCAGCTTATTCAACTCTCAATAGTCGATACATAATCGAACGCTACCATCCTTCTTCTTTACGAACAACACCGGTGCTCCCCATGGAGATATACTGGGTCTAATATAACCCTTATCCAGCAGTTCTTGTAATTGCACTTTTAATTCCTTCAGTTCAGTAGGAGCCATTCTATAAGGTGCTTTTGATACTGGTGCGGCTCCGGGTAGAAGGTCTATTACAAACTCCGTGGCTCGGTCGGGTGGTAATCCGGGTAGTTCCTCCAGAAATACATCTGGGTAATCCCGCACAACATCAATATCTTCCATTCGTGGCGCGTCCTTGGTTAGGTCGACCACTGATACTAAATATCCGACGGCTCCCTTTTCAAGGCACCTCTTAGCCTTGAATGCTAAGAGTATGAGCTTGCGTCTCCTAGGAAGTTTGGTTCCCGAGAAACTGAATTATGCTCTTTCTTTGTCTTTGAACGTTAGCTTCTTTTCGGCGCATAATAGGTTTGCTGAATGTCGAGCTAACCAGTCCATTCCCAAGATGACGTCAAAGTCTGCCATCTCAAGTTGTATTAAAGTTGCATCTAAGGTTTTTTCGCCAATGAGAACTGGACATGGCCCATAACCTTTCTCTAATTCCACTTCTAATCCCATCGGTGACCGTACAAGTAATTTGTAGTCTAATGTTTTGATGGGTAAATTGGTCTTCTTTCCAAACGACACAGATATAAATGAATGAGTAGCTCCCCGAATCAAAGAGTACTCCGGCGGGTATGCCATTGATAGGTACGATACCCGTGATTCAGTTTTTACTTAGTCTACATGCTCAATCAATGAAATTATAATCTTAAAAGTTTCGGTCATATACCGTGACCACATCGGGCGAGGCGGCAAGATCCTCTCGATGTAACAAAGATATACCCGTCCTTGATGTAATCGCTTCTTGGGTTTTGGGCATTCTCTTGCCATATGCCTTGGTTGGTTGCGGTTATAGGACTTCGGGGCTTTAGAATTTGGCTTTGGCTGTGGTTGAGCTGCGGAAGTAGACTTTGGTGCAAGAGCAAAATTTCGAGGACGAAAAGGTTTATACGTCCTATTATTGCCTCCGTTGTAGGAGTTTTCCGGCTGGTCTCTTGATGCCTCTCGTTCGGGAGAAATAACTCTCCTTCCGGCTCGATTCGATCACTCGAGCAATCTGGACAGCTTCGTTGTAGATTTTCTTCTCTAAGCCCGAAACATTTTCTCTTATGCTTCCTCTTAGTCCCGCGACAAACCTACGGGTTTTGGTATCTTCTTCCCGCATACTAGCCGGTGCGAAGAAAAACAGCTCTTCATAGCGCCGTTGATACGAGTCTACGGACATCCGCCCCCGGTACGGACTCAAGAACTCTTTCTCCATTGAATCTCAAGCTTCTTGGGAAATACTTCTCGAAGAACGCTTCTTTATATATAGCCCATGTCAAGGGGGCGTGCTTGGTCAATAAGTACGTCTTTGTAGATTTCCACCAATGGTGTGCGTCGCCTTTGAGCATGAAGGTGGCGCATAGTACTTTCTCTTCCTCGGTGATAGTCATCATAAGGAAGTTCCTTTCCTTCTTGTATATCCAAAGGTGCTGGCCACAAGTGGATCGACGGCTTGCCGTTGAATTCTCTCGGTTTCATTTTCAAAAATCTCTCCACTAGCCGGGAGTGATCCAGCTTGATTTTGGTATGCCCCAAACATAGGGGGTGGATAGTTGTATATCCCTTGTGCTGCTTCTGGGACCTGCAATGGAATTGGTGCAGCCGGTTGTTGAGGTGTCTGAGGAGCTGGGTGGTTACCCACTGGTGCTGCACTGGCTTGCCCAGTGTGTATGGGTGCAGCCTGAGTGGCTTGATACATAATCCCCATGGCAACCTGCATTTGAGCTTGTGCGTGTTGCATCCGCTGTAGCCGCCGAGCTAGGTTCATAACCACAGTTGCTAGCTCCGGTGGTAGAGGTGGCAAATTTGTAGGGTTTGCCGGTTTTGGATTACTCTGTGCATGGTTATTCTCTTGACTAGTCTCCTCCACTGGTGGTGGTGGTGGGACTGTATTTTGGGTCTGTCGGGTAACTCTACGTCCAGACATATTTCTTTTCGATGATTGGTAGTGCCTGAAAATCATCAAAATAGGTGAGAAATCATGTATATGTCAGATTCCCGAGAGCTGAGGGTCGATTAGAGGGTCGATCAGAGGGTTGATGGCTCTGGTCGAGTTGTCCGACCCTCTGACCAAAAATCAGATTTTTAAAGTCTGATTTTGGGTCATTTTTTATTATTTCCCTCCCGTTTCGACTCGCCTCTTCTCTCCAAGTTGCTACAGTGCTACTTCACTGTTGTGGATCGATTTTAGTCTGAGTTTCGACATCTACTTCATCCCTACAGGTATGCTTTCCCATTTTTACCTGTTTTTAGGTTTCCATTCCTAGGTTTTTGCCCATTTAACTTGTATTTTTCAAATTAAACTTTTTCCAACCGTAAAAATTCGATTTTTATTGGGGGCTTTTGTTGTTGGTGTCTTGAGGAATGAAAGCCCTCAAAAATTTTTGAGTTTCATCGGTTGGTTATCGAGAAACTTAGATTTTTTTCTCTTTTTGCCCTAATTTGTCGAAATTTTTTGATTTCTTGCAATTCCTTCAAATTGGACCTTGTCAGTTAAAATTTCCTTCTGTTTAACTGTTGTATGATGTGTTGGAACTTATGTAGGTCCTCCTGCCCACTTGTATGGGTGAAAAGTGAGGCTTTTGACCAACTTACGTCGTTATAATGCCCAATTTTTAAATTTTTATCCTATTAACTCCTTGTTTTCCTTTTTCTTTCTCATCTGCAGATACTATGGTTCTTACCAAAGTACCCAGAGTTCATGATCCGCTTCGCTTCCGCTCCAATGAAGCCAAGGCACAGTATGCCTACTATACAGGCAAGAAAGTGGAAGGGGGTCGTATGGTGAACCTCGCTGAGCTAGCCTTGTTCAATGTAGAGAGAGCTTTTGGTGATATGGGGTGGCTCCCTGTCATCACATACGATGCGTGCACACGTCCGCAGTTAGTGCGCCAGTTCTATCAGAACCTTCAGATTGTGGGAAACCACAATGATGTGGAGCTTGGTCAGGAGTTGCGCATCACTAGCTATGTCAAGGGGGTGCAGATTTCCTTTGATTATCGGCAGCTGGCCGACCTGTTGGGAATTCCTTATGATGGTCCTATGGTGTACTGTGCACCTGGTGAGCACGACTTTATTGAGATGTGGTTGCGGGCCGAGATTGATAGTCAGGTATGATCACCACATCGTTGATTCGCCCGGGGTTGACCTAGTTGACGAGAAGATTCAGGAGAATACCTTCTCGTTGCCTCTAGATTGGGAGGCTATATGCAAGATGGGACTTCGAGACGCTCAGGTTAGCGATGATGAGAGGAACGCGATGGTGCACCCTCACACTTGGGTTGAGGTGGCTGATGCTGAGGCTGCTGCTGCTGCTGCAAGGGCTCAGGTAGATCCCGTCGACGATGATGATCGTATGTACATGGACGTCGACGCGATACCCCTGCCTTCACCTACACATGCGGCTGGAGTTGGTACTTCGCATGCGGCGGATTCTCGTACCCGAGACCGGTCCTTCTCCTGAGGCTGGTCCTTCACATCCGTCTTCTGATATGATGGAGATGTTGCACGAGATCAGAGAGACTCAGCGCAGATCGGACCTGAGGATGGAGGAGTTGCTAGATGCTCAGCGCATGAGAGTGGATGAGCTGTTGGCTGCTCAGCACACATCTGAACTGTACTCTGCTTTAGATATATATTTACACTTTGTTTCGCTCTCATTGTATGTCCACTTGTTTCTTCTTTTAATAGATGTATTATTCTCTTTTTAAATTTGGTCTCAACATCACTTGTGCTTATAATGTGTTAATATTACTGTTTTTATTTTATCCTATCTCAGTTCACTATTGTTGTGAATGTATGATAGTTCAGCGGGCAAGGCCTGAGATGCTCTGATACCAAGTTGTCACATCCCAATTCCGTACATTTCAGAATGGTGTGATGAACCGCTAAATAACAAACGGTTCAACTAGGATCTCAAATAGGCTATCCCCGCGTTACTTGAACCTTCATACACTCACCATCATAATCAGAGTAAATACATAATAGCGGAAGTCTTATAAATAAATGAACTGAGAACTAAAATGATATCCATAAATAATAGCAAATTATTCTGTGTTTAACTGAGACATAAATATTTAAGTACCAAATACATGTCTTATAAATCCAATAAAGAAACCTATAAAAATATCTAGTCAAATACACACGAGTTGCACTCGCAAGAGGAGTTGTGTGTATCATCTTCAGCTCCAGCTTCCATTGATGCTACCGTCCCATACGTAGAAGCATTCATATAGTCTTCAACTGTGGAACATGCATCATCAACTAAAAATATTCGACGTCAAGGGGTGAGCACACAACACGGCTCAGTGAGTAGCCAAAACAATGCAACATTACATATGCATGCACATTCATTTATCTCTTTGGTCTGGTTTATAGTTTGCAATGCTCAATAGAAAGGTTGGGTGGTCAAAGGTTAACGTTTATTGACACCGCCTCTATACACAGGGTGTGGAAGTCCGCCCGAAGGTTAACGTTTATCGTCGTCCCCATCCACCCTACCATAACATTATACAACAAAGGTTAACGTTTATTGCTATATAATGCTATACCAACACGTAAGCCCCTGTTAGCGAGGGCTTGCAAACTGGGCTCGCTACTAACCAATCCTAATGCCAAACAGTGTATCCAAGGCCTCACCCCAGCATCCCTCAGAATGTCCATAGAGATAGAGCTAAGGCCCCCCAGTAGAGTCAGAGACTACAAGGACCGAGACCACCTCCCCTGATACCCTACGACACAATAGTTCTGCTAAGGTAATGGCGATACGACGATGTCAATGCACAAGACTTGAGTTAGAGATAGAGCTAAAGTGCTGAAACCCGCCAAAGGTTAACGTTTATTGACGTTCTCATCACACCTCCCCTGATACTCGCTCGCATCAAGTACATCAACCACACACATACAAGCACATGCCTATTCCTATCATCATCATCATCATCATGTTATAAACAATAAAGTAATTATGCATGAACATGTAATAGAAATATTGGATGGCATGCTGTATGCACATTACAAACATATTTGCATAGAATCAAACATGGCATAGGACTCAAGAATTAGAAAACAGTTTATTATTAATCGATTTAGTTTGGAGTTAATTTCCTCACCTTAGTTTGCTATAAGATACTTTTCCAAGCTTTAAAATCACCTCTACAGTGTTATTATAATGCTAGTAAACCTAACAAAGTCGATAGAATTTAATTAGAATTAATTTTGAATTTAAAAACCATGCTGTTAACTAAGGGTCGATGCTCAGGATACATAGGGTCGATGGGTCTATCGACTCTACCCTCTGTCTGAACTTCCCGAATGCTGAGGGTCGATGGTCAGGGTGCCTAGGGTCGATGGGTCTATCGACCCTGTGTGCGACCCTCGGTGCACTCTGGTCCAATTTCCACTTTTTAATTCATTCTTCGTGTTTGGGGTCCTATGGCTTGCTTCCACATTCCATTAAACATTCATTCCATGGTCTGAAACCATGATTCATCCTCTTAAATAGCTTTCTTGCATTCTCCTAGGTTTTTCCATGAAAACCTAACCATGGATGGATGGTTTGGGTTTCTCCGAAATCCTACACTCAACCATATCTAACCTAAGGTCTGTAGAAACTCATGGAATTAATATCCATACCTGAGAAGATTACTTTTCTCTGGAAATTCTTCTCCTTTTTGCTAAGTCTTCTTCCTTGCCTCTTTTCTTCCTCTTTTCCTTCTTCTCTCTTTCTCTCAATTCAATTAGGGTTGTGAAAGGAGTGAAAGTGGCTTAGGGACGTCCTTTAAATAAAGTAGGAATGTCCTATAATAGTCCCATTGAGATTTGGAAAGAATCCCAATCAAAAATTAGGAAATTTCCTAATTTCAGTTTCGGCAGCAAGTGAGGGTCGATGATCCCGTCGACCCTGTGGTCTGACACTGTCTGACCCTCTCCCAAATTTTAAGGGTCTGAGTTTCTGTTTTGGGAGGGTCGACCCTGTTTAGCTAGGTATGCGACCCTTCCTCTATTTTAAGTGTTTTTGGGTCGATTTAATACTTGGGATCCCGCTCTCCTTCACGCCCTTGGTCCATTTGCCTCGACCATGATGGGTGAACCTGGTTCAAGGTGGTAAGACCGGGTTAGTTTGACACGGGTCTTACAAATATGACCGATGTGGGCACTGCGGCCAATTCACATCGGTCTGATCTATCAGAGAAAATCCGAGGCCGTCACGCGCTGATCACGTGATCCGAACCAATATGACCGATGTGGGCACTGCGACCAATACACATCGGTCTGATCTATCAGAGGAGGTCCGAGGCCGTCATGAACTGCTTCTGTCCGAATAGAAGTTTGAATGAATGCTCCTGGATCCGGGTTAGGATCCGGGTTGGTCATGGATACCGCAAGGCGGGACCCGTTCGACGGACCCGTTACGTTTTGTCGATAATAAATGCACCGACCGAGGACCCAGTGTTTTACTCCCACGTGGACGTGAGCAGGCATGGCGCCTTATAAAAGGGGCGGTGAGGTATGGAGGCCCCTTACCCTGAGATCACTATTGTAGTCGCTTACATCGGTTTTGCCTCTGCACATCGGTACTTACTTTGCACCTCGGCTCGGACATCTCGCAGCGGCTTGGTTCTTTAACGTCGGCGCTACCTTATATCAGTAATCAGTAAGTATTCTTTTCTTCTAAGTCTTGAAATATGGCTGACGAGGGTAGGGAGACCGAAGTGGAAGTAGACATAGAGGGTGCGGGGACATCTTCCAGCAGCAGCAGCAGCAGCTCATCCTCGTCTGGCAGTGGGACGACCTCGGGCATGTCCTCACCTAGTGGATCCGTGGACCGAGTATCTGAGGGTGGTCCCAAGGTGGAGTTGGTCACCGAGGAGGAGGTCGATGTGGGGCAGCGAGGACCGACAGCTGGACCCTCACGACACGATCTTTTGGTGGGCGTGTCCACACATGAGGTCGGCTCCGAGGTTTTGATCCAGGCTCGGGAGGAGGCCGAGGCTCCCCCAGAGTTTGATGCTCGCGGTGAGGTTTGCCTTTTGACCAAGGCCGAGTTCGATAGTCTCCAAGAACGGTACCAAATACCGCATGACGTGGAGATCAGAATGCCCACTGAGGGGGAGCGGGCCTGCTGGAGTCAGAGGTCAGAACTATGCATCAACCTCGAGATGTTTAAGGCCGGCTTCCGAGTTCCGGTACTGAAGTTGGTGGTCGAGATCTTAGAATACTACCAAGTGGCCCCTATCCAAGTGATGCCGAAGTCTTGGAAGAACTTGATAGCGTCTGTTATCTACTTCCGGAGGTTGGGGCACGTACCGACCCTGAACATGTTCCGCCACATGTTCACCTTCAACGACTACTGTAGGACGGGGTGGTATTATTTTGCCAAGAAGCCAGACTTCGGCGACCTCCTAGCTAACAAGCCGACCTCAATCAAACTGTGGAAGAAGAAATTCTTCTACATCCGTGGTGATGACGTGCTGCTGAGGAATGTGTGGAAGAAGTTGGACACCGAGACACTCAACACAGATGTCCCCCTAATGCCCGAGGAGTCTGAGATGTTGCATCTTGCTCGGCACTCCGAGGGGGCTCCAATTCGCGTGGCCGAGCTGAAGGACCCCCTCGTTTTGCACGAGAATCATCTGTGTGAGTATTATTTTGGTATAGAGCTGGCCAACGTCGACATACTAACTGGGCTGATTCTTTTGTTGTTTCTCGCAGTGAAGCTAAACAAGACTTATCTGATGGAGCTGAAGAAGAAGGATGCGGCTCGGAAGGAGGCCACGGCGAAGATGGCTCAGGAGGAGCGATTCATGAAGACGTCGGCAGATCAGGCCGGTGCTGAGACTAACTTGACGAAAAGGCCATCGAAGAGGACACGTAAGTTCTCACCTGATACTGCCTTGGCCGAGGCCGCACGCGTCTATGCGATGCCACTAACTCCGCGGTACCGTGTGCTTGATTTTTCAGGAAGGGGGAGTACCGCGGCCGGGCCGGAGGTAGTCCTTGCTCTTGGAGAGGCAGCGGGAGGCAGCGCGGGCAGGCAGCCTACCCCGATATGGGTTTAGACATCCCCGGTTCCCCCACAAGAGGGGCCGAGGGTAATTCAGGGGCAAGGGACAGTCCCTAGTGAGTTTGGACGACTCCCCCTGATAGGTCCCCGTCCGCTGGACCACACTGGTGATGAGCGTGCTTTCCGCTCGGATTGGGCGCTGACTGAGGAGGATACGGCCATGGGCGACATCTGCGCCGCAAGAGAGCTGATGAAGGGGGCCATCTTGCCCCGGGATCGGTCACTAGTGCGGGGGCTTCCCATGCCTTCGCTTATCTCTGGGGCGGATACTCTGGGTGCATCGGTAATTAATCAGGGCATGGTAGTGCGCCCTCTCCATTCTAACTTGTTCTTGATTTTCTTCTAACTGCTCTTTGTGTTTTGGTGTAGCTCGGTGTATATATGGAGACATTAAAGGAGTGTGCCGAGGAGAAGGCCCGGGACTTGGCCAAAACGGACAGTAAACTGCATATGGTCGAGGAAGAGCGGGACCATGCCCGAACGTAACTTCGGTACAAGGAGCGGGAGGTGACGTCTATATATACCGAGGTGACCCGCCTATATAGGGAACTTGCCCAGGTACGCGAGCATAAGCACCGTCTTGAGGAGGATGCCAAGGCTAGGGAGGATCGGGTCAGTCAGTTGAAGTCGGCCCTGGAGCGCGCGAGAGATCATAGGACCAAGTTCAAGGCAGCCTATCTGAAGACGCGCTCTCTCGCCACTGGGGCAGTACGGCTATACCAGAAGTCTGAGGACTTCAAGGAATTGGTGGGGCGCTGCTCTCTTCGGAGCATCTCCGAGAGGGCACAGGCCTTGAAGGAGTTTGTGGATGAGAAGGTGCCAGGTATTGACAGCACTGGAGCCGAATGCCTCGCCCCTATGATGAGGAAATTGAGATCCCCGAAGTAGATGACACCAAAATGCTTCGGAGGTTAGAAACGGTGTTCAAGGGTGAGGAACCACTAGCTTCTCCGGACCTGGAGGAGACTCCTACGACCCCTCAGGATGGCGCGGTCTCGCCAATGGGCCCACCTCCAATTCTGGTCTTTGTTCTTCAGGTCGGCGCGGATGAGGCGGGGTGCAGTGGGACAGACCCTCCTACAGACTGTACTTGTGATTTTACTCGCACCGAAGTAAACACCCCAGAGGATAATACTTAGTTTCTTTTTTTTTTTTTGTGCTGTACCGATGTGCCAAATATCCACCACTTTCAGTGCTCATGTAAACTTGACATTTGAATCAATGAAAAACACCTTTGACTTGAACTGTCTCGATTATTTTTTGAAAAAGTCGCGTTTGAATTGAACCGTCACCTCGGCACGGAGCCGTGTCTATCCTCCTCGGCCCAATGCACTTCATACTTGGTGGATTCTTTGGGCCGCATGGCTTTTACATTGCCACGGTGCCGGGACAATTTTTGTGTCGGCACACTCTTTGGGCCGAATGGGTCTTACATCGGCGCGGAGCCGGGATGATTTTTCTGTGCCGTGTCTACCCTCCTCGGCCCAATGCATTCCACACTTGGTGAACTCTTTGGGCCGAATGGGTCTCACCAAACCTCGGAGCCAGGATGATTTTTGTGTCGGCACAGGGCCGTGTCTACCCTCCTCGGCCCAATGCGTTCCACACTTGGTGAACTCTTTGGGCCGAATGGGTCTCACCTCGGCGCTGAGCCGTGTCTACCCTCCTCGGCTTAATGCGTTCCACACTTGGTGAATCCGTTGGGCCGAATGGGTCTTACATCGATGCGGAGCCGGGACGATTTTTGTGTCGGCACAGGGCCGTGTCTACCCTCTTCGGCCCAATGCGTTCCACACTTGGTGAATCCGTTGGGCCGAATGGGTCTTACATCGGTGCGGAGTCAAACGTTATTGATATTGTCAGATTGTCAACCTTATGGCCGCTGGTGCTGGAGAATGGAGTAGAAGTCTGAATTGGGAATTGCACTTATAAATGAAAAATGGGCCGCCGGGGCTTATTTACAAAGGTGGGGATAGTCACTGGTAGAATGGGCAGAGGTGCTCCGCGTTCCATGCTCGTGGCAAGGCTTTACCGTCCATATCCTTGAGGTGATAGGAACCTGTGTGTAGTGCCTCGGTGATTTGATACGGCCCTTCCCAATTCGGAGCGAGCTTTCCTTGGTTGGTTGGGTCGGAGGCGATGGTCCGTCAGAGGATGAGGTCGCCAACTTTGAATGACCGTGGACACACCTTTTTATTGTAGTGCTTGGCTACTTGCTGTTGACTGGCCGAAATTCAGATCTGGGCTTGATCTCGTACTTCGTCCACGAGGTCCAAATTTGCATGCAGGCCTGATTCGTTGGAGGTTGAGTCGTAGTTGGCGATCCGGTGGGAAGTAATCCTGACCTCCAATGGGACGACTACATCCGTTCCAAAAGCAAGGCGGAATGGAGATTCTCCGGTGGCTGTTTTCAGAGTGGTGCTGTCCGCCCATAATATGCGAGGCAGTTTGTCCAACCACCGATCTTTTGCTCCATCCAGTCTGGTTTTTATCCCCTTCAATAAGATTTTATTGGTGGCCTCTGTCTGTCCACTGGTTTGCGGGTGCTTCACGGCGCCACGTCGGTGGTCAATGCGATGCTCTGCACAGAATGTTGCGAAGGCATGATTGTCAAATTGATTGCCATTATCCGTGATGAGTACCCTGGGGATTCCATATCGATATAACACTGACTTGATAAAGAATTCGCGAATGGCACTCTCTGGTATACTGGATAAGGCCTCGGCCTCGGCCCATTTTGTGAAATATTCCACTGCGACGACCACAAACTTACGCTGGTAACGAGCCGGTGGGAATGGCCCCATGATATCCATGCCCCATGTGGCAAATGGAATGGGAGCTGCTTCGATCGATCGGAGTGGTGCGGCTGGGAGGTGAGATACTGGTGCGTACACTTGGCATTTGGCACATTTCTTGACGTAGTCAATGCAATCTTCTCGCATTTGGGGCCAATAGTATCCCTGACGCAGTATTTTATTGGCTAGGACTCTTCCCCCCTGAAGTGCACCGCATATACCTTCGTGGACTTCTTTGATGGCTTAGGTTGACTCAGAAGGTCACAAACACCATAGCAGGGGAAACATGAAGGATTTCTTGTAGAGGATGTCTTTTTCTATGACATAATGACTGGCTTTGGATTGGATCCGCCTCGCCTCCTTCTTGTCCGCTGGTTATTGACCAGTTTTGAGAAAAGACATGATTGGGTCGATCCAGGATGGCTCTGAAATGGCCGGCAGCATGGCCTTGGAGGTAGGATCTACCGATGAACGAGTTAAAATTTTCGTGTACACTGAATGATCCAAATCACATAAGTATGTTGTGGCCAGCTTGGAGAGAGAATCGGCCAAGGTGTTTTGGTCCCGTAGTACATGGCGTAACACGAAATATTCGAATGTTGATGCGGCCTCCTTCACCTTTTTCAGGTAGGGGGACATGCTAACCTTCTTCGCTTCATATTCGCCATTGACTTGATGCACCACGAGCTGGGAATCGCTGGATGCCTCTATCCTCCGAACCATAACCGCCTTGGCCAGGCGAAGTCCAGCTAGGAGCGCCTCATATTCTGCCGCATTGTTGGATAACTAAAACATGAAACGGAGGCCGCACCGAATTTCAAATCCGTCCAGACTGGTGAGGATGAAGCCCGCACCACAGTGATTCTTGTTGGAAGCGCCATCGACAAACAAGGTCCATGGCTGCAAAGGTTCCGCCGAGGCTGGGATGTCTGTGACTTATTCTTCTTGAGGGGAGGATTCGATCAGAAAGTCAGCCAAGGCCTGAGCTTTGATAGCCGTGCGGGGCTTGTAGCTAAGGTTGAACTCTCCTAGCTCGACCGCCCAATTGATTACCCGTCCTGAAATATCCGGTTTGGATAAGATTCTCTTGAGGGGCTGGTCGGTTAGGACGGTGATGGAATGCGCCTGGAAGTAAGGCCGTAGCTTCCGCACGGATGTTACCAGTGCCAAGGTGACTTTCTCGATAAACTGATACCTGGTCTCGGCCTCCAACAAGATTTTACTTATATATTAAATGGGGCGCTGAACGCCCTCCACTTCCTTGATGAGCACTGCACTCACCGCCTTCGATGATACTGCCAAGTATAACTCTAGAGTGTCCCCGGTTTCTGGCTTAACCAACAATGGGGGAGATGCCAAATAGGTCTTCAATGCCTCGAATGCCTACTGACATTCGGTCATCCATTGGAAGGTTTTGTTGCCCTTAAGGGTCTGAAAGAATGGTAGGCATTTATCTGCCGATTGCGACATGAATCGACTGAGGGCGGCAACCCGCCCGGTGAGCTCCTATACTTCCTTGATTCTGGTTAGTGCCGGCATGTCTAGAATAGCCATGATCTTGGCAGGGTTTGCCTCGATGCCACGGCTGGAGACCATGAACCCAAGGAATTTTCCAGAAGTGACTCTGAATGCGGATTTCGCTAGATTGAGATGCATCCGGTGTCTGCGCAGTACTCCGAATGCCTCCTCTAAGTCTCGCACATGGTTGCTCTCGACCAAGATCTTTACTAGCATATCATCCACGTAGACCTCCATATTCCGGCCTATCTGCGCTGCGAAGATCTTGTTGACCAACCTTTGGTAGGTCGCTCCAGAATTTTTAAGATCGAAGGGCATTACATCATAGTAGAACAGGCTTCGGTTGGTCACGAAGGCTGTTTTCTCCGAATCAGCGGCGTGCATCCAGATCTGGTTGTAGCCTGAGTAGGCATCCATAAAGCTCAGCTGTGCGTGTCCGGTAGTGGCATCAATGAGTTGATCAATCCTGGGGAGGGGGAAACTGTCCTTAGGGCAAGCCTTGTTGAGGTTGGTAAAGTCAATGCAAAATCTCCATTTATCCCTAGCTTTTGGGATCATGACAACATTGGCGTGCCACTCTGGATAATGGATTTCCCAGATAAACCCAGCATCCAACAATTTCCCTACTTCCTCATCGATAATCCGCTGACGGGAGTCGGCGAATGACCGCTTCTTCTGTCGTATTGGCCGGTGCTGAGGATCCACATTGAGGCAATGCTGCGCTATGTCCCTTGGGATACGTGGAATATCAGCTGCAGACCAAGCGAAGATACGGTGTTGGTCCTTAGGAAATTGACAAGCTCCGTCCTTTGCGGTTCTACGAGGGAGGATCCTATTTGGATCGTCCTATCCGGATTCTCCTCGGTTAACGGGATTTGAACTAGGTCTTCTGCAGGTGTACCTCTTTGCTGTTTCGGATCATCGCGGAGATCCTCAATTTTTACTTGGGCAGCGTGGGCTGGCTTTTTAAGGTCGATTGGCTCGTCCGAGTGTTCTGTTCGGGACATCAGTTGATCTGTTCTTCGCGGGACCGGCTTTTTGAAATCGGTGAGTTCAGCCGAATAACACTTACGGGACACTAATTGATCTGTCCTGCACTCCCCCGCTCCTCTGGGGGTAGGGAACTTGATGACCAAATGATAGGGGGATGGGACTGATCTGAGGGCGATCATCCCAGGCCTCCCCAGCAATGCATTGTAGGAACCCAGCAATGCATTGTAGGAAGACGGGACATCAACCACAAGGAAATTCATGGTTATCCTTGATTCCCATGGGTAAGTACCCGCTCTAACTGGTAACCGAACTGATCCCTTTACCCTGACTAGATCACCTGAGAAGCTGACTAGAGGGTAGTCCACGGGTAGCAACCGTTCTAATGGGATCTCCATCCGCTGAAAGGCTTGCCAGTAGATGATATCAGCAGAGCTGCCCGTGTCCACCATGATCTTATGAACGTCACTGTCTTCTATCCACATAGTGATAACTATGGCATCTTCATGGGGCAGCTCTAACCCGCACAGGTATTCGTCACTGAAGGTCAGGAAATCCCCTGTTCGGGCTCTCTTTCCTGGCCATTCAGTCGATTTGACGCTTCGTGCGTATGCCTTTCTGGATTTGGCCGATGTGTTGCCCGCCGCTGGACCACCGATGATGGTCATGGCCTTCCACCCTTGTGTGGAAGGGTCACGAATTTCATTATCCTCGGAATCTTTCGAGGCCGAGGTGGGCGCTGTGGCCACTCGGGGTCGGTGGATTTTGATAGTGTCATCCGCGATCGAGCCGGCCGCCTCTGCCAATATAGGTCGGCTGCTCAACGGACTTTTGCCGCACCCTGATTTGATTATTCCTGGTCGAGGAATGTCACGGCTAACCGTTGAACCATCCGTTGAACTATATCGAGGCATCGCGCGCCTGATCATGTGCACGCGCTCATAAGGGATGTCCTCCTCTGAAGGTGGGTCGATGACGTGCAGTGGAGGTGGTGGCCGCGTTTGGTCCAGGCATTGCCTTGCTAACCTAGGGTCGGTCCTCTGCCTCGTCCTTCCCCGGGTGGCCAATGAATTTAGGATTCGGCCTCGCTCATGTATCTGCTGGGGGGTTCGAGCGAGCGGACAGAGGATGACACCGATGTCTCGATGCGCCGGGGTAGGTCCTCTTTCTCTTCTCTCCACATGTTGAATGGGCTCTTGGTCGAGGTGCCTCTCTTGGTACCGAGGCTCAGCTGCCCTACCTCTTCTCCTGTCGTCCCCAGGAGGATCTCTGCGAACTTCTCTTCTTTCACCCCTCCTGGGTTCTCTTTCCTCTTGCCTTCTTGGCTCTCTCTCTGGAGTCCTCGCCCGTTGTAGGAGAGGTTGTCTTCTCCGATCCTCCGCTGTAGCAGCCGGAACTCTCATAGCATTATGGTCAACGTACTGCCTATAATATCCTCGTTGGATGAGGTCTTCTATTTCAGCTTGTAGATTTCGACATTCATCGGTGGTGTGGCCGATGTCCCTGTGATACTGGCAGTACTTATTCGGATTTCTCCTTTTTGCTTCGGTTAGGATCTTCTGAGGCTTCTGTAGATACCCGTCATTAGCAATGAGGGTGTACACGTCCCCAAGGGATCGGTTGAGTGGTGTATAATCATTGAATTTCTTCTGAAGTAACCCTCTAGCCCGCACTTCTTCTCTTCTTGATCTCTTGTTCTCTCCCGGCCTTGCGAGGTCTTGCCTCTCATCCACTCGCTTGTGGGGGGTGTCAGTTAGGCCTTTGCTTGCCTCGTAGATTTCATTGGTGGTGGCGAACTTCTCGCACCATGCCAAGAGCTCCTACAAGTCTGCCGGTTCATTTTTGGCTATAGAAAATCTGAGCTTTGGGTCGGTGACCGCTGCTCTCAATGTGGCAAAGTGAACTGCCTCATCGATATCTTTAACTTGTAGGACTTCAAGGTTGAATCTGGCAAAGAACGCCCTTAGGGTCTCATCGGACCTCTATTTCATGTTCATTAGGTGTGCGCTGGTCTTCCGTTGCACCCTGCTTCCTTGAAAATGCATCCTGAATAGTCTGCCCATGGTCTTAAAAGAGTCAATAGACCGGGGTGGTAGGTTGTTGAACCACATCCGAACCATGCCCTTTAGTGTTAGGGGTAAGGCTCTGCACATGATGGCGTCAGGGTTTGCATGGAGGACCATCGCGCCTTCGAAATTGTTCAGGTGATCGACAGGAACCGTAGATCCATCATAAGAATCCACTGGCGGCATGGTAAACCGTTTGGGTAAGGGTACCCTCATGATGATGTCGGTGAGAGGGTTGTCTGTTGAGTAATCCTTATCTTCATCCTGAGTGACGCCGACCTTTGCCATGATTTTGACTTTTCGGTGCAATGCCACTAATTGGTCCGTTAAAGTCACCGCCACCTCTGGGTCCATGGGAGCATTTGGCTTGTCAGTGCGCATGACAACCTCTGGTAGCTTTATGCGTCACGGGACCAAGAGCTCATCCATCGAATCCTCATCTAGCCGAGGTGCCACCGCGGGCTGTGGGCCGAGTCTTTCTCGAGCGGGGATTCGTCTGCGCTGTGAAGTCGATCCTATGCCACTCAGTTCTAGGACAGGACGAGCGCTGGTTCCTGGTCTCGAAGGTCAAGCTCCCTCTCTCCCCAGGTGGTGACGAGGTTCTCTGGGGAGGTCGGTCTCCCTAGGCGGGTCCGCTGGTGGGATAATTCCGACAGGGGGACAAGAAGTGGCTTCGGCAGCTGGGGACTGTAGCCCTTGTACGAACCGTGTTAGCACGACCAGCTGTTGCGCCACGGTCTCGAACTGTTCGTATGTGACAAAAGATTCATGTGCAGGGCCTGGGTCAGCCGCGCGCATACCTCGGTCCCTGCTGGACCGCATTTCAGACCTGTCTCCTTCCTCGGGATTTACTCGTTGTTCGATTACAGGGGGGTTGGGACTAATCATCTGGCTTTGAGTTCTTCTTAGACTCATGGCTAAAGATTCCTCTCTGGTGTTGTCTTATGATGTCAAATCTCACGGGGGCCCCACGGTGGGCGCCAAACTGTTTCGGCCCAGATCCGTCCGATGGGTCCTCCAAGCTGACTGGACCTGCAAGACAAGAAAAGGCAAAGAAGGGGGCGGTGGGCCGGATGCCCCGGGTCCACTCCGATGCCAAAGTTAGGGCTCTGTGAACAGTCAATGGGTTCGGTTTCGAGCCCACTAAGATATTATAGAAAAGTGTGGGGTGAGGTGAGATTTTCCGTCCCAAGTGTCAGAGCATGAAACTCTAGGAGTAAAATGAGTAATAAATGAGCACTAAAAATGTACTCTGTAAAAAACCTCAGGATTTGGCCTATTTATCGTGAATAGTGCGAAATCCCAAAATGTCGATCTTACCCTTTGTTCTTGTGTTTGAGGGGCAATACCAATTTTACCCTTTGTTTTTGTGCTCCAGGGGCCTTCTTATGTCGAATGGGGAATCTCCACGTGGCATTGACATTGAGTCCTACACGTCAGGGTTGTATTGCTAGCGTGGCGTAATTCTGTAAGACCCGTGTCAATCTAACCCGGTCTTACCACCTTGAACCAGGTCTACCCATCATGGTCGAGTCAAATGGACCAAGGGCATGAAGGAGATCGAGATCCCAGGTATGAAATCGACCCAAAAACACTTAATTCTAGGGGAGGGTCGCACACCCAGCTAAGCAGGGTCGGACCTCCCAAACCAGAAAGATCGACCCTCAGTTTTTGAGGGAGGGTCGGACAGCTTAAGACCCTAGGGTCGACGGGATCATCGACCCTCGGTTTCTGACGAAAACTGAAATTAGGAAATTTCCTAATTTTCGGTTGGGATTCTTTCCAAATCTCAATGGGATTATTATAGGACATTCCTAGTCTATTTAAAGGACGTCCCTAAGCCACATTCACTCCTTTCACAACCCTAATTGAATTGAGAGAAAGAGAGAAGAAGGAAAAGAGGAAGAAAGGAGGCTAGGAAGAAGGCTTAGCAAAAAGGAGAAGAAATTGCAGAGAAAAGTAATCTTCTCAGGTATGGATACTAATTCCATGAGTTTCTACAGACCTTAGGTTAGATATGATTGAGTGTAGGATTTCGGAGAAACCCAAACCATCCATCCATGGTTAGGTTTTCATGGAAAACCATGGGAGGATGCACGAAAGCTATCTAGATGAATCATACATGGTTCTAGACCATGGAATGAATGTTGAGTGAACATAGGAAGCAAGCCATAGGACCCCAAACACGAAGAATGGATTAAAAAGTGGAAATTGGACCAGAGTGCACCAAGGGTCGCACCGAGGGTCGATAGACCATCCGACCCTAGGTGTTTCAGACCATCGACCCTCAGCATTCGGGAAGTTCAGAATGCTGGGAGGGTCGATAGACCCATCGACCCTAGCATCGACCCTCAGTTGATAGAATGGTTTTTAAATTCTGAATTAATTCTAATTAAATTCTATCGACTTTGTTAGGTTTGCTAGCAATATAGTACCGTTATAACAGTGAATCGAAAGGTTGGAAAATATCTATTAGCAAGCTAAGGTGAGGAACCTTAACCCCAAACTAAATTGGTTAATAATAAACTGTTTTCTATTTCTTGAGTCCTATGCCATGTTTGATTCTATGGGAATATGTTTGTAATGTGCATACAACATGCCATCCAATATTTCTATTACTTGTTCATGCATATTTACTTTATGGTTTATAACATGATGATGATGTTGATGATAGGAATAGGCATGTGATTGTATGTGTGTGGTTGGTGTGCTTGATGCGAGAGAGTATCAGGGGAGGTGTGATGTGAACGTCAATAAACGTTAACCTTTGGCGGGTCTCAGCACTTTAGCTCTATCTCTAACTCAAGTCTTGTGCATTGACATCGTCGTATCGCCATTACCTTAGCAGAACTATTATGTCGTAGAGTATCAGGGGAGGTGGTCTCGGTCCTTGTAGTCTCTGACTCTACCGGGGGCCTTAGCTCTATCTCTATGGATGTTCTAAGGGATGCTGGGGTGAGGCCTTGGATACACTGTTTGCCATTAGGATTGGTTAGTAGCGAGCCCAGTTTGCAAGCCCTCGCTAACAGGGGCTTACGTGTTGGTATAGCATTATATAGCAATAAACGTTAACCTTTGTTGTATAATGTTATGGTAGGGTGGATGGGGATGACGATAAACGTTAACCTTCGGGCGGGCTTCCACACCCTGTGTATAGAGGCGGTATCAATAAACGTTAACCTTTGATCACCCAACCTTTCTATTGCACATTGCAAACTATAAACCAAGACCAAAGATATGAATTGACTTTTTGCATGCATATGTAATGTTGCATTGTTTTGGCTACTCACTGAGCCGTGTTGTGTGCTCACCCCTCGACGTCGAATATTTTTAGTTGATGATGCAGGATATACTGTTGAAGATTATATGAACCTGTCAGCGTATGGAACTGTAGCAGCTATGGATGTTGGAGCTGAAGACGATACACACGACTCCTCTTGCGAGTGCAACTCATGTGTATTCGATTAGATATTTTTACAGTTTTCTTATTTGGATTTATAAGACATGTAGTTGGTATTTACCTATTTATGTCTTAGTTAAACAGAGAATAATTTGATATTATTTATGGGTATCATTCTAGTACTCAGTTCATATTATTTATAAATTTTCCGCTATTGTGTATTACTCTGATTATGATTGTGGATGCGTGTAAAGTTTGGATAACGCGGGGATAGCCTATAAGAGATCCTGGTTGAACCGTTGGTTATTTGGCGGTTCATCACACCATTCTGAAGTGTGCGGAATCGGGGTGTGACAACTTGGTATCAGAGCGTCTCAGGCCTTGCCCGCCGAACTAACACACATTCCAGACCCTTGTGAACTGAGATAGGATAAATTAAAAAGCTTTAATACAAACACACTGTAAGCACAAGTGATGTTTGAGACCAAAATTTAAAAATAGAATAATGCATCTATTAAATGAGAAAACAAGTTACATACAATGAAATGAACATATATACATAATGAAAGCAAAGTACAGTCCATAACCCGGACAATTACTTTGAAGTACAAGAGCAACAAAAGATGAGACCGACTATGGAAGTTGCTATGTAAATCACTACCCAAGTTGCTGATGCTACACCAATACCTTCGGGTCAAACCAAGTATGGTACCAATTGGTAGCATCACTGTACCCCAACACCTGTTAGCCATAACACGGTGCCTACCACATAGCAAGTCCCAGTAATGCACACCCCAGTGCAGAAGTTTGGTACACAACAAACAATGTATCAAGGTGGTTACCCTTATCAGCCATCGATGTATGGGATAGTTGCATCATGACACAATGATCCGACTAAGGATTTAAGAATATTTTCTGAAGATGAAGCCTTAAACATTTTAGCAAGGATCGAATATATTGTGGCCTTATGGCAAGATAGTTTAATAGAATGCGGTGCATTATTGATTTACTCTTATGATTATAGAGGATGCACATACCAGATTTTAATTCTCGTACCTTGACAGGATACCTTCTTGATTTAACCTGTTAATTGAAGTTACAGATATTGTTTCTTTAGTATTAGTCCTGATTATACCAATCTGCACCATTCTCATGATCGACAACATGAATAGAGATACAAACTGAATGAATAGTTAAATGCTTAATCATGTTGAGCGTACATCTACTGATTTATACCTGATCTATTGATGTACAAAATTTTTCTCTAGATTTATACCTGATTTACTGATGTATGAAATCTCTCTCCAGATTTACTCCTGTAGTGCCTTGACCAATGGCATTATATATTCGATAGAACCTGTAACCATGAGGTCAAGAACTATAGAATCTCTATTTTCATATATTTGGACCACCGTGCAATTTAATGATCTTTTGATGCCGGTTGGATTACCACAGATTTACTCCTGATCCTTGAAACCTAGATTCGCTAGATAAAGCAAGTGGTTGTCATTATGATAATTGAAAGAAGGAAAAGAATTATTTTGGATGCACATTCTGATTCATAAACTCCCTGACCTTTGTTGATAAAGATGTTTAGTGATAATGGGATTATTGGAAAGAAGATGATTGGGTTCAGATTAAATGCTATACCCAAGAGACCTCCGATGAAGTAATGGAGAATCTATTTTGAGATTTCTAAATAGATGGATATGAATCATGTTTGTAAAAGAGTGCATGAGAAAATGTGGGAACTATTAAGAGTAGCCAGTAAAGAAATAGATAGCACTCAAGTAGAGTTAAGGATGGTTATATCGATATGAATTTTGACAAGGTAGAAGATTTCTAAAGGCAAATTTAAGAGTGGATACAAGGATAAAGTAAAAAATCATGGCATTAATAGTAATCTATTTAATACAATGAAAATTGAGTTATGCGCAATGTCGAGTAATATGATTAAGTGAAGACCAAAAGAGTTTGGCTGAATTAATGAAGTTATAAGCATATATCCTAATTCTTAGAAGTAGACTTGGGATATGGAGTGACAATCACATGATATTTTTGAGGTATAAGAAAGAAAGATCAGGGTAGAACAACAAGGATAAATGAAATATAAGCTAATAAGTGCAATATGAGATTTTGACGATAGTCTTCGAGAAATCAAAAGAGATAAAGGAACTAGACAAGCTCCTTATACCGTTACCCCAGATTTTGCTAGTTCAAGCCCTTTTTGGACTAGATGTTGTATTGGAACAATGTCCAAATCGTATGGATGGATGAAATTTGGACGCAACCTAAATAAACTTGAGATGGCAGACTTTGACGTCATCTTGGGAATGGACTGGTTAGCTCGGCATTCTGCAAACCTACTATGCACCGAAAAGAAGCTAACATTTAAAGATAAAGAAGGAGTAGAATTCAGTTTCTCGGGAACCAAACTTCCCAGGAGACGCAAGCTCATACTTTTCGCATTAAAGGCTAAGAAGTGCCTTGAGAAAGGAGCGGTCGGATATCTAGTATCAGTGGTCGACCTAACCAAGGACGTGCCACAAATGGAAGATATTGATGTAGTGCGGGATTTTCCTGATGTATTTTCGGAGGAACTACCCGGATTACCACCCGACCGAGCCACAGAGTTTGTAATAGATCTTACACCCGGAGCCGCACCAAGTATCAAAAGCACCGTATAGAATGGCTCCTACCGAACCGAAGGAATTAAAAGTGCAACTACAAGAACTGCTGGATAAGGGTTATATTAGACCCAGTATATCTCCATGGGGAGCACCGGTGTTGTTCGTGAAGAAGAAAGATGGTAGCGTTCGGTTATGTATCGACTATAGAGAGTTGAATAAGCTGACAATCAAGAATCGATATCCACTACCCAGGATCGATGACTTGTTCGATCAGTTACAAGGAGCGAAGGTATTTTCAAAGATCGATCTTCGATCGGGCTATCATCAATTGAAAATTAAGGAAGGTGACATTCGAAGACAGCTTTCGGGGACAAGATACGGACATTATGAATTCTTAGTGATGTCTTTCGGACTAACTAATGCACCTCTAAGTGTGAGTTTTGGCTAAGCGAAGTGGCATTTTTAGGCCATGTAGTATCCGCGGACGGAATCAAAGTGTACCCCAGGAAGATCGAAGCTATGGTGAAGTGGGAAGCACCAAAGAGCGTCTCAGAAATTAGAAGTTTTCAGGGTCTAGCTGGATATTATCGGAGATTCGTAGAAGACTATTCTCGGATTGCCGTACCTCTCACCAGTTTGACCAAGAAAGGAGAAAAGTTTGTATGGACGGATAAGTGTGAAAAGAGCTTTCAAACACTGAAGACCAGATTGATATCCGCTCCAATTTTAACCATTCCCGTTCAAAGACAGATATTTACCTTATACACTGATGCATCGGGATTGGGATTAGGATGTGTGCTTATGCAAGGAGAACAAGTAGTTGCGTATGCATCGAGACAGTTGAAGGTACATGAGAAAAATTACCCAACTCACGATTTGGAATTAGCGACAGTAGTACATGCTGTCAAAATATGGAGACACTACCTATACGGAGAGAAGTTTCAGATTAAGTCGGACCATAAAAGTCTTACTTATCTATTTAATCAGAAGGAGTTAAATATGAGACAAATAAGATGGCTGGAATTATTGAAAGACTATGATTGTGATATCCAGTATCATCTGGGAAAAGCGAACGTGGTAGCGGATGCATTGAGCAGAAAAGCAATGATAAAATCTCAAGGAGAAACCAGCACGACTGCAGCAATGTATACCAATGGAATGGTGTTTAATCACGGCAACGAGCAGTATGTGATAGATACACCGGATGGATCAACCAACCAAGGGTTCATTCATCGGTTTTCAAATATGTTCGCAGCATTGAAGATTATACCGGATATAGTGGACGAAGTGAAAACAGCTATCAAAGCAGATCCTTATCTGAGAACAGTACAAGAAGATATTGAGAAAGGTAGGACCAACTCTGAGTTCACCTTAGATAACGAGAAGGTACTGAGATATAAAGGGAGAATATGTGTACCTGAAACAGAAAGTATGGACATTAGACACCGACTGATGAAGGAAGCCCATACCACCATCTACTCGATACATCCTGGAAGTACAAAAATGTATCATGATCTAAAGAAACTTTATTGGTGGAGGGGAATGAAGGCAGATGTAGCCAAGTTCGTGTCTCAATGCCTAAATTGTCAGAAAGTAAAGGCTGAACGACAAAGACCCGCAGGACTATTGCAGCCGTTACCGGAATCAGCATGGAAAGGAGACTGCATCACTATGGACTTCGTCATGGGACTACCATTGACTCCTCGAGTAGTAGACGCAGTTTGGGTGATTGTAGACCGTCTGACTAAGACAGCTCGCTTCATACCGATACGACCCCAGTATACACTGGAAAGGTTAGCAAAGCTGTATGTGGATAATATTGTTCGGCTACACGGTGTTCCAGAAAGCATTGTGTCCGATAGAGACCCACGATTTGCTTCCAGATTTTGGGAAGGACTGCAAAAGGCTATGGGTACAACATTGAAGTTCAGTACTGCATTACACCCACAGACTGACGGACAGTCGGAGCGTACCATTCAGATTTTAGAAGATATGATACGAGCATGTGTGATTGATTTCAAGGGATCATGGGACGAGAAGTTACCATTGATCGAGTTCGCTTACAATAACAGCTATCAGGCTACTATACAGATGTCACCTTATGAAGCACTGTATGGTAGGAAGTGTCGAACTCCCTTGTTTTGGAATGAAGTTGGAGAACGTAGTATCGTTGGACCAGAATTTGTTGAAGAGACTTGTCGAGTGGTCGACATCATCAAGGAAAGAGTAAGAGTAGCTCAGGACCGTCAGAAGCAATACACAGATACTCGAAGAAGAGATCTAGAGTTCGCCGTAGGCGAAAAAGTATTCTTGAAAGTATCGCCTATGCGAGGATTGAAGAGGTTCGGACAAAAAGGAAAATTAAGTCCAAGATATGTCGGACCATATGAGATTCTGGCTAAGCGTGGAAAAGTAGCTTATCAGTTAGCACTACCACCATCTATGTCAAGTGTGCATGACGTATTTCACATATCCTTATTGAAGAAGTATGTCAAAGACCCAACACATGTGTTGACAGTAGATTTGCCGGAACTAACTGATGATTTGACATTTGAAGTAATACCAACGGAAATCACTCGTCGAAAAGTTCAACGTCTACGCAACAGAGATATCTACTATGTTAAGGTCACATGGAAAAGTAGAGACATGGAAGAGATTACATGGGAAGAAGAAAATGCTATGAGGAAGCAATACCCTGACTTGTTTGACTCGGGAAGGTACGTACAATTTCGAGGGACGAAATTTTTATAAGTTGGGGGGAGTTGTAAGACCCGTGTCAATCTAACCCGGTCTTACCACCTTGAACCAGGTCTACCCATCATGGTCGAGTCAAATGGACCAAGGGCATGAAGGAGATCGAGATCCCAGGTATGAAATCGACCCAAAAATACTTAATTTTAGGGGAGGGTCACACACCTAGCTAAGCAGGGTCGGACCTCCCAAACCAGAAAGATCGACCTTCAGTTTTTGAGGGAGGGTGACCCTAGGGTCGACGGGATCATCGACCCTCGGTTTCTGACGAAAATTGAAATTAGGAAATTTCCTAATTTTTGGTTGGGATTCTTTCCAAATCTCAATGGGATTATTATAGGACATTCCTAGTCTATTTAAAGGACGTCCCTAAGCCACATTTACTCCTTTCACAACCCTAATTGAATTGAGAGAAAGAGAGAAGAAGGAAAAGAGGAAGAAAGGAGGCTAGGAAGAAGGCTTAGCAAAAAGGAGAAGAAATTGCAGAGAAAAGTAATCTTCTCAGGTATGGATACTAATTCCATGAGTTTTTACAGACCTTAGGTTAGATATGATTGAGTGTAGGATTTCGGAGAAACCCAAACCATCCATCCATGGTTAGGTTTTCATGGAAAACCATGGGAGGATGCACGAAAGCTATCTAGATGAATCATACATGGTTCTAGACCATGGAATGAATGTTGAGTGAACGTAGGAAGCAAGCCATAGGACCCCAAACACGAAGAATGGATTAAAAAGTGGAAATTGGACCAGAGTGCACCAAGGGTCGCACCGAGGGTCGATAGACCATCCGACCCTAGGTGTTTCAGACCATCGACCCTCAGCATTCGGGAAGTTCAGAATGCTGGGAGGGTCGATAGACCCATCGACCCTAGCATCGACCCTCAGTTGACAGAATGGTTTTTAAATTCTGAATTAATTCTAATTAAATTCTATCGACTTTGTTAGGTTTGCTAGCAATATAGTACCGTTATAACAGTGAATCGAAAGCTTGGAAAATATCTACATGCCATCCAATATTTCTATTACTTGTTCATGCATATTTACTCTATGGTTTATAACATGATGATGATGTTGATGATAGGAATAGGCATGTGATTGTATGTGTGTGGTTGGTGTGCTTGATGCGAGAGAGTATGAGGGGAGGTGTGATGAGAACGTCAATAAACGTTAACCTTTGGCGGGTCTCAGCACTTTAGCTCTATCTCTAACTCAAGTCTTGTGCATTGACATCGTTGTATCGCCATTACGTTAGCAGAACTATTATTTCATAGAGTATCAGGGGAGGTGGTCTCGGTCCTTGTTGTCTCTGACTCTACCGAGGGGCCTTAGCTCTATCTCTATGGATGTTTTGAGGGATGCTGGGGTGAGGCCTTGGATACACTGTTTGGCATTAGGATTGGTTAGTAGCGAGCCCAGTTTGCAAGCCCTCGCTAACAGGGGCTTACGTGTTGGTATAGCATTATATAGCAATAAACGTTAACCTTTGTTGTATAATATTATGGTAGGGTGGATGGGGACGACGATAAATGTTAACCTTCGGGCGGGCTTCCACACCCTGTGTATAGAGGCGGTATCAATAAACGTTAACCTTTGATCACCCAACCTTTCTATTGCACATTGCAAACTATAAACCAAGACCAAAGATATGAATTGACTTTTTGCATGCATATGTAATGTTGCATTGTTTTGGCTACTCACTGAGCCGTGTTGTGTGCTTACCCCTCGACGTCGAATATTTTTAGTTGATGATGCAGGATATATTGTTGAAGATTATATGAACCTGTCAGCGTATGGAACTGTAGCAGCTATGGATGTTGGAGCTGAAGACGATACACACGACTCCTCTTGCGAGTGCAACTCGTGTGTATTTGATTAGATATTTTTACAGTTTTCTTATTTGGATTTATAAGACATGTAGTTGGTATTTACCTATTTATGTCTTAGTTAAACACAGAATAATTTGATATTATTTATGGGTATCATTCTAGTACTCAGTTCATATTAATTATAAATTTTACGCTATTGTGTATTACTCTGATTATGATTGTGGATGCGTGTAAAGTTTGGATAATGCGGGGATAGCCTATAAGAGATCCTGGTTGAACCGTTGTTTATTTGGCGGTTCATCACACCATTCTGAAGTGTGCGGAATCGGGGTGTGACAAATTCCCTAACATAAAGCATTTGAGCATAATGTAAATTTGAAGAAATCCTCACTTAATTTTAGTCCTAACACCCCCAGGAAATTTAGGAGATGGATCTCACGGGTCTTGAAGATGCCTAGGGAAACGGTCCTCCAAAATATCTTGGATTGCCTACTGATTTTGGAGTTTCTACAGAAGTCATTTTTGTAGATCAGTTGGAGAAAACAACCATGAAACTGCAAAAATGTAAAGTTGGTTTGCTCTCAAAAGATGGAAAGGAAATACTTTTTAAAGCTGTGGTACTCCCTCTGTCAAATTTTGTAAGTTCTCATTTTTAATTTCCAAACAATCATTTAGATTCTCTTCAAAAAGCTGTAGTAGAATTTTATAGGTCTAATGGCAATTTAAAGAAACCCATCCATTGGATTTCATGAGATAGATTGTGCTTGTCTAAAGATAAAGTAGGATTAGGTATACAAGACCCATTGCTTCAAAATCAAGCCCTTTTAACAAAACTTGCCCAAAGAGTTATGCAAAGCCATGATGCTCTGAGGTTTAAATTTTTGAAAGCCATTTACTATATACACACTAATTTTTTTCAATGCTAAGTTGGGACATAATCCTTCGTGGGCATAGTGTAGTATCATTGATGGTAGAAATATCATGCTGAAGGAACTAATATGAAAAGTTGGATCTAGTACTCAAATTCAAGCATGGAAAGATTGTTGGATTCCTAGTCTCAAGGACCATAAAATTTCTTCTCCTAAACCAACTTCTATAAATATAACTTATGTATCTGAGCTTGTTGATATAGATTGACATTCTTGGAAAATTGAGTTACTTCATTCTCTTTTTCAGGCTCATGAAGTGGAAGCTATTTTGAAGACTCCTCTGAGATGGTTTCCAAAGGAAGACAAACTTTTTTGGAAGGAGATGAAGGATGGTAAAATTTTTGTCAAATCTATTTACCATATGCTTTCAAATTTGTAGGCTGAAGAACACTCCTTTCTTCCTTCATTGTCTATTAGGCATTCTTGGAAAGAGGTCTCGGTTGAAGATTGGAGAAAAATTTGGAGATGCCAAACTCTTCCAAAGATTAGAGATTTTTATGGCAAGGTTGTGTTGGAGGTGTCGCAGTCCGTGATGCTTTAAATTGGCAAAATGTGTATGTGAATAGCATTTGTAATCGTTGCAGTTGTGTGAAGGAAACTAGATGATGTTCTGTTACACTGTCTATTTGTAAGGGCAGCATGGCTAGATTCGACTATGACTTTTGTTGTGCCTAATAATGGGGATATTGAACTCTACCATTGCTGAATCAAGTTTCTTCCAGATCCTCTTTAACTAGACTCCAGAGTAAGAAGGTGTTTCCTTTTGTTTCCATTCTCTGCTGGAATTTATAGTTAGCTAGGAATGCTTTAAATTTTGAAAATGTTGATTGTTGTCCGGAAGAGGTCATTTGTAGAGCCGAAAGGGCTTGGAAGGAGTTTCAATCATCGAAGTATCCTTCTGTGTCTCAGGTCCAGCATGATAGTATCTCTTCCAATCAGATTTCATGGATTCCTCCTATAGATGGGTTTGTAAAACTCAATATAGATTCTACTGGACTAGTGAATTCACGATCAGGAATTGGTTTTATTATAAGGAGTTCTGATGGTGCCTCAACTATTGCTCAATCTCAATAATGTTATTTTCCTATTGTGGCTACTAGGGAAACTTTGGGTATAAGAGAAGGTATTTTTGAGGTGTTGAGGAGAGGTTTTGGAAACGTTATGGTGGACTCAGACAGTCTTCAAGTTATTAACCACATCAATGGTATTTCTGATGTTGGTGATCACAATGTTATATACATCATTAATGACATTAGGGCTCTAGTTCTTAAATGTGAATCAGTTTTCTTCTCCCATGTTTCAAAGAGGGTTAATGATGTTGCCCACGCCCTTGCAAGGAGGGCACGACTATAACAGGGGTAGTTGAATGGCCAATTTCCATTCCGTGGTTAGTCCACTTATGTTAGAACATTACGGCTTAGCCCTGTAATATAATTTCATAGTTTATATTTTTACCAAAAAAAAAAAAAGTAAACAAAGACAGTTTTGATTCTTAGGACTCTCTATGGACCCCATTGAATTTTATTAGAAGGAGGAACCCCATAGAGAGTGTATCGATTCTTATTAATGAAAGACAAGTTTAACTAAGGTTGTTCAAATAGGTATAGGTGAAAAAATCACCAGTGGGGATTTCCAGATATATTACTCAAAAGAATCAACAAAATATACATAGTCGATTAGAATTGAGAAAATTTTGTTCCTTTGTCTCAAATATATCACGCTTTTCCTTTGCGATTCCCTGGATTCCCCATCGATTCTTCCCTGGAACTGTCCCAATTGCCGGATGCATCCCAATTGACATCATTACCACTATCCCAAAAAAAAAATTTAATAGAAGCCTAACTATTTTATTGTGTCTTGTATTCGGTGGTGTCCACACAGTTATTGGAGTTGTATTTGTATTTGGGTTTGGGTTTATTACATGTACAAGGGTTAATCTATAATTGTGTGGGATTAGGGTTTCTAGGGTGCCGATATATTGTCTCTATTGGAAAAACCCTAGGTAAGGTCTGAGCAAAGGAAAATACTTTGTTAGGTGGAGAAAGCTATAGAGTTTTCTTGGGAGTAAAAAAATTCTCTGTTTCTCTAGGTGGAGGTAAGGATTCCGCATTGGGGTGCTGACCACAGTAAATCCTGTATTTGTGTGTTTGTTCGATCTTTGCTTTTTACTTTGGTTTGCGCTTTCATCCCTAACAATTGGTATCAAGGCATGGTTCCACATATTGTAACGGATCTGGAGGAAGGGAGATGTGCAAGGTTTCTTCGAAAAAGAGGAATGTTTTTTTCTCGATGGATAGATGAAAAGGCTTTAAATCGTGATGCATATGGAGAAGGGAAAATTGTACAACCAGTTTGATTTTTTTTATTTTTGATTTATTTAAATGATCACCATTATAATCGAAAAAAAAATTTAGTCATCACTAAAATCCAAAAGAGATGTTTTTGAAGGCTTTGAAGAAATGTGAATTTGACAAAGCAAAGGAGGCACCTATATATTGAGAAGCTCTATGGGAACCTTCTTTACCAGACTGGTGTAAGGTAAACTCAGAGGGGTCTAGCTTTGGAAATCCGGGTGTGGTAGGCGCAAGTGGTGTTATACGTATATCTACTGGTTAGGTTACTTATGTTTTTGCAGAATTCCTTGGTGTAACTACAAATTATGAAGCACAGATGAGGGTTGTGTTGCGTGGCATCAAGGAAGCACTAAATCTGTGTTTTCAAAAGATATGGATGGAGATTGACTCAAGCTCTGTGGTCTTGGCTCTTTAACAAAAAAGAACCTGCCATGGTTTTGTTGTCAAGAGTAGAATGCTCTGAACATTTCTTCGGACATCAACCAAATCAGATACCCATGGTTTTAGGGAAACCAATTCAGCTGCAGATAGACTTGCTAGAAAGGCTGCTCATGATACAGTGTCATATAGTTAAAAATCTTGCCCTAATGTGGTAGCTCGTTAAGTGGTGTGGGATGCCTCCCACAGACCTCATTATAGACATTTACAATCTGGCCCAGGATGGCCTGCTAAACCTGCACCTGAAATCCCCTACTGACCTAGATTTTTCCGATGCCATGTTTTCCCACTCGAACAGCTGACGTCACTGATGCGGACCCGATAAACGTATCTGAATTATAGGTGAGTCTTAATACCTACACCTTGTGGTATAGAGTAACATTAGTAAGCCTTGGGTGGGCCCACCATGAAACCCAAAATGTGGGGCCCTGCTTGTAGATCATGGGGTTCTAATTTAGCCCTGCTAGCGGCATGAGCTAGCGGATACGTCATCCGGTTTCTAGCTTTCGGCTTGTGTACTAGAGTTACACTCTCTCTCTTGGCCTTTTTATAAATAGGGAGCCCAACTTAGTTGTTTCTCTCTTTAGACTATTGAGTGAGATAGTGGTGGTTGGGTGAAAAAGTGGAACTCAAGCCTCAAGCTCAAGCATTGATCTTCCCCCTCCATTAAGGTTGGTTCCATTTTCCCCCCTTCTTATGTGTGTTCGATGGGAAGTCATTTATGGTAGTAACTCAACCATTTATGATCTCCATTAGTGGAGACCAACCCAAACCCTAGGATTTAGGTTTTTCACCCAACACCTTATGGTGGCATAAATGGAGTCTTGATGACTCCCATTTGGTGTACCAAGGGTGGGAATATGAGTCCCACCATCTCAAACAAGTGTATGGATGTTGGGGAGTCAAATCTTTCCATATGGAGACCATCGTCCCAGATTAAATCTAGTTTTCCAGACTCAACTGATGGACCCTGTCGGAGGCTAGGGCACTGCCTCTACCTCCGGTTAGTTATGCATTGACCATGTATGGTCTGGCTGAGGGAGGGGCCAGCAAGGCCCCATCCTCTGCTAGACCCATACTTAGCTTAGTTTGGTTGAGTTGAATCAAAGGTAAAGCCGACGGAAACACCATCCGACATTGCCTCTGTTTGCTCTCTATTAGTGAGACCCTAATATCAGTACAGTGTTAAACCGGAGGCACAATATCTAGAGGCATGATCCTTCAGGTGGCAGGTATGTTATGGGTCTGTATGACCATAAGGGGCTGGATAGGCTTAAGTATAAGCCGGAGGCAAAGCTGAGGTACCACCATCCAGTAGAGCCTCTGCCTTGCTCTCTATGAGCCTTCTGTTATGACAGGTGCTCATTTCGATGATGAGCCGGATGCTTGGTCATCTGCCTCAATCCTCTAGCTCAGCCTTAACTAAAAACAATAAGATTCAGCCAGCGGCTAATTCCGGAGGTACATCCCCAAGAATCATCCTCTGCCTTGGCCACTGTTGGCCAATATGCCTAGGAAAATCCTTTGGGGACCTACCATTGGGGTCCCAACTTATCTTGGGACTAGCATAGTGGCATTTAAAGGATTCCTATGCCGATTGAAAGACACTCAACTAACCTAATGAAAACTATGTAATTTATTAGGTAAACCGACGTAGGTATTTAATGAAGCCTAATGCATTTTTCAAGGTTCTTCAGCATAGTGGTGCCTACAAGTGAAGGGTCCGGTTCATAGATTTAGGACACATGATGTATGTCTATGAATTGTATGTTAATTAACATGTCATCCAATAACTATGATAATTGAGAACGCATTGCATATAACAGCTATGTATGCTTTGTTTAATGGATGTTGTAGTTGTTGTATGTGGCTCATGTGATGTGCGCGTACCAATGGAAAGTAATGCATGGGCACGAGTCCTGGGCTTGCGTGTCATATGGGTACCAGTGGAAGGTGACACAGAGGTACACTGGCCCAGACCCTATTACTAGCACCGTAGCGGGGACAAGGTGGTCCAGGGATACTGGTGGCCAGGGGTCTTTGCTGGGGTGCAGCCCCATTACCTTTCTAATTATGTATTCACATATTAGGCATTATAAGGTTGTATCACCCGTTCTAGCCCAAAGGGGGTGGCACACCTTGGACCAAAAATCTGAGGGCGTTCGCTTTTAGAAGTAATTTGGTAAAAGGGACTTGGGCATCCTGCTTCTACCTTGGACCGGTGAACGAAGTGTGAAAGCCGCCAAGCCGTAGGCAGGGATGAAAGCTATGTTGGACACATTAAGTGTACCTATAGAGAGTGTCCTAACATTTGAATTCATCCTACGCATTGGTGCATGGCATATGATACCTGATTCCTTACTGAGTTGAGATGGGAGCTCACTGTAAGACCCGTATCGAAATAACCGGTCTTAACACCTTGTACCAGGTCTACCTATCATGGTCGAGCCAAGTGGACCAAGTACGTGAAGAAATCACAAAACCAGGTATCAAGTCTAACCCAAAAACAGCAAATGGGAGGGTAAGGTCGCATGCCTAAATAGGTAGGGTTGACCCCACCTCAACAGAAGTCCAGCCCATGACTTTCTAGTCGTAGGGTCGCATGACTAGAAAAACGTAGGGTCAACGGATTCTGCAACCCTACGTCCGACCCTACGATGACAGACAGAAACCAAAAATTAGGAAACTTTCCTAATTCAAAGGAGTTCTTTCCTAAACTCAATGGGACTTATTATGGAGGGTTTTTCTCTATAAATAGGATGTCCCTTAGCCTCTTTCACTCCTTTAGAACCCTAATTGAGAGTGAGAGAAAGAGAAAGAGAAGGAAGATAAGAAGAGAAGGAATTTGAAGAAAAGACTAAAGAAGAGGAGGAAGTTCAGAGAAACCTCTGAATAAAGGTATGAACCAATTTCTTACCTGAATAAGAGATCCTAGAATAGTTATAAAGAACATAGGATTAGGAGAAACCCAAATCATCCATCCATGGACAAGTTTCAAGAGATTCCATGGAGGAAATCATTATGGACTATGAATAGTGTATAACTTGTAGTTTTAAGCAATAGAATAATCATAAAATGGACCATGAAAGTAAACCAAAGGATCCAAATGTGAAGGAATGGACTTTAGAATGAAAAGTCGACTCAGAATACATGTGGTCACATGTAGGGTCGAATAATATTCGACCCTACGAGACCACAGGATCGACCACATGCCCTCGGGAAATCCCAGGGAGGGTGTGGTCGCACGTAGGGTCGAATTTTATCGGACCCCACGTCCGACCCTACACCCTAGGGTGTTAGAAACTTCTACCCAAGGTGCTACCCTACTTGTGACCCTACGATTTCAGTTAGTTTAAAATATATTGGAATTAATTTTAATTAAATTATATCTACTTGTTAGGTCTTTCTAGTGATTTAAAAGTGATTCATAAAGCTTGAAGGAGGATCTACGCTCAATCAAAGGTGAGGAAACAAGACCTAAATTAATTGACTAATAATAAATTATTTTTATTTATTGAGTCCAAATACCATGAATGATTCTATGATTGTATGATTGTAATGTGCATCTAACATGTCATCCAATATTCCTGCTATTAATGTTCATGCATATTTAATTTCGTTTATTTATAACATGATGATGATAATGATGCTAGGAATAGGCATGTGAATGTATGTGTATGGTTAGTGTATATGATGCGAGTGAAGCATCAGGGGGAGGACGTAGCATAGTGGTCTTCGACCTCGTCACCAGACTCTAGCTCTATCTCCACTCAACTCTTGTCCACTAACATCATCGTATCGTCATTACCTTAGCAGAACTATTACGTCGTAGGGCATCAGGGGAGGTGGTCTCGGACCGTATAGTCTCTGAATCTACTGGGGGACCTTAGCACTATCTCTATGGACGTATTGTGGGATGTTGGGGTGAGGCCTTGGATACACTCTTTGACATTAGGATTGGTTAGTTGCGAGTCCAGTTTGCAAGCCCTCGCAATAGGGGCTTACGTATTGGTATGGGTAGAGCATAAGGGGAAGTGTGATGTGGTGCGGTCCCAAGCACATTAGCTCTATCTCTATTCTATGGTGGGTGCATGTGGGGGCGGAAATGATGTTTGATCCATTGGACGGTTCCACACATTCGTGTACAGAGGTGCGGCGGCCACCTATCCTTTCTATAGCACATTGCAAACTTATGAACCAGACCAAAGATATGAATTGAATGCATGCATATGTTTGTTGCATTGTTTTGTTTGCTCACTGATCCATGATGTGTGCTCATCCTTTCGATGTCGAATATTTTTAGTTGATGATGCAGGTACCACCGTAGAAGATTATATAAATGCTCCGATGTATGGACATGCGGTGGCGATGGACGTTGAAGTTGTGATGGAGTCGCATGATTCGTCGTGCGAGTACAACTCTTGTGTTTTCGATTAGATTTTCATTTAAATTATTCAGACGATGTAATTGATTAAATTATTTTATTTTATGTCTTAGTATTTTTTTGAAGATAATTGAATATTTTATTTATGTTATCATCTTTAGACTCTCAGTTCATTTAATATATAAGACTTCTGCTATTGTTTATTTACTCTGATTATGATTGTGGATGTGTATGGTTTAAGCTAACGGACACAGCCTATTGGAGATCCTGGCTGAACCACTGGTTTATTAGCGGTTCATCACACCATTCTAAATAGTGTGGAATTGGGGTGTGACACTCACCCCTTGTATCAATACTTGTTTTCAGATTCTGATGTAGATTACTCTATAGAGAAATATATGGAGTCTCTGCTGACGAGCGACGCTTCTGTGGGCAAGGATTATTCCTAGGAGTACGACGAGGGAAGCACCTGCAGTGATTTCGTCTACGCTTGACGTAGCCCTCCCATACTCTTTCCCTCTCTCCCTTATGATTTACTTTGTAGATAGATAATGTAATCTATCTAGATACAGTTGGAAAGATTTACTCTTTTTACTTTGGCTATGTGTATTTGGATATTGTAGTATTTTGTGGAAACAATGGAAATGTAATTCATAACACTACCCTATTATTTTATGATATAATTAAGTTAGCATATGTCTCTTAGTATTTGCTTCCTCTATTATTATTCTATTTATTCATTACTTGTTGTAGATATTGCTAGTGTAGACTATGGGATTTATTGGTAGATCACTGTTGTTACACCCCAAATTAATGATATGTAAAATTTTAGAGCTGACTAAACCAACACACATTTTATGTAAGACCCGCACTCCATTAACTTGGTCTAACCGTGTCGTGCCAGGTCTTTCCATCATTCCAAGACCAAGTGGACCAAGCATGTGAAGATAGATCACAAACCAGGTATGAGAATCGAGTTAAAAATACTAAAAATATACCTAAGGTCGCATACCTGGGTAGGTATGGTCGACCATAAGGAAGGGAACAAAAATCTCAAATCCAGAACCCCACGGTCGATGATTTCAACCCTACGGTCGATGGTTTATGCGATCGTATAATCGATCGTGAGACCCCAGATCAGACTCTGAGTTTTGGAAACTTTCCTAAACTAAGGGATTGCTTTCCTAATTGAGAGAGGACTCTATATGGAGAGTTTTCTTCTATATAAAGGACGTCCCTCAGCCCTTTTCTACTCTTTTAGAACATTAGTAAACCCTAGAGAATGAAAAGGAAGAGAAGGAAGAGAAAGAAAAGAAGAAAAAGCTAAGGAGAGGAATTTACTGAGAAGATATTAGCTCTCTATCACAGGAAAAAGTATGAAATGAATCTATAGAGATGTAAACTCTAAGGAATAAGACTTCTAGAAGATTTTCCAGAAGCATGTGCTTCGAGTACAGGTAATGATCATGTTGAGTAGCTAACATATAATACATTTGGTGCACATGTAGTATTTATGCAGTCACAATACGATTTTGATTACCCAATGCAAAGCCCAAGGGACACACCATATGTAGGGTCTCCTTGAATGAGCCAAGTGCATAAGTAAGTAGGCAGTGATGTCCTAACTCTATGGTTGGGTTCTAATAGGTCTGACCAAAACCTTTTGGTAGGCCATTTGAGTAAGGCAGGGAAAAAAAACCCTACTCGGTTAGTGGGAATGGGTACATGAGTGCCTCGGTTTCTGTGGGAAAGCATGAAACCCCAAAGAAATGAGGCTCAATGCATAAGGAGGCTGTTCAGTAAATGAATATGAAAAGGAAGGGAAGCAGAAGTGTACTTGAGCAGCAGAATAAAGCAGAAATTTTGTTGGCATCTAGAGAATCGAGCAGAAGAGTCCTTAGGGATGATGCTAGAGCCTTAATTCTCTGGTGTTCTTCTGCTGGCAGTTAAAGTGGGGACCAAATGAGGGCCCTCGAGCCCTTTTATAAAAGGAATTTCACATGGTACTGGTAAACTGGTAACCTAACCGTCGCACCCGATCGTGTTAGAAATTCTAGGGTTTTGCCACCCAAATGACTGGATTTATGAACATAATTGGTACACCATACCCTATCTCGATCTGCTAGTCCTGTTAGGGTTAGTAACTGGATGATTAACCAGATGACCGAGCAGCTGCCATTGCTTCTGGAAAATCTTCTAAAAGTGTTAAAACTCTGACAGTCTAAGAACCGACTAAATCGCATTAACAGAAAGTATGAGCTACCGGCAGGTCTTCCAATTGACAGAATGAGGACCTGTTTGGATTGGGGGTTTATCCAATCACTTTACCCTCTCATGTAGGGGCTTATTCATACAAATTGGAGGTACCCGAATGGAAGTTTTGCATACTAACCATTGGCACTTTGCCCCATAGTTAGTATGAGGTCAAGGATTGCCATGACGCTTGAATTTATGCATATGTTCCATAGAGATTTCCACTTTAGCTCTCAACCATTTCGTAGAAATTGTTTAGTACATGATGTCATTTCCCTTATGTTATTGGGATAAGTTGACACTAACCTTGGGTGTTTTTTTGTTACCTTTTTCAGATTTGCACCTATGGCTAAGCAACATGTTACCACCCAAGCATCCTAATGGGGCTAGTAGGGAGCTACCATATTTCTCCCCATGTCATGGTGTGAACCCAAACAATATGGAGGACACTATGGAGGATTTTCTACAACTAAACCCTGAACAATTCAATGGATCATGTGCATGTTCCTTTCACCTAGGGAATTGGATCCAAACTATGGAGGCAACCATTGGTAACCTCTACTATTCAGATGCAAAGAAGATAATCTGTGCCACCTTCTAATTGGTGGGTGTACCATGTTAATGGTGGCAAATTACCCAGCCCGTCCTATTCCAGCGCCATGGGGTCATAACTTGGGATGCTTTTCATGAAGACTTCTTGGCTAAATATGCCCGACGAAGTAGGGAACCTGACCCGGTGTTACTCGAAACCATTCGAAGAGTCTGAGAGGGCTTGGCTGCCTGGAAAAGTACTGCTGAGATAAGGGCTGATTGTCAAGACATTTATCCTGGGGAAAGTAGCAATTCAGAACCCCGCAACCAAGGTAAACCTTAAATGATAATGTACTCTGAATGTACTAAACCTCGAATAACATGACATGCATGAATGCCTTGTATACACCACATGATTTCATTTTGAACAAGGAATTAGAATGTTGTCTCAACCAAGTATTTTAATTTCTTGATGCAAACTCATCATGCAACTGTCAAACTGCATAGTGATATAGGTGAAATTTTGAGAGCGCATGTCCTTGTGATAATTTTTGTTCATATGAGTGCTGACCAATATGTTGTCGTATATTGAAGGTATACACAAGGTATAAATATGCAAAAAGAAAAATGTAATTGGCCAACATAAACTCATGACCAGTAGGAGGATCATGGGAAGAACAAATAGGGAACTAAAGTAGTAAGAGGTTCTACTAATTTGTATCTACTACACATGGGCACAATAGTTTGAGTCATACTTCATTAAAATTAAACCATGAAGTTAGATCTGTTGAATTGTGTGCCTAGAATTTGAGAGATTGGAAATGTATAATGTGACTGATCGGTTAAGGTATGGATTTTTTACATTGAGTTCCCATCTCAAATGTCTTATAAATTAGGATCCTACTAATGAGTTAGGAATGTGCTAGGTAACGGGTCACACACAACTCCCTAACCTCGGTTACTTGAAGACTAACACTCACAAAGCAAAAAGTCCTAGTAACAAAATGGATCAAAGTGAGACTTCGTTACATGTTTGTCAGGACACTCGAGATGTTGCAACAGTGATAGATGAGGCCACAAGAATGGTCTACAAGCAACATGGTGAGTGCCTGCACAGGACAATAGGAACTCGGACAAAAGCATATGCAATAGCACTGCCTCTATACTTGTTCTGGCAGAAATGTCACACTCATTGGGGCGATTTTGCCCAAAGTCTCCAGGAGCGACAGATGGGCATGGTGGTGTGAATAGTAGCTGAATGCCGCAACCAAGGAAATTATCATGGGCCTTAAGAAGAAATGTCTATGGTGTAAAAGAAGGATAAATAAGTGAAGAGAACCCTAGAAGATGAATCACCATAAGTGGTATGTAAGGTACCTCGAGTCAAAAGTAAAGAGCCACCGGTGGAACTACGATCCGCCACTATTGGGACCCAAATGCCACCTGGGCTGGTCACCGAAAATGTTATCAGTGTAGGAGTCAAAAGCACCTTATGCTACAATGCAGCCGTCCCGCTGAAATGGCACAACCACCGAAACCTAAGGAAGTTGTTACGTACCTCTCCTATGGAACAGTGGGACATGAAGCTCATGATTGTCAAAAGTATTGGGAATGTTCTGCCTTTATGAGAGCACGGACCTTGAACTGATTAGAGGGAATTTTAAGAGATTTGGTAAACCTTGAAGTCCCCTAATTGTTAAATATCGTAATGAATATATATATATAATGACCTCATGAGTTATTGTGTGAAATAGACCCTCATAGGTATGAGATAAGAACTTACATCTACGACCTGATTTCGGGGGTAAAATCCTTATAAATTAGGGGTATTATAAGACCCACTCCAAAATCCTCACAATTCGGATCTCTTTATATCAGATCTTACTATGCCAACCCTTGGCACACTGTCTGGGGAACTTATACATGATGTGGGTCAGTTCCTTGGGTCACATAGGAGTACCAGACCATGTGGGAGGGGATACTTGAAGTCTAAGAAGGATCACCATTAAATTGGACCCATGAAACTAGGCCCAGATATGCTTTAAGTTCAATTAGAGGCATGTACTAGAGGGATGTTCTACCGCTTGACTTCTACCAATTGAAAAAGAGTAGGACACTCTCTATCTCCATGAGTCTTATAAAAAAAGGCTCACTCTCCTTTATCCCTCTTACTGAATCGTGGGAGAGTGAGAATACTTGGGAAAGAGACCTAGAGCTCAAGCCTAGAACTCAAGCCTAGAACTCAAGCTCAAGGACCGATCTTCCTTGAAGGTAAGGTTCTCTTCCCTTATTTTCTTCCATTCTTATAGGGATGTGAGCTATAAACTATTTTGAATTCCACCATTGATGGCCTCCATGAATGGAGACCGAACCTTGGCTTAGAAGCTTAGGTTTTTCACCCTCTCCATGAATGAAAATGATAATGAAACCCAAATGGCTCCCATTGTACTCAATAATGGTAAGTATATGTTTCCCACCATTTTAGAGTAGAGAATACCATGGTAGAAAACCTTCCCAAAAGAAGGAAACCCTCACCGATTCGTGATTGGCATCTGGATCGGAACTAGAAGCACGAACCGGTAGACTGGTAGTGACCCTAATATTGGTTGACTCACAACCAGTATACCGCTAGGAAAAATAATTTAAACCATTAGACTAAGTGATATCTATTGCCACCCTAACCGGTCACATACTGAAAGAGTGAACAATTGGGTGTGTCAAACCGATTACATTCATGGTACAGTCTGGCTATGCCTCTGCGTAGGCTTAATTACCAGCGGAGCTACTATCGGATGGCTGATCACCCAGCTTAACATCTGAATAACCTACTAGAATCCTTAATAATATAAACAATATATAAAGTGGATGACCAATTATTCGATCTATCTTTCAGTTCAATATATGTAACAAAATGGTTGTATTAACCGGCATCACGTACTGGTGGAATGCACATCCAGTTCTATCTACTGATTTAGTCTGTAATTGACTTATAAGCCTAGAAATGATTAGTGAGACCATCCTTTCGATTCTTGACTTATCTTGGGACCTGTGCATGGACTCTAGGACATGTCTATGCTGGTTTAAAAGTTGCTTACCAACCTAATAAAGTTTATTTAATTAAACTAAATAAAACACCGTGGGTAATAGACGGAGCCTTCTGTCAACTTCAAGGTTCAGTAGCACCTCTGGTTTCTACAGGTGAGGGGTTGGGCTACATAGAGTTTGAGCATGTGTTTGTTGTGGTATTATTATTTTTCTTTTATAACATGTCATCCAATGAATTATGTATAATTCTTCATGCATTTTCATTTATCTATAATTATATTTGTTGAAAGTTGTTGTTACCTTGGTAGAGGCATGGTGAACCATGGGAGTGTGGATCAGGGGTTCTCTACAAAGAGTAGTTGTTGGTATTGGTTGTGTGCATAACCATGTATGATGGTGAGGGTGACATATGAGAGTACGAGCATGCGTACCAAGTTAGTGTGCTAATGTTCTAGTGGAGACACGTTGAACCATGGGAGTGGGGATCCGGGGCTCTTTGGGGCTCTCCGTTGGGATGCCACCCATGTATGGTGGTTCATGTAACGAGTGACCTCATGCTTGAATCATGTTGAGAGTGGTTATACCTTAGTAGAGGCACAACGAACCATGGGAGTGATGAGTTGGGGTTCTCTACTAGGTGCAGTCTAGTTGAAACCATGGATGATGGGCGTGTAGAGTATGGGAGTATGATACACGTGCCATGTTAGTACTCTATGCTCTAGTGGGGATACAATCAATCCATGGGAGTGGAAAGAAGATACCTGCTGGAGTATAGTTTTATTTACTATGTGTACATGCCATGTTATGTTTATGTGTGGGGTATATGATCATGTAACATGTGGGGGCACTATACAATGCCATATGTCCATTTGTACCCTAGTAGGGACACGATCAATCCAAGGGAGTGGAACGGGGATCTTTGATAGGGTGTAACCCTATTAATAACATGCTCATGCATCATGCATCAACTTGGCCAAATGACTTGTAAGACCCCACTCCACTAACTTGGTCTAACCGTGTCGTGCCAGGTCTTCCCATCATTCCTGGACCAAGTGGACCGAGCGAGTAAAGAAAGATCACAAATCAGGTATGAGAATCGAGTTAAAAACACTAAAAACATACCAAAGGTCGCATGCCTGGGTAGGTATGGTCGACCATAAGGAAGGGAACCAAAAATATCAAATTTAGAATCCCACGGTCCATGATTTTGACCCTACGGTCGATAGTTTATGCGACCGTATGATCGACCGTGAGAACCCAGATTAGACTCCAAGTTTTGGAAACTTTCCTCAACTAAGGGATTGCTTTCCTAATTGAAAGAGAACTCTATATGGAGAGTTATTCTCTATATAAAGGACGTCCCTCAGCCCTTTTTCACTCTTTTAGAACATTAGCAAACCCTAGAGAAAGAGAAGGAAGATAAGGATGATAAGGAGAAGAAGAAAAAGCTAAGGAGAAGAGTTTACTGAGAAGAGATTGGCTCTCTATCACAGGCAAAGGTATGAAACAAATCTTTGGAGATGTAAACTCTAAGGAATAAGACTTCTATGAAGAATAGGCAATATCAACCTATTATGATATATGTAATTTCCTTGAGAAAATCACAAGGAGAACCATGAGGAGTGAATTTGATGATTAGGGTTGATAAGAAATTAGTAATGATGGCCATAGGATGACCTTAGAATAAACCCATTGAAGAACAGAAGAATTTACCCAGGAGTAACTCAAATTTCATGTAGACTATGACCATAAATCTCAAGGTCACAGCTCCAGTCGACCATAGCACGACCAGTATGACCAGAAGATCGACCTTAGGCGTTCGGGATGATTTCAAAAATCATATGGTCGCAGCTACAGTCGCACCATATGCGACCGTAGGGCATCGATCGTAGACAGTAAGGTCGATACAGCACGAGACCATAGGACCAATCAGGCACCTATCAGTGCCCTGTTTCTATTTTCGACTACTGTAACATGATAAATATGAACCCTAACATAAATTCATATAACTTTTAGGTTGTCAAATCAATTCAAA
Organism: Protea cynaroides; assembly: GCA_028583415.1. NCBI lineage: Eukaryota > Viridiplantae > Streptophyta > Magnoliopsida > Proteales > Proteaceae > Protea > Protea cynaroides. The sequence goes on from CM053268.1 coordinate 86,429,141, forward strand.
GAAAATTTCAAGGCTTGGAAGGACATCAAGAATTGCTAACAGGTGAGGGAACAAGACCTAAACTAATTGGAAAGTAACAAACTGTTTATTTTTATTGAGTCCAATGCCATGATTGATTCTATGCATGTATGCATGTAATGTGCATCTCACATGTCATCCAATATTTCTGCTATTACTGTTCATGCATATTTAATTTTTTTTATTTATAAAATGATGATGATGATGATGCTAGGAGTAGGCATGTGAATGTATGTGTGTGGTTGGTGTATTGGATGCGAGTGGAGCATCAGGGGGAGGACGTTGCATAGTGGTCTTTGACCTCGTCACCAGACTCTAGCTCTATCTCTACTCAAGTCTTGCCCACTAACATCATCGTATCGCCATTACCATATCAGAACTATTACGTCGTAGGGCATCAGGGGAGGTGGTCTCGGACCATGTGGTCTCTGACTCTATCGGGGGCCTTATCTCTATCTCTATGGATGTATTAAGGGATGCTGGGGTGAGGCCTTGGATACACTATTTCGCATTAGGATTGGTTAGTTGTGAGCCCAGTTTGGAAGCCCTCACCAATAGGGCCTTACGTGTTGGTATGGGTAGGGCTTCAGGGGAAGTGTTATGCGGTGTTTGATCCAGACACTTTAGCTCTATCTATATTCCTTGATGGGTGCATGTGGGATGGCAATGGTGTTTGATCCATTGGGTGGATTCACACACTCGTGTATAGAGGTGCAGAGGCCACCAAACCTTTCTATAGCATATTGCAAATTTATAAGCCAGACCAAAGATATAAATTGAATACATGCATATGTTTGTTGCATTGTTTTGTTTGCTCACTAAATGTGCTCACCCTTTCGACGTTGAATATTTTTAGTTGATGATGCAGGTCTTACCGTGGAAGATTATATGAATGCACCAATGTACAGACATGTTGTTGCGATGGATGTGGAAGCTATGGTGGAGTCGCATGATTCATCGTGCGAGTGTAACTCATGTGTTTTCGATTAGAATTAGTTGTTGGGTTATCAGAACATGTAATTGATTACCTTATTTTATTTTATGTCTTGAGTCATTTGGAGATAATTGGATAATTAATTATGTTATCACTGTTAGATACTTAGTTCATTAATATTAAAAACTTTAGCTATTGTTTATTTACTCTGATTATGGTTTTGGTTGTATCTTTTTTAATCGAACGAGCATGGCCTATGCGTGATCCTGGGTGAACCTTTGGTTTATTAGCGGTTCATCACACCATTCTCGTTAGATCAGAATTGGGGTGTGACAATTTGGTATCAGAGCACTCAGGTTCTACCCATTGACCTAACTACTTCCACATGAGTCATGAACTGAGTTAGGATAAAATTAAAAGCTGTAATATGAACACACCATAATCACCTGTGTTGTATGAGACAAAACAAAGAAAGAAACTAATGCACATATGTAAAGGAGAAACCAATTTTATATATATATGGAAACAAGAAAAATGTACATCATATCCGAGTACAGTCCACAATCCAGACATTTACTTTGTAGTATAAAAAGGAAAAAGATATAAAGGGCAATCATAGAGCTGGAGGTGCTGGAGGAGGAGGAGCCTCACGATCTCTATCGTAGTCCTTAGCATATACTCTTGCGAGCCAAGCCACCTGAGTCTGAGTGGTTCGGAGACTAGTTGTCAGATCCGCTACCTGCTGGTCTGTAGAGCGTTGGGCATCTAGAAGCTCTCCTACTCTCCAATCAGTCATGCGTTGAGCCTCTCTAATCTCATGTAACAGCCCCATCATGTCATTTGGTGGTGGGCGTGAAGGGCCAGCTAAATGAGAAGCCCTAGAAGAGCCAGCTCCAGTAGAATGTTGTGGCGATAGAGGAGGGATGACATCCACATCCATGTACATCCGATCATCATCCTCCTTATCACCACCCTCGTGTGCCTCTTCTGCTACCTCTGCTGCTGCTACTGTTGTTGCCTCTGCATCTGCTGTCGCTGCCCGAGTAAGAGGACGTCTCATAGCATTTCTCTCATCACCACTGTCCTGTATCTCTCTCATGCCCATCCTACTGATGGCCTCCTAGTTAAGGTCAGCTGAGAAGGTATCCTCAATGATCCTCTCATCCACTAGGTCCACCTGTAGAAGAGCGAGCAAGGTAGAGATCAGCCACCCGTAGGGCAAGTTGCCTTTATAGTCCGACAATGTAGCTCGGTTCATAGTCCAGAGAATAATATACGGAAGGCAGACATGCTGCCTAATACAGATATAGTACAGTAGGTACTAGTCAGCTGAGAGATCATCTCATAAAGTCGACCCTGGGGAATCAAATTATGCTGGATAATTTTGTAGTAGACACATGGCTCTAGATGCAGGTAGACTGCTTTTACCTCCTAGCAGTTATCTCGAAGAATCTGACTATCGATCTCTACACGCATCTGTGTGGAAAGAAACTATGGCTCTCTGGGTGCATAGTAAACCAACTACCCATCATTGGAGATACCTAGGAGATCAGCCAACTCCTGACAGTTGAAAGAAATCGGAACACCTTTCGCCCAGCTGGTGATCCGAAGCTGTATGCCCCTCTCTACATCTAGGTCACCCTTCACCTGAAGGTGACAGTAGAACTATGTAACCAGGTCCGAGTGAGTGCAAGCCTCGTATAGGATCACTGGAAGCCAGCACATATCACCAAATTCCCTCTCCACATTAAACAGGGCCAAGTGGGCTAAGTTCACATATCTACCCCCTTCAACCTTATTTTGGTCAAACCAAGGGTATCGCACTTCTACTTCCACAGACCTGAAGCGAAGTGGGTCATGAACTCGAGGAACCTTGGTGCGAACCATGATAGCTGTAAGAAAAAGAAAACAAGAAAATAAGTTAGAAATTTGGAAAAATTTGACAGCATAACGACGTAAAATGAGAAAAAGCCTCACTATTCACCCAAACATTGGGCAGGAGGACTTACATAGGTCCCAAACCACCCTGTAATGCATATCCAACCAGAAATTTTAACTAGGAAGGTTGAATTTGAAAAATTTTGACAATTAGGCAAAAACCCCAAATTTTAGGTTAAAATTGGAAATTTTAAAATTTTTACCAAACCAACCGATGAAACTCAAATTTTCTTGAGGGCTTTCATCCATTGAGTGGCCAATAGCAAAAGCCTCCAATAAAAATCAAATTTTTATGGTTAAAAAATATTAATTCTAAGAAAACCCTACAAATGATAAAAACCCTAGGTATGAAAGCTTAAAAATGAAAGAGAGTAGAGAACATACCTTATGGAACCGAATGTAGGTCGTAGATCGAAGGAAAAATCAGCAAGTATGTATGGTCGACACTGTAGCAATTCATTGGAGGCGAGTTGAGTAGAGACCGTAGGAGAAAGAAGAAGAAACGAGAGGTAAGATTTCAAAAATAGGTTTTTAAAACTGATTTTGGATCTTACAGTCGCACAATTCAACCAAAACCATTGACCGTAGGATCGACCGTATGATTGACCATAGGGTCTTGGTAAGTTGCTAGGGATGTGATGGTCGCACCTATGGTCGCACCACATGCGACTGTAGGCCATCGACCGTATGACCTACTGTTGTCTGTATTTTGATTCTGATTGAACTTTTGCCTATTGATTTTGTTTTTCTCTCGCTTTCCATTATGAGACTAACCCCATACTACCATCATATCTTGTTTCACATGTATAGCCTTTCCAAGTACCATTCAACCAAGAATTTAAATGGCTGGACGCAGAGTAAGTAGAAGGAGACAAAATGCAAACCCATCTCCACCACCTATAGAGACGAATGATAATAAAGGTCAACAAGGACAGGAAGGGAATATTGGAACTCAAAATGCTGCATCTTAAAATGTGCACACCCAAGCCAACCCAGCCAACCTACCTGCACCACCTACAGAATTGGCTACTGTGGTGATGAATTTAGCATAATAATTGTAGCAAATACAGCAAGTGCAAGCCAACATGCAAGCTGCTATGGGAATGGCTTTTCCAGCCATAAACACAACATCTTTACCAGCGGGACAAGCTAGTACCGTACCAAGGGGTAGTAACACCATGCCTTAAGCATCGGCTATGAACAACATGGTACCCCAAGCACCTCAAACGCCATTTGTAAAAGCTCAAGAACAAAAACCTAAAGTACCTCAAGGCGGATACAACCAAGGAAATTATCAGTACCAACCGCCTATGTATGGAGTATATGCACAGTATCAACTTGATCACTCTAGACTGATCGAGAATTTTCTGAAGTTGAAGCTGAAGGGATTTACAGGTAAGCCATCAGATCCATTATGGCCAGCTCATTGGATCGATGAGATGGAAAGAAACTTTATGATGATGACTATAAATTAAGAAGAGAAGGTGTTATGTGCCATCTTTATGCTAAAAGGTGATGCGCACCATTGGTGGAAATCTACTCGGAGTTATTTGTTGACCAAGCATGCCAACTGACCTGGGTTGTCTATAAAGTGCTTTCTTCGAGAAGTATTTTTCAAGGAGTTTCTGAGATCAATTGGAAAAGGAGTTTCTGAGTCTGTATCAGGGACAGATGACTGTAGACGCATATCAACAGCATTATGAAGAACTATTTTTCTTTGCTCCCTCTAGCATGTAGGAGGAAAATACCAAAACCTAAAAGGTTTGTCATGGGACTTAGGGGAAGCATCCTTGAGCATGTAATGGGACTGGAAAAGATGATTTATAATGAAGTTGTACATATTGCTTGATTACTAGAATCGAGCCAAAGGGAAAGTTATTTTGCTCATAACAGAGGTATTAAAAGGCCTAATGGAAATTTATACAACGGAGGGAACTCAAAGATGTTTAAACCCTTCCGTACTCAAGGCTTCAATGCTGCAGCCAAGACTACTCCGATAGCCCAAACTCAACAGAAGCAAAGTAGTGAAGGAGGTAAATGCTTTAACTGTAATCAAGTAGGACATTATTCAAGGGAGTGTCCTAAGCCAAGGAAGCAGCTACAGCAAGGAAAGGTTTATGTAGTTACATCTGAGGATGCTGCCGCATCGCCTGATGTGGTCATAGGTATGACCTGAACCTTTCATTTTGTACTACCTTGTGTAAGCATGTAGATTAAATTAAATCAAATCACAGGTATCGTACCTATTAATGGCTTACCCACCAGATTGACTCTGGAGCTACTCATTCTTTTATATGTGTGTTGTTTGGAAACAAGTTAAATCTACCCCTTAGACGTTTAGACTACAAACTGCTTATACGATCACCTATGGGATTAGAAGTGGAACTAGACAGAGGTTATGGACCATGTCCAGTTCTTATCGGTGAGAAGATTTTAGATGCAACCTTAATTCAACTCAAGATGGCAGACTTTGACTTATCTTGGGAATGGATTGGTTAGCTCGGCACTCTGTAAACCTTTTATGTGCAGAAAAGAAATTGAAATTTAATGACAAGGAAGGAGCAGAGTTTAGTTTTGCTGGAACCAAACATCCCTGTAAACGAAAACTCATTCTCTCTGCATTGAAGGCTAGAAAATGCCTCGAGAAAGGAGGAATTGCGTATCTAGTATCATGGTCGACCTCACCAAGGAAGCACCACAAATGGAGGATATTGAAGTTGTGCGAGAATTTTTGGATGTATTTCCTGAGGAACTACCAGGACTACCACCCGACCGAGCGATAGAGTTTTTTATGAATCTTATACCTGGAGCCGCACCAGTATCGAAAGAACCCTATCGAATGGCTCCTACTAAACTGAAACTATAGGAATTACTGAACAAGGGTTATATTAGACCCAGTATATCACCATGGGGAGCGCCAGTATTGTTCGTGAAAAAGAAGGATGGTAGCCTTCAACTGTGTATAGATTATCAAGAATTGAATAAGCTTACAATCAAGAATCGGTACCCATTGCCTCGGATCGATGACTTGTTCGATCAGTTGCAAGGTCCAAAGGTGTTCTCCAAAATTGATCTTCGGTCAGGATACCATCAGTTGAACATTAAGGTGATATTCCGAAGATAGCATTCAGAACAGGATATGGACATTATGAATTTTTAGTCATGTCTTTTGAATTGACTAATGCACCCGTAACTTTTATGGAACTCATGAATCAGGTATTCCATGATATGTTGGATACGTCAATCATTGTATTTATTGACGACATACTAGTCTACTCCAAGGAGTAAGAAACTCATGTCACAAATCTAAGAGCCGCTCTGCAACGACTAAGAAAAAGAGAAGCTTTACGCCAAATTTACAAAGTGTGAGTTTTGGCTAAATGAAGTCGCTTTCTTAGGCCATGTTGTATTCGTTGAAAGAATTAAAGTAGATCCTAGAAAGATTGAAGCCATTGTGAAATGGGAATCACCTAAGAATGTTGCAGAAATCAGAAGTTTCTTAGGTTTAGCTGGTTACTATCGACGATTCGTGGAAGATTACTCTAGAATCGCCGTACATCTCACTAGTCTAACAAAAAAAGGAGAAAAGTTTGATTGGACCGATAAATGTGAAGAGTGTTTTCAAACATTGAAGGTGAGATTGATATCAGAGCCCATCATTACTATTCTGATCCCGGGATAACCATTTATCTTGTACACTGATGTGTCTGGGTTAGGTTTAAGATGTGTGTTTATGCATGGAGAACAAGTAGTTATGTATGCCTAAAGACAACTGAAGACACATGAGAAGAACTATCCCACTCATGACTTAGAATTAGCAGTAGTAGTACATGCTGTTAAGATATGGAGACATTATTTATATGGATAGAAATTTCAGATTAAATCAGATCATAAGAGTCTCACTCATCTTTTTGATCAGAAGGAGTTGAACATGAGACAAAGAAGATGGCTGGAATTATTAAAGGATTATGATTGTGATATCTAGTATCATCCAAGAAAAGTTAATGTAATTACTGACACACTGAGCAGGAAATCTATGACAGAATCCCAAGAAGAAGTTAGTACAAATACTGTGGCATGTGTCACAGGCAGAGTATTTAATTATGGTAAAGAGCAATTCATGATTGATATTCCAAATGAATCAACTGACCGAGGGTTTATTCATCTATTCTCAAACATTTTTGCTACATTGAAGATTTTACCTGATCTATTAGATGAAGTAAAAGTCGCTATCAAATCAGACCCTTATTTGAGACCGGTGCAAAAAAGACCTCGAAAAAGGTAGGACTACTCCTGAGTTCACCTGGGACGTTGAAAAGGTAATAAAATATAAAGGAAGGGTATGTGTTCCTAAAAATGAAGACTTGGATATTAGACACAGACTAATGAAGGAAGCTCACACCACCGCTTATTCGGTATATCCTGGAAGTACGAAGATGTATCATGATCTGAAGAAACTATATTGGTGGAGAGGAATGAAAGCAGATGTAGCTAAATTTGTGTCTCAATGCTTGAATTGTCAGCAAGTATAGGCTGAGAGGAAAAGACCTACAAGATTGTTGCAGCCACTACTAAAACTACCATGGAAATGGGACTGCATCACTATGGACTTCTTCATCGGATTACCATTGACTCCCTGAGTAGTTGACGCAGTCTGGGTGATTGTGGTCAGCTATACGACCTCAGTATACCCTAGAGAGGTTAGCTAAGCTTTTTGTAGATAATATTATCCGATTACATGGTGTACCTGAAAGCATTGTGTCCGACAGAGACCCACGCTTTACCATAAAGTTTTGGAAAGGATTACAAAACGCTATGGGTACAACGTTGAAGTTTAGTACTGCATTCCATCCTCAGACAGACGGACAGTCAGAGCATACTATTCAGATTTTAGAAGACATGCTTCGAGCTTGTGTTATTGATTTCAAAGAATCATGGGATGAGAAATTACCATTGATAGAGTTCGCTTATAACAATAGCTATCAAGCGACTATACAGATGTCACCCTATGAAGCACTATATGGTAGGAAATGTCGAACTCCTTTGTTTTGGAATGAAGTTGGAGAACGGAGTATTGTTGGACCAGAGTTTGTTGAATAGACTTGTCGAGTAGTTGACATTAGCAAGGAAAGAGTCTGAATAGCTCAGAACCGTCAGAAGCAATATACAGATAATCGATGCAGAGATCTCGAATTCACCATAGGTGATAAAGTATTTATGAAAATATCTCTTATGCATGGTTTGAAAAGGTTTGGACAGAAGGGAAAGCGGTGTCCCAGATATATTGGACCTTATGAAGTCTTAGATAGACGTGGAAAAGTAGCATATCAGTTAGCACTACCATCATCAATGTCTAGTGTACAAGATGTATTCCATGTCTCACAATTAAAGAAGTACATCAGAGATCCAACACACGTGTTAACAACAGATCCACCGGATTTGACTAGAGATTTGACGTTCAAAGTAGTACCTTTTGAGATTACTAGCTGGAGGTGCAACTTCTTCGCAACCGTAACATTTATTACGTTAGGTTACTTGGAGAAGCCAAAATGTAGAAGAAGTTACATGGGAAGAAGAGAACGCTATGCGGAAGCAATATCCTCACCTATTCGACTCGAAAGGTATGTGTAAATTTTGAAGACAAAATTTATATAAGAGGGGGGAGTTGTAAGACCCGCACTCCACTAACTTGGTCTAACCGTGTCGTGCCAGGTCTTTCCATCATTCCTGGACCAAGTGGACCGAGCGTGTGAAGAAAAATCACAAACCAAGTACGATAATCGAGTTAAAAGCACTAAAAACATACTTAAGGTCGCATGCCTGGGTAGGTATGGTTGACCATAAGGAAGGGAACCAAAAATCTCAAATTCAAAATCCCACGATCGATGATTTTGACCCTACGATCGACGGATTATGCAACCATATGATCGACCATAAGAACCCAGATCAAACTCTGAGTTTTGGAAACTTTTCTAAACTAAGGGAATGCTTTCCTAATTGAAAGATGACTCTATATGGAGAGTTTTTCTCTATATAAAGGACGTCCCTCAGCTCTTTTCCACTCTTTTAGAATATTTGTAAACCCTAGAGAAAGAGAAGGAAGAAAAGGAGAAGAAGAAAAAGCTAAGGAGAAGAGTTTGCTGAGAAGAGATTGGCTCTCTATCATAGGCAAATGTATGAAACAAATCTTTGGAGATGTAAATTATAAGGAATAAGACTTCTATGAAGAATAGGCAATATTAACCTATTATGATCTATTTGATTTCCTTGAGAAAATCACAAGGTGAACTATAAAGAGAGAATTTGATGATTAGGGTTGATAAAAAATTACTAATGATGGCCATAGGATGACTTTAGAATAAATCCCATTGAAGAACAGAAGAATTGACCCAGGAAGAAGTCGAATTTCATGTAAACTGTGACAAAAAATCTCAAGTTTACAGCTACGGTCGACCATAGCATGACTAGTATGACCAGAGGATCGACTATAGGCATTCGGGAAGATTTCAGAAATCTTATGGTCGCAGCTACGGTCGCACCATATGCGCCTGTAGGGCATCGACCTTAGACAGTATGGTCAATACAGCATGAGAAGATAGGACCAATCAAACACCTATTAGTGCTCTGTTTTAATTTTTTACTACTATAACAAGTCACATATGAACCCCAACTTAAATTCATATAACTTTTAGGTTGTTAAATCAATTCAAGAGAATTTCAAGGCTTGGAAGGACAACAAGAATTGCTAACAGGTGAGGGAACAAGACCTAAAATAATTGGATAATAACAAACTATTTTTTTTTATTGAGTCCAATGCCATGATTGATTCTATGGGTGTATGCTTGTAATGTGCATCTCACATATCATCCAATATTCCTGCAATTACTGTTCATGCATATTTAATTCTGTTTATTTATAACATGATGATGATCATGATGCTAGGAATAGGCATGTGAATGTATGTGTGTGGTTGGTGTGCTGGATGCGAGTAGAGCATCAGGAGGTGGACGTGGCATGGTGGTCTTAGACCTCATCACCAGACTATAGCTCTATCTCTACTGATGTCTTGCCTACTAACATTACCTTAGTATAACTATTACGTCATAGCGCGTCAGGGGAGGTGGTCTTGGACCGTGTGGTCTCTGACTCTCCCGGAGGGCCTTAACTCTATCTCTATAGATGTATTGAGGGATGCTGAGGGGAGGCCTTGGATACACTGTTTGGCATTAGGATTGGTTAGTTGCGATGTCACACCCCAATTCTGTACTATTCAGAATGGTGTGATGAACCACTAGCAAACCAACGGTTCAACCAGGATCTCGAGTAGGCTATCCCCGCGTTATCTGAACCCCCTTACATCCGTAATCACAATCAGAGTAAATACACAATAGCGGAAGTCTTATAATAAAATGAACTGAGAATCTATGGTTATATTAATAATTTAATAGCAAATTATTCTGTTTCCACTGAGACATAAATAAATATCAAATACATGTCTTTATTAAATCCAAAATAGGAAACCTATAAAATGTCTAATCAAATACACATGAGTGGCACTCGCAAGAGGAGTCATGTGTATCAACTTCAGCTTCAGCTTCCATCGCTGCTACATTCTCGTACGCTAGAGCACTTATATAGTCTTCAACTGTGAAACCTGCATCATCAACTAAAATATTTGACGTCGAGGGGTGAGCACACATCACGGCTCAATGAGTAGACAAAACAATGCAACAGTACATATGCATGCAATCAATTCATATCTTTGGTCTGGTTTAAAGTTTGCAGTATGCAATAAAAAGGTTTAGGTAGTCAAAGGTCGCGTTTATTGACTCCGCCTCTATACACAAGTGTGTGACGCGTCCGAAAGTAACGTTTATCGTCGACTCACAAGCACCCAATCATGAACATTATATAACAAAGGTTAACGTTTATTGCTATATAGTGCCATACCAACACGTAAGCCCCTGTTAGCGAGGGCTGCAAATTGGGCTCGCAACTAACCAATCCTAATGCCAAAAAGTGTATCCAAGGCCTTACCCCAGCATACCTCAGAATGTCCATAGAGATAGAGCTAAGGCCCCCCGGTAGAGTATAGGACTCAAGGACCGAAACCACCTCCCCTGATACTCTACGACATAATAGTTCTGCTAAGGTAATGGCGATACGACGATGCTAATGCACAAGACTTGAGTTAGAGATAGAGCTAAAGTACAGAGACCCGCCAAAGGTTAACGTTTATTGACGTTCTCATCACACCTCCCCTGATACTCGCTTGCATCAAGTACACCAACCACACACATACAATCACATGCCTATTCCTACCATCATCATCATCATGTTATGAAAAATAAAGTAAATATGCATGAACAAATAATAGAAATATTAGATGACATGTTGTATGCATATTACAAACATATTCGCTTAAAATCAAGCATGGCATTGGACTCAAGGAAATAGAAAAAAGTTTTTTATTAACCAATTAGTTTAGAGTTCTGTTTCCCCACCTTAGCATGCTAATAGATACTTTTCCAAGCTTTAGAATCACCTTTATAATGTTATTATATTGCTAGAAGACCTAACAGAGTCGATAGAATTTAATTAGAATTAATTCTGAATTTAAAAACCATTCTGTTAACTGAGGGTCGGAGGTAGAGTTGGAGTCCTGATCGACCCTAAGTGCGATCCTCCCCAAACTTTGAACTTCTCGAACACTGAGGGTCAATGGTCAGGATCACCTAGGGTCGGATGGTCATCGACCCTCGGTGCGACCCTCGGTGCACTTTGGTCCAATTCCCTCTTTTTAGTCCATTAATCGTGTTTGGGGTCCTATGGCTTGTTTCTACATTCCATTCAACATTCATTCCATGGTCTAGAACCATGAATCATCCACCTAAATAGCTTTCATGCATTCCCCTATGATTTTCCATAAAAACCTAACCATGGGTTGATAGTTTGGGTTTCTCCGAGATCACACTCTCATCAATATCTATCCTAAGGTCTGTAGAAACTCATGGAATTACTATCCATACCTGAGAAGAATACTCCTTTTCTGCAACTCTTCTCTTTTGGCTAAATTTCTCTTCCTTGCTTCTCTTCTTCCTCTTTTCCTTCTCTTCTCTTTCTCTCAATTCAATTAGGGTTGTGAAAGGAGTGAAAGAGGCTTAGGGACGTCCTTTAATAGAGTAGGAACATCCTAAAATAAGTCCCATTGAGATTAGGAAAGAATCCCCATCGAAAATTAGGAAATTTCCTAATTTCTATTTCTTATGGTAACCGAGGGTCGATGGGAGGGTCGATGATCCCGTCGACCCTAGGGTTCAAGATCTCCGACCCTCCCTTCAAAATTGATGGTCTGACTTTCTGCTTTGGGAGGTCTGACCCAGCTTAGCTGGGTATGCGACCCTCCCTTCAAATTAAGTATTTTTGGGTTGATTTGATACCTGGGATCTCGATCTCCTTCACGCCCTTGGTCCATTTGACTCGACCATGATGGGTAAACCTGGTTCAAGGTGGTAAGACCAGGTTAGATTGACACGGGTCTTACAACTCCCCCCTACTTATAAAAATTTTGTCTTCGAAATTGTACGTACCATCTGAATCAAATAAGTGAGGGTATTGCTTTCGCATAGCATTTTCTTCTTCCCATGTAATTTCTTCCATGTCTTTACTTTTCCATGTGACCTTAACATAATAGATATCTCGGTTACGTAGACGTTGAACCTTTCGGCTGGTGATTTCTGTTGGTGTTACTTCGAATGTCAAATCATCAGCCAAATCCGATAAATCTACTATCAACACGTGCGTTGGATCCTTGACATACTTCTTCAATAGGGAAATATGAAATACGTCATGCACACTTGACATAGATGGTAGTAGTGCTAACTGATAAGCCACTTTACCACGCTTAGCTAGAATTTCATATGGCCCGACATATCTTGGACTTAGTTTCCCTTTCTGCCCGAACCTTTTTAATCCTCGCATAGGCAATGCCTTCAAAATACTTTACAACTACAACGAACTCCAGATCTCTGCGTCGAGTATCTGCATATTGCTTCTGACGGTTCTGAGCCATTCTCACTCTTTTCTTGATAATGTCGACCACTCAGCAAGTCTCTTCAACAAACTCCGGTCCAACAATACTATGTTCTCCAACTTCATTCCAAAACAAAGGAGTTCGACACTTTCTGCCATACAGTGCTTCATAAGGTGACATCTGTATAGTAGCCTGATAGCTATTGTTATAAGAGAACTCGATCAATGGTAACCTTTCATCCCATGATCCTTTGAAATCAATTACACATGCTCGTAGCATATCTTCTAGAATCTGAATTGTTCGCTCTGACTGTCCGCCTGTCTGTGGGTGGAATGCAGTACTGAACTTTAATGTTGTACCCATAGCCTTTTGCAATCCTTCCCAAAACATGGAAGTAAATCGTGGATCTCTATCAGACACAATGCTTTCTGGAACACCATGTAACCGAACAATATTATCCACATACAGCTTTGCTAACCTTTCCAGTGTATACTAAGGTCGTATAGGTATGAAGCGAGCTGTTTTAGTCAGACGGTCCACAGTCACCCAAACTGCGTCAACTACTCGAGGAGTCAGTGGTAGTCCCGTGACGAAGTCCATAGTGATGCAGTCCCATTTCCATGCTGGTTCTGGTAATGGCTGTAACAGTCCTGCGGGTCTTTGTCGTTCAACTTTTACTTTCTGACAATGTAGGCATTGAGACACGAACTTGGCTACATCTGCTTTCATTCCCCTCCACCAATATAGTTTCTTTAGATCATGATACATTTTTGTACTTCCAGGATGTATCGAATAGATGGGGGTATGGGCTTCCTTCATCAGTCAGTGTCTAATGTCCATACTTTCTGTTTCAGGTACACATATTCTTCCTTTGTATTTCAGTACCCTCTCTTCGTCCAAGGTGAACTCAGGATTAGTCCTACCTTTTTCGATATCTTCTTGTACTATTCTCAGATAAGGATCTGATTTAATAGTTGTCTTCACTTCATCCATTATGTCTGGTATAATTTTCAAAGCGACGAACTTATTTGAAAACCGATGAATAAACCCTTGGTTGGCTGACTCATCCGTTGCGTCCATCACATATTGCTCATTGCCGTGATTGAATACCATTCCAGTAGTACACATTGCTGCGATTGTGCTAATTTCTCCTTGTGATTTTATCATTGCTTTTCTGCTTAACGCATCCGCTACTACGTTCGCTTTTCCCGGATGATACTGGATATCACAATCATTGTCTTTCAATAGTTCCAGCTATCTTTTTTGTCTCATATGCAACTCCTTCTGATTAACAAATAAGTAAGACTTTTATGGTCCGACTTAATCTGAAATTTCTCTCCGTATAGATAATGTCTCCATATCTTGACAGCATGTACTACTGCCGCTAACTCCAAATCATGGGTGGGGTAATTTTTTTCATGTATTTTCAACTGTCTCGAGGCGTAAGCAATTACTTTCTCTCCTTGCATAAGCACACATCCTAGTCCCAGTCCTGACGCATCAGTGTATAAAGTAAATGTCTGTCCTGGAACGAGAATAGTCAAAATCAGAGCGGATATCAATCTGGTCTTCAACGTTTGGAAACTCTTCTCACATTTATCGGTCCACACAAACTTTTCACCTTTCTTAGTCAAACTGGTAAGAGGTACGGCAATCTGGGAATAGTTTTCTACAAATCTCCGATAATAACCAGCTAGACCCAGAAAACTTTTAATTTCTGAAACGCTCTTTGGTGCTTCCCACTTTACAATAGCCTCGATTTTGCTGGGGTCCACTTTGATTCCTTCAGCGGATACTACATGGCCTAAGAAGGCGACTTCACTTAGCCAAAACTTACACTTTGAAAATTTAGCATATAGCTTCTCTTTCCTTAAACGCTGTAGGGCGGCATTTAGGTTCTTGATATGAGTTTCTTCGTCCTTGGAGTATACCAATATATAATCAATAAATACTATAACCGACGTATCCAACATATCATGGAAAACCCGGTTCATAAGTTCCATGAAAGTTGCCGGTGCGTTAGTTAATCCAAAAGACATGACCAAGAACTCATAGTGTCCATATCTGGTCCTGATTGCTGTCTTTGGAATATCACCCTCTTTAATCTTCAACTGATGATAGCCTGATCGAAGATCGATCATAGAAAATACCTTTTGTCACACCCCAATTCTGCACATCTCAGAATGGTGTGATGAACCGCTAACAAACCAACGGTTCAACCAGGATCTCAAATAGGCTATCCCTGCGTTATCCAAACTTACACACATCCATAATCATAATCAGAGTAAATACACAATAGCGGAAATCTTATAAATAAATGAACTGAGAATCTATGTGATATTAAAATGTAAATAACAATTTATTCTGTATCAACCGAGACATAAGTAAATATCGATACAAGTCTTTAATAAATCCAAATAGAGAAATCTATAAAATATCTAATCAAATACACACGAGTTACACTCGCAAGAGGAGTCGTGTGTATCCACTTCAGCTTCAACTTCCATCGCTGCCCCATTTTCGTACGCAGACGCACTCATATAGTCTTCAACGGTATAACCTGCATCATAAACTAAAAATATTCGACGTCGAGGGGGGAGCACACATCACTACTCAGTGAGTAGCCAAAACAGTGAAACAATACATATGCATGCAAATCAATTTATATCTTTGGTCCGGTTTAAAGTTTGCAGTATGCAATAGAAAGGTTTAGGTAGCCAAAGGTCGCGTTTATTGACCCCGCCTCTATACACGAGTGTGTGACGTTACCCGAAGATCACGTTTATCGTCAACTCACATGCACCCAACCATGAACATTATATAACAAAGGTTACGTTTATTGCTATATAGTGCCATACCAACACGTAAGCCCCTATTGGCGAGGGCTGCAAACTGGGCTCGCAACTAACCAATCCTAATGCCAAATAGTGTATCCAAGGCCTTACCCTAGCATCCCTCAGAATGTCCATAGAGATAGAGCTAAGGCCCCCCCGGTAGAGTCAGAGACTACAAGGACCGAGACCACCTCCCCTGATACTCTACGACATAATAGTTCTGCTAAAGTAATGACGATACGACGATGCTAATGCACAAGACTTGAGTTAGAGATAGAGCTAAAGTGCTGAGACCCGCCAAAGATTAACAGTTATTGACGTCCTCATCACACCTCCCCTGATACTCGCTCGCATCAAGTACACCAACCACACACATACAAGCACATGCCTATTCCTATCATCATCATCATCATCATGTTATAAACAATAAAGTAAATATGCATGAACAAGTAATAGAAATATTGGATGGCATGCTGTATGCACATTACAAACATATTCGCATAGAATCAAACATGGCATAGGACTCAAGAAAATAGAAAACAGTTTGTTATTAACCAATTTAGTTTGGAGTTATGGTTCCTCACCTTAGCTTGCTATAAGATACTTTTCCAAGCTTTAGAATCACCTTTACAGTGTTATTATATTGCTAGAAAACCTAACAAAGTCGATAGAATTTAATTAAAATTTATTCAGAATTAAAAATTACTCTGTTAACTGAGGGTCAGAGGTAGGGTCGGAGTCAGGATCGACCCTGGGTGCGACCCTCCTTTAACTCTGAACTTCCCGAACACTGAGGGTCGATGGTCAGGAACACCTAGGGTCGGATGGTCATCGACCCTCGGTGCGACCCTCGATGCACTTTGGTCCAGTTCCCTCTTTTAATCCATTCTTCGTGCTTGAGATCCTATGGCTTGCTCCTAAATTCCATTCTACATTCATTCCATGGTCTGAAACCATGTATAATCCACCTAGATAGCTTTCGTGCACTTTCCTATGGTTTTCCATGAAAACCTAACCATAGCTTGATAGTTTGGGTTTCTCCGAAATCACACTTTCAACATGAACTAGCCTAAGGTCTGTAGACACTCATGGAATTAATACCCATACCTGAGAAGAATAATCTTTCTCCGCAATTCTTCTCTTTTGGCTTAATTTCTCTTCCTTCCCTTTCTTCTTCCTCCTTCCTTCTATCTCTTTCTCTCAATTCGATTAGGGTTATGAAAGGAGTGAAAGTGGCTTAGGGACATCCTTTAAATAGAGTAGGAACATCCTAAAATAAGTTCCTCTGAGATTAGGAAAGAATCCCAATCAAAAATTAGGAAATTTCCTAATTTTAATTTTCGGCAGAATCCGAGGGTCGATGGAAGGGTCGATGATCCCATCGACCCTAGGGCTTAAGATATTCCGACCCTCCCTTCAAAACTGAGGGTCTGACTTTCTGTTTTGGGATGTTCGACCCTGCTTAGTTGGGTATGTGACCCTTCCCCTATTTTAAGTGTTTTTGGGTCAATTTGATACCTGGGATCTCGATCTCCTTCACGCCCTTGGTCCATTTGACTCGACCATGATGGGTAAACCTGGTTCAAGGTGGTAAGACCGGGTTAGATTGACATGGGTCTTACAACTCCCCCCAACTTATAAAAATTTCATCCTCGAAATTGTACGTACCTTCTGAATCAAACAAATGAGGGTATTGCTTTCGCATAGCATTCTCTTCTTCCCATGTAATTTCTTCCATGTCTCTACTTTTCCATGTGACCTTAACATAGTAGATATCTCTATTGCGTAGACGTTGAACCTTTCGACTAGTGATTTCTGTTGGTGTTACTTCAAACGTCAAGTCATCAGTCAATTCTAGCAAATCCACTGTCAACACATGCGTTGGGTCTTTGATATACTTCTTCAATAGAGAAATGTGAAATACGTCATGCACACTTAACATAGATGGTGGTAGTGCTAACTGATAAGCCACTTTTCCACGCTTAGCTAGAATTTCATATGGCCCGACATATCTTGGACTTAGTTTCCCTTTCTGTCCGAACCTCTTCAATCCTTGCATAGGCGATACCTTCAAAAATACTTTATCACCTACGACGAACTCCAGATCTCTTCGTCAAGTATCTGCATATTGCTTCTGACGGTTCTGAGCTGTTCTCACTCTTTCCTTGATGATGTCAACCACTCGGCAAGTCTCTTCAATAAATTCTGGTCCAACAATACTACATTCTCCAACTTCATTCCAAAATAAGGGAGTTCGACACTTCCTGCCATACAGTGCTTCATAAGGTGACATCTGTATAGTAGCTTGATAGCTATTGTTATAAGCAAACTCGATCAATGGTAACTTTTCGTCCCATGATCCCTTAAAATCAATCACACATGCTCGTAGCATATCTTCTAGAATCTGGATTGTACGCTCCGACTGTCCATCCGTCTGTGGGTGGAATGCAGTACTAAACTTTAGCGTCGTACCCATAGCCTTTTGCAAGCCTTCCCAAAATTTGGAAGTAAATCGTGGATCTCTATCGAACACAATGCTTTCTGGAACACCATGTAATCGAACAATGTTATCCACATACAGCTTCGCTAACCTTTCCAGTGTATACTGAGGTCGTATAGGTATAAAGTGAGCTATTTTCGTCAGACGGTCCACAATCACCCAAATTGCGTCAACTACTCGAGGAGTCAGTGGTAGTCCCGTACCGAAGGCCATAGTGATGCAGTCCCATTTCCATGCTGGTTCCGGTAGTGGCTGCAACAGTCCTGCGGGTCTTTGTCGTTCAGCCTTTACCTTCTGACAATTGAGGCATTGAGACATGAACTTGGCTACATCTGCTTTCATTCCCCTCCACCAATATAGTTTCTTCAGATCATGATACATTTTTGTACTTCCAGGATGTATCGAATAGATGGTGGTATGGGCTTCTTTCATCAGTCGAAGTCTAATGTCCATACTTTCTGTTTCAGGTACACATATTCTTCCTTTGTATTTCAGTACTTTATCATCGTCCAAGGTGAACTCAGGACTCGTCCTACCTTTCTCGATATCTTCTTGTATTGTTCTCAGATAAGGATCTGCTTTGATAGCTGTCTTCACTTCGTCCACTATATCCGGTATAATCTTCAATATCGCGAACATATTCGAAAACCGATGAATAAACCCTTGGTTGGCTGCCTCATCCGTTGTATCTATCACATACTGCTCGTTGCTGTGATTGAATACCATTCCGTTGGTGCACATTGCTGTAGTCGTGCTAACTTCTCCTTGAGATTTAATCATTGCTTTTCTGCTTAATGAATCCACTACTACGTTCGCTTTTTCTGGATGATACTGGATATCACAATCATAGTCTTTCAATAGTTCCAGCCATCTTCTTTGTCTCATATTCAACTCCTTTTGATTAAATAAATAAGTAAGACTTTTATGGTCTGACTTAATCTGAAATTTCTCTCCGTATAGGTAATGTCTCCATATCTTGACAGCATGAACTACTGCCGCTAACTCCAGATCATGAGTGGGATAATTTTTCTCATGTACCTTTAACTGTCTTGAAGCATAAGAAATTACTTGCTTCCTTGCATAAGCACACATCCTAGTTCCAGTCCCGACGCATCAGTGTATAAAGTAAATGTCTGTCCTGGCACGGGAATAGTCAAAATCGGGGCAGATATCAATCTGGTCTTCAGTGTTTGGAAACTCTTCTCACATTTATCGGTCCACACAAACTTTTCACCTTTCTTGGTCAAACTGGTGAGGGGTACGGAAATCCGAGAATAGTCTTCTACGAATCTCCGATAATAACCAGCTAGACCCAAAAAACTTTTAATTTTTGAAACGCTCTTTGGTGCTTCCCACTTCACAATAGCCTCGATCTTGCTGGGGTCACTTTGATTCCTTCAGCGGATACTACATGGCCTAGGAATGCGACTTCACTTAGCCAAAACTCGCACTTTGAAAATTTGGCATATAGCTTCTCTTTCCTTAAACGCTATAGGGCTGCGTTTAGGTTCTTGATATGGGTTTCCTTGTCCTTGGAATATACCAATATATCATCAATAAATACTATAACTGACGTATCCAACATATCGTGGAAAACTCGGTTCATAAGTTCCATGAACGTTGCCGGTGCATTAGTTAACCTGAAAGACATAAGCAAAAATTCATAATGTCCATATCTGGTCCTGAATGCTGTCTTTGGAATATCACCTTCTTTAATCTTCAGCTGATGATAGCCTGATCGAAGATCGATCTTAGAAAATACTCTTGCTCCTTGTAACTGATCGAACAAGTCATCGATGCGAGGTAGTGGATATCGATTCTTGATTGTCAGTTTATTCGACTCCCGATAGTCGATGCATAATCGAACGCTACCATCCTTCTTCTTTACGAACAACACCGGTGCCCCCCATGGAGATATATTGGGTCGAATATAACCTTTGTCCAGTAGTTCTTGTAGTTACACCTTCAGTTCCTTCAGTTCCGTAGGAGCCATTCTGTAGGGTGCTTTTGATACGGGTGCGGCTCCAGGTACAAGGTTTATCACAAACTCTGTGGCTCGGTCGGGTGGTAATCCGGGTAGTTCCTCCGAAAATACGTCAGGATAGTCCCGCACAACATCTATATCTTCCATTCGTGGCGCATCCTTGGTTAGGTCGACCACGGATACTAGATACCCGATTGCCCCCTTCTCAAGGCACTTCTTAGCCTTTAGTGCAGAAAGTATGAGCTTGCATCTCCGGGGAAGTTTGGTTCCAGAAAAACTTAGTTCTACCCATTCCTTGTCTTTGAACGTTAGCTTCTTTTCAGCGCATAACAGATTTGCAGAATGCCGAGCTAACCAGTCCATTCCCAAGATGACATCAAAGTTTGTCATCTCAAGTTGTATCAAGGTTGCATCTAAAGTCTTCTCTCCAATGAGAACTGGACATGGTCCATAACCTTTCTCTAGTTCCACTTCTAACCCCATCGGTGATCGTACAAGTAATTTGTAGTCTAATGTTTTGATGGGTAAGTTTGTCTTCTTTTCAAATGACACAGATATAAATGAATGAGTAGCTCTGGAATCGAAGAGTACTCTGGCGGGTACTCCATTTATAGGTACAATGCCTGTGATTTATCCTTACTTAGTCTACATGCTCATTCAATGTATTTATAACTTAAAAAGTTTCAGTCATACCTGTGACCACATCGGGTGATGCGGCTGCATCCTCGGACGTAACAGCATATACTCGTCCCTGATGTAATTGCTTCTTGGGCTTTGGGCACTCTCTTGCCATATGTCCCAGCTGGTTGCAGTTGAAACACTTCAGGACTTCAAAATTTGGCTTTGGTTGAGGTTGAGCTGCTGAAGTAGTCTTGGGTGCAGCTGTAAAATTCTGAGGACGAAAAGGCTTATACGTCTTGTTATTGCCTCCATTGTAGGAGTTTCCTGCTGGCCTTTTGATGCCTCTGTTCTGAGTAAGATAACTCTCCTTCTGGCTCGATTCAATCACTCGAGCAATATGGACAGCTTCGTTGTAAATTTTCTTCTCTAAGCCTAGAACATTCTCTTTGATGCTTCCTCTTAGTCCCACGAGAAACCTACGGGTTTTGGTATCTTCTTCTTGCATGCTAGCCGGTGCAAAGAAAAACAGCTCTTCGTAGCGCTGTTGATATGAGTCTACAGTCATCTGTCCCTGGTACAAGCTCGGGAACTCTTTCTCCATCGAATCTCTGAAGCTTCGTGGAAAATATTTCTCGAAGAATGCTTCTTTATATATAGCCCATGTCAGTAGGGTGTGCCTGGTCAGTAGATATGTCTTTGTGGATTTCCACCAATGATGTGCGTCGCCCTTGAGCATGAAGGTGGCACATAGTACTTTCTCTTCCTCTGTGATAGTCATCATGAGGAAATTTCTCTCCATCTCGTCTATCCAGTGTGCTGGCCACAACGGATCAGACAGTTTGCTGTTGAATTCTCTGAGTTTCATATTCAAAAATCTCTCCACTAGTCGGGAGTGGTCCAACTGGTTTTGGGGGTTTGCCCCAAACATATGGGGTGGATACTGGTAATTACCCTGAGCTGCTTCTGGAACCTGCACTGGAATCTGTGCAGCCGATTGTTGAGGTGTCTGAGGAGCTGGGTGGTTACCTACCGGTGCTGCACTGGCTTGTCCTGTGTGCATGGGTGCAGCCTGAGTGGCTTGAAACATGATTCCCATGGCAACCTGCATCTAAGCCTGTACGTGTTGCATCTGCTGCAGCTGTTGTGCAAGATTAATCACCACGGTTGCTAGCTCTGGTGGTGAAGGTGGCAAATTTGTAGGGTTTGCCTGTTCTGGATTACCCGACGCATGGTTATTCTCTTTACTAGTCTCCTCCAGGGGGGGTGGTGGTGGGACTGCATTTCGGGTCTGTCGATTTACTCTACGTCCAGACATAATTCCTTTCGGTGATTGGTGGTGCCTGAAAATTGTCAAAATAGGTGAGAAGTCATTTATATTTCATGTAGGCATGCTAACCGATAATCAATTCCAATTTTAGCTCATTCTATAAAAAAAGTACTGTCTTTTCTATGCAGGGTCGATGGTGAGGGTCGATGGTATGTCCGACCCTTGGTATCCGACCCTGGGAATGACCTGTTCTTCCCGAGAGCTGAGGGTCGATGGATGTCCGACCCTCAGTTCCGACCCTTGATTTTCTGTCAGAATCCCGAGAGCCGAGGGTCGATGGGAGGGTCGATTCAAGGGTCGATGGTTCTAGTCGAATTGTCCGACCCTCGGACCAAAAATCATATTTTTAAGATCCAATTCTGGGTCATTTCTCACTATTCCTCCTCCGTTTCGACTTGTCTCTCCTCTCTGAGTTGCTCCAGTGCTACTCAACCGGTTTTGATCGGTTTGACTCCGGGTTTCGACGTCCACGTCATCACTACAGGTATGTTCCCATTTTACCTGTTTCTAGGTTTCCATTTCTAGGTTTTTGCACCTTTAACTTGTATTTTCCAAATTAAACTTTTTCCAACCGTAAAAATTCAATTTTTATTGGGGGATTTTGATATTGGTGTCTCGAGGAACGAAAGCCCTCAAAAATTTTTGGGTTTCATCGGTTAGTTATCGAGAAATTTGAAATTTTCTCTTTTTTCCCTAATTTGTTGACATTTTTTATTTTTCTTGAATTTCTTCAAATTGGAGATCGTCAGTTAAAATTTCCTACTGTATGTGGGTTGTAGGATTTATGTTTAGACCTACGTAAGGTCTCATGCCCACTTGTATGGTGAGAAATGGGGCTTTGTGGTCAACTTACGTCGTTATTACATCAAGTTTTGGTTTTTTTATCCTATTAACTCCTTGTTTTCCTTCTCTTTCTTATTTTGCAGATACCATGGCTCGTACCAAGGTACCCAGAGTTCGTGATCCCCTTCGCTTCCGTTCTAATGAAGCCGAGGCACGGTATGCTGACTTTGCCCGTAAGAAGGTTGAGGGTGGTCGTATGGTGAACTTGGCTGAGTTAGCCGTGTACAACGTAGAGGGAGCCTTTGGTGACATTGGGTGGCTTCCTGTCATCACCTACGACGCGTGCACATGCCCGGATTTGGTGTGTCAGTTCTATTGTAATCTCTAGGTGGTGGGGAATTACAATAACGTTGAGCATGGTCAGGAGTTGCGCATCACCAGTTACGTTAAAGGGGTAGATATCTCTTTCGACTATCGACAGCTGGCCGACTTGTTGGGCATTCCCTATGATGGCCCCATGGTGTACTATGCGCCTGGAAAGCCCCAGTTTGTTGAGATGGAGATGAGGGTAGAGATCGACAATCAGTTGCTCCATCTTGATCGATGGCAGATGAGAGCCTGTTACTTGCATCGAGCTCCACGAGTCTTCTACAAGATTATCCAGCATAATTTGATCCCACAGAGTGGGCACTATGAGAGGGTTTCTCAGCTGACCCAGTTTTTTATCTATAGCATCTGCACTCGCCAGCCTGTTTGCCTTCCATACATCATCATGCGGACTATGATTAGTGCTACATTGTCCGGTCATAGGGGTAATCTACCCTATGGACGCATGAAGTACTACTGACCCGTCTGGGGGTTGACCTGTTAGATGAGAAGATCCAGGAGAAGACCTTCTCGTCACCTCTAGATTGGGAGGCAATCTGCAAGATGGGTATGCGGGATGCCCAGGTTAGTGATGAGGAGAGGAACGCGATGGTGCGCCCTCACACTCGTATCGAGATGGCTGATGCTGAGGCTGCTGCTGCCGCTGCTAGAGCTCGTGTGGATCCTGTCGACGATGATGACTGTATGTATATGGATGTCGACTCGATACCACCCCTTCACCTACACATGCGGCTGGTGTTGGTACTTCTTCTGCGGCGGATCCTGTACCTGAGGCTGGTCCTTTGCATGCGGCTGGTCCTTCACTCCCACCTTCTGACATGATGGAGATGTTGTAGGAAATCAGGGGGGCTCAGCGCAGATCTGATCTGAGGATGGAGGAGTTGCTAGACGCCCAGCGTATGAGGGTGGATGAGCTGTTATCGGTCCAGCGGGCGACTGATAGGAGGGTAGCCGATCTTGCAGCTAGTCTCCAGACGACCCAGACCCAGGTGGCTTGGTTGACTAGGGTCTATGCTAAGGACTATGACCGAGATCGTGAGGCACCGCCTCCTCCTTCACCTCCAGCTTCATGATTGTATTTATTTTCTTGTACTACAGAGTAACTGTCCGGGTTGTGGACTGTACTCTGCTTTAGTTATGTATATACATTTTGTTTCTCTCTCTCATTGTATGTAACTTGTTTCCCCATTAATAGATGCATTATTCTCCTTTTAAATTTGGTCTCAATCATTACTGGTGCTTACAGTTTGTTTATATTACTGTTTTTACTTTTATCCTATCTCAGTTCACAATCATCTTGAATGTATGTTAGTTCGGCGGGAAGGCCTGAGATGCTCTGATACCAAGTTGTCACACCCCAATTCCGCACATCTCAGAATGGTGTGACGAACCGCTAACAAACCAACGGTTCAACCAGGATCTCAAATAGGCTATCCCCGCGTTATCCAAACTTACACACATCCATAATCAAAATCAGAGTAAATACACAATAGCGGAAATCTTATAAATAAATGAACTGAAAATCTATGTGATATTAAAATGTAAATAACAATTTATTCTGTATCAACTGAGACATAAGTAAATATCGATACAAGTCTTTAATAAATCCAAATAGAGAAATCTATAAAATATATAATCAAATACACACGAGTTGCACTCGCAAGAGGAGTCTTGTGTATCCACTTCAGCTTCAACTTCCATCGCTGCCCCGTTTCCATACGCAGACGCATTCATATAGTCTTCAACGGTATAACCTGCATCATCAATTAAAAATATTCGACGTCAAGGGGTGAGCACACATCACGGCTCAGTGAGTAGCCAAAACAATGCAACAATACATATGCATGCAAATCAATTTATATCTTTGGTCCGGTTTAAAGTTTGCAGTTTGCAATAGAAAGGTTTAGGTAGCAAAATGTCGCGTTTATTGACCCCGCCTCTATACACGAGTGCGTGACGTTATCCGAAGATCACGTTTATCATCAACTCACATGCACCCAACCATGAACATTATATAACAAAGGTTACATTTATTGCTATATAGTGCAATACCAACACGTAAGCCCCTGTTGGCGAGGGCTGCAAACTGGGCTCGCAACTAACCAATCCTAATGCCAAAAAGTGTATCCAAAGCCTCACCCCAGCATCCCTCAGAATGTCCATAGAGATAGAGCTAAGGCCCCCCGGTAGAGTCAGAGACTACAAGGACTGAGACCACCTCTCCTAATACTCTACGACATAATATTTCTGCTAAAGTAATGGGGATACAACGATGCTAATGCACAAGACTTGAGTTAGAGATAGAGCTAAAGTGCTGAGACCCGTCAAAGGTTAACGTTTATTGACGTCCTCATCAGACCTCCCCTGATACTCGCTCGCATCAAATACACCAACCACACACATACAAGCACATGCTTATTCCTATCATCATCATCATTATCATGTTATAATCAATAAAGTAAATATGCATGAACAAGTAATAGAAATATTGGATGGCATGCTGTATGCATATTACAAATATATTCGCATAGAATCAAACATGGCATAGGACTCAAGAAAATAGAAAACAGTTTGTTATTAACCAATTTAGTTTGGAATTATGGTTCCTCACCTAGCTTGCTATAAGATACTTTTCCAAGCTTTAGAATCACCTTTACAGTGTTATTATATTGCTTGAAAACCTAACAAAGTCGATAGAATTTAATTAGAATTTATTCAGAATTAAAAACTACTCTGTTAACTGAGGGTCGGAGGTAGGGTCGGAGTCAGGATCGACCCTGGGTGCGACCCTCCCTTAACTCTGAACTTCCCGAACACTGAGGGTCGATGGTCAGGAACAACAAGGGTCGGATGGTCATCGACCCTCGGTGCGACCCTCGGTGCACTTTGGTCCAGTTCTCTCTTTTAATCCATTCTTCGTGCTTGAGATCCTATGGCTTGCTCCTAAATTCCATTCTACATTCATTCCATGGTCTGAAACCATGTATAACCCACCTAGATAGCTTTCATGCACTTTCCTATGATTTTCCATGAAAACCTAACCATAGCTTGATAGTTTGGGTTTCTTCGAAATCACACTTTCAACATTAACTAGCCTAAGGTCTGTAGACACTCATGGAATTAATACCCATACCTGAGAAGAATAATCTTTCTCCGCAACTCTTCTCTTTTGGCTTAATTTCTCTTCCTTCCCTTTCTTCTTCCTCCTTCCTTCTCTCTCTTTCTCTCAATTCGATTAGGGTTATGAAAGGAGTGAAAGTGGCTTAGGGACGTCCTTTAAATAAAGTAGGAACATCCTAAAATAAGTCCCTCTGAGATTAGGAAAGAATCCCAATCGAAAATTAGGAAATTTCTTAATTTTAATTTTCGGCAGAATCCAAGGGTCGATGGGAGGGTCGATGATCCCGTCGACCCTAGGGCTTAATATGTCCGACCCTCCCTTCAAAACTGAGGGTCTGACTTCCTGTTTTGGGAAGTCCGACCCTGCTTAGTTGGGTATGCGACCCTTCCCCTATTTTAAGTGTTTTTGGGTCGATTTGATACCTGGGATCTCGATCTCCTTCACGCCCTTGGTCCATTTGACTCGACCATGATGGGTAAACCTGGTTCAAGGTGGTAAGACCGGGTTAGATTGACACGGGTCTTACACCTTTGCTCCTTGCAACTGATCGAACAAGTCATCGATCCGAGGTTGTAGATATTGATTCTTGATCGTGAGCTTGTTTAGTTCCCGATAGTCTATACATAATCTAACACTACCTTCCTTCTTCTTCATGAGTTGCGTTGGCACTTTCCGTGATGCAATACATAGCTAATTAGAACCCTTGTCTAATAACTTTTGTAGTTGAGTCACAATCCCTTCAACTCCATTGGAGCTACTCTACAGGTGCCTTTTACACATGTATCGTCCTTGGTAATAAGTCGATGACGAACTCGGTCGCACGATTAGGTGGTAACCCGATAAGTCTCCTGGAAACGCATCAAGGAATTTACGCATCACCTCAATATCTTCCTTTTGTAGTACTTCTTTGGTCACGTATTCCACAGATACCCTATATCCAACTTCTTTCTCTTCAAAGCATCTCTTTGCCTTTAGCATAGAGAGGATCAGCTTTCTTTTCTTAGGCGACAGACTTCCAATAATACTAAATTATATGCCATATTTATTCTTGAATGACAGACTCTTCTATGCACGTAATCCCTTGTAGAGTGTTGAAACAACTAGTCTATTCCCAAGATGACGTCAAAGTCTGCCATCTCAAGTTTATTTAGGTTGCGTCCAAATTTCATCCATCCATACGATTTGGACTTTGTCCATAACACTCATCTAATGCAACATTTAGTCCAAAAGGGCTTGAACTAGCAAAATCTGGTGTAAGGGTCTTAAGAGCTTGCCTAGTTTCTTCATCTCTTATGATTTTTCCAAGACTATCGTCAAAATCTCATATCCCAAATCTATTTATAAGCATTAGGGTATATACTTATAATTTCATTAATTTAGTCAAACTCTTTTGGTCTTTTCTTAATCATATCAGTTAACATTGGGCATAACTCAGTATTACTTAGATCTGCTTTCATTCCCCTCCACCAATATAGTTTCTTTAGATCATGATACATTTTTGTACTTCCAGGATGTATCGAATAGATGGTGGTATGGGCTTCCTTCATCAGTCGGTGTCTTATGTCCATACTTTCTATTTCAGGTACACATATTCTTCCATTGTATTTCAGTACCCTCTCTTCGTCCAAGGTGAACTCAGGATTAGTCCTACCTTTTTCGATATCTTCTTGTACTGTTCTCAGATAAGGATCTGATTTAATAGTTGTCTTCACTTCATCCATTATGTCTGGTATAATTTTCAAAGCGGCGAACATATTTGAAAACCGATGAATAAACCCTTGGTTGGCTGACTCATCCGTTGCGTCTATCACATATTGCTCATTACCGTGATTGAATACCATTCCGATAGTACACATTGCTGGGATTGTGCTAATCTCTCCTTGCGATTTTATCATTGCTTTTCTGCTTAACGCTTCCGCTACTACATTCGCTTTTCCCAGATGATACTGGATATCACAATCATAGTCTTTCAATAGTTCCAGCCATCTTCTTTGTCTCATATTCAACTCCTTCTGATTAAACAAATAAGTAAGACTTTTATGGTCCAACTTAATCTAAAATTTCTCTCCGTATAGATAATGTCTCCATATCTTGACAGCATGTACTATTGCCGCTAACTCCAAATCATGGGTGGGATAATTTTTCTCATGTATTTTCAACTGTCTCGAGGCGTAAGCAATTACTTGTTCTCATTGCATAAGCACACATCCTAGTCCCAGTCCTGACGCATCAGTGTATAAAGTAAATGTCTGTCCTGGAATGGGAATAGTTAAAATCGGAGCGGATATCAATCTGGTCTTCAACGTTTGGAAACTCTTCTCACATTTGTCGGTCCAGACAAACTTTTCACCTTTCTTAGTCAAACTGGTAAGAGGTACGACAATCCGGGATAGTCTTCTACGAATCTCCGATAATAACCAGCTAGACCCAGAAAACTTCTAATTTTTGAAACGCTCTTTGGTGCTTCCCACTTTACAATAGCCTCGATCTTACTGGGGTCCACTTTGATTCCTTCAGTGGATACTACATGGCCTAAGAAGGCGACTTCACTTAGCCAAAACTCACACTTTGAAAATTTAGCATATAGCTTCTCTTTCCTTAAACGTTGTAGGACGGCGTTTAGGTTCTTGATATGAGTTACTTCATCCTTGGAGTATACCAATATATCATCAATAAATACTATAACCGACGTATCCAACATATCATGGAAAACCCGGTTCATAAGTTCCATGAAAGTTGCAGGTGCATTAGTTAATCCAAAAGACATGACCAAGAACTCATAGTGTCCATATCTGGTCCTGAAAGCTGTCTTCGGAATATCAACCTCTTTAATCTTCAATTGATGATAGCCTGATCGAAGATCGATCTTAGAAAATACCTTTGCTCCTTGCAACTGATCGAACAAGTCATCGATCCGAGGTTGTAGATATTGATTCTTGATCGTGAGCTTGTTTAGTTCCCGACAGTCTATACATAATCTGACACTAACGTCCTTCTTCTTCATGAGTTGCGTTGGCGCTTTCCGTGATGCAATACTTAGCTAATTAGAACCCTTGTCTAATAACTCTTGTAGTTGAGTCACAATCCCTTCAACTCCATAGGAGCTACTCTACAGGTGCCTTTGACACAAGTATCGTCCTTGGTAACAAGTCAATGACGAACTCAGTCGCACAATCAGGTGGTAACCCGGTAAGTCTCCTGGAAACGCATCAGGGAATTTATGCATCACCTCAATATCTTCCATCTATGGTACTTCTTTGGTCACGTATTCCACAGATACCCTATATCCAACTTCTTTCTCTTCAAAGCATCTCTTTGCCTTTAGCATAGAGAGGATCAGCTTTCTTTTCTTAGGCGACATACTTCCAATAATACTAAATTTTATGCCATCTTTATTCTTGAATGATAGCCTCTTCTATGCACGTAATCCCTTGTAGAGTGTTGAAACAACTAGTCTATTCCTAAGATGGTGTCAAAGTCTGTCATCTCAAGTTTATTTATGTTGCGTCCAAATTTCATCCATCCATACGATTTGGACTATGTCCATAACACTCATCTAATGCAACATTTAGTCCAAAAGGGCTTGAACTAGCAAAATCTGGTGTAAGGGTCTTAAGAGCTTGCCTAGTTTCTTCATCTCTTATGATTTTTCCAAGACTATCGTCAAAATCTCATATCCCAAATCTATTTATAAGCATTAGGGTATATACTTATAATTTCATTAATTTAGTCAAACTCTTTTGGTCTTTTCTTAATCATATCACTTAACATTGGGCATAACTCAATATTACTTATACTGAATACTATCAATGCTACAATTTTTTACTTTATCCTTGAATCCACTCTTAGATTTGTCTTTAGGAATCTTCTACCTTGTCAAAATTCATACCGATATAACCATCTTTAACTCTACTTGAGTGCTATCTATTTCCTTACTGGCTACTCTTGACAGTTCTCATTTTTTCTCATGTACTCTTTTATAGACATGACTCGTATCCATCCATTTTGCAATCTCAAAATAGATTCTCCATTACTTCATCTGACGTTCATTGGCTATAGTATTTAATCTGAATCCAATCATCTTTCTTCCAATCATTCCGTTATCACTACACATCTTTATCAACAATGATCAGGGATTGTATAAATCAGAATGTTTGTCCAAAACAATTCATTTTCTTCTTTCAATTTAGCATAATGGCAACACTTGCTTTATCTAGTGAACCTAGGTTTAAAGAATCAGGAGTAGATCTATGGTAATCCAATCGGCATCCAAAGGTCATTAGGTCGCACGGTGGCCCAAATACATGGAAATAGAGGTTCTGCAGCTCTTAACCTCATGGTTACAGGTTCTATCGAGTATATAATGCCATTGGTCGAGGCACTACAGGAGTAAATCTGGAGAAAGATTTCACACATCAGTAAATCAGGTATAATCTAGAGAAAAATTTCGTACATTAATAAATCAGGTATAAATCAGAAGATGTACGCTCAACCCGATTAAATATTTAACTATTCATTCAGTTCATATCTCTGTTCATGTTGTCGATCATGAGAATGGTTCAGATTGGTATAATCAGGACTAATACTAAAGAAACAATATCTATAACTCCAATTGACAGGTTAAATCATGAAGGTATCCTGTCAAGGCCCGAGAATTAAAATCAAGTATGTGCATCCTCTATAATCATAAGAGTAAGTCAATAATGCACCGCATCCTATATAAACATATCTACTTACATGGCCATTATCCTCTTATCTCTGTTTGGATTTAGCCCGAGATCTTTTCCTTTATCTCTACAAGGGTTTTGGCATTACTAGCCATTTTCCTTCTTCCTCTGTCTTACATCGAGTTTCACATCTTGTGAGTACCAACTCGGTATTCCAATTTTCTGCAGTACAAATGCTTCCTTCTTGCCACTGTACTATATCCTTGTATACTTGGATAACTACCCCACTTATAGATAATACCCTAAATTATTTGATAATTCTTGGTCTTCTCTTTCTGTGTGAGTGTATATATATGGTTCCACCTTTTATATGTACATTATCGTCTTGTTTAAGTTTTGTCTCAACCAACACAGATGCTTATGGTTTGTTTGTATTAAAGCTTTTAATTTATCCTAACTCATTTCATTGACTCCAGTAGTAGTATTTAGGTTTAATGGGTAAGGCCTACGAGAGCTCTGGTACCAAGTTGTCACACCCCAATTCCGCACTATTCAGAATGGTGGGATGAACCGCTAGCAAACCAACGGTTCAACCAGGATCTCGAGTAGGCTATCCCCGCGTTATCTGAACCCCCATACATCCGTAATCACAATCAGAGTAAATACACAATAGTGGAAGTCTTATAATAAAATGAACTGAGAATCTACGGTGATATTAATAATTTAATAGCAAATTATTCTACTTCCACTGAGACAAAAATAAATATCAAATACATGTCTTTATTAAATCCAAAATAGGAAACCTATAAAATGTCTAATCAAATACACATGAGTGGCACTCGCAAGAGTAGTCATGTGTATCCACTTCAGCTTCAGCTTCCATCGCTGCTACATTCCCGTACGCTGGAGCACTCATATAGTCTTCAACTATGAAACCTGCATCATCAACTAAAATATTCGACGTCGAGGGGTGAGCACACATCACAGCTCAGTGAGTAGACAAAACAATGCAACAGTACATATGCATGCAATCAATTCATATCTTTGGTCTGGTTTAAAGTTTGCAGTATGCAATAGAAAGGTTTAGGTAGTCAAAGGTCGCGTTTATTGACCCCGCCTCTATATACAAGTGTGTGACGCCTCCAGAAGGTAATGTTTATCATCGACTCACAAGCACCCAATCATGAATATTATATAACAAAGGTTAACGTTTACTGCTATATAGTGTCATACCAACACGTAAGCCCCTGTTAGCGAGGGCTGCAAACTGGGCTCACAACTAACCAATCCTAATGCTAAAAAGTGTATCCAAGGCCTCACCCCAGCATACCTTAGAATGTCCATAGAGATAGAGCTAAGGCCCCCCGGTAGAGTATAGGACTCAAGGACCGAAACCACCTCCCCTGATACTCTACGACATAATAGTTCTGCTAAGGTAATGGCGATACGACGATGCTAATGCACAAGACTTGAGTTAGAGATAGAGCTAAAGTGCTGAGACCCGCCAAAGGTTAACGTTTATTGACGTTCTCATCACACCTCCCCTGATACTCGCTCGCATCAAGTACACCAACCACACACATACAATCACATGCCTATTCCTACCATCATCATCATCATGTTATAAACAATAAAGTAAATATGCATGAACAAATATTAGAAATATTGGATGACATGTTGTATGCACATTACAAATATATTCGCATAAAATCAAGCATGGCATTGGACTCAAGAAAATAGAAAACAGTTTGTTATTAACCAATTAGTTTAGAGTTCTGTTTCCCCACCTTAGCTTGCTAATAGATACTTTTCCAAGCTTTAGAATCACCTTTATAATGTTATTATATTGCTAGAAGATAGAATTTAATTAGAATTAATTTCGAATTTAAAAACCATTCTGTTAACTGAGAGTCGGAGGTAGGGTCGGAGTCCTGATCGACCCTGGGTGCGACCCTCCCCAAACTCTGAACTTCTCGAACACTGAGGGTCGATGGTCAGGATCACCTAGGGTCGGATGGTCATCGACCCTCGGTGCGATCCTCGGTGCACTTTGGTCCAATTCTCTTTTTTTAGTCCACTCTTCGTGTTTGGGGTCATATGGCTTGTTTCTACATTCCATTCAACATTCATTCCATGGTCTAGAACCATGAATCATCCACCTAAGTAGCTTTCATGCATTCCCCTATGGTTTTCCATAGAAGCCTAACCATGGGTTGATAGTTTGGGTTTCTCCGAGATCACACTCTCATCAATATCTATCCTAAGGTCTGTAGAAACTCATGGAATTAGTATCCATACCTGAGAAGAATACTCCTTCTCTGCAACTCTTCTCTTTTGGCTAAATTTCTCTTCTTTGCTTCTCTTCTTCCTCTTTTCCTTCTCTTCTCTTTCTCTCAATTCAATTAGGGTTGTGAAAGGAGTGAAAGAGGCTTAGGGACGTCCTTTAAGTAGAGTAGGAACATCCTAAAATAAGTCCCATTGAGATTAGGAAAGAATCCCCATCGAAAATTAGGAAATTTCCTAATTTCTATTTCTTACGGTAACTGAGGGTCGATGGGAGGGTCGATGATCCCGTCGACCCTAGGGTTCAAGATGTCCGACCCTCCCTTCAAAATTGAGGGTCTGACTTTCTGCTTTGGGAGGTCCGACCCTGCTTAGCTGGGTATGCGACCCTCCCTTCAAATTAAGTGTTTTTGGGTCGATTTGATACCTGGGATCTCGATCTCCTTCATGCCCTTGGTCCATTTAACTCGACCATGATGGGTAAACCTAGTTTAAGGTGGTAAGACCAGGTTAGATTGACACGGGTCTTACATGCGAACCCAGTTTGTAGGCCCTCGCCAATAGGGCCTTATGTGTTGGTATGGGTAGGGCATCAGGGGAAGTATTATGCGGTGTTTGATCCGGACACTTTAGCTCTATCTCTATTCCATGATGGATGCTCGTGGGACGGCAATGGTGTTTGATCCATTGGGTGGATTCACACACTCGTGTATAGAGGTGCGGAGGCCACCAAACCTTTCTATGGCATATTGCAAACTTATAAGCCAGACCAAAGCTATGAATTCATTGCATGCATATGTTTGTTGCATTATTTTGTTTACTCATGAGCCATGATGTGTGCTCACCCTTTCAACGTCGAATATTTTTAGTTGATGATGCAGGTCCTATCGTGGAAGATTATATGAATGCACCAATGTATGGATATGTTGCTGCGATGGATGTGGAAGCTATGGTGGAGTCACATGATTCGTCATGCTAGTGCAACTCATGATTTTTTGTTAGATTTAGTTGTTGGGTTATCAGAACAAGTAATTGATTACCTTATTTTATTTTATGTCTTCAGTCATTTGGAGATAATTGGATAATTAATTACGTTATCACTGTTAGATACTCAGTTAATTAATATTAAAGACTTCCGTTATTGTTTATTTACTCTGATTGTGGTTATGGTTGTATCTGGTTTAATTGAATGGGCACGACCTATACAAGATCCTGGATGAACTGTTGGTTTATTGGCAGTTCATCACACCATTCTGGTTAGACATGAATTGGGTTGTGACATGACTTGTGCTTTTGTAAGGGGAACTTATCCTATGTGATGGGGTATGGGGTACTAAGGTGGTGGGGTACGGGTACATACTCATGTCACACCCCAATTCCACACATTTTAGAATGGTGTGATGAACCGCTAATAAACCAACGGTTCAACCAGGATCTCAAATAGGCTATCCCCGTGTTAACTGAACCCCCATACATCCAGGTCATAATCAGAGTAAATACACAATAGCAGAAGTCTTATAATAAAATGAACTGAGAAACTAAGATGATATTAATATTTTAATAGCAAATTATTCTGTTTCCATCTAAGACATAAATATTTAAATACCAAATACATGTCTTAATAAATCCAAATAAAGAAACCTATAAAACATCTAATCAAATACACACGAGTTGCACTCGCAAGAGGAGTCGTGTGTATCCTCTTCAACTCCAGCTTCCATCGCCGCTACCGTCCTGTACGCAGAAGCATTTATATAATCTTCAACCGTATAACCTGCATCATCAACTAAAAATATTCGACGTCGAGGGGTGAGCACACATCACGGCTCAGTGAGTAGCCGAAACAATGGAACAATACATATGCATGCAAATCAATTTATATCTTTGGTCCGGTTTAAAGTTTGCAGTATGCAATAGAAAGGTTTAGGTAGTCAAAGGTCGCGTTTATTGACCCCGCCTCTATACACGAGTGTGTGACGTTACCCGAAGATCACGTTTATCGTCAACTCACATGCACCCAACCATGAACATTATATAACAAAGGTTACGTTTATTGCTATATAGTGCCATACCAACACGTAAGCCCCTGTTGGCGAGGGCTGCAAATTGGGCTCACAACTAACCAATCCTAATGCCAAAAGTGTATCCAAGGCCTCACCCCAGCATCCCTCAGAATATCCATAGAGATAGAGCTAAGGCCCCCCGGTAGAGTCATAAACTACAAGGACCGAGACCACCTCCCCTGATACCCTACGACATAATAGTTCTGCTAAAGTAATGACAATACGACGATGTCAATGCACAAGACTTGAGTTATAGATAGAGCTAAAGTGCTGAGACCCGCCAAAGGTTAACGTTTATTGACGTTCTCATCACACCTCCCCTGATACTCGCTCGCATCAAGTACATCAACCACACACATACAAGCACATGCCTATTCCTATCATCATCATCATCATCATGTTATAAACAATGAAATAAATATGCATGAACAAATAATAGAAATATTGGATGGCATGCTGTATGCGCATTACAAACATATTCGCATAGAATCAAGCATGGCATAGGACTCAAGAAATAGAAAACAGTTTATTATTAACCAATTTAGTTTGGAGTATTGGTTCCTCACCTTAGCTTGCTATAAGATGCTTTTCCAAGCTTTAAAATCACCTTTACAATGTTATTATATTGCTAGAATACCTAACAAAGTCGATAGAATTTAATTAGAATTAATTCTAGATTTAAAAACCATTCTGTTAACTGAGGGTCGATTCTAGGGTCGATGCTAGGGTCGATGGGTCTATCGACCCTCCCCTCTTTCTGGACTTCCCGAATGCTGAGGGTCGATGGTCAGTAATACCTTGGGTCGGATGGCCTATCGACCCTGGGTGCGACCCTTGGTGCACTCTGGTCCGAATTCCACTTTTTAATCCATTCTTCGTGTTTGGGATCCTATGGCATGCTCCTACATTCCATTCTACATTCATCCCATGGTCTGAAACCATGTATAACCCACCTAGATAGCTTTCATGCACTTTCCTATGGTTTTCCATGAAAACCTAACCATAGATTGATGGTTTGGGTTTCTCCGAGATCACACTCTCAACATTAACTAACCTAAGGTCTGTAGAAACTCATGGAACTAGTACCCATACCTGAGAAGAATAACCTTTCTCTGCAACTCTTCTCTCTTGGCTTAATTTCTCTTCCTTCCCTTTCTTCTTCCTCTTTCCTTCTCCTCTCTTTCTCTCAATTCGATTAGGGTTGTGAAAGGAGTAAAAGTGGCTTAGGGATGTCCTCTAAATAGAGTAAGAATATCCTAAAATAAGTCCCTTTGAGATTAGGAAAGAATCTCATTCGAAAATATGGAAATTTCCAAATTTCTATTTTCTGCGGTAACTGAGGGTCGATGGGAGGGTCGATGATCCCGTCGACCCTAGGGGTATAAGTTGTCCGACCCTCCCTCCAAAACCGAGGCTCTAACATTCTGTTTTGGGAAGTCCGACCCTGCTTAGCTGGGTATGCGACCCTTCCCCTATTTTAAGTGTTTTTGGGTCGATTTGATACATGGGATCTCGATCTCCTTCACACCCTTGGTCCATTTGACTCGACCATGATGGGTGAACCTGGTTCAAGGTGGTAAGACCGGGTTAGATTGACACGGGTCTTACAACTCAGGTGCTAGGGTACCGGTATATGCTCAGGCGGTGGGGTACAGGGCACAACTCAGGCGGTGGGGTAAGGGGCAAGATACTCGCTAGGGTACAGGCCGACCATGATTTGCATACACACTTGTATGACCCTCACAATTGCTTATTTATCTACTTCTATACTACATTCATAAATTTTTGCATAGGATTGCATTGGATACCTGACTTTTCGCTGGGCTGGGATGTGAGCACACCCCTCGATATCAAATCTCTTTAGCTTTGTTTTCAGGTACCTTCTCTACTGACGCAGCTATGGATCCTATTGATGATAAGGGCACTTCTCTTGGTTTGGTTCCTTTGAGAGACCACATCAAGGGCTGTACCTATAGGGATGGCATCTTCGGGACCTGAGTCAGTTCCTTGATTCTAGTAATTTTTCTATCTGTGGATAGATGATGGTTTGGTCCATCCATAGGAACCTATTCGGATTTACTTTGATTATGTAATATGGGATGTTTGTAATACTATAGATATTGTGGAACAACTATAACAAATAATAGATTTATGATATTAAAGTATTTTTAGTTGGCATCTTATTCTTTATTATGATTTGAAAAATTTTCATCTAACCCCCAAAAAGTATGTCAAATTCTATCTATTACTCAATGGTTTCCAGAAACTCTAACCAGCCCCATTTAACTGACAGACTTGACTGAACATGTGAGTAGACATTCCTACCCTTTCTATTTGAAACTCTAAAACATTAAAATGAGATAAAGTTACTAATTTTCCCCTTTATTTAAAAGATTAGATTCAAAATTCCATCAACAATCAAAATCACAAAGCAAATATTGAGAAAAATACAATATTTTCTATCATCTCTCTCCCAAGAAGAAATGGCGCAAAATTCTTGATCGTCTCTCTGTCCATCTATAAGTTTGTAACACACATTTCTCTTTCTCCCTCTAACAAAACCAATGAAACATGAAAGAAAATCTCTCTTTCTCTCTTTATCTCTCTCTATCTCCTCT
Organism: Protea cynaroides; assembly: GCA_028583415.1. Lineage (NCBI taxonomy): Eukaryota > Viridiplantae > Streptophyta > Magnoliopsida > Proteales > Proteaceae > Protea > Protea cynaroides. Next base: position 86,467,252 of record CM053268.1, read on the forward strand.
ATTCACTCTTGCTTCTACAGCTTTTCCTTCTCTTATCCCACACTTCATTGCACCTTAACCAGCTTGAAAGACACTGAACAAGCGTCCCCTAGTGACCAGACCTCATGAAGTTCTTCCATTAATGAGAATGACCCGTTTTTGGGAAAAACTCGAAAATGACGAAGATTCAACCATAGTTTGAACTATTGAAATCATATCAGCTTGGTTAGTCGATTCATATTGATTTTAGCCATGGCCGATCTTTTTTTTTTTTTTTGTAAGAGCCGATCCTTTTTTTTTTTTTTTGGGTAAGAGCCGATTCTATTTCTTCTCCCATAGTCTTCTCTCACTCCCTATTTCTTCTCCCGCTGCTATTCAGTTTTCAATCCTAATTTCTTCTCCCATAATCTTCTTTCAATCCCTATATGGAAACCCTATTTCTTCTCCCTATTTCTTGTCCCATAATCTTCTTTCAATCCATATATCCCCTATTTCTTATCCCGTAATCTTCTTTCAATACCTATATAGATCCCCTTTAGTTTCTTGCTTGGATTTGACTCATCCGTAAACCCTTTTAATTGAAAAAAAAACAGAGCAACAAAAACCCTTTTAACTGAAGTATCTTCAGAGAAACAAAAAAAAAATTACGGACATTGAACTCCGAATTAGGAAGCGATCAGAGGAGGATCCCCTTGTTTCTTGCACGTCGTCTCCAGATTTCTAGGGTTTGGTAAGAAAGAAACCTAAAAAACAAATGGAAAGATGAAATTTTTTTCATTTTCTTTTTACTTTTACTGTAGAAGATGGAAAATTGGTAAGTAAAGGTATTTTTTACTTTGGGAGGTATTATGGTCTTTTATTTTTGGAATAAGGGCATTATTGTCCTAATATTTGCAACTAATGAGACTCTACTAACGGGAGGGCTCTCTTTGATTAATAGTAGAAAAATTTTGGGTGGTAGATGAGACATTTGGAAGGTTTTGGGTGGTAGATGAGACAATTGAAAACTTTTGGGGTTAAATAAAATTTGACATCCTTTTTGGGGGTTAGATGAAAATTTTTCTTATGATTTCCATTGGAACTCTGATATTTTTCTGCAATTATTATTATTATTGTCTACTTTGGATTATGGTGGTTATTGTGTATGTACACTGTGGGGTTTGCTGGTTTATCATTTTGGTGGTCGCTCGCTGGAAGATTCAAGTTGTCTCTTGGATGGCTCGGATATCATGCCCAATTTCATAGAATGGGCTGTGACACACATGTTATCAAATATTCCATAATAAACCAATCCAATATAGAGTTATAATATGCAAGTACATGTATGGTTATCATAGTTATTGAATGAGATGTTATCACGCAGTAATCCAAACAAGTAGCAAGCACATGCACACAGAATAAGAAAATAAAATGGATACTAATCCCTCACCTATCTCTGGTGAGCTAATCCTTACTTTGTTGCAGATAGAGTCCCTTTCTTTGTTTTCCTACGTCGGCTTACCTATTACAATTAAGGTATGGATGTTACTTATGATTGTTTAGTCTCGCTTCTATTAGGTCTAAGGTATCCTCATTAGTCTTAGGAACATGTCTTGGGTCATATGGTTAAGTCTCAAAGTCCATGGCTAAAAATACAACCAAAATAGGTTTGCTATTAACAAGTGGTCAATGGAGGTGGACGATCAACAATGGTGGTCGATCATCTCAATTTTATCAACTGCCTAGGTATTTCAGCCTAGACAAGTTCCAAAGGCTTGCAGCTCTGTAAGGTTACTTCTGCAGGTATTTTATGATAGGTTTGCATCATTGATTAGGATAGAATCTTATTCCCATAGGTCATATGCATGTATGGTTTATGATAGTGAATGTCGTCTTTGCAACCACAGATGTCGATACAATTGGGAGTACATTCTAATCAAATCAATCATTCTAACATGTTCATTATGTCATTCTTGAGGTATGGGATGCCTAATATAGTCCAAATAGTCATTTGGGATTAAAAATACCAAGTATACACCTCTCTATAGACCATGTAGTTGATGAAAGCAAAGGCGGTTGATCAACTCAATTTAGACGATCGCCCTAATCGACCGCCTCGTACTAGAGAGCTCGAACTGATTCCAATTCAATCCGTTCTCCAAGGCATGTGGTCAAGGGCTATCCTAGAGGGATTCTAGATGTCTGTACTATTTTAATGGTTACTTCCCAATCATAATTCAATATTATGCATCATTACAAAGTCCTATATTGAATACTTGTATTAGTTTATCTGTCATAAGCATTAATGAACAATTCTACCTATCATCCATTAATGGCTTCTTCTGAAACTTCATTCCAACAAGATCAAAGATAGGGTTTTACCTCATGAGATCATTAAGGGTTCAACTTAATTAAAGTGAGAATGGTTTTGGGATTACCTTAATGCTTATGTTAAATACTGTTGTAGCAAGAAGCTTGAGGGAGGGCCTTCAATGGTAATTCTTTGTCTTCTTCTTCCTTCAACCTTGATCTAATTCACTTTCTCTCTCTCTCTCTCCCAAAACATGTCAGAGATCCTAATTTTTTCAATTTGGGTTCATAGAGAGATTGTATTGAGGAGTTTATATAAGATTTAGAGTTGCACTGCAACTCTTCCCTTAAGAGTCCTACTTCTAATTAAAGAGTGATAAAGGAGGCTTAGAGGTTGTCAATTGACACTCCAACAAATTCAAAAGTAGGTTCCACATGGTTTGGGATGATCATGGTGGTTAAGAACCAGTTTGAACCAGGCCCAACTATATTAGACTTGAACTGGCCCAATTTTGGGCACGGGCAGTTGATCAGACCCATTTTTTTGACCTCCTTGGTTGACTACCTATCTTGACTTGGTTCAGGATGTCCAGGTTTTGATTTGTTCGACTGATTCTTCCCTAAATAGAATTCTTATACTAAGAGAAAGAGGGTTTTAACACTTACCTAGAGTTCCATAAATTTCATTAATGCTATGGATGCTAGGCTAATGTTAGCAGGAGAACCTATTATGTGAGAAAAAAATTAAATTAGACTATATATTTAGGTGCCGGTTTCATAATTCCCCCTCCCCCCCACTAATAAGAATCTCATCCTCAAAATTGTCTTACCTTTTTCCTTGAACAAGTGAGGGTATTTCGCACGAATCTCATCTTTCTTCTCCCAAGACACTTCTTCTTTAGAATGGTTCTTCTATTGTACTTTAATATAAGCAATGGTTTGGTTTCTTAGCTGATGAACTTTCCTATCCAGGATTTCTAGCAATTCCACTTCATAACATAGGTTAATATCTATCATAGGAAGTTCTACGTTCAACACATGTGACAGGTTGGTGATGTATTTCTTCAGCATTGACACATGAATACATCATGGGCACAAGCAAGTACGGGAGGTAGAGCTAGTTGCTATGCTACAGCTCCACTTCAGCTAAGTATCTCATATGGTCCTATATATCTTGGACTAAGCTTTCCCTTCTTCTCGAACATTTAGATTCCTTTGAGAGGGGATACCTTCAGGAATACTTTTTCGCCTACCTCAAATTGAAGGTCTTTGCGATGAAAGTCTGCATAGCTCTTCTATCTTGACTGAGCAACTTTAATCCTTTCTCTTATCCGATCAAAATTTTTATAAGTCTCTTGGACAATGACTGGTCCAAGGATTCTTCTTTCACCAAATTTTTTCCAATATACAGATGTTTTCATTTTCTTCCATACAATGATTCATAGGGTGCCATCTTAATTGTAGACTGATTGTAAGACCCATATCGAACTAACCGGTCTTACCACCTTGTACCAGGTCTACCAATCATGGTCGAGCAAATGGACCGAGTGCGTGAAGGAAATAGCGAAACCAGGTACTAAACTAACCCAAAAATAGTAAATTGGAGGGTAGGGTCGCATACCTAGATAGGCAGGGTCGACCCCCCCTCACTAAGAAGTCAGACCCCTAATATTTAACTGGGGGTCAGACAACTTAGAAACTAAGGGTTGACGGGATATTCGACCCCCTCATCGACCCCCTGTTTGCCGACAGAAACCGTAAATAGGAAACTTTCCAAATTTCAATGGGATTCCTTCCTAATCTCAATGGGACTTATTTTGAGAGATTCTACTCTATAAATAGGACATCCCTAAGCCTCTTTCACTCCTTTTGAAACCCTAATTGAGAGTGAGAGAAAGAAGAGAAGAAGAAGAGAAGGAAAGTTAGAAAAGAAGACCTAAGTGAAGAATTCAGAGAAATCTCTGAATCTCAGTAATACCTAAGGTAGGATTCACGTTTCCATTGATGATCTAAGACCGTAGAATATTTCATGAAGAGGGTATGGTCTACGAAAAACCCAAATCATACATCCATGGTAAGATTTCAATGAAATCGATGGAGAAATCATGGTAGGAAAAGTAAGGAAGAAACCTAGTGTTCTAAGCCATAGAACAAGCCTAAAATGGATTGTGGAAGTAAGCCATAGGACCCAAACATGAATGAATGGACTGTAGACTGTAGAATGAAATTCTCGACACAAACCATGGGGGGTCGCACATGGGGTCGATTGGGAATCGACCCTACCAGACCACAGGATCGACCCCCAGTATTCAGGAAGTCCAGCAAAGGGGTGGTTGCACCCAGGGTCGATGGAACATCTGACCCTGGCATCGACCCTACCCCGGGGGTCGCAAAAAACTGCTACCCTACCTGCGACCCACCCAGTGACCCATGCTTAAAAACAAGCGTAATGATGCCGGAATGACTTCCAACCAAAATCTATCGACTTGTTAGGTTTTCCTATTGATATAAAAGTGGGTTTTAAAGCTTGAAAGAGGATCAACACTCAAGCAAAGGTGAGAGAACAAGACCTAAACTAATTGGCTAATAATAAACTGTTTTTATTTTCTTGAGTCCAATGCCATGCCTGATTCTATGCGTGTATGCATGTAATGTGCATTCAACATGTCATCCAATATTCCTACTATTAATGTTCATGCATATTAAATTCTATTTTGTTTATAACATGATGATGATGATGATGATGCTAGGAATAGACATGTGAATGTATGTGTGTGATTAGTGTGCTTGATGCGAGTGGAGTATCAGGGGAGGAACGTGACATTGTGGTTCAGCCTAGTCACTAGACTCTAGCTCTATCTCTACTCAAGTCTTGTCCACTGACATCGTCCTATCGCCATTACCTTAGCAGAACTATTACGTCGTAGGGTATCAGGGGAGGTGGTCTCGGACCGTGTAGTCTTCGACTCTGCCGGGGGCCTTAGCTCTATCTCTATGGATGTATTGAGGGATGCTGGGGGAGGCCATAGGTACACTGTTTGACATTAGGATTGGTTAGTTGCGAGCCCAGTTTGCAAGCCCTCGCCAGTAGGAGCTTACGTGTTGGTATGGGTAGAGTATCAGGGGAAGTGTGATACGGTGTGGTCCTAAGCACTTTAGCTCTATCTCTATTCCATAGTGGGTGCATGTGGGATGACAATAAACGTTAACCTTTGGGCGGATTCACACACTCATGTATAGAGGTGAGGCGGCCACCGAACCTTTCTATAGCACATTGCAAACTTATAAACAGACCACAGATATGAATTGAATGCATGCATATGTTTGTTGTATTGTTTTGTTTGCTCACTGAGCCATGATGTGTGCTCACCCTTTCGACGTCAAATATTTTTAGTTGATGATGCAGGTACCACGGTGGAAGACTATGTAAATGCTTTTGTGTACGGGCACGTTGCTGCGATGGAAGCTAAAGACTTAGTGGAAACGCGTGACTCTTCATGCGAGCGCAACGCATGCGTTTTCGATTAGATTTCATTTGAATTATTAAGGAAATGTAATTGATATTTTATTTACTTATGTCTCCGTTGATACAACATAATTTGATATTTTATTTATGATTATCACAGTTAGATTCCTCAGTTCATTTATTATTAAGACTTTCGCTATTGTGCCTTTATTTTGATTATGGTTGTGGATGTATATGGTTTAATTTCAATGGACATAGCCTATTAGAGATCCTGGTTTAACCATTAGTTTATTAGCCGTTCATCACACCGTTCTGAATGGTGCAGAATTGAGGTGTGACAACTTGGTATCAGAGCTCTCAAGCCCTGTTTTGTAAACTAGTATACTACCACAAATCTTGTGAACTGAAATAGGATAAAAATTTAAAAGCTGTAATAATAACACACCATAAGCATCTGTGTTGTTTGGGAAAAAATTGAAAGAGAATATTGCATCTATTAAATGAGATACAAATTTATATACACTCAAAAGAAGAACAAACGTATATACATACAAGTCTAAAGCAGAGTACGATCCACAACCCAGACAGTTACTCTGAAGTACAAAAGAAAGATAAAAAGAAAATACATCAAGAAGCTAAAGGTGATGGAGGAGGCAGTGCCTCGCGGTCTCTGTCATAATCCTCAGCATAGACTCTAGTCAACCAAGCTATCTGAGTCTGGGTCGTCTGGAGACTAGCTGTGAGATCGGCCACCCGCTGGTCAGTCACGCGCTGAGCATCCCTCAGCTCTCCCACCCTCCAATCCAACAAGCGCTGAACATCCAGAAGCTCTCCCACCCGCTGATCTAACATGCGCTGAGCAACCAGAAACTCTCCCACCCGCTGATCAGACAAGCGCTGAGCATTTAGAAGCTCTCCCATCCTCAAATTAGACATGCGCTGAGCCTCTTGTATCTCATGCAATATCCCCGTCATGTCGTCAGAAGGTGCATACGAAGGACCAGCTGCATGTGAAGGACCAGCTGCCTATGAAGGACCAGCTCCTGTAGCATGAGTAGGTGATGGAGGAGGTATGGCATCCACATCCATGTACAAGCGATCATCATCACCCCCATGAACCCCTGCTCCAGCGGCTGCTGCTGCTGCCTCAGCGTCAGCCATCTCCACTAGAGTACGTGGATGCACCAGAGCGTTCCTCTCCTCATCCCAGACCTGCGCATCCCACATGCCCATCTTACAGATGGCCTCCCAATACAAAGGTGATGAGAAGGATTTCTCCTGAATCCTCTCATCCATCATGTCAACACCCAGGCGGGTCAGTAGCATAGAGATCATGCGTCCATAAGGCAGGTTGCCAGTATAACCGGGCAACGTAGCACTGATCATCGTCCGCATGATGATGTAAGGAAGGCAGACGGGCTGCCTAGTACAGATACAGTACAACAGATACTGGGTCAACTGGGAGGTCCTCTCATAGTGCCCACTCTGAGGTATTAGGTTGTGCTGAATAATCTTGCAGTACACCCGAGGCTCTGGACGAAGGTAGATCGCTTTCATCTCCCAGCGATCCTCTCTGATGATCTAACGATCAATCTCGGCTCTCATCTCTAATGAAAAGAACTGGGGCTCTCCAAGAGCACAAAACACCAAGGGGCCGTCATACGAAATGCTCAACAAGTCGGCTAGCTACCGATAGTCAAATGAAATCTCGACCCCCTTTACGTAGCTGGTGTTCCGAAGCTCTCTACCCCTCTCGGTATCGTTGTAATCTCCCACCACCTGGAGATTATAGTAAAACTGTGTCACCAAATCCGGCCGAGTGCAGGCGTCATAAGTGATCACAGGAAGCCAACCCATGTCACCAAAATCCCTCTCCACATCGAATAAGGCCAGGCTAGCCAAGTCTACCCGGCGACCTCCCTCTACCTTCTTACGAGAATAGCGAGCATACTGTGTCTCCGCCTCGTTAGAACGGAAGCGGACTGGGTCATGAACCCTGGGTACTTTGGTATGAGCCATAGTATCTGCAAAAACAAAGAGAAATAGATATTGGGTTAGTAAAGATGAAAAACCCAAACATTTTGACAATATAATGACATAAATTGGTCAAAAGCCTCACCTTTCACCCATACACGTGGGCAGGAGGACTTATAATGGTTTTAAACAATCCTGCAAGACTCATACAGTTGGAAATTTCATTTAAAGAGCTCGAATTCGAAGAAATTTCAAGAAATTCAAAAATCTCGACAAATTAGGGCAAAAATGGGAAATTTCAAGTTTCTCGATAACCAACCGATGAAACTCAAATATTTTTGAGGGCTTTCATCCATTGAGTCACCAACAACAAAAGCCCCAATAAAAATCAAATTTTTATGATTGGAAAAATTTTAATTTGAAGAAAACGAGTTAAATGAGCAAAAACCAAGTTAAGAAAACTTAAAAACATGAAAATGTAGAGAACATACCTGTAGACGAGGAGTAGACGTCGAAATAAGAAGCAAATAGCACCAATGAGTCCGAGTTGGCACTGTAACAACTCAGAGGGATGAGCCGAGTTGGAAAGGAGGAGGAAGAATGAGAAATGGATTCAAAATCGAGAATAAAAACCTGATTTTTAGTCCGAGGGTCGGAGAATTCGACCAAGACATCCGACCCCCCCTCCGACCCCCTCATCGACCCTCGGCTCTCGGTAATCTGACAGAAAACCAGGGGTCGAACCCTGGGTCGGACATCCATCGACCCCCTCATCAACCCCCGGCTCTCGGTAAGAATCAATGATTTCTCAAGGTCGCATACTGAGGGTCGGACATCCATCGACCCCCACCTTCGACCCTGTAGTGAAAAATACAGCATTTTCGAAAGAATGATCTGGAAAATTTGAAATTTGCAATTGTTAGTGGATTTAAAATATTAGAATGAAGTATATAATGATTGCTTCACGTGTTCTATGATTTTCAGGCATTTCCACTACTAGAACAGATAATGGCTGGATGCAAAGTAACCAGACAAAGTCGTAACTCTATCCCACCACCACCACCTGTGGGGGAAGACAACCAGATACACCCAGAAATACAGGAGAATACGAACACGGCACTGTCCATAATTAATGGGCAGACAAATCCTACAAATTTGCCAGCTCCACCTACAGACCTGGCTACAGTAGTAATGAATTTGGCCCAACAGTTGCAGCAAATACAACAGGCACAAGCTACTATGCAAGCTACCATAGGCATGACATTTCTAGCTACACAGACGACACCGATGCCAGCAGGACAGGCAAGCACAGTACTAGGGGGAAGTAACACAGTACCCCACACACCTCAGACTCCCATTATGCAGGCTCAAGTACAAATCCCTGAAGTAGCTCCAGGTGGATATCAATACCAACCACCTATGTATGGAGCTTATGTTCCGCATCAACTGGACCACTCCAGACTGGTGGAGCGTTTTCTAAAGATAAAGCCTAAGGAGTATAGTGGTAAGCCAGCTGATCCTTTGTGGCCAGCATACTGGATTGATGAGATGCAGAGAAATTTCACGATGATGACAGTGAATGAGGAAGAAAAGGTATTGTGTGCAACGTTTATGCTGAAAGGCGATGCACACCACTGGTGAAAGTCCACACGGACATATCTAATGACAAAGCACACCCAATTGACTTGGGATATATACAAGGAAGCATTCTTTGAGAAGTATTTTCCTAAGAGTTTCAGAGATTCTATGGAGAAGGAGTTCCTGAGTTTATATCAGGGACAGATGACTGTCGATGCATACCAACAGCGTTATGAGGAACTGTTTTTCTTTGCACCAGTCAGTATGCAGGTAGAAGATACAAAGACCCGAAGGTTCGTCATGGGACTTAGGGGAAGCATACATGAACATGTTCTGGGACATTAGAAGAAAATCTACAATGAAGCTGTACAAATTGCTCGAGTGATAGAGTCGAGCCAGAAAGAGAACTATCTTGCTCAAAATAGAGGAATCAAAAGGCCAAATGGAAATTCTTACAATGGAGGGAACACCAAGGTATTCAAACCCTTCCATACTGAAGGTTTCAATGCTACAGCCAAGACTACTTCAGCATCTCAATAGCAACAAAAGCCAAATAATTAATGGTTAAAATGCTATAACTACTAGCAATTGGGACGTATGGCAAGGGAATGTCCTAAGCCCAAGAAGCAACTACAACAAGGCAGAGTTTACGCGGTTACATCTGAAGATGCTGCCGCATCGCCTGATGTGGTCACAGGTATGACCTGAATCTTATCATTTTGTGTTACATTATGTGAGCATGTAGACTAAATCAAAACAAATCACAGGTATCGTACCTATTAATGGCATTCCCGCCAGAGTACTCTTTGATTCAGGAGCTACTCATTCTTTTATATCTGTGTCATTTGAAAAGAAGCTAAATCTACCCCTCAAATCCTTAGACTACAAACTGCTCGTACGATCGCCTATGGGATTAGAAGTGAAATTAGAAAAAGGTTACGGATCATGTCCAGTTCTTATTGACGAAAAGACTCTGGATGCAACCTTGATCCAACATGAGATGGCAGACTTTGACGTCATCTTGGGAATGGACTGGTTAGCTCGGCATTCTGCAAACCTATTGTGTGCCGAAAAGAAGCTGACATTTAAAGACAAAGAAGGAGCAGAGTTCAATTTTTCGAGAACCAAACTTCCCCATAAACGAAAGCTCATACTCTCTGCATTAAAGGTTAGGAAGTGCCTTGAGAAAAGAGCAGTTGGGTATCTAGTATCTGTGGACGATCTTACCAAAGAAGCACCACGAATGGAGGATATTGATGTCATGCGTGACTATCCAGATGTATTTCCTGAAGAACTACCAGGATTACCATCCGACCGCGCTGTAGAGTTTGTTATAGATCTGATACCCAGAGTCGCACCAATATCTGAAGCACCTTATCAAATGGCTCCTACTGAATTGAAGGAATTAAAAGTACAACTACAAGAACTTCTGGACAAGGGCTATATCCGACCTAGCATATCACCATGGGGTGTGCCAGTATTATTCGTGAAGAAGAAGGACGGTAGCGTTCGATTGTGTATAGACTACCAAGAACTGAATAAACTGACAATCAAGAATCGGTATCCATTTCCTCGGATCGATGACTTATTCGATCAGTTGCAAGGTGCCAAAGTCTTCTCCAAGATCGATCTTCGGTCAGGCTACCATCAATTGAAGATTAAGGACGATGATATTCTCAAGACAACATTCAGGACCAGATATGGACATTATGAATTTTTGGTCATGTCTTTCGGATTGACGAACGCACAACAACCTTTATGGAACTTATGAATCGGGTATTCTACGATATGTTGGATACGTCGGTTGTTCTATTCATCGATGATATATTGGTCTACTCCAAAGACGAGGAAACTCATATAAAGAATCTAAACGCCGCTCTGCAGCGATTACAGAAGGAGAAGCTCTATGCTAAATTTACAAAGTGTGAGTTTTGGCTAAAGGAAGTCGCTTTTCTAGGCCATGTTGTATCCGCTGAAGGAATTAAAGTGGATCCTAGCAAGATCGAGGCTATTGTAAAGTAGGAAGCACCGAAGAGCATTGCAGAAATTAGAAGTTTCTTAGGTCTAGCTGGGTATTATCGACGATTTGTAGAAGACTATTCCCGAATTGCTGTACCTCTTACCAGTTTGACTAAGAAGGGCAAAAAGTTTGTGTGGACTGATAAATGCGAGAAGAGTTTCCAAACATTGAAGGCTAGATTGATATCAGCACCAATCTTGACCATTCTGATTCTAGGACAGCCGTTTATTTTGTACACTGATGCGTCAGGACTGGGATTAGGATGTGTACTTATGCAAGGTGAACAAGTAATTACTTATGCCTCAAGACAATTAAAGACACATGAGAAGAACTATCCCACCCATGATTTGGAATTAGCGACTGTAGTACATCCTGTCAAAATATGGAGACATTACTTGTACGGCGAGAAATTTCAGATTAAATCAGATCATAAGAGTCTTACTTAACTCTTTTATCAGAAGGAGTTGAATATGAGACAAAGAAGATGGTTGGAACTATTGAAAGACTATGATTGTGATATCCAATATCATCCGGGAAAGGCTAATGTGGTTGCGAACGCACTGAGTAGAAAGACAATGACGAAATCTCAAGAAGAGGTTAGCACCACTGCTGCACTGTGTACTACCAAAAAAGTATTCAGTTATGGTAATGAACAGTTTGTGATAGATGCATCGGGTGAATCAACCAACCAAGGGTTTATCCATCGGTTTGCAAATATGTTTGCCACATTGAAGATTGTACTCGATATACGTGATGAAGTGAAAACAGCGATTAAATCAGACCCTTATCTAAGAACGGTACAAGAAGACATCGAAAAAGATAGGATTACTCCTGAGTTCTCCTTAGATGAGGAAAGGGTACTGAAGTACAAAGGAAGAATATGTGTACCTGAAATAGAAAATTGGGACATTAGACACCGACTAATGAAGGAAGCTCATACCACCGCCTATTCGATATACCCTGGAAGTACAAAAATATATCATGACCTAAAGAATTTATATTAGTGGAGGGGAATGAAAGCAGATATAGCCAAGTTCGTGTCTCAATGCCCAAATTTTCAGAAGGTGAAAGCTGAATGACAATAGTAGGACTGTTACAGCCGTTACCAGAACCAGCATGGAAATGGGACTGCATCACTATGGACTTCGTCATAGGGTTACCATTGACTCTCGAAGTAGTTGACGTAGTTTGGGTGATTGTAGACAGACTGTTTA